>CM036546.1:21328846-21928846 GCA_020745685.1 Tautogolabrus adspersus
TTAACACTTTGGCGAGAGCTTGGCAAAACAGTACTGTAGGCTACAAGTCCAACGCTGAGCTGACTATGTCAATACACCGAGTTTTACGGCAGTGCAGTTGCCCTCCCTCAGAGACCTGAATTCCTCCTAAATACTGCTTTAACAAATGAGTTGATACTTTTTGGCCACAATTTTACTGTCGACAGATTTAAAATAAATTTGGGCCCTTAGGTCTGAAAGTGTGGAATTTTATTGCATATATCTTCGTAGGTCACTTTAACTTCTATCATTCCTTCACTCACACCTCAAATCAAAAGGTGAGCCGGCTTTCTCAGTTGTTAGTCCCAAGTCCTCGAGTAGTCTCCAATTTCATGAATCAAATTTAAAGGCCCACCTTTTCTCTCTTGCTCCTTTAATCATTTAAACCTGTACTGAGGCAGGTTATAAGCCGACTGTAATCACTTCAAAGCACTGTGGTTCAACCTCTGTTGTGTGACTTGAATTATATGTAACAAACAGTTTTGTCTGAGCACTATAATCAATAGACCGTGTTTGCAAATAGCTTATACATTTTTTCAAGCCGTGTGTAACTTTGTCAGCCAGCTCAGCCCTTTCCTGTAAGTTTACTTTGGTTCAATATTTATTTTGGCTTCCCTCGTTTCCTCCCATATTCTTGGACAGCTGGAGAATCATAATTGCTCAGACGTATGAACGTGAATGATCATTTATTTAAAAAGAGATCTGTTTCTGGTGTTTCTGGCCACTGGCAAAGTGCAAACTGATGCAGTCTGCAGTGGGAAAAGGCAGGGGGAGAGAAATAAAACAAACAGTTCAAGAGGGAATTGTTTGCAGACTGCAGAGAAGAACCATAGTTGGTAAACTATTGCTCTCATTTGTTTATTTAGGCGAAAGTTGCTGGCAGAGCTGGTAGAGGATGAGAAAGTTGCAGTTGAAATCGCCCGTCTCGAGGAGGAGTTTCGGCGTCTAATGGAGGAGAACCGCAACCTGGTGACTGTCCACAACGAGCGCGCTCAGCAGCTGGAGACGCTCTGCTTGACCAGTCGCGCGACGCAGGACTCCTCGTGACCAGCGACCTCCACGGAACCTGAGACCTACAAAACATCGAGCTGGACATTCAGGCCAGGAAACCAACCAGAAATAAAGACTCATTCTACAAAACAACAGTCAATGAATCAGCTAAATACACGGAAAGGCGCTGTATTTATTCATGTGTGAGTCATTTGTTTTAACCACAGACTTGCTGTCTTCATAAGTGTGACGCTGTTTGAGTGATTCTACCAAGCTAGGACACAAGGCCTCCTTTCTGGGTGCTAGTTTCTGTTATGTGATCTTGCAGAACCCTTCAGGTCGCAATACCTCAGTGTATTTAATGTCAGCTGCTGTGAATGTGACCACATATTCTGATATTTTTCTCAGGTCCTGTGGAGACTCAGATCTTTCACCTGAGGTTTGTTGAGGGAGCCAAAGGTGGTATGTTGTGGTCCAAATGTTGATTATGAGGAGTGTCATCCCTACTTATTCCTCCTCTTGCCCTAGCAGTTCCTGTTATTATAAAAGGGAAATGATTGTTTCAGGCAGCATCAGGGATCAGGGAATTGAAGCCATTTATGAGGAAGAGTAAAAGAAGAAGGCTGATTGTTTGTTTCACAATACGTTTCTGCTACGACACAACACTGTAGGAGTTGTACATTTTTTTTGATGTCTCATCCACCTGCAGAAGAGGAAGAAAACTACAGAAGAAACTGTTGCTTATCATCCTCGTCTATTAATAAACACATTTTATTTTAACATCCGCATCAGTTCCTTTGTTTCATTTCTTCGAGACAGTGGTGTTTGAACAATGCATAGCTTACATGGAAAGAGGAACTCCTTTTTTTTTTTTTTTTTTTACGAAAGGAGATTAGCTCACTCTGGAATTATGAAACAACAACTGGAGACCAGTTTGACTCTGCTAGGCTGCCCTCTTCCTCTTCAAAATCATGTGACAGTGGCAACAGTGCTTTGTTGTGATGACAACGGCACTCTTACGTACTTCTCTGCCTGCTCCTATATGAAGGCAGGCTGTCACTAGTATTGTAAACTTTGACACCATTTGGCAGGACCATTATGCCAACAGAGTAATCATGTTGCAGATTTTATCTGATAACAGATTCACATAAGGACAAGAGTTCGATTGCATTTGTTGCAATGGTACAGTTGCTTACTTTGTGTGACTCTTCCAATAATACATGCTCTCTCTCTCTCTCTCTCTCTCTCTCTCTCTCTCTCTCTCTCTCTCTCTCTCTCTCTCTCTCACTCTCTCTCTAGATGTCTTTCTCTGACACAGACAGAAACACATACCAAAGACTGAGCTCACACAAAGATATGCCACTGCCTCAAAAAGTGAGCAAAACAAGAACCTCCTGAGAAATATTAACCTTTAAAACTTCATAGAAGCCTCACTTTTCTCTCAACAGGTCAGTGTTGTTTATGTTTTTTTTACACTGATTTAACTCAAATAGCTCTTAATCTTCTGTAACTCTACAGATAGAGAGACAGACAATAGATGTTATCCTGAGTAAACATGAGGTTTATATTCCCAAACTCCACCTTAATCCCTGCATTGTGTTCAAGGTAAATCTATACCAGTATTTTCTGGGAAAAAGCCTGTCAGTTTACCAGACAGATCCAAGGGTGGGATTGGTATGGTCGGGAAAACTGCTTGCTCACCCTATATCAGCAGGAGTGCATGAGTCAGCACTCACTCTGTTACACCCAGAGTTGTTGCGACACACACACACACACACACACACACACACACACACACACACACACACACACACACACACACACACTCACTGTCTCTCTCCCTCTATTATCTCTCCCTCCCTCTCACACACTCACACACAGGCCATATGACTGAGTCAAGCTCAGTTTTTAGTTTGTAGCCGTGTTGAGATAAGGCTTTCTGGGAAACGTAGCCTGTTGAACAGCATTCCAGTTAGAAATAACCATGTGGGCTCAACAGCTGGGACTTTCTGAAACGCTCTAAGACACTTGGATATATAAAGTCATCTTTCTAAGGTAGGCAAGTTTCTGCTGTTATTTTTAAGTATAGGCCTACTTTTTTTAATTTACCTGATAAGAGAAAATAGTTAACCATAAGTGTGTCTTTGTTTGTGTTTAGTTATAGATGTCCCTGATGGCCATGTCTGGGCCGCGCTCGTCTGTGTTTACATTTGAGTCTACAGTTCATTCCTCCCATGTGCTGGGCCGCCTTGACGAGCAGCGTCGCCGGGACATGCTGTGTGATGTTACCGTGGTGGTGGAAGGTCAGAGTTTCAGAGCACACCGCTCAGTGCTCGCTTCTTGTAGTGAGTACTTCACACTCAGGATCTCCTCGCTCACACAGCATGGAGCGGTCATCAGTCTGCCACAGGAGGTGAGGTGTCACGTCATAAAGCCATACAGATAAAAAGTAATAAAACAAACTGTCTCACAACAAATCTGTGGAAAAGTGACGTGAGAAAAGTAATGCAGTGTCTATTTCCTCAACCAGTCTCCATGGTACAGAGATTTAGTGTATAAGAAACAGAATGGAGCTATTTCATCTTGAATATTATCGTGATCTGTCACTTGTATACAAACAATTTGTGACTGTGTTTTGATTTTGAAGGGCTCTGTTCTTATTGTCCATAATGGTTTCAGGTTTTCAAAGCCAAGCAGAACAAAATGTATTCCCCAAAGAAGACTGGCTTTACTAAAAGTTTCATAGTAAAGACAAATCAAATTTAAACAAGGCCAAGAAATGTCACATTTTTGCCCTTCAAGAGAGTTCAAACTTTGTTTCTGATTTATGTAAAAAAAAAAAAGGATCTTAATCACCGGATCCTTTTCCCACATTTTATTTTATCTTTTTGCTTATTCCACAAGTAATGTGCATCAAAAGACGTTTCAATTACAGGAACTGCCAGTATTAAACTTCTTCAATTTAACTGCCTCGGAAAACTAGATTTTCTTTTGTTGTCACATGTGGTTTCTACACGAGTACAGTTTTACTTTCCTGTGCTTTATTTCACTGAACATAGTCTGGGCCTACAGTTTGATTATCTGCCAGGATAGAACAACCTATTACTCGAGCAACAGTCTAGAAAATGATAATATATCTCTTTTTTTCTGCTGTTGCAGGTGACAGTCGCTGGCTTTGAACCCTTGCTGAAGTTTGCCTACACATCCAAACTCCTCTTCGGGAAAGATGACGTGTTAGAAGTACGAAACTCAGCCTCAGTTCTTGGTTTCAGAGACCTGGACGAGGCGTGCTTTGAGTTCCTCCTCCCTAAGTTCTTCTCTAGCACCCAGGGCTCTGCTCTTTTTCCAAGAAAGACCTGCTGTAAAAAAAAATGCAAGACGCACTTATCAAAAGACGACAGTGCCATAAACTCTGACGATGTTTTGTTGGATGAGAAAGCAGTAAAACCAGTTGCTGAGTCACCGTTTCAGCAGGAAGTGGCTTTTCTGTTTAACAAATCAGTCAACAGCCAAATGGGAAGTCAGAGCAGCTCAGGCACTCTCACACCTGTAACAGAAGGAACAAATTACATCTTTCAACAAGCTCCAAAGTATCGCAAGTTCCAGCTAGCCTGTGGGAAGGAAACTTGTTTCCCAGAGAAAAGTGTGAACAATCCAGTCACAGTTATCAGTAATGACTGTGACCTCTCCTGTTCACCATGCTGCAACAGTTTGAACATTAAGAATGAAAGTGAGGTCGCATTCTCTGGGAATTCATCCTCAAATCTCGTCCGACAGAGCAAAGGCGAGGCTGATGACTCAAGGATATCTGAAATACATGGCAAGAAAACAGAGGCTGATATTATTAAGGCAGAAACAGTTGAAACGCAGGAAAAATTGAGGGAAAATGAAAAAGAAATGCATATGGAGGAAGACGTCAGCTTTTCAGACCTATCCAGAGCCAAGTCAGTCGCCTTGGGGCCAAGCACAACGCCTTTTGAGGGGCCATCAGGGTTAATAATGCACCATTGCCCCTTGAAAACCCTTAGTGACTGCCCTGCAACCACTAGGTCAGTAGGACACAAAAGGTTCGTCATGGATATTACAGAGGACGGGAAAACAAGGGACTCTGGTTTACAAGTATCCATTCATCATGAGGCAAAGGAAGAGAAAGAGGCAGAGCAGAGAAGGGTCAATGATGAGATAGAAAGAGGACAAACAGGCAGCATGGAGAGAGCAGCCATGTCTCTGAATAATGCCAGAGAAAGGAGCACCGTGGAGAGGGAGTTGGCTGAGCACCTAGTTAAGTGTCTGGGGTCCGACGGGCACTCATCTCAACCAAACTTCCAGGACCTCCATGCTGGAAGTTGTTACGAAACAGGGAGCAGACAGAACGGACAGAGTGCTCCTTCAGAGTGGTTTCACGTCAACCTCAGCTCCAACACAAGCACCAGCTGCCCCTTCTTTCAAGATCTGGACCGGGGCAAATGTTTGCGGAAGGGAGCAGAGCTGTTTGAGTGCGAGGGGGCTTCTCAGTCAGGAGTGTCGTCCTTTAACTCAGGGGAGGACGGAGACACCGAGACGGAAACAGAGGGAGAAAGCGAGGCCTACACGAGAGAGAGGGCCAGACAGGTGAGCATGGCCCCCTTTCATCTGTCGTCCTACAGGTGTCAAGTTCAGCTTGTCCTAAAATTAATCTGCTTAAATAAACATCTGCAAGCTCAACCTACCTGGAGATTACTCACTTTGTTTGTGTTAGATAAGACACTTTGATACAGGAACAAAAAGAGATGACAGTGTGTGTTAGAGTGTGTGTTTAGTTAATTAGTTCAGAGTCCAGTTCAGCTAAAGTGACAGCTCAGCTTATTGAGTTACCAATGACTACAGGCAACACAAACAACAAATTTGAGGAACTTCTCCTGCTGCTATCCTGTCTTAACTATTTCCATTAAACTGAAAGTATGAAGTCCGGGTCATTTCAGAAACAGTGCTTTTATTTAACTGTGACAAAATACTACAGCATTTATTTTTGCTCCAGTAAACAGGTGTGTGTACATTTCCTGTCACACACTGGCATCAGTATTTATCCAGTACCTGACCCCTGCTTTTGAACATTAACTCCTCGTAGTTGTGGTTTAATAATTAACAGCTTGGCAAGAATATATTTTTCCATCTTCTCCAAACAGATTGTGTAACATCAACAACTGTTTAATTCCATTTTGCAATAGTATTTATCTAATATTTGATTGACTATCAGTTTTATTTTCTTCTTACTCAAGAAATACATTTTGCAATCTGTTGTGATTATCATAAATCCAATCATTTTTCACACTACAAACCTGCTGCTCTACATCGGTCTTTTGTTAACCATTTTTTCCCCTGCTGTCTTCAGATGCAGTTGCCCTTCTCTGTAGACTGGATTGTGGATCTGAGCAGAAATGACTTCCAACAACTCCTGAAGACACAGGTGTTTACACGTGAACAGCTGGAGTTTGTGCACGATATGAGACGGCGCAGCAAGAACCGCCTCGCAGCCCAGCGTTGCCGTAAGAGGAAAATAGACTGCATCTATAACCTGCAGTGTGAAATCAACAAGCTGGTAAAACATTATTTACAATCAGTACATTTCGTATAACCCCAGCTTTTGTGTACAGATATGTTCATCTGAATTTGTGTACTGCATGCGTGTATTGCAGAAGACGGAGAGGGAGAAACTGGTCACGGAGAGGAGCCAGCTGAGTGAGCTGAAGTTGAAAACGTGTCACAATGTCTCCGCTCTATGCCAGAAGGTCTGCAATGAAGCTGACCTGCAGCCAGAGCAGCTACAGGTGTTAGCCAAATACACCTCCCCAGACTGCCCTCTTTCCACTCTCATTCCTCACATAGACACGCTCCTTTCACAGCCTGAGCTGCAACACCGGCTTCAGGCTTCCACCTCGGCCCCTTCTATGAACCCTCACCAGTATGGGGCTTCGGAGGAGGCTTTCTCTAGCTCCAGCAAGGATACATTCACAGGTGACAGTCCACCTTCGCTTTAGATACATATCCAGCACATCAAAAGTCCCTTTGAATGATATTCATGGCGTGGTAAAACTTTAATGATCTTGTGAAACCAAAGATTTCACAACACCTTGTGTATAAGGACATGACACGGACTGTGACTTGAGTACAGGCTGCAATATAAAGCAGGCGAACACTTGTGTGATAACTCCCCTTTAATGACAATGTCATGAGAATCACAATTTTTAATTAACATTTTTCAATTCAAAAATGAGACAGCGATGCATTCCAGGTGTCCAGGATCCTTCATTTGACTTTTCCAACCATTATATTGTGTTTCAGAACTTTCTGTAGTGTATGCCTCCAGCTTTGCGAAATGATTTTTACAGTTAGTTTTGTGGTTAGAAAAAAAAAGTACCTTCTGACGAATCAATGCTGCCATATTGAATGTAAAAAAAAAGAGAAGTTTATTTTAAGAGACGATCACAACTTTAATCGGACGTCATAAATAATAATCTCTGTATAATGTGCGTCTATGCTCAGTAACCTCAGGACTCATACTTACGTACACACATGCCTGTATTGTTTAAAAAAACACATTTTGGTACAGTTTTAAACAAAAAGATTCTCAGGTCAAGATAGTCAGATTCAGCACACACATTACCTCTCGCAGACAGTTCAGAACAACATTTTGCACCAAATCTAGACAACTCATCAAAAAGGCTTGACAATGTTTACCTTCTGACTGTCAGATTTCAGGCTGTCATTGTGGCCTCCTGACCACAGTGACACAGCTCTCCTCAGCTGCACACACAACTCTCAGAGCTTTACTTCACTCACCAGGACAGACCTCACAAACTGACTTTAATATTTTTCACCTTAACAGGTATTTTATACATGAACAAAGTACTCTTAAAGGAGAAATGCTGCCTCACAATGTGTAATGAAAATATTAGAAGTCTTTAAGTATGTGTCTGTTCTAAGTACGTAACCAACAACCTGGTTATCTCTAACAACCTTATCTATATTACAGTCAAGGGTCAAGAGAACAATGTAGCTATATTTTAAAGATGGTTGCAGTACAAGCTGATTTATGTTTTTATTTTGTGTCACGCATTATTTACAGTACTATCATTCTGGTTGGTTTTTTTGTAGCTTTTCGGTTCCAATGTTCTCCCTGCTTATACAAAAGCACATCTTCGACACGTATCTACTTTGCAATGTTTTCCTCACTCCTCATGATCAATGTTAACTATATCATATGCACAATTATTTATGGATTTAATTTTATTCTTTTTACTCATTACAGCTGTTTGAAAATGCAGCTGTTTTTGATTTGAGCACAATTTCAAATGATTAATTCAGTTACAATACAAAAAGCATTGATTTTAATGAGGAAACGCTGAGTAAGCACACTAAATGTTTGAAGACAGTTTCTTTTTTTTGGGGTGTGAAAATGTTTAGTGATGATGAATGATGTAGGAATGTTTTTTTGAATCTGGTACTTTTTTCAGCTCTACTTTCAAAGTAATTCATCACTGGTTCCTAACGCCCCCTAGTGGCAGTGCACGCGCACAGTCAGTTGAGTTGTACAGACGTGTTCATATGCTGCACAAATAGCTTTTTTTACTGCTGTCATATTTTCTATTGCACAAATGACTTTCCTATCGTTGTATGACAATGTCCAAATGGATTCCTGCATTTTTTAAGCAAAAGTGACACTGAACAAATCAACATTAAAACGTAAAAAAACAAAACTCTAAACAGTCAAAGCTGTCTGTTATCATCCTCTATTCACTGAGATGGGAGTTAGTGCAATGCAGTGTCATTGAAAAGCCATCAGTAAGGTTAATGAGATGTAAAATCTGTCAGCGTTCAGTGTGAGTGATGAATAGCCAAGCTCACGAGGTCTTCAGAGGACTCATCTCTCAACCTGGACAGATATATTAATGATTTAATACCTCGCTTAGCCTTTCATGTTTCTCCCTCCTGAGTCCAACTCTCTCTCTCCAGCTCTCTGTTACTTTTAATTTACTTTCTAAGTTTATCTTCACTCTTTCCTCAAGCCCTCCTCTCTCTTTTTTTTCTCTGGAGGGTATTAAATCAGCAAAGGCTGTTATTTCATTTCTTAGTTTTCTTTTTCTAAACTTAACCTAATACTCCCAGAATGATGACTAACCTAAACTGAAGTCTGTAAATCTGGTAATGCTGCTAATTCTCACTGGCTATTCATGCCCCAATCATAGAGAGAGAATTAATGGGGATTTCAGCTCCCTCATTTTAATAAATGTTGGCACGGGGGAGTGGGAACAGAAAGTGGCTGAGGTCCCAGGGCTTTGAGAGAAGAAATTCGCCCTAACAGAGGAGGTCATTTGCTTGGTGTTCACACGCTGTAATTAAGACTTAAATCCAGTTATTCTCAAGTGACTGCACTTCACTTTAGGGTGTGTATGTGTGTGCATCAGTGTGATGCTTTTTTTGTATAGCCTAATAAATCAGGTAATCTATGTCTCAAAGTGAGATGTCACCTATACTATGAAAGTTGTTGTAGTTTTATTCAGAAGAAAAAGGAGAGGTAAGCAAATGGTAATGAGAGAAAAACCCTTTCAAAATGCTGTGCTGCTGCTGTGCTCCTAGTTTGCCAGCAGATGGCACCACATGAACAAGTATTAACAGAGGGCAGAGGGAAAAAGGTTTGATAGTGATCAGTTGAAGCTTTCTTTTAGATTGAAGATTAATCTCTGTCCAGATACTCCATAAATCCATCAACTCCATTGATCTGAATGTGGTTAGGCCTACTGGGTATGTTCTTATCTAAGTTATAAGGTATGATCTCCTCGCTATAGTCTAAATTCTGACAGAAAATATCTTAAGAGCTGTTGAATTTGACCTGTCTGATGCTACTCTTTATCTGCAATCCCCCCCTAATGAGCTGCCTCTAATATTTTGTCGCTGCAAAATTTAAGTGTCACTTTTGTTCCATCTCATTGTCTTCCCTCACTACCTTCTTTTCTACACATCCCTCTTCTCTCTGTGTCTCTTTCTCTCTGAGAGAATATGTGGGTGTTTTTTTTCTGTAGGTGGTTCTCTGGCACAGCCGGAGAATCACAGCGAGCACAATATGTTGGGCTCATAATCCCGATAATGAATAGTTAGATCGGTGCGAGCTGTTGTCGTAGGAAGAGTTAACAAGACAAGAACTTTGGGATTTTTTCCCACCCAAAATTAAGTTAAATCATATTGTTTTATTGTTATTTCCATCTTTGGAAGTAGAATTCTAAAATAATTACTGTTACTCTTCCAACTCCATTTATGTTCAGGACATTATTGAAGTCAGGAGTGAGCTTGTTTTGTACCCCTTGTGCTTATTTATTTATGTTTTATATCTTTTTGATATTGTTTGATGAATTTCAGATGATAAAAGTTGTCCAAAGTGGTTTTTGAAGCCTTTTTGTATCATTGTATGCGTTGTCGGTAGTGAGATGTCTTTGTATGAGCCAAGAGCAGAGGACCAAATCTTATCCCTCAGACGGAGAATAATCCACTCAGTCATGTGGCTTTAATGAGAACCTGAGAGTCCTGGACACACACACAAACTCGCAAACTCAACAAAAGACTTTCAGTGATCATGAGGATGTCAAATGGTTAGTTCCAGGTCAAAGGTTTAAAGGCATGAGTGAACTTTGGTGTCACATTATATTCATGCGTTACAAACACAGCAACATGTGCGAAATTGGCTTGTTTATTTTTTACTTCTTTACAATAAATAACGTACAGGACCAATCCACAAGAAGACGTGCAGATCCCTTGTGGGTCAAAGGAAAAAGGTAGGCTTTTGTCCTACCCTACACAGACTGACACACGTGTGTTCCTGGGTGCTTGTGGGTATGCAGCTTTTTCTAAAGTTCAAATCAGCTCAAAAATCTATAGAGTGAGACCACGGTGGTGTCACATGATGGATCCCTTTGCACAGCCTCATGATGACCCAGACGAACACTGTGAGGTTGTAATCCTGTGGGAAAGGTAACTTTTGAGTCCAATGCGCACGCTGTAAATTAGCACCAAGAACACACACTATGACATATGACACTACTGTGATCTGGCTAATAACTGCGCAACCACAGCTGACGACTAGACACATAGAAAAGCAATTACACACGTACACTATCATGCACTTTCTGTAATCTGTGTGAATCTGAATAGACCACGTAATGCAATGAATTTGATCTGGCTTCAGCACATTTTACACCCAGGGATTTAAGTTTACATGCGGTTTATATCAGGTCATAAAATTGTACAGTATGTGCCTTAAGTAACAGTAAGAACAGTGACACACCTGTGACAACAGTGTGTTGAGATAGAATAAATTGCTTTCAAGCAATCCACAGATCTGCCAAAAAGCAGAAAACAGCCACATTAATGCAACCAGTGTCAACTTGTTGGAAGAACACTAATTTAAACTGCTTATGTGGGTGTGTAGTTGAGCCTGTGCAGTTTTGTGTAATGTGCAGTACATGCTGAATCAGAGAATAAAGTAGAGAAAGGGGGGGCAGGTGACATTTAAAAGGAAGACATCTATGCTGAGCGAGGACAGAGTTTTTAAGATTAAAAAAAAAACACTGTAAAGAAGAACAAAATGCAACAAGGACATTGAAAAAGGAAAAATCAGTGTGTAAACATGTGTTTGTACATTGTGTGTGTGCATTTATGTCGTCTGTATGGTTGGGAGAACAGCAAGAAATAGCTTCACACAGACGTTTGAGGATACCCATAAAAAAGACTTGATCCAGTTACCATGGATACAGAGGGTTCGGGACTGGCAGGCAAACTCATAAGAAAGTCTGGTTTACATCCAGACAATCAATGCTCTTTTCCTTCAGATGAAGAAAAAAATAACCAACACACACACACACACACACACACACACACACACACACACACACACACACACACACACACACACACTTAGACACACAGAGGACACCCACTCTCTTCCATTAACAAACAAACATGTCTGACAAACCTTTCATCACCCAAAACTGAACTTCTTCACTGGCAGCCCACAAGCCAAAAGGGACGAGTTACCACACACAAACTCCGGGATGTTTGTGTGTGTAAGTGTTGAACTCTATCTTTCCTTGCAGCTGCTCGCCCCCAACAAATTGTGGCTATTATTAGGGATGCATTGTTACTTAATTAGCCTGCTTTTAAAGGACTAACACAATGGTCATTTGTAGAGAGTATTTAAGCAGATTTACATAATAAACTAATCAGCATTACATAAAAAGTATTTCATAAACGCATACTGTAAATAAATTAAAATTACAATAAAAACAAGCAATGCATGTGCTAATCCACATAAATACACTCTAGTCATCCTTTCGACTGTTGAAAGCTGTCAATACTGTGTTTTTTTTTGCTGCTGAAAGAAAGGAATCACAAGAAATGGTGAAGAACAGATTTGAAGGTTGAATCAGACTTCCAATTTTTTTTAGTTTAGTTTAGTTTAGTTGTTTCTGCTGTCCTTTGAGTTTTTTTCATGGAGCATGCTGGGAGAATTGACTCCACTGTTTATTCTGGTCGGGCCTCGCAGTCTTTCCTCAGATTAACTGTTTTCAAGGAAATGTAAACTTGCACAGATTTAAGGAACAACCCAAAAGGGCCAAAATAATGGTTTGATAAATTAAGTAAAAATGCCAAAAAAATATGTTAAAACCATCGTATGGCTCTCTGAACTTATTATTGTTTGTCTGGTAAGAATTTTAAACTCACAGTTTGTCAAGTTAAGAAAAGTCTGTTAAATTCATGTGCAACTTCGGAGTCCATCAGATCCTGCAGCAAACTGAAATCTTCACCTCCATTGTGGAACAAAGAAGCCATGTGCCTGTCCCTCTATGTCCAACTATGTCTCTCATGAATTCTCTTCAGACATGGATTACGCCGTCCACTGATTATTTTAGGCAGCTAGAGCAGCTGGACTGCCTGTTGTAGTTGTACTGAGGCGAGATGGTGTCTGGTATCACGCTTTTCAAGATTTCATTCTCTGTCGCCATGATGTGCTTGACCAGGAAGTTTGCAGCTTCACAGATGTTCATATTGTCCTGAGGTAAGAGAGAAAATCACAGTTAGTTATGGATCTGTAATTTATTTCAACTGAACTTTTCTCAATCTGCAGAGTGCTGCACAGAGGAGAGTCAAAAATATCAGTGACCTCGTGAAAAATATTCAAGTTTTAAGTAATTATGACCTTCAAGACATTAATAGGTTTCCAATGAATGAAGCTTTACTCTATACTCTGAATATTCCCTTGTTTGTATTCCACAACAAAAATCCACACCTCTCGCTAAAAGGTTCAACTCTTTACTTAGACATAATTTAAAAAACTACTATATGATAGTCCATTTCCAAAGAATCTGTAAGAGAAAAAGAGAGGGGTCAGAAAACTGTGTGGCTCCTCTCTTTGCTTGACTGACTCCCCCATAAGCCCCAAACGCAATTCTTTCCTAAGGTACAGTAAAGACCACTTAAAAGCACACTAGGAAGCAACAATACTTTCAACCAATCAGTCAATCAGACCTAATTTGTAAAGCACTTTTCATGTGACAAAAGTGTAACACAAAGTGCTCTAAGACAGAAAATCAATAAAAACAATCAGCACCCCTATCCCTCAATTCATGCAAAATGTAAAAGCATAAAGAATATGTTACTGACAAAGGACTGAATGAAAACAGGCTCTATAGCACTTATTGAACTGCAGTCATATCAACAGTAACTTACTCAAACTGTAAACACTGTAACTACAGGGCTTCTGTTTGGGTTTTTTGGGATGTTTAAATTGGTAACTATGCTCACAGCTTCATGTGAACAGCACAGGTGTGTGCACTGCACCTCAATGTGTCTAAAAATCACTTCAAATAGGTGCTGTCAACATTTTCTTTTAACTGCTTCAAAAGAAGGATGTGTATGTCTGTTTGCACAGCCCCTCTCTGACACCTCTCGCTGAACCTGCACCCTATTATCCTCTGACCTCTCAGAATGTTGAGTCTCTATGTCACCTGAACATCGGCACACTTAAGTTGCTGCAGCACATTACTGTCAATAGGGAATGTGTGAATGAGGACAACATTTGTGCATTTTATAGGTGTGACAGCACAGCAGTATTGATGATAGTTTTTAATATAAGGTTAATTCAAATTGCCATACTACATTAAAATCATAGTATTTCTGGGATTAACAGGTCCATCAATATAAAATATACCATACAAAGAAGGATCTAATCAAACCAACAGATCTCTATGGCCTTGTTCACACTGTACCCCCAAATCTGATTTTTAGCACATCCAGATTGTATGTGGTTTGTTTTTTTGCCAGTCTGGACACAAAAAGCCACATGAGATCCGATTTTTCCAAATCTGATTCAAACCACATACAGAGGTGGTTTCGAATGCGATTTAAATCAGATTCCTACAGATCCGCTTCAATCTGAACGTCTCGGTTGCTTCAATGTGTCTTCTGCGTCACTCGCAACGCGACACCATCGACAATAACAACAACGACGTAGATCCGGCAAGCTGGAAGTTAATTTAAGGCGCATTATACAAACTGGTCTAAGCTTTGGTCGGTGGAAGAAAACAGCAAGAATAAAAACAAACATGGAGCAAAAAAACAGCCTGTGGACGGACTGCTCCACAAGATTGTTTGCGTCAGAAATAGACACACTTCTCTGTCATCCATTTTGCATTAGTATTTCCTGGGCGTAACCTGTTACCATAGAAATCAATGTGGATCAGATCATGTCAATACGGACAGGCAGATCGGATCTGGTCACTTGCAATTTGTAATGCGGACAGTCAGTCAGTTAGATCGGATTCTGATCAGATTTGGGGAAAAATCAGATTTGGGCGGCAGTCTGAACAAAGCCTAAAAGTCTAACCTTGTGTTTCTGACTGTATATTTCAAATATATTTCGGGACATACTGTATGTGATGCACTCTGCTTAGATCTCTGTGTATCTATAATGCCATGAGCAAACATGAGAAAACAAGAAACATGTTATTTTAAAAATGAATATTTCAAACAGCAATAAATTGACAAAGCATCCAGATATGTTTCTTATTAAGAATATCTTAAACATAATGTGATTAGATAGCTTTTTTATCATTTTAAATGGTTGAAGAAATTAACTATTTCAATACATTTGAACACGCTGTGAAAAAGAAAACATACACACAAAAATCACTCTAATTCTTGTACCATTTCCTTCAAATAAGTTGTTCATCTGTTCCTCCTAAAAGTAAATGTATCTCACAGAGCCACTTTCCACAAGCATATGAAATTCCAGTTGGCTCTGTGGGGATGTTTTTCACTGACTGAAGTGACCTGAGCGAGAGAAGACCTTCACTGATTGTGTCAGCCTCTCACTGCAAAGGCCTATTTCACACTTTCATTATCATGTTGACAATTAAGGCAACACTGAAGTATTTTCTGGACCAATGTGCTTTCTTGTATCTTGGCTGGCAGTTACATAAGAAGATGTGTCCTTTAGTTAAATATGAAGCCTCGACTCCTGAATTAAATTTACCTGACAGAAGTGTAAGTGGGATTATCTCATCTTACTCCAAGCAAAAAAGCATGCAAGAGCATTTCTACCCAAATTGGCATTTTATTTGTTTTTATCCAATGACATTCTGGAAAAAAATTCAAACACTAATGTTCAGTAATACCATATTCTAACCTTTGCAGACGTTTCAAACCAGCCGACAAAGCCATGGTCCTTACAGAACTGATCCATTTTGATGCCATTGCTGGTCATCTCTCGGCCCTGGTCACACTTGTTAGCCAGCAGCACTGTAGCAATGCTTTGTCCATCAGCTAGCGTTAACTTGGAGTCCAGGTCTTCTTTCCACTTAACCACAGCCTCGAAGGTGCTGTGTCGTGTCACGTCGTACACTATGAAGGCTCCCATGGCTTCTCTGTAGTAAACTCTTGTCATGTTTCCAAAACGTTCTTGACCTGTGTTGAACCACCACACACACAAACAAACACACACACACACACACACACACACATATAGGGAGCTTAAGCCATTATTGTTGCAAAATAGTGTTTCCCAGCCTTCAGTTTAATGAGTGATTCATTGTTTTCCTGCTTTTTGCAGCAAAACAACTTATGCAGTTGGCAGTGCCTGCCTGCTTTTCCATGAAACAGCACATTCCTGAGGTCTTACTGTCACGTTGCACTTAACAAGACAGTCAATGCAACTGCTTATTCATGCTGATAATAGGCCTACATAAATTAAAACTTGTACTTTGCCCAAACTGAGTTGAAAATAAACATTGACCTTAACTTTACCTGAATTCATACGATATGCTTTTGACAATATAACCATGTGCAAAGTCTGTGTGCAGGTTTGCACGTGAGTGAACTCATCCATCCTGTTAGAAATGGAAATTAGGCCCTTAGGGCTACAACAGCTGTCAACATGACATTTCCTGGGGGTGTGTGTTCTGCTGTCAAACCTATTTGTAGATTCAAAACCTAACATGAAGGCATTTGCATTTAGCTTATTTTATACATCATGTCCTCTAAAGTGAATGGTTGATAAATGTAAATGTAAACTTTGACAAGGACAAAAATGCTGTCGTTTGCCTCATGACTAAGAAGAAATGGAAAAATCTGACTAAATGGATTGAGAACTTCCTCCTTTCATGCCAGAGGGACAATCATGTGCAGTTCTGTGACAGCAGTGTGAGACAGACACAAACACGTCACTCACACCACCTGACACGCTGTCATTCAATAAATGGTGCAAGTGGTGGTCATGGCGCAATTCAAAAGCTTTAAAGGACATTTAAGAACAACATGTTAAATTTACCACTCTGCCATGTTGTTTCTCTCTGGTTTAAAGCGGGTATAGTCAAGACTAAATCAGACGTGTAATCTCATTTGATGGGCCAAAATTAAGCTCTTGAAGCATGTGCCTGCATATGTGTGCTGTAATTATGTTTGTTTTTTATTTAGACTACAATGACACTCCTGTGACTGGCCTTTAAATCTTCCTCACATGGTTTATATTCACATGATGCGGTACCATACCTTGAATGAATGACTTAAGGAGTGCGTGCTGCTCATCCCTTATCAATGAGTGTGTGTGTGTGTGTGTGTGTGTGTGTGTGTGTGTGTGTGTGTGTTTAAGAGAATACTGTGTAAGTGTCAGATACCAGCTCTCCACAGTGACAGTACATCTTTCAGAATATTTCATAATTTTAACAGTCATGCCTGTCCATTTCAAAAAAGGTATTATCTCCTTGGCCATCAATTTTCTCCTTAACTCAACCAGACTTGCAACACAGCTTTTTGGCTTTTCATTTAGACTGTGGTTCTTTGATTGGCTCACATTTTAACACATTCACATTTTAAACCCCACATGGTGCACAATATGAATGGATTATGTTTAATATCACTATAACCCTGCAGATGGTCCCATGGTTTAAATGTTGAGTTTCATTGTGACCACCTAGAATAATAACGATACCCAGTAAAAAAAAAAAACCTTCTTCACCTGCAATGTCCCAAAGTTGAAGCCGGATAGTCTTTGAGTTCCAGTTGAGCACCTTCAGGGCGAAGTCCACCCCGATGGTGGCCCTGTAGTTGGTGGAGTAGGTCTGATGCACGTACCGCCGGATGATGGAGGTCTTCCCGACCCCCAGGTCCCCGATGACCAGCACCTTGTACAAGTGCTCCTTCAGCATGTTCTGCATGCCGTTGCAGTACGACGAGATGTTAGTCCTATTCACCCCTTCAAGCAACTTTCAGCAACTTTGACGCGAGTGAGAGTTTCAGGCTTCACCCCCAGTCCTGATCCCTGCGTATCTCCAGTTTACGTGTTTAGGACCCGCCCTCTCCGCGGGGAAGTGTGTGTGTGTCGGTGTGTGTGTACTGTGCTCGGGAGCTTGTGACCTCGCCTCGTCACCCTGAGGTGACGAGCAGTGCGCAGGGGTTTCCGTAGGCACTTCACAGTGGACTGGTTCCTGTTGAGCGCTTCCTTCGTGTGTCTCTAGTGCAATATACTTTTTACATTATGCAACTGTTGTCATGTGTCAACCTTTTGTGTGCTATGAAACAGTCCGGCCATTACTTGCCCTTTTTTGTTGTTGAGAAGTGTCCTTTCAAAATGCAAAATGTAAACTCCTCACAGTTAGTGAGGAATTCTGGATCCGAAAAAAAAGTCAGAATTCTGAGATTAAAGAACGAATCCTAAAGAAAAAATCGGAACCAGACTACTCTTTCAAAAAAAAAAAAATCCAACAGCAGGCAAAAAAATGAATAATAGATAATAACACATTTCTTTAACAATTCTTGATGGTTCTCCAATTATATCATGTAAAACGACTCTACTAAACAGACTGCTTTTAGTTCAGTACTGGTCACCATTTACTGCAGAGTGTATTTCACTGGTTTGCACATGCTCTGTGGTAAGGCATTTGTACAAAAAGATGCCAAACGTTGTAGTTTACAGACATATGATCGCTAACATTAAACCTACTCAAGCCACAGGGGTAAACCACAGCACAATCTATACTAAATGAGATATGTTGGAGGTTAAATACTCCAGAAAAAAACAGAGTTACATTCAGACAGAGGACAGGTGCAAAGACAATGGCAGTGTCTTCACTAGTCCTGTACCTTCAGCCAGGTTGGCAGCTTTGTTTGTTAGGCTGTAAATACTCCGCTCTGCTGCACAGTGCTGAACTGTTCTCTGTCCTCAACCTAAGTGGCATAGTAAAGTTACCTATTTTGCAGGGCCGTTCATGAGGGGGTAAAAGGGGGAAAATGTTCTACCCTGAATAGTGATCCCTTATAGAACAATCACTTGAAGAATTCTCAAAATTGATTATCATTAAAATATTTGGCAGTTTGTTTTGTTTTGAATGCTAATGATTGCTTCCTTTTTGCAGCTCTTACCCTGACATCCTGCTGCATCTTGCCTCTTTGCAGCTTTATGTGAGAACAGGGAATAGTACTTTTGTTTTGTTTGCACACTACTTATGAACACAAAGTATCAGTTGAACCATTTATTTTCAGTTGCCTTCAATAACACGTACATGTATGCCAAGCCAGTGATGAGTAGGGCTGTGATTATACAGTACATATGCTTCTGTAAACACACCACCCATGTGCTAAAAGCTACAGATAGCAATGTTGCTCATGTGAGATGTAATTGAGTGAAATCTAAATTGGTTTGTAAGAGTAAGAGAATATCATGAATTTCCTCCAGGTTAAAAACAGTAACTTCCGACTGCATCAGTTTAGTTGACTATAAAACATCCTGAAGGTTTTAATGTTCAGTGTTCAGCTGAAGGTGTTAATTAACTTTATGGTCATTTTGAGGCTGGAGGTTATTATGCTGTTGTATCTCTATCAGTGAGGGGGCAGATAATACCATCATCACATCTCAAGGACAAACAATGAGTTTTTCCATTAAAGTACTTCTCTGTCCCCCGACTCGTCAAAGCTATTATGCTCAAAACTTTGCCCACCATCTTCTGAATATTAATTTTCCTTTTCTACTTTACAGCATAGGAAATTATCTCACATGTTATTTAATGAAGAGTGCCCTAGAAACCCTGTTTCCTGTGAGGTTTATTAATTATCGCACTGTGATTTGACACAATTAACTTCTTATTTAGAAAAGGCTCATAAGTAACATAAGCCGAGGAAGTGTAAAAATAACACAGCACACAGTCCAAGTGTTAGCGTGAACAGGAAATGTGACTAGATAAATTGTAACAAGCAATCGGATTTTAAGAATCATTTAGAAATAGCGACACTTGCAAAATCACAAGACTGGTTCAGTACGAAACTAGTTTTATAAAGAATCATTTTGAGGCCTTTTCTTCCATTTAGAGTAATACTTTGGTTTTTGATTAGCAACATTATTTTTTCTAAAATTAAGATAAAGAAATATTAATATCAATGTGTAATTATATGCAGGTTTAAAAATGAGGTGTGTGTGCATGTGTGTGTGACAATACCCATGAAATATTTAAACAAATCAAATGTAGAAATGCTAAAACCTCACATTTGCATTGAACATAAAGGCTCCCTCTCCCTATCTGTTTTTGTTTTCTCTTAAGGATTTTATTTTAAATTGTTTTTTTTTTTATTATTATTATAATTTTCATTATATTTCATTTATTTTGTCTGTGTGTATGCTTGTTTATTTTATTTCTAAAGATGTTGCTGCTTTCTTTTCCTTTTTTTGGTAGTTTTTTTTTTTTGTACTCTATTAATTCAACATCTTATGTTGAAAACATGTTTGTTGGAATGAAATGTCAACTACATGAATGAAGCCACTCTTGAAAAAAATAAAAAATAAAAATAAAATAAAATTAAGAAAGAAATTATTGTTTTGTGATTTTCCTTTGATGGAAAAACAAATTACAGATGACTGTAAAAAGAAGGTTTTGCAGAATATAAACCTTTAATGCAGCACAAGTCTAAATACTAAATTTTGACTTTCTGAAAGGCGACTGGAGACATAAAACCAGGACAAATGTCGTCTGTAGATAGTCTTTAAACTATTGGCTGAAATTGTAATATACTGTATGCACCTGATTTAAATTTCAGGAGGCACTAACCTGCATGCAAATAAGACAATTGTCCTGGTTGATTTTAACATTACAAAACAGCTTTAAAAAAACTGAATATGTCAAAAACAAGAATTCATTCCTGCCTTCCTCTGTACACAGAAAAAGGATTGGAGCAAGACTTAGAAAAACATCAGATAAACAAAATGACGGCTGCATACAGTATGTACATCATAAGTTGCATCTGCTCAACAGTGAATCCATACTATCATTAATGTGCATCTGCAGAAAGGCCAAAACACAGACACAGAGAAAAGGTACAGTATATAGGAAAAGAATATTTAGTGAATAAGTGCATGCATAAGAAAAATCTCATGAAATATATTAAAATAATGGCTGAAATGCTTAAGAGAATCACAATGGGCTCCCAGTAGGATTTTAAAAGTGTGCCTAATAAAACACAATGTAAGTTACAGCAGGGAGATATTGACACGTACAGTGTGTCGTGTGTAGGTCAAAAGCCAAGCTGGAAAACAAGCTGTTTTTCCCCCGTAATGAATGCTTGAACTCCTCTCTCCAAAACTAAGATGAAAAACATATAAATATGATAAGTGACAAAGTGTTTTTTCTAAAATTGGGTTAAGAAATTCATGTTTTGTGATCAAAGAAGCATTTACAATAAATTACAGATTATTGTAAAAAAAAAAGATGGTTTTACAGGATATAAACCTTTAATGAGACACAAATCTAAATAATAAATGTTATCTAAATGGCCAACAGGGTACCCCTGGCACAGCCTAAACACGTTCTCAGGTGCGCACAGTTGCAGCAACAAAAGTCTGTGGCACACTGAAAATAACTTTACTATATTTTATTGTGAGCGAACAACGAGTTTCGCCTGTAGCTTCCTCAGGTTCGCCCAGAACAATCACAGGGCATACACAGGTGCGTTAAATACAATGGTCATGTGACTATTTACCCGCTGGCGTTGTTCGCTCACAATATAGTAAAGTTATTTCTAGAGTGCCACAGACTTCTGATTTACTAAATAATACATTTGAAGTTCCTGAAAGGCGAAAGAAGAGATACGACTAAGACAAATGTCTTCTGTAGATAAGTGTTGGCTTACATTCAGGAGGCACTAACCTGCATGCAAATATGGCAATTGTCCAGAGAGATATTGGCACGTACAGTGTCTAGGCTGAAAACAAGCTTTTTTTGTTGTTGCAATAAACGCTTGAAAATAGTTACATACTTCCAGTTCCCTCCTCTCCCCAAACTTCTTTGAAAAACATATAAATACCACTCATATAGAATAACATTGCTACCGTATCTATTAATCTTAATAGGCCTGACGTGTAAAATATTAAAGAGTATTACACTAAAGAGTGCAAACAGATGTTGACATCATGCAAACTGGAAACAGAGAGTGGTGCTCGTTTGGCAGGTAGGAGCTGACGTCAGAGAGTATTTTGGTTCACACAAATCCTGAGGTGGAAGATCAGTTTGGTCCACTTCAAAAGACAAGTTATGGTACATTCAAATAAGTCACATCATAAATAATTAAATAAGATATCCAAATAGTCCATAAGGTCTTTGTGGGTATAAACACCTGATGAAGTTGTGTTCATCGAGACATTGTTTTAAGTTCCCCTCGGATGTACTGTCCTCTTTGAATATCAGTGGTTTTGTTCTCAGTAAATATTCCACTTGAAAGGTCATTGAGTCATTTCCTCTCAACCTGCCTCTTGCTTTGAAAATTCAAGCACCTGTACACTTCCTCCTTTCGCATCACAATACAAAATGCTCACCTAAAGAGAAGGAAAAAGGGTACAAGCAAAGTAATTTGAGTGTTTTTTTCCCCTGGACAGATACTGATACAGAGTGAATACAATCTGCATCCATCTATGTTTCAAAGTATTTAAGTTATTGGCAGTTTACAACAAAACAAAAAGTGACAATATACAAAGAGCCAACAGAAATACTGTGGTACGAGCAAGAAAAACAAACCACTAATCGCATTTAATCAACAAATCATAGAAAAAGATCCTTAGTGATTTAATACCTTACCTCAAAAAAGAAAATGCCGGTCTAAGATTACAAATATGAGCAAACCTCCCCCAAAAAACTTCTTATAAATACTTCATCAATCCCCTCTTCTTATGGTTAATAATCATTTTACAATGACATAGTCTCGTCAGTACTTCTTTGGAACTTTGAAAGTTTTAAACCAGTCAGAAACCTCATTGAAATGTCATTAAAATGCCCGTGTGAAGTTTCAGTTTCAGTGACAAAAGATGAAGCGCTGATATTGATAATATTTAATTCTACACTGACCCTTTGCAGTCTTGTATTTCTCTCTCGTCCCTCTACTTTGGAGGCATGTGTAGGCGTATCAAGTAAGAAAAAAACTGCTTAAATATTCAGAAAATCCACTTGAGAAAGGCATCCAAGAGTTTGGTCGAGTAGGAAGCTTGTACTTTTTCATGAAATAATCCAAATAAAGGAGAAACGACAGAGCAGTGAGAGATGACTTAAAGAGAGGAAGAGCTCTGGCTGTAGTGTCTCAGCAATAGTTGGTCATATTCAGCCTCAGAGGCCGGCGACATTGAGTGGGTTGAGCTGCTGTCAGAGCTTAAAGATGAGTCTCTAAATGGTGACGGAGGCGTCAGAGCCACCAGCTCCTCCATATCCTTTGCTCTCCTGCTACTCAGATGCTCATAAATCTTACCCGCTGGTCTGTTCTCGCAGTAATTAGAAACTGGAGCGACCTCCGCATACGTGGTGACCGTGGAAGGAGCTTGTCTGCCCCTGGATGCTAAGTACTGTGGTGGGCAGTTGGCTGCCTCTGCGGCGGGGGGCAGAGGGGTCGTGGTAGTGGTGCTAACGGTGACTCCCCCCGGCAGCATCATGGTGTTCAGCTCACTGATGTTGGCGGTGAAGCGGTTAACTACGCAGCTGATTTGGTCCATGATGGTGGTGCCCTGGGGTTGTCCGCCAATCATCCCTATGCCGATGTCACCCACACCTATGACGCTTATGTCCCCGCCGTCCACCATACCGACGCCTTGTCCATTTTCCCCGCTTCTTCTCCTCACCTCTGCAGGATGCTCGGGGACGTAGGTGGGTAACGGTTCCTCTCTGTCCTCTCCTGCCTGGAAGCAGGGCTGAGATGGCTGTGGCTCTTCAAACTGCTCTATGACACCTGTGTCTGCAGGCGTGTCTCCTCCTTTAGAGAAGGGCTTTATTATAGCTGTCTGATTCACCTCCACTGCTTCTTTTTTCTTGACATGGAACGACATCCTCTTCCAAAGATTGGGTCTGTGGCTGCGTTCATTCTGCCCCCATGTCACAGATTTACCATTGGAACTGCAAAACATATTAAAGACACAAGACATTAAATTAGTTTTATGTTCGAATAATGATTAGAAAAATGTTCGATCTAATGAGAAATTCTGCACGGTGTGCAACAGAATCAGGAGGGAGGGCTACCAGGGTCTTTAACCCTTCACTGAAAGAGGCTGAGTCCCCCTGAGCACCCAAAACCTCAAGTAATTTTGTGATTCATATATTCAAGGAAAATAAACTGTAATACATTGTTTTAGAGCTGGCTATATACATACAAAACACATTTAAATAATCATATTCAAATGACACATGACATCAAATGACATAATGACATTTCTGCTTTGCTGCTTGTTGTGCATTTTGATTTGTGGGTTTGTAATGTTGCAGGTGGGATTGCATGATCGGGACAACTTAAACATGCATTACTTTAACAGTGATGGAGCTGCATTATACTGTAAGTTAGCGTCACAAGCTAAAGCTAAGCTTCTTCTGTCATGTGCTGTGAGCCTCGTACTAACGTTAGCAGCAGCTGGCAGGTGGTTAAATGCTGCTGTAACAATAGATGGAGCCTCCATACAATACTAATCTCTAATTAGTGCAACAGTTGTTTTCTAACAGCAGATGTAAATCCACCGATACTTTTTGTTGTTGCTTTGATTTGTATTGTGGTTTTTTAAATTCTTGTAAACGTTTTATCTGCATTCAGTTTTCAGTAGTAAAGTGTGTGAATCAGAGTGCTTGCCTTATACATGAAGTAACATGCATATTAATTATGCATGTAATTTAATCTTCGTTTTGTAGTAATATTGGTTATAATTTGGTTTGCATAAAATCTTTAGCACACACAATCAAGCCCTGATAGCTGATAGCTCCGTCCAATCACATTACTGTATTTCTTTTAAAGAGATACAAACTGTATGTATTGCAATTTCACATTTAGAGAATAATCTCACCATCTACTCTATAAGGTTCTTGTTCTACTTCTTCTTGTCGGTGTTTCTACCATCCCCCTTCTATCATTCACTCTCTCCCTACATTTTCTTTTATCTTCCCTAGAAAGAGAAATCCTTAAAGGCAGCGGGGTCTCCGCTGGGAGTACTTAACCCAAATGAGGTAGCCTTTTTTTTCAGCTCATGGAGCGGTTTTCTCAGCAGATTTAGCCTGTTGTGGTGGATTCAGCTCATTTACGGTTGAAGGAACAAGTAACATTCTTGGCAATAACTCAGCAGAGTTGGTTTTTTCCTCTATGCAAGAGCTGGTGGACAAAAACAACTATAGTATGTGGCCGTAAAGAGATTCATTCTGATTGTCATTTTTATGTAGTTAGACTGTCCCCAATGCAAGGGAATATTCTCTTCCACTTCTAACTGGACTTTATCCTTTTGTCCCTAAGACTTTAATGAATAAAACCCTACAAGAGTAACATGCTGATTGATTTTAACGCAAACCAAGATAGTGCTGGTAGTGTTATTGATAGAGTGATGTGACAAAAAAATCTTGAAAAATGCAGTTAACGTACTTTGATAACACAGCAATCAGACACAGGTGTTTCATATAGTGAGACATTTATTCATTAGCAAAATACCCCCTCAGTTCCTCCATGTACCTGACATCATCCTGCGCTGACCCACCGCGTCTAAAGAAGTTGGCCATGCTGCTGGAGGGTTTGCCAGTCTTGGTAGCCTTCTTGGCGTCACCTACGTGCATGCGCACCACTGTGGATGTTGTGAAAGCACTTCGGACATTTTTCTCAGGCTTGGCAAGCATGATGTACACCTGACCAGTAAAAAAGTTGAAATAAGTAACAACCAGCAGAAAGATGAAAGGGTACAAAAATGATATCAAATAATAGTCTTAGGGTTATGAGATTGTGTAACTCAAATGGTGTGAGATGTACATTTCTTACCTTTGGGACAAACATGCAGCAGAGAGCAACTGTGGCACTGAGGCTGACACTAAAGCACATGGTTATGATCTTGTAGTTGGAGCCAAAGTAAATAGGAACAAAAGCCAGCCAGATGATACAGGTGGTGTACATGGTAAAGGCTATATACTTTGCCTCGTTAAAGTTAGCCGGAACATTCCGAGTCTGCAGGAAAAAAGTGAAAATGACACTTTTAAAGCAGTGTAAGTTGAAGTAAAGAAGAAAAAGTAGCATAGGGAAAATAATATAGAGAGAAGTATAATGGGGGCAACCAGTGTATTATCAACAACTGTCATATTGAAGTACCTTGAAGGCGTAGAAGGTGCAGCTGAGGATAAGCAGGCCATTATAGCCCAGAGGCGCCACCACCCCCAGAGTGGTCATATTGCAGATCAAGTGTACCTCTCGGATACTCGGGTAGTCATAGATCACCTAAGAGGGGAGACAGGCAGGGGTCGCTCTATTAGTCTAAGTCAATGCAAATGAGCATCCCCCACATTTTAAAACACACATACACACAAACCTGTGGTGGCTCTATGATGAGAAGTGCCACAATAATCCCAAGCTGCAGCAGTATGAGTAGGAAGGCGATGACCAATTGTGCGCAGGCGGACATAAAGCGCGGTTTCTTGGTGCAGATCTTCTTCTTGCTGCCTGCCAGGATCCGTGCTATTCGGTTGGTCTGGAATTGAAAATGGTTATGCAGGCTTTCACATGCATCGACTGTGGATAATACCACTCGCACTGATTCATAACAATAATCCCCTTTTTCAGTTCCCAGATCTCAAACAGCCACCTCAGCCCACACTAGAATATCTCCCTGACAATTGGCCATCATCCAAACTCTGGAGGTAGCTTTTCACATTTCCCTTATCATCAGATGGCCTAAAAAAAAACTTCAAAACATTGATCTATGACAGTAGACAAGTTGTCTGATCAGATGTTGCTGCGCAAAACACTTTAATTAGAAAGTTAGTAACCATTAAAAATACCTTTGCTATGTCAATGTTAAAGTTTTAAAATGAATTCAAGCACTCAGAGATCAACCTGCTCTGCCAAAAAACATCTGTTGTTTATAATATAGTCTCATTATGCAACATTTCTTCCAGGCTGATTCAGCTCCTCTTGGTGAGGGTCTTACACATACATAATTCTACACACTATATGTTCCTCCGGTTTGTCCTCCACCTCCTCTGTGACTGTGTGTGATAAAAGCAGTAAGGGCTCTTCCTCTTCGACAGCTACTTTTAGGGTTGATTTTGCAGCTTCATTGTGATGCTTTTGAACCTTCTATTCCAGAAAATCATGATCCCAACATCCTATTTCACTTTAAAATGGGTCCAAAAATTGGCAACAGATTTATGTATGTTAGCATTTAATTGGAATGTGTTCTAAACTTGTTTGAAAAGCTCAGTGGCATTATATGGTTTTAGGAAAAAAGTCAGAGATCAGATAAAGCTGACGAATGAACAGTAAGAGCTATAACTGACACATTTTTGCAAAAAGTGAAAACAAGAGAGTTACCTACACTAAATTGAGGTGTGTGTTTATCTGTGTGTTTATCTGTAATAAATATACTGTACCTTAGTGACCAAGGCTGAGTAGCTCATGGCAGGTGACAGGCCGATTCCCAGGCGCTGCAGGTAGCAGTAGACTATGTGAGGCTTGGCGATAAGGCTGAACGTGCACAGGTAGCCCAAACATATTCCAACCAGGATGATGTAGCAGAGCTCACGGCTGGACGACTTTACCACAGGGGTGTCCCAAAACCTACAGGTAGATCAAACTTAAGTTAGTCAAATATAGTTGGAGGGTTAAGAAATGTACTTGTAGCCCCTTGATACTCACAGAAGTTTGTATTTATGACACTATTTTGAGATTTCATATCTATAGATATATTATTCCTATTAATCATCATTAAGGAAGAAATCTGCACCAAGACATACTGCATACCACAACATGAGAAAACATACATATGTTCTATATCTAATTTATGGAAACATTGAAATTCATTGTCTAACACATCAATCTGTTGTTTTGACCCAGAATTAGTTCCATTTTTGATTTTGTGTAACCGAACTAAAATATGATTATTTTGACTACAAAACAACAACAAGCTTAAGTCTTTTCTTCTTATAAGTGCAAAGTTTACACATATTAGTCAAATGTGGTAACCAATGATGGAGATGTATTAAATAATCCAGGTTAAAATGTAGTTTGTAAAAAAAAAGTTGACCTATTGTTATTATAAATACATATATATATATATATATATATATATATATATATATATATATATATGTATATGGATTAGACTGTGTTTAATGTCATTTGTATTGCACAATGTAATAATTACTTGATAAAGACAGAAGTCACAAAAAGTGTGGCCAGGAGCCCCAGACAGGCAAAGACCACCGCAGCGATGGGCTCTGGATCCCCCCATTGCACGTATTGCACCGGGATAGGCTCACAACCTGAGGGACAACAATACAGATCATTGAGTGTGAAAAAACAAGACACAGCAATGTTTGAGTTAAACGTTTAATTTATGCAAGAGTTATAATAAAGAATTAGTATAAATGTGTTTGCATGCAGCTTGATGTGGATGCAGCGAAAATAGACTCATAACTCATTAAAACAGTCATTCTGAAGCTTCGTTTTATCCACTGAGTAAAGGGATCAGAGAGAGAGACGACAGAGTGATGAAAGGATAAGCACTGCTCTTCTGTGGAGAATACAGCTATGATACAAGCTTCATGTGTTTTTTTAGCAGGAGGTAATAATTATTGCAGGAGACAACAAGTGTTTATAAAGTGCAGGAAAATGTTTTTTGAAGTGCTGTTACAGACTTTTTAGATTAGAAACCTAGTTTCAGCCAAATCCTTCATTCATGTTCTAATATCTCTTGGTTAGTGTACACTACACATTTTACTTTTCTTCATCAGCGAGAGAGTCTTAGCCAGGAGTGTTTTCCAGTTTGTGGTATGTGTGTGTGAGTGTCAGGGGATTTTGGGTGCACCACAAGTCCATGACCCAGATCCTCTGGCTTGTTTGAAACTTTTTTTCTTTTTCTTTCAAATAATAGGAGACACATGAACAAAGTGTGTTTACCAGTGAGGTCATCTGTGGGCCAGGAGCCGAGGAGACACGCTCGACATGTGTACTCATCAAACACAAACTCGTTGTCCTTGCAGGGAGTGCAGGTCCAACAGCAGCTTACCTCTCCTTTACGGATCACCTGCAGACAGAGACATACACACAAAGCAGTATGAAAGGGCAGACAGGTCTCAAAGCTCCAATGGCACTTTTCTGTAGCTAATCTTACACTCTGACTGCTCTGCAGGCCAGGGAAATGAAATGAGGATTCCTTCACCATGGGATCAAAAGAAAATAAAGGAAGATGTTTTGAATAGCTTAGATCCTTGAACGCCAATATAGAGTAAAAAAATGCTATTTAAAGCAGAGAAATGGTCAAGTTCTATGTCCGTACGTTAGCTGATGTTGTTACTAATATGTTAATCTGGGTTTCCCCTGTGTGCTACAGCATATTCTCACAGTCTAAAGACATAAAGGTCAGGAGATCTGGACACTGTAAGTCGTCCTTGAGTGTAAACATTTGCTTTGTACTTGTTAGCCATGTGATATCAACCCTATGACGGCCTCAATGGATTGATGAAA
This sequence comes from Tautogolabrus adspersus, assembly GCA_020745685.1. Lineage (NCBI taxonomy): Eukaryota > Metazoa > Chordata > Actinopteri > Labriformes > Labridae > Tautogolabrus > Tautogolabrus adspersus. Next base: position 21,358,373 of record CM036546.1, read on the forward strand.
GGAATACAGGTGTAGCGGGAAAGTGGCAACTTTAAGAGAATGTGAAAGGTTTTTTTCTGCAAAAATGTGTAAAATTGCTCCTCTCTTTTTCACAGCTTGCACAGATCACAGAGACGCGGGCGGCTTGTAAAGTGAAAGCTTGGAAAATGGGCCTCACAAGCCTATGTATCAGTTTAGTATTTTGAATTCCTTACAAGCTTCCACATTAGAGGGAGTCGGTGATGAGTGTGTAGGAAGGGTTTAATGATGGAGACTTCTGGGATGATAAAGAAGAGGCAGACATCAGTGTTTTCCTTGATTTGGAAGGGATGCAGGGAGTTACAACAGCCCAGATGGGATATGATTAAGGCTTGAACAAAGAGCTTTACTGTGTCCCTGGTCGGGGACTTGAGGATCTGATTGGACCAAATGTTTTAGATTGCAAACTTGTGGAACCAAAACAAGCTTACTGTGTGGGTCTTGCTTCACACCTTTTTTTTCTCCACCAAAGCTGTGAAATGTTCTTCTTTGGTCTAAAGTGCAGCATAAATGTATGAAACCATGTATTTTGGTTCGAGATTATAACAAAATTAGCTGCAAATATTAACAGAGCTAGATGGCTATGATTTATTCTCTGAATTTAGATTGTTGATATCATGATGAGGATTATGTATGCATGCATTCATGCAAATAAAAGTGTAAGAACAGTTTGTGTTCTGCAGTTTTTGTGCATACAGTACCTTTATCTGTGCCTTCTGGCAGGGTTCAGAGCAGACTGACGTGATGACTTCACTTTCATTACTCCAGATTTCCTCATCGTTCATTTTCAGGCCACCCTGATCCCAGCTTCCCACATGGATGTAAGCGTATTCTTCCTCACCAATGTGCTTGAAGTTCATGATTTCATACCTGAGGGACATTTATTGTATGCATGATACATTTAATGCATTTATATAATTTTTTCCTTCTGTCCTCTCAACATGCTCCTTACCTGCCAGGTGAGTCTCCGTTCTCGTCGAAGAGGATGGCCTCCCCAGATACACCAGTGAAGTTGGTTTTCATCAGGAATTCCAGCAGCTTTCGACCATCAATGGGCCTCATGTCTTCACACAAACCCTGGAGCAGGATTAAAACATGTTCAGTGCTGCCATACTGAATCTGAATGCTTTCAAAATGCTTGCGATTTATTTTTCACACCTTATATCCTGGACAGAGGGTTTGCTGCATAGCATGCAGGCCATAAGCCATGGAATAAATGGCGTTTATGACAAAACCCATCTTGGTGTCTTGGGCGTACTGATGGCGCAGTGACTCCCTCCCTGTGGAGAAGACTGAGCTGCTCAGACTGAGAAATCTAAAAAACTGATGGTACTGTAGAACTTAAATGGTGTAAGTACTTTAAGAAGCAGTGTACATTTAAATGTCAGTGTTGTTCTTACAGGTGCAGGTGCGGTTGAATATGTTGCTCTCCAGTGGATGTCCCCTCAGCCTGCACTGGAAGCGATGCTGCCAGAACTCAGGATACCAGGGATTCCTCAGGTTGGAGTCGGGTTTCAGGTTCAGGTAATAATCATCAAACCAGGTCACATAAGCTGACTTTAGCTTTATCGTGATTCCACCTGCTGCCTCTTTTTGGAAACCATCAGTGACATCATACCTGTCTGCCCAGCCATCACTGCACAGGAGGAGAAAAGGTACAGCAGTTTGTTAGCTGGTGAAATAACTGTTCCAAAATAACACACTTTTTTTAAGTACCTATTTATTGTTAATGTTGCCTGACAGAGATTCTTCTTTTTTTTCTATTGCTTTTTTATTAAATCAGCATTTAAACTTAAGTAACAGGGCACATAGAGGCATTTTTTTGCATAGCTGCCTTATTCTTACACAGAGTCCACTCAGTATTCACGAGCATCTTGGTAAACTGTTGCTCAATATTGCAACACACAGCACGATTTGACTGTTTACACAACTCTGCTGCCTCAGCAAGAACTGTTGAAAATGTTTTATCTTCTAACATCTATAAGGAGCCTTCTGACATAAGAGCAGATAAGCAAATTATCCAAAAGCATAACTCTATAAATCTGGAAATTGAGTATGATGTCAGAGTTGGAGACTTTATTGTGATTATGTATTCTGCACAGACAGACAGCTCCCCCTCCCTTTACTAACAGTTTACTTATTCACTGGGGTTCTACACTTAGCTGTGGACCTAGATTACTCAATGAAACAGGTTTCACCAACAGAACATAGTGTGTCTGATATCTTTGCACAGCCCAGCTTTAAGCTAAATACAAGATTAGGGTACAACAGATTACTGTAAGCAGTTTGTAATGCTTGCATTAAGATCAAAAAAGCACCCAGTTCACAATCACAGATTTTTGATCCTGTAGGCCTGCTGTGGTTTTGTGTGGTCACATTACTTTGTTTGCAAAGCTTGTGTGGGACTCTGAAGGTTCATTTGTGTGAAGTCCATTGAGACACATTTGTATTAAAGAGCTTATTGATTTACTTTACTTTAACAACTTCAGAAACTGATTTTTCAGTGCGCATGCAAGCCCCTCATTACAGAAAACACTTTTCTTATAATCCAATCTGTTAATGTATTTTTAATTCTGAAAATTCCAAGCAAATATTGATTTGTTCCTCAAAAATGTCAAGTCAATTACCACTTGGCTTTGTTCTGAGAGTATATATGATACAACGCCTTCTGCGTACCGATACAAAGCAGACCTTGTGATTAATTACCATTAATCACCAGACACACAACGGCAGACTGCAGCGTCTGCAGACACATCTGTTCTGACGTACAAAAACATTGTGGGCTTTGACTCCACAGGCTATTTCATCAGTGAGCGAATTTTCTTCTGCCATCTATTATTATCTCTCCCTCTGGACGCGTGTCTACAATCACCAACAGTGCGCTGATTACACCTCAACACATGTGCATACATGTAAACACGTCCACCCCCTGACACAAACAAATGCACTCATCTCTTTCTAACTCACAAAAAAAAGGAAAAGAAGTCATTTTTGAAAACTTATAACTCCAGCTAACAGAGATGGAGTTATACAACAGCAATGTGGGTGGATTTTGTGTGATGCCTGGTTCTCTGGTTGAGGTAGGAGATCATTTCATAACTCATCCTTAGAGAAGCGAGCACAGAAATTGTACACTGGCATAAAAAAAGGATGGGAATGGATATGAAAAGCATAAAGAGCTTTGACACTGGTTAGTTTGAATCACACTTGAACGAGAGCTTTGAAACCCACACATGGACCTGGTAGGTCAATATGCTGTTTGCAGCGTGTTCGCTGCACCACCTACAAGCCTGAAGACATGCACAAGTGTGTGCTTGTGCTCTTTCTCTCTCACTCACAATAATGATCAACTTCCAGCCAGATCTTTTCTGAGTGCGCACACTAGAACTGTAGAGTGGCAGGAACTTCAGGCTGGAAATATTTATATCTCTAAAATGAAATTAAACAAGATGTGAAAATGTAAGAAAAAGTAAAACAGATGCCAAAAATGAGCTGCTGTGTTTTGTGAGGTGCTTCAACAAGCAGATGGCAGTACCTGCTGGTGGAAAAGCAGATAGGAATCAGGTGGCTTTATGAGCACTTGACACATTAGTGGGTCAGTGTAAGCTGAGTGAAAAAAGACACCCAATTTCAGATGAAACTAACTACGTTGAACTAAACATGGTCTAACAATGACTTCAGGATCAGAGGAAGTAGATTGTTACTTTCTCCATTTAAATGATTTTTTAATTTCAGATGTTTGATATTTAGCAATAACAGTTTTTTTAGACCTTTTTCAGAGCTTAAGGTATTTGTAGTAATACATAGTAACTTTATTGAGTTGCATAAATGTTAAAGGTCAAATATTATGCAAAACACACTTAATCATGGTTTTCTAAAATTAATGTTTCCCGAGTCTGTCTACAAACCCCCCCGATTGTCAGGAAAGTCTATCCTATCTTTTACCTGCTCCACTTTTCAGAAAATGAATGCTCAAACAGGCCGTTTGGAGATTTTCCCTTCATGACATCACAAAGGGAAGTAACCCCTCCCCCAGGTGGGTGACACTCCCACAGCTAGCTGTTTGTTCTGCCCTCTGAGTCCGTCTTTCTACAGTATACAATTCATAGCTCTCAGTCCTGTGATCGGCGCGGAGGCCTGGAGGGCAAAAAGAGCTTAAGAAAGCAGCAGCTACTGTTGAACACACTGTGGACCTGCAGCGCGGGCTTGATCATTTATTATCTCCTCAAAACGACACAAGTTTACATCAACTGATAACCACAGAAAAACTAAGATAGTAAGATAAACTTCAAGTTTTGGGCACTTGCAACATTTGTACAGCACACAGGACACTATTTCAATCGCCAAAAATGGCAAAGTCCTTGCCAGAACTTAAGCACGGTGATGTTTACTTATATTTAGAGGAGAATCATTCCCCTTGCACTGCTGCAGGATGAAATCCTACAGACAAACGGACAGCTTTACTGTATTTTACTGTACCCTATCATTTGGGAGTTGAAGGGCAAGAAATGTATTATCAAAGCATTAATGAGTGCTAATTAACCTGCATTAGCTAGTTAACATAACCTAACTTTAGTATCAGTATCACTGCAAGCTGTCACTGCTCCAGTTAACACAATATTTTAAAGCAGGATTAGAAGAAGTCCATTATTTTGTCCTCGCAGATGAGCCTAGCGATTAACAGCATCAATCCACAATCTCCTCTCTGGGTTTTCTCTTCCTCAGTTTAAATTCTGTAGAAGCAGAAGTATATAGAAGTTTACCATATTCACCATCTTAATTTAAGTTTGTCAGCATGCTAACATTTGTAAATTAGAATAAAATACAAAGCTTAGGCCAGGACTGTCATAACATTTCAGGTATATGGAAATAAATAAGAGATGTTCATAACACATCTTAAAGCTGACCTGACTACTGAATTATCCTTGTCCTTTGATCAAATTACCTGCTTTAGCAGTGGAGCTCCTCTCACTGGTAACTGAGCACATGTTAGCTAAGCAGTGATACACAGTCAGTGGCTTCCTAATGAGAAACTTATTTATTGAGAATGAAAGCCTCAAATACACTCAGAATATCGTACCTCTGGACATTCGTCACCTCTGCACTGGAATATTCAGTACATCGGCTTTTTTAGTACTTAACTAAATTTGACAGCCTATAGCTAAAAAAAACTGGCCTGACACAGGATGGGCACAGATCATTGTGATGCATTCATCTTTTTTTGGCTGTAGCTGCATTGCTAGATGCAAAGTCAAATACATGCTGAGGGAACCAATTACTCTGTACCAAATGAAATGGCAAACTTTCCAGTAGTTGTGCAGATATTTCATATATTTCATTCCAACAACAAACGTGTCAACATGTGGCTGTACTCTCAAATGTCTGTACATTATTTCATTAAGCCACCCAATTGTTGGAGAAAAAAACAAGTGGGTAACAACACTCTGAGTATCTTAACTGTGTATTGTCCAAAGTATGTGTGCAAGAATTTCATTTCTCCGTCTATTTTTGTACAGTCAATCTGAAGGCCGACATTGGCATGAAAACAGCAGTTCAGAACCAGCTAAGGCAGTGCTGGCAAATGAAGAGAACAAGAAAAAACCCTCATCTTCTGCTTCAGTCTCTCCTTTTCTTAAAATGTAACATAAGCACTGATCCACTGCACACTAACAGTACACAAACCATGGTACAAGTGAACAAGCTCAAAAACAAAGTCAAGAGTGAAGCCAATAATTTGGTGCTAAAAACGAACTTTTAAGGACAGAACTTTTTATAAGTCACATAATAGTGCAGTCTAATGTATGAGTGCCTTAAAGCATGAGTGTTAAATGAAGCACCAAGACTCAAATAAACATCTAAGAAAATTACCTTCTATCATAACTATGAGACCATGACAACAGCAAAACTGTGTAAAAGCCCTGTATAGTAATATGGCTTATAGAGCCTGGTGTTTTGCAATATGTAGTTCAAGGTTATTTTATTTTTCCTGCCGTCACATTTGAGCGACAGCCTACATATGTGGCTCTTAATGAGTAGAGGCATTTATAGAACACCACGGACGAGAGAGAGCAAGAGAGCTAAACCTTAAAATAAGACATGTCAATCTCAGACTATGAGAGACAGAGTGAAAACTCCTGCTTTTTTAATGCCCCCTTTTCGGCCAATTTTAACTTTTTTTTTTGTACTTTAAATGCAGTCTTTATTTTCCTATTCAAACTTTACACCATTTACATGTTTGAATGTCTTTTTTTCTAGCCAAGATAATCTTACAAAGAGTAACCCTGCTGTGGTAACATCTGCATGCGTCACTGTCATGCAACCGTTAATTCAAAATACCTTGATTTTCCTTTACGAAGTGGAGGTATGTGATGAAGATGAGAACAGGGATGATGATGAGACAAACACATCTTGTTTGCTGATGGCAGATATCTGGAGACACTCTGGATTGAAAATGAATGCAAAACACACACAAAAAACTGAAGCACAAGTTTGTTAGTCATTTCTATTAGCCCTCTTAAAAAAAAAACTAGGAGCCCATGGGTGAGAAATCATGAAATCCATTTCACACAATCCTCCGCTCACCTTCCAACCAGCAGAAACTCTCCCACCAGGCGCTGTCGTCTCATGGCCATCAGTATGCCTCTGACAGTCATGCCCTCGCAGAAGCAGGCCACCACCCTGGCTTTGGGCAGATGGACTCGCAGCTTTTGCAACAGCTTATCAAAACCTTGCTCCCCTGCGTTGCTATATATCTTATCAGAGTGGGCGATGCAGATCCCCTCCTTTGCTGCCATGTCTTTAAATGCCTCCATACCACTCTCTCCATAATTACCTACAGAGGGGGAAACATAAAGGGAATGGTGATACAAACAATATTGCACGCATATCATCTGGGGTTTGTTACCTTATTAAATGAACCAAACAAGCCTTTGAGACTGCGATAAAATACTCTAGTTGCCAGGATTCTTTAAGAAAGCAGTTTAGATGCATATACACTGGGGTAATGTCAGCTCACACTTGAGAATCAGGTAATTTTGTTCCCATAATGGGAGCAGTCAGGGGTTTGACTTCCCTGTTTTTGCTAGAAATTAGGTCACCTACTTTCTGCTGCTTTGCAAGAGTGCCTTACTCTGGGCACGTCACTGGTTGAGGCGTCCTTTTCATTACTCCATGTGATTTTCTTCTCCCGCATGTGGCATGCCTACTCGAGTGGTAACACAGTCGTGCTTTTTTAAACTTTATTTTCACCTTGAGTCAACCCTCTGCTAAGGTTGCTGATGATGATTATTACAATTTCCTCTTTAATATACAGTATATATCTTTGCTGTTTTTTCTCACTCTTCAAGAGGCATTTTTTCCCTCTATGAAGACAACAATGGGCCTTATCCACGGATATCTTCCCAAGATTTTTCTTAAATTTGTTCTGAAAAGGATCCTAAAGAAGTCTTCGGCGGATTCATGCAAAATTGTTTAGACATGTGTTCTTAAATTGATTAATTCCATGCCCTTGTTAGCTATTAGCTCAAGTATGTTTTTCCTAATTAGCATAGATAATCGTTCTTTTCCATAGAAGGGCATTAGACTGAGAAACACAGAAGTCAAACAGGATTGAAAAGAGAAGTACACAGATATCGGGAAGGCCCAAAGTAAAATCTAAAAAGGATAGCGCAGAGGACATAAAGTATAAGAAATACTTTGCTTATTTAAAATGGATGTAGTGCTGCTCGAAATGAAACCTAAACAGGCTAATGAAAAAAAACACAATGATCTAATTCTGTCCTGGCACGTCAGCATTCAAATGTGCGTAAGAGTGCTCTCAAGTGTTGTTAGATTTTGGTCTTAGCTATGAACAAACTCTGGTGAATGTCAAAATCTTGAAAACTGTGCAAGCGTGTTTCAAGGACAAATTTCTCCCTGAGAACAATGTTATTTAGAAAGAGTTTGTTGCCTGCAGGTGAAGGCAACATGAAATCTTAAAGCTACAGTACAGTGTTCACCAATTCCACAACCTGTGATTTTCAGTATAGATGGATTATTTGCATCTCAACTTGAGTAGTCATGTAAGAAATACAATGAAATAGAAAGCGTTTTACAGTCAGAGTAGCAGCAACCCTGGTTGATGCATAAAAGTTAGAAGGACACTCGCGCACATACTATTAAAAAACACTCAAACAGACAAAGCTCGCCTCGCTCCATTAAAAAGAAACACATAACACAACAACCACATCCCGCCAAACATATGAATAATAAATACATCAGGAAATGAATTCTAGAAAGGTAAAGTGACAGCTTAAAGTAAATATACTTTGTAGCTGATAATTAGGGAAAGTTAATGTCACTTCTGAGTTATTCATCTGTCATTAGTTTATGCAAATGCATGCAAAGTAAAAAGCAAAGTGTGTCTGCACTTGAGGAAGACCTCAGCACATTGAAATGTGTATTAATTATGCATAAAATGAGTTGTCTCTGAACTAAGCAGAACAAATGTATAACAATGTCTGGGTAGTTTTGTATAGGATAAGAAAAATAAAAAATTCAATGTTATGCGTATAATTACATACATAGCAGTCATGCGCTACTAGCACAATAGTCTCCAGCATAGTTGTTAAATTGAAGGGCTTTTCTTTCATGACATGACGTTTTAAACCACAAAAAGTACCTTTGGCATGCAAAAGAACTTTTAAAAATCCTTCTCTCTAAAGCTTTGGTATTATACGGAATTAACAGCAAAGATAAGGTTCGGATTTAGATCTTATTCTTATCAAGACAGATTAATATAAAAACGTATGTTCTCAGTCACTAAGAGGTTTAAAAAACTGCTGTGGAAGTGGAAAGCAACAGTATGGTATATTGAGGTTGATGGTGATACCCTGTGTTTGGTTTCTAGATAGATTAAGCATTCAGGGGCGGAAACGTTTACACTTGTGGTAATCCATGTGTGGTAATAATACCTACATAACTCTAAATGCCCAACTTTAGAGTTAGAGATCAGCCTTTTATCTGCACTGTATATTATGATGGAGTCACTTGAAGCAAAAATGTAATAAAAAGCTTCAAACCATGTTGCACTGGGTGTTGAATGTTTTTAAAAGTGCTTTAGATATGACAATAAACATCGAGTTATTAAATATGAATCTGGTATTTAGCAGCTGCTGCAAGAAAGTCACCACTGGCTGAAACCAGTGGACAGAGCTCCACGACAGCCGGACAGTTCAAAGCCAATACCAGATGTTCCCTGTGAGGCTTTGCCAATGATGACCAGCATTACAGAGAATAAATAATCAGAGTTCAGTTTATTTACATTTGATATTCATGGCATGATTATAAGAGCCCCCAGAGTATTGTGAAAACTCAAATCTGAGGTTTGGAAGAGGAGTGGGTGTGTGTTTGTTTTTTTGTGCTCGTCTGTGTGAAGACTTCTTTTTGGCTCCCGTGTCTCTTGCTGCAGGAAGCTTTGCACACAAAATTACATGCTTTTTGTGATTTGGAGCTTTTTCCACACTGATGCAAGGTCACAATGTCAGGGAGTAAAAGTGTAATTATTCTCTTTTGCTCAGTCAGGCTGAGAACTATAAAAACTGAAACAAAGAACTGCCTTTCTCCATCTCTATTCTCAATTCTCAAATCTCAATTCTCTAAAAAAAGACTCTCGAGATCCTTTTATTTGTATGTTTCCTTAATATGTATATATAACACTAATGAACAGTGTATGTTATCGTGGGGATAATGGTATTAATGAGTAGAAGAGAAAGAGACAAAAACACAAGGACAGATATAAAACAGTAACACACATGGCCCTTCACTCTCTTACCCTCTGTGTGTATAGCAGACACGTAGCTCCAGTTGTATCTCTTGACGATGTCCACCATGGCTCTGGCCTGTTGCATATCTGATGGCACCACCCTCATGAAATATTTATACAGGCTCTGGGGAAAGTAACATAAAGTACACATACTTCTTTACTGTACTTGATAAGGATATTTTAGGCAAGACAACTTTCAAACATACAATTTTCATTTCACAAATTTCAAAACCCAAGTTAAAATTAAATCAAATGATCATTTTTATTTAACATCATTGAGGTCCAATTTCCACCTTAATGGTTGTTTAATTTAACAAGTCTAGTAGTCTCCCAGATATGAAGCAAGGGTGACTCAGACTGCTACTGAAACAGCTGGTGAAAATATGCTTCACTTCTACTTTTAACTTTATGCTATGGGCACATTTAAGAACCTGTACTTAGTACTGTACTAATTACTACTTTAATCAATGTACTTCTGCTTCGATGAAGAATGTGTGTACATTGCCATATAGAAGTTTGAAGTTTTTATGTTATTATTGTATCATACATACATGGGCTTACATGACACCATGAATTAAAACGTTCCAGGATCAAAGTGCATGTACAGTAAATATAGAATTTGAGACCCTCTACTTTGTTTCACAGGCATCCAAAACTAATTTTCCACCAATTTTATTATATGTGAAATAAGAAATCCATGATGATGAAATGTTGGCTTTTATTTTGTTCACAGCTGCAATAATGGAGAAGATGTTACAGTTACAAGTTTGGTAATTTTGTCAAATCTGCAGATATTTACTTTCCCACCAACTAGTTTGCTTACATTAAAGTAAAAAATCCTCAGGTGGATGTCATTGTTTTGTGAAGTGGTCTTACCTTGTCACTGAGGTCCATGCTCGTGGCCGAGTACGCTATCTGTGGGATGTTAAAGAGCTGGAGGAGATTTTGCACCTGGATGGCCACAGAGCTGGACCCTGGTCCAATCAGGCCCACAATGGGCTTCTTCCCCTGCAGCAGCATGCTCCCTTGCTCTGCAGTGCACTTGCCCTGGTTCTCCTCCTCTTCGTTGGACACAAGCGTGTCCCGGATGAACTCGATGCTCTGCTCCAGTGCCACAGCGGAGTGCCAGCACGAGTCCCTGGTGAGGAATGATTGAGTTCTTATTGTTATTTGTGAAAGAAATGGATTCAGTGGGTGATAGCTTGTAGTAGCCACTTGAGGAAGGAAGCAATTTGTAAGAACCACTTAACTTTGCAGTTTTTGGGACCAGAAAGCAATATGCAATCCAAAGTTTAACTACAGCTAAATTGAGGCTTTACCAGTTCTCAGTCAGTGAAATCCAGACAGTATCTTCAAAGTACATTCCTAAGTACTTTTTTGCATATATTGTTTCCTTTGATGGTGTTTCTTTTATGAGCTGAAAAAAATTTAGAATGACGTTTGTCCTGTTAATTTTGTCCCTCATAATTTACAATGTAGATGAGCTTTCAATGTATCGCTTACCACCACTCACAGAGAGGAAACATGATAGCAGCAACCAAAACTTCTAACTTATATGGGAGTTTCCGAGCTGTAGAAGCTTTCAGTTCAGGCAGTATCTTGTTGCCACACTTGTCATTGATTAAGAATCCCTATTAGATTGGACCTTTGGGTCTCAAAGCCTGAAATGCTGATTTACTGCAGGTCATTGGTAGTGGACTTGTGCCTCTGTGTGGCCCACTTCATTAGCTTCCCTATTAAATAATCAGTCTTCTCCTGTAGGGCTTCCATCTCCAGCCACAGTTCACCTGTCTAGAGCAAGTCCTCAGTAGTCTGCTGTCTCCCTGACGGTTTGTCTTCTCTTTTTAATGAAACACTTTGAATTTATTACTGACACTTGTTAACTTAAATACATTTTCACCTTGCATGCTTAACTGTTGTTGGCAGAGGGGGTACTTTTAAGCGACCAGTGAAAGCTTTTTCACACCTGAAATGTTTGGCATTGAAAATTGTCATGAACAGATCTGTGTACCACTTTGCCTATGCTTGTGTAAGTGCTTTTGGTAAAAGCTGAATCCAAATAACATTTTCTTCAATTTGTGACGATTATCCAACTGCTGATGATACTTAACATCTTTCTAAAGTTCAGGCACATATTATGTTTTTTTTTTCCTTTCCCACTGTATCTGAAGTCGCTCCAAAATGTTTAGAAGAAACTGTTTAAACCCTTGAGGTATATCCCAACATGTTGGCGATAAAAACTGTCTACATGATATTCAATATACTTAATTGTCTTACAGGCCTATCTCTTATACTAACAGAAGAGCCACAATTGTTGCAGGTGAGCCCTTTTTTTGTATGATAATTCTTCATCATGGAAATACTTGGTCCACTCGTCATCTAAGATTCAGGTCGATAACAATTAAAAGCTAAGGAAGAAAAACAGTTTGCTGATTGGTTTCTGACCTGATCTCACAGCCCAGGGTGATGTTGGGGAGGATAGTAGGGTCTGCGTTAATTCGATCCAGAGTGTGCATCATGGCCTCCACTCTCTGGATCCCGTACTGCTCTCGCACTGCACCACACTTTCGCTCATGAACCTGAACAAAATAGAGCCTATGTTGATTACTGACATTCATCACATATGAAGTAAATGAGCAAACACATGAACACACATACATCCCATAGCCTACCTTGTCTGCAGGTGGTTGGTGGTGGACTGAGAAAAGAGCCCCTATGATGATGTCCCCGGGGATATGAGCCAATACCCTCCTCTCAGTGTTCTGGGCATAGACCCCTAAATGGTGTCTAAGGCCAAGCCAGCTTAGTATCACACACACAGCCAGCAGCCTCACATGTAAACCTTGTGGATGTCCCATCTGTGTGTTCATCCTTATACATCCTGCCATCCTCTGTCCTCTTAGAGCTCGGGGACAGATGAATGTGTTGTCTTTAAGGTAGTGTGTGTCGTGTCTATGGTGAAGGTTAGATTTCTAAAAGAAAGGGAAAAATCTGAATCAGGTTTATGTCAAGGAGATCTAAATACTGTCGATTTTTTTTCATTTTGCTGCAAAACAATGAACATAGATATTGAATATAATGCAAATTTAAAAAGGAAGTAAGAAAACTGCAGCACTCCTACTGCCAATAAAGCAATTCAAATTATAAGTGAAAAATGTAAAACAATATGTGCATTATCACGCATTTTGCCAGATAGACTTAACATTAATGTCATATTAAATGGAAGTAAATAATACAGAGTGTTGCCAGGTGTATGTTTAATGGACATACACCAAGAATAGAACATTTTCAGTCAAGTTAGTATGTTTTTTAGATAGGCTACAGAGAAAAAAATATTTGAAATAGGTGGGGGAAAGAAGAATAGAATACGCATGTAGTAATAGTTTTTGCTCCTAAATATCACATTAACAGCCGCCCATGGTGATGAAAATATGTGGGCTGGTGCTCCAATTATCAACAACCTACAGTTTGTTATTATACTCATTATCTCTACTGAATGTAAGATTAAATGTCTGCATATCCAAAGTAACAGAAAACTTCTACCGACCTCTCATTTGTTTGCAGATTTGCAGATGCCATCCCTTCTTATAAGACCGTTTCCATCACAGAGGAAGAAGAAGAAGAAGAAACATCGCTGCAGGTTTCTGCTCAGGCTCACTCTGACGCCTGGCTACAGCAAACTGCAAATAGCAGCATATAGCCCGTTATTGGAACATGTTTGACTTACTGACGCACACGGAGAGGGCCCCCTCCTTCTCCACCACCCCCTCCTCCACCTCCTACTCCTACTCCAAAACAGTGGAAAGCATGGAGCATTTCTAGTGACTAATTTGGTTTATCTATGGAAGGCTACGGTAAGAGAGCTGTACAGGGTTTGCAGGGAAAACAAAGACCTATTAAACACGATACGAACGAATATGGTGAAAGCGCTTACAGTGTTGTTTAGGAGGAGTTATCTAGCAATCAATCCATAGTGCGGCTGTGTTTCACTTGCACTTAAAAGTTCCAACTGGCCTCCATTCCTCCTATCCTCTACCATCTTATTGTAACGGATATGAAATGGAAAATTAGATATTATTAAGACAAAGTAATACGCCAGAGGATCTTTACCCAGTGTTTCGATTCAACGAGTAACCCTGTTAAATGGTGACTTTCAGCCGAACGCGCCCCTGGTTGTCGTAGTCAGAGGCTGAGTAGCTGTAGTAGCGAATGCCTCTTTCTTTAGTTTTCGTAAGAGACATCTAATGCGTATTTTTTGACAGAATAACTTAAAAGCCAACACCAAAATCGACGAGGCATTCGCGAGGACATCTACTTATTCTCTCTCAACCACAACAGAGGCATTCGGCTGGAAGTCACCAGTTAATCGGGTCGCTCGTTCAACCGAAACACCGGAAGGAAACCCGGATTCACCCAACTTTTATAGTTAAACTGTCACTTTGAAATACCTAAACAGTAACCTTAACAAACATGTTTTGATTTGTAGCTGCAGTTGACTGTTGAAAACATTTTTATGAATAGCCTATGCACTTTAAGCTACCATTTATTGCTATGTTTAGTACGTTTTTGGCCCTATGGTTTGGCCAGGATAACTCATGACTAGGCCTACAATTAAATGTAAATGTTTTCTTTTGAGTGAGAGGTGTGACTCATGAACAACAACAAAAACCCTAATTATCAGATGTTTGGATAATCTAAACAAATTGAGGTCAAATAAAGTCTAGCTTTCAGTTGTTTCTGTGAGAGGGGATTCCTTATTGGAGTCCAAAGAAAGGCACACTGAATATATCTGCTTGTAAAAATGTGGTTTGTTGGTTGTCTTGAGAGAAAGACGAGGCATCACTGTTGAAGTTCAAGAAGGAGAATGGTCTTGGAAGTTATCGCATTGCGCCCTCTAGTGGGGACTGTACTATTTGCAATCACGGGCTTGTCTTGCATTGAGAATGTCACATGCAAACAGTCTCACAATCATGAGACCAAAGGTCAGAAGTCATTCGGTCTCAGGTGTAGCTAGTCATATGAGATAGTGATACAGAGAGAGCTTGAGCTATACAAACGTTTATTCAGAGGAGTCAGGAAAATGTAATGCCTTCTGGCCTTTCTTTGAAAACAGTGTATAAATGTAAACATCACATAGTCTCACCCTAGGAAACGGCTGGCCTTTAATATGGTTTCCCTATCAGGTGGTCCTCAATAAATCCTTTGTTTTTAGTTCCGGTGTCAGCTTATATTGTGGGTGATGACATGTAGTAAAGAAGTATCACATGAACTTAAGTAAAAAAAAAGTTAACTTCCCCAAAAAGTAAAGATTCTTAGTTAGATTGATAGATATGCTGTATGTACTTTATTGATGTCAAACTGGGAACATGTGGTGTTACAGCATCAGGTTATCACATAAAAAAACAGAAAAAATACACAGTAAATAACAAATAGAAAGAAGTGTGTTAAGACAGACATGCAATTAAAATAATTAAATAAAATACAATTTAAATTAAAAATATAATCAGCTAGTTTTTCTGTTTTTTCTTGTGCGGGACACATTTTGCAATTGTAAAATCTTTGAGGCTGAATAAGTTCATCCTTTATAACTCTGTAATCCTAGGATTTTCATGGTGATTTTCATACCATAATGTCAGGAAAAACAGTTTACTTAAGCCCTATTTGTGGTTGTGTGTGGTTGTGTTTGAAGACAATCCCTGAGGTATGTGCCTGTTTTAATCTGTTGACCCTGAGTGGAAAGTCAGCCCCATTCCTAGCAAAACAAATCTCCATAAAATCATTCTCGTACAGTTCATACAATGTTTTATATGTCTTTGGGATTTTTTTTAAATTTTATTAATTGCATTAGATCATATACTGGATGTGGTAATATTCATAATCATCACCTCATTTGGCAGTAAAGTTAAACTCAAAATCCCCTGGCAAAAATGCTTCAATTAACTTTCATAAGAGTAATGTTTTTTTTCCCTGAAGGAAGTCTGGCTGCAGTTTTGGGTTGTGTGCATCGAGGCAGTTTTGCCGCCCCCTCACGATGTAAGCTTCACCCTGAGGTTAAGCAGCATGTGACTGGCTCAACAAAGAGGAGGGGGTGCCCAGAAAAAAAACCCTGAAGAATTTAAGGCAGTGTGACTCACATGGGCTCTCCCACTTTGTGTGTTTGGTTTCTTTGCCAGGGACAGCTGTCCTGCTATGATGTGGTCCCTATTTTTTATTAGTTTTATATCATTTTTTACACCTTCCCATCAACAGTTTCCTCGTCTGTGTGCCAATCGGGAGTCACTTCTCTCCAAGGAGTGCTGCCCGGCCTGGGAAGGAGATGGCTCCCCCTGCGGAGTGAGCTCGGGCCGGGGCTCCTGCCAGGATGTGGTGGTGCCGGAGGAACCGGATGGGCCGCAGTACCCCTTCTCCGGTTTGGACGACAGGGAGAAGTGGCCGTTGGTTTTCTACAACAGGACTTGTCAGTGTGAGGGGAACTTCATGGGTTACAACTGTCTAGACTGTAAGTTTGGCTACTATGGGGAGAACTGTACTCAGTGGAGGGCGTCTTTGAGGAGGAATGTTTTTCATCTATCCCATGATGAGAAGATCAAACTTGTGTCCTATTTGAATCTGGCCAAGCAGACAGTCAGCAGGGACTATGTTGTGGCCACAGGAACATACCAGGAGATGGAAAACGGGTCTAACCCAATGTTTTCTGATGTGTCTGTGTATGATGTGTTTGTGTGGTTACATTACTACGTGTCCCGGGAGGCTCTGTTAGGCGGGCCTGGAAATGTATGGAGCGATGTGGACTTTGCTCACTGGGCCCCTGCATTCCTCCCCTGGCACCGTCTGTACCTGCTGCTGTGGGAGCATGAGATCAGGAAGCTGACTGGAGATATGACCTTTACAATCCCGTACTGGGACTGGAGAGATGCCCAGACATGTGACGTGTGCACAGATGAGCTGATGGGGGGCAGTAACCCCCAGGATCCCAGTTTTCTCAGCCCAGGCTCGGTCTTCTCTTCTTGGCAGGTAAACACACAAAAATAAATACTCCAGCTTCTTGAGGTGCAACAACTTTTCTCCCCCCTCTGTTCTTTTTTTCCATCTGTAGTCTACAGTAGGCCTATTATGTAACTGGACTG
The DNA here is from genome assembly GCA_020745685.1 of Tautogolabrus adspersus. Classification (NCBI taxonomy): domain Eukaryota; kingdom Metazoa; phylum Chordata; class Actinopteri; order Labriformes; family Labridae; genus Tautogolabrus; species Tautogolabrus adspersus. The sequence goes on from CM036546.1 coordinate 21,375,320, forward strand.
ACTTTCCAGTTGAAATATTGAAATAGGATTTAGTTCTAAAATATTGTCTAAAGCTCAATCTTAAGCCTACACAGTCAAACATTTGTACAAAATACGATTGTAAACCTTTGTCCTAAATGGAACTATTTTTCAACACTTCATATAGTTGGAACCCTATCAAAATGCTTAACATTGACCTATAGCTTGTTTAGGTGAGATTTGCATTGACACTTGTTCTATCAGAGTAAACCTCAAAGCAGGACCGTTGTCAAACTCACTGCTAAGAAACAAATGTCTCGTATACTAATTAACTGTTAGGATTTGTGTTTCCATTAACAGGTATTTTGCTCTAAAGCAGAGGAGTACAGTCTTAGAGGTGTGTTATGTGATGTCAGCGAAGAAGGACCTTTGCGCCGTAATCCTGGAAACCATAACCGTAACGTAGTTCAACGGTTACCGACTTCAGCAGAGGTGGCGTTCGCTCTAAGTCTAAGCAACTATGACACTGGAGCCATGGACCGCAGTGCCAACATGAGCTTCAGGAACACTCTGGAAGGTAAGACAAGCGTGACGAACACAGAGAGACACACGCACACACACTGAAAGTCCTGCTCCTCACTTGGCTGCTTCAGCATACATTTTTCACTTCACTCTTGTTGATAATACAGGGATGATCACCAATACCAATAAGACTTACAATCAGAAAAACCCACGTTTGTTTTAATAATGCCTAAATACAGTATAGGCCTGAACTCTCTCTGGTGTGCACATTTAAACACAAGAATCCAAGAGCTAATCAAGCATTTTATGAAGTGAAGCAGAGGTCAGAGGAATACAGTTTGGATAAATGGAGGATTTTTCTGCATTTTTCAAAATGCACTTACAATAAATATCAATCAGTGTATCGTCTTGCATACCAAACAAGAAAACGAAAATTCATCCACAACGGTAATGGAAATATATTCCCTATTTTAAAAATAGATACATGAAAACAGACACTTTCTAATATCTCTCAAATAGTGTGTCTTTGTAACAGGTTCTTCTGTAAGTAAAGTGTATCTGTGTAGCTATTTAGAGGCTCCAAATAGTCATCTGTTTTTATTCAATTCTGCAGCATTTGCATTAACAGCTCTAAAGCAAAACTAGAAGACCTGTTTCTAAATTATTTATACACAAATTGGATTTGATTATCATGCCACTGATGTGCTGCAGAATCAGGCTGTTAACACAGCAGCAATGTTTGATCTACCTATTCAGTTGATTGATCCTGATTTAACTTTCTTTTTTTTTTTTTTATTATGTTTTTTTTTCTGATTTAACTTTTAAAGAAAGAATGAAGAAATATCATCAGGAGTTTTGTTTCTAGCTACTCTATGAATGAAAGCCCAGAATTTCACTGTACTTTCATCTGTGTCATTAATCTCAACCTGTCCTGGGGGAGATATGAGGCTCTTTAGCTGAATGCTAAATTATGGTCACTAGCCAGCAGCTAACTTCATTTCTGTTTTTGCAGCTAGACAAATTGCCTATAGTGTCATTTTTGAGATTTCATTCTGAAAACTCTTGCCTTCTGTGGCTAAAACAGAATACATGACGGTCTCAGACATCCTGATTGCACAGAAAAACTCCAGCTCACATACTCTATGTATGATCTCACTTACGTCTTCTCTCTAATCTGCCCTGTCAGTGAGTCTCTCCACCCACTCATTGCCTTCAACAAGCTTCAAACATAAGATACTTGAACAGTAATTCCTTTCAGGGATTCATTGACTGTGACATTTAGTGAAACTGAGGTCAACAGTAAACAAAAGAACAGTTGTCCATTGTTGATATCTATTTTAATGACGGCCTTTTGTGCATCACACACGTCTGCTGAGGCTCATGTGATTGCTGCTAACACAAGGATGGGTTAAATGAAAACTGATCAACTTTTTTTGTTAAATGTGAATTCACTGCAGAACTATCTGAACAAAGGGCAGACCCCAAAAGCTTTGGAGGTTATTGTCGCCTCCCTCGGCTACCTATGGCAGATCTAGATATATTTACTTAATAAAAAAAAAAAGTAATCTGTTTGACTGATTCTATCCTAAATGCACTTTTTAAAAGCATTTATCTTAGTTCTCTGTGTTTCCAATGCAAAATCACCTTTGGTGTTCATATTGTCAATGAAAGACATCTCTAGGTTTAGCAGACTCTATGCCCTCTGCATCTTGTTTTCCAATTTGTTCTTCTTCTTTTCTGTCCAGCATGTGAATCTGTCTTATAAGACATACATACTCCATACTTCCTTAACTGGATCTGTGGTCTGAATGGTGGAGCAACAGTAGCCATCCTAGTGTTATAAAATTCATGACAAATCTGTTATATGTGCAATAACTTTACAACTTCTACCAAAATCTAGACCACATATTCGTCCCCACAGTTCAAGTGTTTGGCCCCAGCTCACTGCTGCTCAACAGCAATTTGTTCTGAATTTGCTCTACAACAAATTCCATTGCCTCCCAAACAACTGTGTGCTGAAATGCTGATTTAATACTTTTCATCTTGCAGGATTCGGGGATCCTCAGACGGGGATAGGAAACAGCCCTCGTTTAAACATGCATGCTGCTCTCCATGTTTTCATGAATGGATCCATGTCTTCAGTACAGGGCTCAGCAAATGACCCCATATTTCTTCTCCACCATGCTTATGTTGACAGGTAAGGCATGCATGGACACATTCATGTTTTGTATTTAAAGTACACCTACACACTTGCACTAAATAATGGGAGTGTTTCTTTTTCTTTTTTTTTCTGGAAGTATTTTTGAGGAGTGGCTCAGGAGGCATAAGCCATCTTCAGCACAGTATCCAGAGTCTAATGCTCCGATAGGACACAACGCCCAATACCACATGGTGCCCTACCTGCCCCTCCGCAGAAACAGAGACTTCTTTATTTCAACCAAAGAGCTGGGATATGAATACTCAAATCTGTTAAATTCTAGTAAGTGGTGCTTCCTATTTTTCTACCTAAAAACTTACTTAAAAATTACTACTTAATTGTGTTATATTTGCAATTTCTTTGCTCTTCCTCTGCATTATCAAAATGTTTTCTTTTAAATCCTATAAAACTCTTAACCCAAAAAGAATGAAAACTAAAAGTCAAGTAAAACGTGTTAGCTACATTTCTCTAACTGCTTTTTTCTTTTATCACCAGACCAGCGGATAGCAGAAGCCATGCGTCCTTACCTGGAAGAATTGAGGAATGTGTGGCCCTGGCTGCTGTTTGCCGGGCTCATCGGAGGAATTTTAGCGGTGTCCCTGGTTGCTGCTTTCATAAAGATTAGACAGCGATACCAATTGCAACCGATGGAGAATTGGAACAATCCGTGTTCATACTTATTTAAACTTTTCCAGATCCCAGAGAAAAAGCCAATTATCTTGGACAGCATGACCGAAAGACAACCACTTATCCTGGGCAATGTCACAGAGGAAAGCAGCACCCGTAGCTACCAGACAACTATATGAAGGCACAGACCACCCTATATGATAAAGCACATATATTCATTTCCTGAGCACTGTGAATTATACATTATATTGATGATTGTTATGACCCTATTATCTTTGTTAATAGCACTGTATTTAAACTGTATTAAAAGTGTAAAAAAAATGCATGTAGCAACTTTTTAAATGGGTTATATTAAAGGCACATTCCACCCACAACTTGTAACTTGTCAAATTCTACCGATTAGACAATTCCCGACATGGTCTGTGGAACTTATATGGTTTCTGTCATAATGACTTTCCATATTTATTCTCTTGGGGGTTAAAGTGGATTTAGCTTAAAAAAAAACACGCTCTGCAGTTTGTTGCATCAGACTTGCAGGTCTGATGCAGGGAAATCATATCCTACATGCTTTCAACTGCCAGAGTAACATGAAGTCTTCCATTCTATTTTTCAGAGGACCTGAGGGACTTTTCTTTTATTATCTTGTGTGGGAGTCAACTGAACCACACTATTTGGCTACCACCAAATTGATTGTTTGTGCTGCGAGACATGCTTGTGGAAAGAAAAAAAACTGTGTTTATGTCTGCATAGATGTCAAGGTCTGAGACGTCTCTTCAGAATCCTGACAGTTTAGTTTTCAAAACTTAGTCTTGCATAATCTTTTTGAAAACTTGATGACTTTTAATAGAAGAAAGCAATTCCCCAAGTTGCTTGCGGTCTGAAACATTTGCTTGAAAGGTTGCACCTTCTTAAATTGAAGAGAATGTTCTCACTTGACAAGGTCATAATTATTGGATGAGTTTGTCTCTAACGCAACCTCGTAAAAAACTTTGTCCACATTGGAATCATGTGTGCATTGCAAATACTGACAAGGGTCTACAAATCCTTCACACACACACATCAGCCCTGTTTAAAAAAAGTTCAACACAAGTTTATTTTTGGTAAGATGAATTGGTTCCATAATCACTTTCTCCTTACGTCATGGCCTCATTCAGCCAAATATAATTCATACATTCCAATCCTTGAGACATGCTGCCTAGCAAGGCATTTTTTATTATACAGTACTTTGCTTAAAATATCTTGTGTTCAAACGGCATTCTCAGATATACAGTACATTCTCAATATTAAAACTGCGCTATGTGTTGACAAGAAAATAGATAAATAGAAGATTGGATCATTTTGAGGTTTAACTTGTACAAAATATACATCAGATATAATCATGTAAAAAAAAAAGAAAGAACTGGAGCAATTCAAAAAACAACTGGGAAAAGGTTTGAGTGGGAATGAAAGTGTAAAACTGATTAATTCTAAGAGCCAGAGGGAACTAATTGATTTCATAGGACACATTTTATTCAGAGTAAACTTTTTACAAGTGTGGACACCTTGGAATTCCAGATGTTCTACTCAAACTACAGCAGCTTTATCAGACATGGGTATATATCTGTGACAAAAGCTTTTCTGCTGAGCAGTGCAATCAGTCTTTAACCCAACCGTGTTGAAATAGAAACCAGTAACACTAGATGACTTGTTGGGAATACACCACATGAAAGGTTTTATGGGATCTGAGATCAAGCGTGGTCACACTGAGCTCTCATCTAACTGCATTGGTTGATTTTTTTCAATGAATTTCAGTGTAAATAAGTTTGTCTGACTTTTATCAAAGTGAATTACAAGTTGGTGTTCCCTTAAATGTTGTTCAGTGCTTGAGTGAAAAACTGTTTAAAAAATACTTTGAGTCCCTAGCATTCCAACATATACAACAACCAATTAAAAGGTCCAAAACGTTTGGAAAATCAGACAAAAATCAAGAAGGATGACATGAAAGAATGAAAGGGTAAAAGCAATGTGACTTTAAAGAGTAGAGGCCAAAGTTCACACTCTTTAAAGAGTAAAGGAATGGACTGCACGGCCTTGGATTCAGCTAAAAATGAACTCTATGATTGCATTTTAATTCCTCATCATTCATCTTCATCTTCGCTTTCAGACTCCTCCTTGTTCTTCTCACTCTCCTTGGGTGGGGGGACGGGGGGTGGGAGGTCCAGTCGAGCCCACAGCATGGGCTCGGACTTCTTCAGGACTACCTCGATCTTTGCGGCCATCATGTTCACTGCACTTTTGCTCACATCTATCACCTGCAAAGAAAGAAGAGGGTGTGACTCTGAAAGGTTTCATAAACAGATCGTCTATGTCGTAGATGTAATGAGACATTTTACATCCGTTTGAAAGTGATGCGATACTTACTCCCCACAAGCTGATTTTCTGCGCAAATTCCTTCTCTCCCTCAAATATAATATGGATATCGATCTAAAAGACAAAAAAATAAATATGAGGTTGTGAAGAACACAATTAAAATATAAGCCCTTAACCTATGGACAGATTTCGACTGACAGACTAGTGTATCCCTCACCGTTGTGCTGTTGGCATCCACAAAGCTCAGCTCTGGGACAGCATTCTTGGCGTAGATGGAAATGATGACCTGTGCTCCGGTCTGGTGCCAGTCAAATCGACATGGAACTACTTTCTTACCCTGCAATATTATAAAAAACAACAACATTCAAAACATTACTTGATACACTCATTCAGCCAGCATTTTCTGTACAGTAGAAGTGTTAGCAACACACCACTAGATGGCGTCACAGCTGTGGCTCTCTCCCGCAGACTTTCCACACACAAGTGATCACTTGCTGTCTAACAGGCACACCTACCGCATCTTTTTTCCTCCATAGATGTGTCCCCTTGGAGCAGCCCTCTTGAGAGAGGAAAGTGTTGAAGTCGGAGGTTTTCCGCTTACAGCAGCTCCAGTATTTCATCCTGGAGAGGCAGGAAAGAGACAACTGTCAGTATTGAACTGTCACTCAAAAGCGCTAGTTAACGAGACTAACAGGAAACTAGAGATATGGTCCCAGAGCTTCTTTTACAGTTTCAAGGTTTATCTGTCCTTAACGTTGATGCAATGAAACACGGATGAAAAGTTTAAGGGTTTTCATCTTTGACTTAAATACTCTAAAAAGAAAAGGTGTAAAAAAAAAATACTGACCCTTCATGGAAGATAGGAAAACCAGGGTGTGATGAGCACACGTCTGAGTCGCTTGCAGGTCCATCAAAACTCTGTAGATAATAAAAGCTAGGATCAGAGGACTGAGGCAGATTGTTCTTGATATAAAAACTACAAATAGGGTTGAATTGCACATGTATGGCACTTCAGTCTTTCACAACTTGTAATACTCTCGTTCAACATGCATATCAAAAGACAAGTTTGAAAAGATTTCTCTAGTACTGTTCTTTGTAGATGAATGGAGAAATATCTCTAATTTTTGTGATAGAGGTGAGAGGACAATTTTCTGGGAATGGGCAAAGACAAAATAAAAGCTCTATTTCTTTCTCTAGACCTCAACTGATTAATCAACTAAAAGCAGGCAGTCCTTGAGAGAAGAGCTCCCGGCTTTCAAGAAAATCTGTTAAAGTTTATGTAAATCATCAAGTCCAACTCAAAGCTTCTTCAAACCCCAAGTCCGTGCAATCTTTCCTTACAATTTGTTCTGTAATCGAGAGGTTTCTGCTATGACAGGTCCGATTAACTTGCAGACTTTTTTTCTTGCTGTGCATTTGTCTCAGAGCAAATGTGGAGGAGGATGAGGAAAACAAGCCAGAGCGTAACACGTCAGACTTAAAATACTTAAGTTGGGATTAGCTCGGATCATCATGTTTGTTTTTGTATTTTTTTTATTTTACTGACCTCTGCTCATAGACCCTCATTTGGCAGAAATTGAAGGAAAGTTAAAATGTGTTGTGCAGATCCCACAATGAAATAAAATAGCATCAATTAGATGAAAAATATAACAAAAAAGAAGCTACGGTTCCTGAAGCCCTGTAGAAAGTAATGTCACATTCACCTACTTTAGTACATCCTCCATTTTTACAAGATGTTCCGATCTTGATCTCGTCACTTTCTTCCTCTAGAAAGACGGAGAAATGAATAAACACAGACAGATAATTGACACCAATACTTTGAAGAGCATCTTTAAATTGCATCTGCAGTTATGATGAGTTGTCCTGTCGGCTTTAACTCCAAAACCATGATGTGAATGACACAGGTGACGGCTAATCCCCAGCGGCTGTCCATTAACTTCCAGTGTCGACATGACCTTCCTGTCTATTTTAACAATACGATGATTGTAGGCCATTTATAAAGAGGACAGAAAGGGTTTGGTATGGTTATGTACTCACCTTTCGTTTCTGCTGTATGTTCAGAAAGTTTGAGTTTCTCCAGGGCCTGCTTCAGGGAGGTCGAGACTTTCTGCTGCACTCTCACCATCGGCTCGTCAGGACTAGAACAGCAAAGACAAAAATCATGAATAAAACAGGAGAAAAAGGAGGAACAAAAGGTATGTTTTTTAAAGGTTTGTTAATAACTATTTTGAAGTTGTTGTTTTTTTACTGTAATTTGAAAAATACATTACTGCCAAGATCTGTTTAAATCAGGCTTCTGAAGCGAAGCCACTCTATGACCATTAGATGATTTAAAAGGAGTTTCACTTTCTTGGTTACTATGGCCTCATCAGTCGCTTCTGCTTCTTTTGATGATAAAAAAACCCCAAAAACTATTTGTAAAGCCAGATGTGCAACCTTGGTCTGCGTATCGCCTCCTGAGGCTTTGGTGCGGAAATGATGTACTCGTTAAACTTTGGTTTTTGGTCATCTGTGTCCTTGTCTCCTGATGATATCACATCTGGTTTCACCGGCTCAGGAGGCTTCTCCTTGTTGTGAGGTCCTTTTGTACAGCCCTGTACACGAGACAAAGTCACTGCATCGGACTCACAGGAAATGAGAGTCATGGCCAATATATGGCCACAGCAAAAGGTGGCATTCAATGCTTATGAAGACAATAAACAATGGAGAGATGTCGATGGGGGATTAAAAGTATGGATACATAAAAAACAAAAAACAGGAACAAATACTTACAACAATGCTTAGAAAGTCGGAGAAGTCGGTAGTTCTTCTCTTGCAACAGGACCATCCCTGGAGAAAGTCGGAGAAATAATTAGTGTGACCAGAAAACAGTTTACATTGAATATTTTGTATTTTCAGGACTCCTACCTTTAATGCGTCATGGAATACTGGGACTCCCGGATGATAGGTGCAGCCATCTGGGGGAAAAATAAGCAGAATTGTAATTCATTAAAGGGAAAAATGAGTGGTGATATAAAAAGACTGTGGCAAAAAGAAATGTTCTCACATGAACATTTGCAGGGAGTGAGAAAAGTCATTTCTAAATGTGTGTTTTTTTAAACAGCAACAGATAGAAAATTCAGAGAGTATGCGAGACGTTTTTTTTTTTTTTTTTTGAGTGTTGCAATAATTTTTTGAATAACAGAAACAGCTTTCTTCTGAACCCTTTCTCAAAAAGTAAATTCAACAAGAGTGATGCCTGGTTTTCCTTTCCCCCAACATTAATGTGTGGAACACTCTGTAAGGACTTGGACCAGCAGTGTTTGATGTTGCCTTCATGTTTTACCTGTCAAAATTACTTGTACAGACTTGAGGTGCTTCAGGTGGGCTACAGAAGTGAAACAGTCCCCCTGAAGCATCTCCGAAATTAAACAGCAAAAAGTTACACCAGTTTGCCTTGAACTGCAAGTACAACATCATTTTGAAAAAGTCCTCTACCCAGGAAGTTGCCCTAAAAGATAAATTAGTGTGAAATAAATTGCAAATAGAAATGGCTGAATGACACTATAAATTAAGTCTAGCCTGAACTTTGCCCCCTCCATGTTGTTGCCTTAGAAACTCCTCTTAGCTGCCCCTAGAGTAATGTTAATAAACCGCCCGGTTATGAAAAGACTAAAGAGACATCAGATTAAAATGCTAATTTAACCTGACTTTTTGTGCATTGCCATACATTCACTGTTGTATAATAATAAAAAACAGAGGCAGACATTTCAAACATAAGAGACACAAAGAAGTCAGAGGTTTTACCGTGGGGATGAAGCCAACAAAAGCACTTTGATAGTTCAATTATATAAAGATCAGTGGCTTCAAAAAAATGATTTGAGCAAACTCTTCAAGTAATGAAACTAAGAAACAAGAAAAGTGAACTATCGAGACAACGATCTATCCCCCTACACCACCTCATGTATGTGATACAGTGGTCTTGTTTTGGGGTAATAACTTCTGGAAGTACACAAGCTTTCCTGAAGAAACTAGTTAATAATTTGGATATATCACTGAATGTTGTGGAGGGAGGAAAAAAAATGACAACTCCACTATTTCTCACATAAAACAAAGACGTCAAAACCTTCAAACAGCATGACTTTAAATACTGGGAAGGGAATCCATTTTTTCCCCACAAATAGTAAAGAGTGACATTAAATATGCATGTTTTCTGAAGCAGCTATTGTTTCTGTAAGCAGTGTCAAGGATTTGCCCACTTTTTTTGGTGAGAATATGCACTCAAACACAGTATGACCTTATCTGTCAGATGGGGCCCTTAGTTGTTGGGGGAGCCTCATCTCCTTCTCATAGATGTATGACTTTGTTATACTGACAGCACACAGTGTGGGTTCAGAAAACATTTTCATGGAGCCCTTTAGTCGTAAGGAAAAAGTACCAGTAATATGAAGTTTACAAGTTTTTCTCAAGTTTTTAATCTCTGTGTGCTTCAGCGGGCAGTCAAGCAATACATATACCTACTAGGTTTGCTATAACAAGCTATACTTACTCACTACGAGGATTATATATTAAATTCAGTTAGTCTGAATCGGAACTTTCTTACGTCTGGATGTAGTGGGGTTTGGTACAGTAGGAAGTGATGGGCTTTTAGCAAATGTATCCACCCGAGCCTGCCTAGTTCTTGGGTCTCACTCTCAATTTAGTTTAGCTTTATGTGTGCCTCTTTTGTGTTAGCATACATTACATGTAGACTCTACGTAACAAACGATAAAGGTGACACTTTGAAAGACATTACAACCACTTTAAGTTCCATCCCAAGCTATGCTCACTGTTCCCTGTCATCCTGTAGAGCTGTTCATTAAGTATAAATGCTAAAATCTGCTGTTTAATAATGTGGACAACGTTGAGTAATGTGCCCTAACGTTAGATGGATATCTTACGTGTCTTACCCGGGACAATGGCTCTCTCTTCAAAAGCTAATGTTACTCTCTAACCTGCTAATGCTTGAGCTTCACATGCTAACAACGCCGTGCTCTGTCACAGCAGGCCCACGTGTCGTTAACACCCCGAGTAATTAGCAACAACAGTGTTGATGATTTAAGTTACATAGTGTTAAGTCCAGTCAGCTAGAAACAGGTTAGCTATCTAACATGGGCACACCTGGCCTGCTCTCTAGAAATTTCCAGAGCACCGAAGGTTAACGTTAGCTTGCCAGACAGTTACAGGACACCGCGATAGTTCACCATGATACTACTCACCGTCCGGGTTATTTTCGGGATCAAATCGCTGTCCACATGCTTTGTTGTAACACAAAACAGACATAGTTGCGACTGAAGTAAGTTTAATAAGTGGCTAACGACTGGAAGCTTCCCTGTGTGAGATACGGAGCCGCCTCCGTTGCCTTAAAAGTACTGCACATTACACTGGCCTCACTTCCGGATGTTGTCGGCTAAACTCGGCAAAGTTCGGAGCGTGCCCAGCCCGCCACCTCCATCCTGTGAGCGCTCAGCGGTCCCACACAAGCGACAACTGATGCTGACCGCTTCCAAACTTGGCGCTGAGCGACATGTTCTTATACACATTTATTTCGGACCCGAAATCTCGAGCAAATGAACACCTAAAGGTTTTAACGTCAGTTTTGCTTGAACTATTTTAGATTGAACCGAAGTGAGCCACTGCACTCAGGGATACAGTAGTCAGGTGCATGAAACTGGGGCAATAGCTATTTAGTTTTATACGAGGATGGCTGCAGCCTAGTAGACAACTGCCTCTCGGGATATGTTCACATGAATTTTCCATTTCGGGCATCACCATCGACTTCTGCGCGGCTGCTTTGTGCGTTTATCCCTTTCTTTCTTTCTTTTCCCCTCGAATTACATTGGAGAAAGGATGTGGAAGGATTTGCTTTCAATGATTACAGCTGTTTCGTCTAAAGGGTGGACACGCCGAGATGTGTGAGTATAGCATGTATGAGATATAGATTACAGCCTTGTTAATTAATGCCCAGACTGTAGCTCCAGGCTTTAGCTCACAAACTCGCAGATTTTCCACGGAGGAGAGCTCCCCTGCTTGTGCAGCAGCAAGGGAGATGCATCCACTATCTCCCGGGACAGTCTCCCTATGCTGAATTGTGAATTGAGTCGTTAAAATCTAACAGCCCTTTTGGTGCTGATATAAAAGAATCGGTCCTGCATACACTTGGCAAAAGGTGGGCTCGATTTCCATTGTATCAGTTAAATCATATTTTCTAATTAAGTTTCTCTCAAAGTTGTAGGCTATAATTATCATAGTGTTACATGCAATACCCAATGTGTCATTCCTTTGATTTAAAAAAAGTAATTGACATTAAAAAGTAATTAATTCTTTTTAAACAAGGCTACCCTATTCTCCGTTTCATTTGGTTTTCTGTCAGTTTTCCTTCTAAATTTGGGTCTGAGCTGGCTTTGTATCCGAAACAAAAAGTTTTTGTGTAGCCTATTAATGACCCTGGTAGACACTGTCAAAAGAACAATGTATTCATATTTTTATTGTATGAAAAGGGAATTTTCCTGAGCCCTTATAACTGCAGATAAGTTATGTCTCACTGTTTATTGATGTGCTGTGTTTTAAGGGTTGTCATTCTTTGCTCCTGTGCATTCCAGGGTAAAATAATCAGTGTTTAATGCAACCTGTTTGAGTTCAACATTGAATATGCTATCATGCCCCGTAGTGACACCAAACCACGAAGAATCTTTAAAACTTTGTCTGACATTTTTCCATGTCATCTTTAAGCATACAGAGTGCATTAATCTAAAAAAAATCCCCAACTGAATCCAGATCTATTTCCTTGTTATTCTTCCATTTATAGGGTGACTTGGTGATGGAATAGCGATGAAGCCTAATCGGTGGGGAAATATGCTTCCTCCACCGAGCTTCTCTCTCTTTTTCCGTTTCATATGCCTTTTCCTCCTCCTCTGCTTCCCCTTACGCCATGCTCAGTTCCTGCCAGAAACGAGGGCAGGACAAGGTCTTCTTCTCTTCACCCAGCCCGCATATAATGCTACTATCTTTGAAAACTCTGCTGCAAGAACCTATGCCAGAAGCCTGATCAAAATGGGCATCGTTCTTGGGCCACCTCGGTCTTTAGACATAAAATACTCCATTGAGTCGGGAGACAACGAGGGAATCTTTCAGACTGAGGCATTTTTAATGGGAGATTTTTGTTTCCTTCGTGTACGAACAAACGGGGGCAGTGGGGCCATTTTGAATCGGGAAGTACAGGACAATTACACGGTGACTGTTAAGGCATCTGCCCAAGGAGGCCTAGAGGCCTTAGCTACTGTTTATATCAAGGTCTTGGATACCAATGATCTCCGACCTCTCTTTTCCCCAACCTCATATTCATTCGTTGTCCCCGAAAGTGCCCCTTTGGGTGCCAGCATTGGACGTGTAACAGCCACAGATGCTGACATGGGCTCCAATGGAGAGTTCTACTACTTCTTCAAGAACAGAGTTAGCCTCTTTGCTGTACACCCAACCAGTGGGATCATAACCCTAACAGGTCAGCCCAGAATAGATAAACAAGACAAATTTGAGTATGAGGTACAGGTGGTTGACAGAGGCATGAAACTCTATGGGAACAATGGTATCAGCAGTACTGCCAAGCTGTTCTTAAGTGTGGGGCGGGTGAATGAATTTGCCCCTGTTATCAGTGCAGTTGCAGTCGTTCCATCATGGCTGGACAAGGACCCAATCTATGCCATAGTGACTGTAGAGGACAAAGACGATGGGGTATCAGGGGACGTAGAGTGGGTGTCCATCATTGAGGGTGACCCCTTTGAACAGTTTGTGGTGGATCGATCACCTGTCGGGAATGAATACAGGGTTAAATCATCAGACGCAGTCGACTGGGATTCATTCCCTTATGGCTGCAATTTAACCTTCCAGGCCAAAGACAGGGGTACACCTCCTAAGTTCTCTAATACACAAGTTGTGCAGTTGTTAGTCACAAAACCAGAGCCTGTGTTGGCGAATTTTGAGAAGGATGTTTATGTAGTCAAGCTGAGTGAAATAGCTCCCCCAGGCACTATTGTAGAGGTGGTGAAAATCTCCCCAGCTCCTCTGAGTGTCAATTACAGCTTCAGCAGCCTCTCAGATCCAATGTACTTTGATATAAACCCTTTGACTGGAGTTATTATGACCACGAGGCAGCTGACAAGGATATCACAGGATTTCATGGAGATGGAGGTGGTTGATATTTATAGTCAGAAGCAAGCAAGGGTCCAAATCACCATAGAGGATGCTAATGATAACTCTCCCCTGTTTAACAGGCCATTCTACGATGTTGCGGTCAACGAAAGCTTACCTGTAGGAACTGTTGTTCTTGTGGTGTCAGCGGTGGATGATGATAAGGGGGAGAATGGATATGTCACCCTCACAATAAGTGGTGAACAGTCTCTTCCTTTTAGCATAGATCAGGACACAGGGGAGGTGAGGATAACAAGAGATCTAGACTTTGAGTCTTCAGAGGATGTCTATACTTTTGCAGTACGGGCCTCTGATTGGGGTTCACCCTACAGACGGGAGAGTGAAGTTAATGTCACAATTCGTCTGATCAATATCAATGACAACCAGCCTCTTTTTGAGAGTGTTTCTTGCAGGGGGATGATAAGCCGGGATTTCCCGATCAGGGAGACTATTGTCACCCTGTCAGCTGTAGACATGGATGAGCTAGGAATGGTAAAGTACAAAATACTATCCGGGAACGAGTTAGACTATTTTGACTTGAACCCAGACTCTGGGGCATTGTTGTTAAAAAGATCTTTAGCAGTGGATAATTTAAAAAGTGGGGTCTTCAACTTGAAAATTGTTGCAACAGATGGAGAGATGTTCTCTGATCCTACTTTTGTTAATGTATCTGTGGTGAGGGGTAGTATGCCATCCAAGGGGTTCAACTGCAGGGAGACCAGGGTAGCCCAGTTGCTGGCTGAAAAAATGCTTGCCAAAGTGTCCGCTATGTCTAGACCAAGAACAGATGAGAGATATGCAGACATTTTCTCTATGAACAAACAGGCTCCACAGTTTGAAGCCTTGCCCACTAGTATTTTAGTGAGAGAAGACCTTGCTGCTGACGCCAGTGTATTTCAAGTGAGAGCCCGAGATGGTGACACCGGCTTCAACGGCCGTGTTCTCTTTTCCATATCTGATGGTAACAAAGATAACTGCTTTAAAATCAACATGGAGAATGGGCTGATTACTGTATTACAGTCCCTGGACCGTGAGAGAGTGGATCGTTACTTCCTTAATATCACCATCTATGATCAGGGCATTCCTCAGATGTCCAATTGGAGATTACTGACTGTGATCATTGAGGACGCAAACGACAATGACCCCCAGTTCTATGAGGACAATCCCTCTGCTCTTGTTCCAGAAAATTCAGCTATTGGCATGGAAGTTATAACCATTACTGCATTTGACAGAGACACTGGTCAAAATGGACAGCTCTCCTATGTCATGCTGACCAGTGTCCACCAGTTTGGCATTGACAGCGAAACAGGGAGTGTATTTGTTGCGAGCCACTTGGACAGAGAAACCTTCCCAATGTTCATATTAAAGATTGAAGTGAGAGACAAGGCTGAGAGAGGCACTCGAAGGTCTTCAGTGACTACCCTGACTATAATAGTGGAGGATGTCAATGATTGCGCCCCAGTTTTCATCCCAAGCAGCTATAGTGCTCGGCTCCTTGAGGACCTCCCGCCAGGGGCTGTGATTACGTGGGTGCAGGCTCAAGACCCAGACATTGGCCCTGGGGGACAGGTCCGATACTCCTTGCTTAATGACTTCAATGGCACTTTTGAGGTAGGTGATGTGACTATTTCTATTGTCCTTACTTTTAAAAAATCGTGATCCTCTTTTGATTGACACATTTTGATGAATGAGACTGTAATGCTTTGTGCAGGTCGATTCTATGAGTGGAGTGTTGAGGATTAGGAAAGAGTTGGACTTTGAAAAACAACAGTTTTTCAACCTGACAATGCTCGCCGAAGACAGGGGAATACCCAGCCTCATCAGTCAGACGTTCGTGGAGGTGGAGGTGTGTAAAACATAAAGATCCACACACAAACACACACACACACACTTTTTCCCCAGAAACATTTCTATGATCAGATTCATCAATGAAGCATTAAAGCTGGTAGTTCCTCTGATTCACTCCAAGCTTTTAAATATTGTGCCAACTTTAGTGTTTTTTATTTCTTCATTTTTAAGGACAGAAATAACTGGGTTACAACATGAAGATCAGAGTTTTGCACTAACACTCCCCAGACGAGCCCACAATAATTCAATATTATGAATGTTTAAAGACAAGTTGCATGCCCCACAATTCAGATCAATTAATTTTTTTTCAGTTAAGCTGCTTTGACAAAACATTTGCAATCTAAATAATTTAATGAACAAATAAATTCTGAAGGGAATCATGTTGTTAGTGGACATTTATAGCTGCCAGCCATAAGTAATCAAAGGCGGCATAGTCCTATTTGTATTTGTTTTTACATAAAGTGTAATACTACACATATCTGCCTTCACTAGTTCTACACGTTAGGTCAAAAATTAACATAAATCTTTACACTTCTTCAGGTGGTGGATGTCAATGAGAATTTGTATGCGCCCTACTTCTCCGACTTTGCTGTGAGAGGCTCAGTGAAAGAGAACTCTCGTGCAGGCACAAGTGTCCTGACAGTCAGCGCAAAGGACGACGACAAGGGACGTGATGGCGTCCTGAGGTACTCTGTCAGAGGAGGCAGCGGACTGGGCACTTTCACCATTGATGAAGACACAGGTGTGACAAGATCAATTTTGAAGTCTATTTATGTGAAGTGAAAATCCACTAACATATGCCATGCATACAGTATCAACACCTCACTGCATCACATGTCTGTATATATAATAGGAAGGGTTTAACACCCTGTGCCATTTCTTTATGATTTCACATGTCTGTAGTTGTTGCTCAGCTTTTTTGTTGTTTTATACCGCTGTCACATTGTGGGTTTGCATTGGAAATGATTTACAGCAAGGACTACAACTTCACATGTTTATTTTTGTTGTATATGAATGTGTGTATAAGTAGTAGAAAGGAGGAGAGAGTATGATGTACAGACAGAGTCAGAGTTTTGATGGGGCCTCACGTGGGAACTGTGTACTGGGACATCATTACTGTAATGAGGGCAGCATGGCAGCTACACTGGCTGGGCCTCGGGCCACTCAGTACAACTGATCCAGTGCTGTGTGGATAACATTGATCAAGGCACTCCTGCTCAGCACCACCATCCTTTCCAAGAGTAGTGAATCACAGTGACTTATTCAAGAAGGCCTGACCCAAAATAAAAAGCCCGCTGTTGTCTTCAACGGTCCTGCAGTCTCCTAATCTAGCTGAAAACATGTTGCATTCAAACAGGACTCACTCACCCAGGGATGAAATGAATCAAATAGCAAGTACAAAAATAGGACAGTTCATTTAAGTTCATATTTATCTACCTTATCTATCTATCTATCTATCTATCTATCTATCTATCTATCTATCTATCTATCTATCTATCTATCTATCTATCTATCTATCTATCTATCTATCTATCTATCTATCTATCTATCTATCTATCTATCTATCTATCCATCCATCCATCCATCCATCCATCCATCCATCCATCCATCCATCCATCCATCCATCCATCCATCCATCCATCCATCCATCCATCCATCCATCCATCCATCCATCCATCCATCCATCCATCCATCCATCCATCCATCCATCCATCCATCCATCCATCCATCCATCCACTGGCACCTCAACAAATTCATTTTTCACCTTGTGGAAGAGATGTTCACGCAACTTAATAACAAGATCGGCTTGAGAAATTCCCTGCGTTTATATTGTTTGGGGGAAATCAGACTCCCTGAGTACAAATATATCAGCTTGATTTTAAATGTTTCCCATTGACAGCACTGCTATAACCAACTACGCAAAGTTTGCATCCTTAAATTTCCCATCCCAAGAGAAGTAGTAATAAGTGAGACCTTTTGCCCCATGATAAGGCTCATTGCAGGCTCTGTCACTATCCATGGTGCTGAAGACTTTAAACCCAATTACCCACTGTGTCTCTCTCCATGGTGCTGAAACACTCAAACTTCTAACTCTGAAAGCAGTCCCTCATTCTGTCTTCTCTGCGTGATGCCGTCCTCCATAGTGAGCAGTGTTTCATAATCACCCTTGATGCAGCGTACAGGACCTGTCAGTTTTGGCACTGACAGGTCCTGTATTTCAAAGGTGAGATTTAATGGGGCTTAAGATGGAAATCCCTTTTTAACTGTTTAAAAGTAAGCAAGCCAGTCGTATATCTCTTTTCTTCCTGACAGTTTCTACTTAAACTTAACACAATGAACTGCTTTACTGAAAAAAATAAGCAACAGTTTGATTTAATCATTGCTTATCATCGTAACCAAAATGTTCTATTGAAAATTTCCCCACCCATACACCCCTCAATGCTTTTAACAAATCACACCCAGTTTGTCTTCATTTCTATAACTTCTTTTGTTTGCTCTTAAAATCAACAAACTTTAAATTCCACTTATCTCCATATGAACATCAGAGCTTTCTAACATGTATTTATAGCCACTTGCTAGTTATATAATTAGAACAGTAATCTATTGTACAGCAACGACCAAAATCAATTGTAATTAGTAATCGGAAATGTGGAAACCTGTGCGGCTAAAAGTAAGCTGTACTGTTCATTTCAGCAGGTTGTTAATTTAGCATTTATTTTAGTACGGGAAACACATGGCCGTGTTCCTCTGTTGGCCTCTCTCCTCACCTTTTGGCACACTGGTCTCTACAGTACATGACTTGCACTGGAGGCCTGTGCTGACCTTTAACTAGGCTAATTAGTATTGACTGTAGTTGAGAGAGAAACTGATGAACAAATGGAGGGAATGTGCCTCACCCTCGTTTTGCCTGTATCTCTTTATGTATAGAACTATGTACACATAATTAGGCACTGTTTGCACAGTGTATCTACTGTACTCAAAGATAAAACAGTATTGCAGAACTTAGACAGATCCCTACAGTCTTCAGAGTTAAAGCCTCAGTAAGGAGCATCACAGCCAGCGAGAACGTTTATTGAGTGCAGATTTCCAGGGGAAATCAGGGTGCTTGTTAGAGCAGAAAGAGAAGTGAGAGGGGAGTGAATGTGAAGCGAAGAGAGGCAGGAAGAGGATGCAGGGGACTCTATAGTACAGAAAGACGTGTCAGAAGAAAATACACCTTTCTTTTCCCCAGGACTTTTTTAGACATATCATTTTTCTTTTAGAAGTTTTTTTGCACAACTTGTGGCTTTTGTATTTTTTCTATCAAATATCAAATGTGACCAGTGTTTTTATCAGCATAAGATTATCAGACACAGTAAGCACAGCATGGTGAATTTTAGTACATCAAGCGCTTCATTTTTGTCTTGTAGCATAAAAGTCAGTTTTGTCAGGCATGGACAGAGAAACTCCGCACTGTCCTCCCACCGTGCATTTAGATGCCATGTTGAGTAGCTCTGCTTTGACTGCTTGTCAATCTGTGGCTCTTAGTGCCAAAAGTAAGTATGTGAAGATAGAATGTGACAGACAGTGAAGAAGAATAAAAGAGACAGAGAGAATGAGAAAATGTGTGAGAAATCAATTTTTTAAAGCCTGTTTCAACCCCCCAAAACACACACACAACTATATTTTGTTAAATGACATTATGATGGCATCTTTGGCAGACTATGACATCCCCAATGTCTGCTTTACTTGCTTATGAGTGCACCTCTTGTATCCCACACTGGATGTTAAAATGTTTAAGATGACTCACTCCAATATGGATGGAAAATAAAGGGGTTATCTATCAGAAAAAAAGACTTGGGATCTTCTCTGGCTTAAATTCTTACTACTGCTGTACTTTGAACAAAAATTGGTATTCTTGTCATCACTACAGGTGAAAGCAAGCCCTGCAATTTCTCATTGGGTAGCTGTCAGAAGCCACCGCTCCTCTATTAGTGCATTTGTAAGACCCAGGATTTGTCACAGTCAAGATAGAGCAGTCTAGGTTTGTGCAAACACACTTTAAAACGTAATTTATTCTGCATTTGTTAAAAATCTAGAGGCTATGTTTCCTTCTTTTTTTTAAATTTTTTTTCTGCCACACAGAGCTATTCAGTTTTGTCTAAAGGTGCAGGGAAATGCACTCAGTCTTCTCTCATCAATCATGGAATTGATTATTGGATATGGTGGCATTAGTTCGATTGAGGGACCCCAAAAAACTGTTTCTCAAGACAGGAGAAATTGAATTGACATGACAGATAGATGTAAACTCAAGCACACTGCAAACTTCTAAATGAGAAAATATGCCATGACCCTTCACATTTTTTGTTCCCTCTTTGAAGTGTGTTATTTATGGTGAGAATGGATGCTGTCAAGTTAGATTTATATTGAATCCAGTGAATAGTGCCTGTCGGTCTTAAAGTTCAAAGAGCTTTTGAAACAGCCAGCTCTGTTTTCCTCGTCTCTCTCTCTGTCGAGCTCTCTGACAGAGATGAGATTTGGTTTGAAAAGGACATGGCCAAGGACGACAGAGCAGGGATGTGTTTCAGCAAACACTTTTACTATGCATTGTGCATGCCCTGGGCAGCTGCTTAGCCATAATCTGACATGTACACACACTTCCTGGTGATAAGGTAACACCTTCACCAGGCAGCTGAGAAAGCTGCAATGAGATTGACTGGAGTGCATTAAAAAAAAAGGCCCCACAGTCACACTTCTAGTCACTGATTTGTATTCTAGTTGACTGTAACCTCTGCATGTGGGGTGTTAGGCTGAATGGAGGGCAAGGCCAACAGCAGGCATCTAATGTATTACAACAAATTAATTTAATTTATCTGCATACTTGCAAAAAATGCACGTATGAACATTTTTTTTTTTTAAATGTACTCGGAAAGAATCACTGACATTGTGATAAAGATCTCTGGCCAGAGATGTTCACTAGACAATATGTTTTTATGATTGTTTAGATGATATCCTCCAAAAACAATTTAATGGGGGCCAAGGGCAGGGAAAAAGACAGAGTGGCATTAAGAATGTTTATCCCAAGGGTTTGGAGTCTGGGCTGCACCGTCCAAGCTCTCTTTGCCTCCCTGGAGTCACAAACCTCAGTGGCATTTATTTTGGTCAAATTAAAGGAATCCTCGGTTCAGTTTGCTACTTTCACTGCATGGCTAGAGGTAAAAGAAGTAGTTTTAGATTCAGTTCTATCTGTCTACCTATCTTGAGGCTGTCACTTGTTATTTAGAGTATGGAGTGATTTTACTTACCTTACTACTCTGTTATTTGTTATACTACAGTTACGTCGTCATGACTACAATGTGGTCATGTTGGAAAATAAAACACATGAGGTTATTTTAATTTAATTTAGGCTCGATGTCAAGCCATTAAACACTGCCAAATACTAACTATGCTGCCACTACATCTACTTCTAGGACTAATTCTAATGTCAATACTAACACTTTGTCTGTCTTTTTAAAAGAACCAAGTCCAGATGGTAGAGCGTGAGCATAAGCTTAGAGACATCAACTGGTCTTTAACTATAAAAAGCATCAAAGCAGTGTGTAGTTTTAGGCAAAGAAATAGGAACCAATGCATATACATACCTGCTCACATGTCCAGGAAGTCACAGCTCTGGCATGTTCTGGGGTTATTTGCTTGCAGGCTTTGGTGCTTGCACAGACTCTGCAAGTAATTTCACATACTGGTACTTGGTACTTATTTCCTTTCAGTTAGTCAAAGTGATGGACTCATGCTGTCATTTTTTTTGCAGTGATTTAATGCAAACAGGAGTTTTTTGTGCACTTAAACATATGCATCTACAGGTTGCTTTGCCCTATTGATAAGCTCGGTCGATATTTCCTAGCTGACTTGTGTCATTATTATCTTTTAATGGAGATAATGCAACTAAATATACAGTACAGTTTGATTTTTACCCTGATGATCCTTGGACTGGTTCTCATTCTATCTTTCAGACACTTTTGTCCATTCATGGCTGAGACTACTACTCCTTTCTTTGGTGTGCCTCAGGGATCTGTGCTGGGTCCTGTATTATTTAACTCTGTATGCTTACGTTTTGTTATAAGCAAATTCAAAGGTATAACATATCACTCTTATGCTGATGATATTCAGTGGTATATGTATTAAATCCTCTACTACTCATACTAGTTATACTACCACTACTACTAATAATACTGTTTTTTTAACAATCTGTGTAGCACTTTGAAACAGTTCTCTGTGAAAGGTGCAATCCTTAATAAACTAAACTTGCTTACTTACTTGTTTAAAAGAAAGGCACTCATTACCATGCACCATTGTTTTGTAGTGCTCATGAGCTTAGAAATTACATAATTGAACTAAAAAAACCTAGAGTGTTGTCCAGCACAAGTGTCATTTTTCCGGTCCTGCATGGTATATTTGTAAAAAAATAAATAAAAAAAGTTACCGATGTGTCATCCATTGTAAGTGTTCTCTTTGTCCCTCAAGAGGTCACCAAAGCTGTCAGCTACTCATCTTCCTTAGGGCCACTAAATACCCGCCAGTCAATGTGTGTGAGTGTCTGAGTGTCTGTGTCTGCGTCTTTATTGGTGCAGGGCAGTTCGGGTACGTTTAGCACTAACCGAATTGCAGCGGGAGCAGTTTGGTCAGCTGTGATTAGCTGTAGAGAAGCTGAAACATTGAAGGTGACTACAGCGGAGCCAGTAATGCCTGTGAATGTCACTGAAGCCAGGACACGAAGTTTACTTCAAATTTGTGTCTTTGCCTCTGGAAACTTAGTATTCAAAGACTTGCCTTGTGAGATCTTTTAGGGATGTATTCAGCTGATGACACTTATATACACACACACACACACACACACACACACACACACACACACACACACACCTAATATATGTATTATCAAGCCATGGTAACAAATGCATTAATCTTTGTCCTCTGTTTCAACAGGGGTGATTTACACTGCTGGTATCCTGGACTGTGAGACCAAAGACTCATATTGGCTTACAGTTTATGCCACAGACAGAGGGGTCACACCCTTGTCAGCTTCTGTGGAAGTCTTCATACAGGTACCAACATTCAGCTGCAAATAATCGGGACATGTTTATCATACACAAAATGCCTTAAATAGAGTAATATGTTTTGATTTTTGCACTGAGAAACAAGCATTAAGATTAAATGCTTCAAGCAGGGCTGGTTAAGATGTCAAGGTGGTGGAGTTATCCTATACACACCCCTGTTGCACATTTGCAAACATATAATCTTCTATTCAGGCGTTGTGACATTTTATGAAAGGGTGATGTTAAAAATACAGCTTTTATGTCTCTATCTGTCACTATTACCCTCTTACATTTGCAAACATGTTACTGCAGTCTAGAATTAAGTCTTTTAGGCATCCTTATTGTGCTGATACTTCAAACAAACAAAGCATGCACAAGAGGTCGTATAGAGGGAATGTCATCAATTTGTTTTCAAACTAAAGGACAAGCAGAGAAACCTCAGTGGAAATGAATCCATAACAAAAGAGATAAAGTACAGATTTTCTTTTAATTAATATTGTTTTTCATATTTTGCAACCATCTCTTCAAACTTGGGGGTTGGGGTGGGGGGGGTGTTCCCTGCGTTTACAGAGTTTTTCTGTTTTTGTGCTGTTTGAATAATAAAAAGAACTTCTGGCATATTTTTACTTTAAAAAAAATCATAATTTTATGAAACATATTAGCATCTTTGTCCATATCCATCATTTAAACATTCTTACATTTTGCAAAGATTTAACTGCAGGCTAGTTTTCATGCTTTTTAGTGTTACATCCAAAATAACAGTATGATGCTAAGCTATCACTGTGTCATTTTCTGAAATAATAATGCTGCTCTGTGCTGTGGATAATCATAGCAATGCTGTCTGTCTGTAAGCGAGTGATACGCACTGGAGGGAATTCTCTGCTTCAGTTTCTGTTGTGTTTGGCAGTAACTAATCCACTGTCTAAACACTGGAGTGCACACATCACTGCTACAACCCTGCTTGCCCTTTGGGGGAGAGTTCAGTGGTGTATATAAAAAACAAACAGCCTTTTCTGGCTTTAGGATATCCAGGTGTGGGTATGTGATCGGGTGCTTTACTCTCAGCCTCTTCATCACAGACAAAAATAGGGAGATTAATCAGGCACAGGTGCTCCTCATGCGGCTGAACCATCTTGGCTCTCTGTGCCTCCCAGCAAACACTCAATCAACGCACTGTTTGCTATAAATATTCTAGATCTATGCTGTAAGAAGAGAAATTAATCTGCAGTACATTTTATGTGACATCTATGACATTTCTGGTGAACACATTTGGTGATTTATAACCCAGATCCTGTGTATGCTGCATTTCATGGGGGTTGATTAAAACAGACCCTAAAATCTGTAGATAGAGTTTCCTTACAACAATAAGATATTAAAAATACAGGCAGATTTATAAGGTTAGCTTTTATCAATTTGTCAATTGCCAATTCAGATCAAACTCAGAAGATAGTTAAGCTAAAAACAAAAAACTTTTCTTCCTCTCTTTTGCCCAATACTTGTTCCCCCTCTCTCTCCTGTGTCTCTCCCTGTTCCTCTTCTTCTCTCCTTCTTCTCTCTCAGGTAGAAGACGTTAACGACAATGCTCCCCTCACCTCAGATCCAATCTACCACCCAGTCGTCATGGAGAACTCTCCGAAGGATGTGTCAGTCATCCGTATCCAGGCGCAGGACCCTGACCTCACCGCCACGCCCAGCCGGCTGAGTTATCGCATCAGTGCTGGCAACCCGCAGAATTTCTTCTCTATCAACCCCAAAACAGGTTAGACTCACAGGCAGACACACAATCTGACAAAGGTGAACTATCTTGGTTATTTTCTTTGGGGTTAAACATTGAATACTAATGCTATAAGTGGTATATTCTTGAAAATATGAATGATTATGTTTCTGCTAATTTGCTTACGTTACGCTGAAATGTACTTTTATCACACCACTAAGTCTGCATTCATTCAAAAGAAGGCTTAAGTTCCCACACAACGAATTAAAAAGACCCACACAATTAAACATCTAGGACACCAATGAGCTACCCAGACAGTCACCCCCCCCCCCCCACACACACACACACACACACACACACACACACACACTCTTCACTAAATATTGCTTCCAGTCTTCTTTATGGGTCAAAGCTCCTCAATGCACTTGAGAAAACGAGTGAAGTTAGTTTTTTATTAAGCCCATGTGGGAAAAGTTGGCAAACTGTTTCAGGAGAATCTCCTAAGACCTGCAATTTGATTTTTATTCAAAACATGTTGCCAACTACCTTATGGGTTCACCATGAGCCCAATTGGATCAAGAAAGTGAAAGAGTCTTACCTTGTGAAAAGATTTACACAAAGCCTGTGGCTGTATTTTACCTTTTTGAGTCTGTAGGAAAATACTGCATGAAATATTAAAGCCTGTGAATGTGAAAAATCCTCGCACAAAAGATAAAATTTGCATCTTTTCTGATCCTGACCTATTTTACCTTAATGTGTTTCCATGAATGAGGACTAATTTGCTGATTGATTGATTTAGCATTGCACTTCTTGAACATGGACAATTAAAAATTGAGTAGATAGATGCAGCAGATCCAGACGTCTTCTTTTTCTGATTTATATTCCTCGTCCTTGTCAAAATCTTGTGCCTACATCACCCACAATGCAACCATTGACAGTTTGGCTTTGGGAGGTGGGAGACTTTTGGCTAATGTAGCCTTGAGCTTCCAGCCTCAGAGATGTGTAGCGCGCTACAAAATACTGGTTAGCTCAGTTCTTACAAAATCATTTTGAAACTTGCTGTCTGAAATTCAAATTGACATCACTTGAGGTAATTGTTTGATTTTGTCATGCTTTATACAACGTTTACTTAACCTAAGAACAGATTTTATTATGTGAAGTAGGTGGATTTCTCCTTAATTGTTTTAGACACAGAGTTAGAGCTTTCCATTTTAATCATACACAGCGCCTTCCCTGATATTAGTCAGTTACTAAGATTTAAAAATAGTTCTAGGTTACATAATTGTTGTGTGCATATTTTATTTATACATCCGTAAAGTGTTTCTAGAACCACTAACCTTTTACACTTATCTGTGAATTTTATCTGTTTTTACATCCGCACATGAAATCCCTAAGAGCTCACAAAAGCCTCAAAAAAGATGATTTACAACTTCAGCATATGAAGTGAATATCATCTCACAACTTAATGTTTTAACACCTCTTTAATCTGTTTAAAAGCCAAGTTTCAGTCAGTGCCTGTCTTGATCCTGTACTTCTCATAGAAAAGTGTAACACTCAGGATACACAATTAGTTAAATTAAAATATGGATGAAGAAATAATAAAGTATCAAAAAAGCAAAATGTAACACAGGGCTAGAGTAGGGTTCGACTCTTGGAGCTGGTGGAGAATTAATGAAAACACAAGACAGAGAATGTTGGGTACCGGTTTTGTATTTCAATTTTTCTACAACAAAAAACACTTGAATTCAATCAAGGAAATCACAAAATAAAATAAAACAGGCCTTCAATTCAAAAATTCTATCACCTTCTTTACAGGCACCTTTCACCCTTCATGTAACATACAATAATTTATACCCCAAAGATTTCAAACAAATCCAGGCACCACACACATTACTTTCACTGCATTTATGAGTAGGCAGCCAGACTTGAGGCCTGTTACATTTTCGGGGAATCTCAGTTGTCAGTTGTCTTGAGTGTTGCTCCTTTCGCTCGCCATCTTCAGATTGTCCGTGCAAGGTTTTCCTGACCTGTTTGAACAAACAGGTATTACATTTTTGAGCCAGCTCAACTTGGGCTACCAAAGCAATTTAATAAACTTTTCCATTCAATGAGATTTTATTGGGTATCTCACCAGTGTTCACAGTCTTCAAACAAAATCATCCGCAGCAGCAGCCCATCAGCTCCTCAAGTGCTTGCTCTCTGGTAATGGATTGCAGCTTGTTAACATGAGCTTGACTTTGCATAAATGCTGCTTTGACAGGGAGATTTGACTCACCAGGTAAAGGTCCAGTTTTGTGTCCAGAGTTCAAGTTTTTTCCTTTCAGAGGTTCCCAATGACAGTTTTGCCAATGACTGTTTCAGAAATGAGTGTGTCCTGCTATCTCCTGGCTGACTGCTACTGAATCAAGTCAATTAGGTGATTAGTTCACCTGGGGAAAGGGGGTCTATGCCTGTTGGCCGCAGCCTGCATCCAATTGGCTCAGGTAACTTGAGTGACAGCTGCTTCTGTCCAATTGCAGGGACTATTTCAGCAGCGTTACAAAAGCTTCTCTTATTTTTCCTGATTTGATTGACACAATGCCAATCTTTGAAGTCTAACAGACTTACCATATATGTGCAAAACATGTTAAAACTTCAAAAAAAGCTGAATCAATTCAGATGTCTGTTTTTTTTGCAGCTGAGTTTGAAGTCTAGGGAGGTTCCCTGTGCATTCTCTGCACAAGCTTTCCTTGAAGCCTCCATTAAAGAATTATTGAAGAGGTGAAATGTTTTATTCAAATGCCGAGAAAAAAAAAAGTTGTGTAGTCGTATCCTTCTCTGCCCTAGATTAAGTTATGAGTGTTTAAGTAAACAACAAAGGATGTGAATTCTGATTGAAAGAAACATCAAGGTAGTCATCAAAAACTTATGTACTAAATGCAACATTCAGCATTTCAGTTTTTTAATCTTATTGCAGAAGGAATCCCCTAATGGTGTGTTTCTGCATGTTCACTATGTGGTGGGCATTCTCTTGAGGTCCTCCATCTATACCCTTTTGGACATCATAAATAAACTGTTTAATATTGATAATATATAAGAAGAAACCAAATTGAAAAGGCTAATTGTGATCCTAGAGGAGATATATTGATCCTCACTCACTCATTAACTTGACTCATACACACTTACTCTGACTTTCTTCTAATCTTTAAAAACCTTGAGGATATAATGACGCAGATATTATATTTTAAGTTGTATTCCCTCACTTAATGCATGATGTAAAAACTATGAATAAATAAATAACACTGTGTTCATAACAAGCACTGTTGGTGCTTGTTCATTCAACTACTCTATGTGTGGTTGTGTGTGTGAGGTAGGTAAGGAGAGTTAGTGTGTCATTTTAATCAATTGGTTACAGCAGTGTGTTAGAGAAGGCAGCTCTGTTGCAAAGAGTCAATGAATATGATCCGCCTCATATTGTATGAAGCTCAAATGACTCTTAAGTCCACATGTGCTACTATGTTTGCCAGGAAAAAGACATAACAGCTGCATAAAACCATTTGATTTTGTGTGTCAAAGAGTGCATCTGTATATATGTGTGTGTGTGTTTATTTGTATGTGCCACAGGGGAGTCTTTTAAGCCATCTGAGCCCTGCTGTCAGTCTCTGTCAAACAGCCACAGCTTTTTGTTATGTGTTACTTATTAATTCTATACAAGGAGACTCATATTGATGACTGCCATGTTCAAACTGTACTAATGTACTTTCAGTGCAATACTGAAATGGTTTTCAAAGTTTTTTGCAAGCTTTTCTGTCAGACCTCAGGTCTGCTTCTATCAGCATATCAAAGCCTTTAATGAATAACATATGAACATTAAAGATGTTCAAATACAATTTTCCTTCCAGATACAAATTCTGACTTTCATTCTAACAGAACCAGATAGAAACACAGACTCAAAATTGCAGACTTCAGAGTTCAGTAGAAGGCAGAGTTTTAATGAAGAGGTCTGTACACAGGTATGCAGCTAGCGGTACAAAATACTAAAATAAATGAATGAAAAGAAAAACATTAGCCTACCTCAAGTAACTTGACAGGTTGTATTACATTCTGATTCCTAGTAGTTATATCCACTGATTACTGCTTCGACACTTTTGCAATAATAAAAAATGTAATTATTATTATTTAAAAATGTAAAGCTTGAGGCCATGGTTGTCATCATTTTCTGTCTACAACTAGCTAAATACACTGAATCCTTACCTGAAAACAAGCTAAGCATCGAGAAACTAGCTTGGCTAACATTAGCCGCAACTTAGAGTGCTAAACTTCTGAGATTTTTAGAGATTTTTTTTGGTAACACGAGACTATTTTTTGTGCTTGTATCATCATACATAATACCAAAACACAGACTGCTGTTACGTTGCTAGCTTCAACCAGAGTTTTAATAGCTAGCTGCACACCGTTCCTGTTTGCCACTTTTAAACAGCAGAGTTAGTTAATGCTGTCTAATCTACTGTTGTGAATAAGAAGAAACAAGACACATTTTGTTTGGGCTTATACATCATGGTACTTGTGTTGACTTTTATGCAAAACGAATCCTTAAACAGCATTTTAGGATTTATCGTAGCCTTTTCTGATACTGGTATGGCTTTCTAAACTACTCTTTTGGAAATGTTGCTCTATATTCAGCAAATACAAAAAACAGCTATAAACTGTGAGTGTCATTACATTGTTCTAGATAAATGGGACTGACAGTGCAAGCCTATTACTTTTGGTAATGAGACATTCATGAGTGAGAGAGGTGCATTCACTTTGAATCACTCCTCATACTGTTTACCAAGTCAAAACTTTCCATGTGCTAGTCTGACTTCATTGGATAGATGAATAAACAAACCTAAGCCATTGATTTGCTTTCATAAAGCAGCTGTCATCCACACTAAGATGTGCGCTGCAGGCAAATCTCACCCTTCAAGTTTTAGATCGTTTGTCAAAACTTGGTTCTTGGGTGGTTGAAAGTTATACATTTTTCAGGTTCTCTCTTGAAGTGTCAATTTGATGAGTTTTGAGGTTCTGCAACAATTCCCAAACTGTTTTTGAGCAGAACTTTGAATGAGCACAAAGTGTGTTAATGTGCTTTGACAGCTTACAATGCTGTCTGTTTGTCTCAGGGTGTGCGAGTGAAGCCTTCTTCCCTTTTGGGGCGAAACAAGAAGAGAGAAGTGTTGACACTGGGTGTTGCATTGAGTGTTTCTCACATGTTTGCTTGGCTATGTCATGGAATCATAGAGGCTCTCTGTGACCTTTTATATAGACCACAATTAGATGGTATTGGTTTTGTTTGCCGACATATAAACAAATCCATTGTATGAGTTTGAGTCAATGTTCTAATTAACAATGAGAAAGTGTATGAAGTTCAAAATCTGAAGATTGTAATTTTATTCTTCCCAAGTTAGAAAACACATCACAGTTATCCCCTTTACACAACAAAGATTCAAGCTCTACATTGATGTTCTTTGCTTTGTTTTATTAGAAGAAAAAAACTATAATAATAATATGATATGGCCAATAATATACTTGTGTGAATATGTGAAGATGGGGGTGGAGATTTTTTACATTATTTTTCTAGTGTCCAATTAAAACAGAGGATTGTTCATCCATAGATTTGCTGTGTGGTGTAGATCATTGATTATTATCAGAGTTGTTGCTCGCACTCTGTTCTGCTTAACAAGCCCCCCTCCCCCCCCCCCACTAACCCCTCCAGTCTCTCTCCTGCAGCTTGTGACCGCTGCTCTACATTCACTCCTAATTTGCTTAATTGAAGTTAGCCAGCGTAGCGAGCTCAAGGTGACACTTTTATATGTGCAAGCACGATTGTGAGAGTGCACAAGTGTGCGTGCGTGTGCACCGTGGTTTTAGTCTATCCTTGAGCATGAATATTTTAGGCGCCCAAAATAATCCCACCTTACCGAGACGCTTCATTGCACTGAAACAAACACATCATCACAACTCAATCAATCACTCTGTCGAACAACCCACACAGAGGTAATATCTGAATATATATGTACGTGTGTGGTTATTTGTGCATTGACCCATGTGTGAATAAATGTCTTATTTGCACAGGCATGTAGTTACTCTGTCCAACTGCGTAATGAACTGTAAAGTAAATGAAAATAAGAATGCCACAGCAGAGACAGGGGTTCTTATTTTCTGAAACGTAATCACAATCATAGTTTTCTATTGCTTTTTAGGAGAATTTTCTCATGTTTAGTAGTTGCGAGTAAGACAGATCCAGGCTGTGACGTGTGCTTTATACTGTGTTTGGATACTCTCTTTAAATGCTGAAATTCTGTTCAGTTATAATTTTCCTGATATATCTTCATACTTTAAAAAAATGAAATGCTCTCGTCAGAAAAAGAAAACATGTACTGTAATAGATTTTTAAAAATAAAACGTATTGAAACGACCCTGCTAAAAAAGTCAAATAATATTACAAACTAAAACTACTAAAAGCAATTTTCAGTGACACCAGCTGATGTTTAAGAACAGGTAACAAAGTGAGGTGTAGCATATGTTGAAAGGTATGAAGAGATTGTGATCATTATCGTTCATTTCTTTGGAGAAAACAAAAGTCGACTGAATATTGTTAAAGTGTGAAGTATCTGGCTGAATCTGCGTGTGGAGTATTGCATGGTCTATTTTCTTGTTTTCCTGCTAGCTAGAATAATGTCTGGGGAACTTTAGATTTGTCTAACTCACAAAAGTTTTTTACTGTCTAAACCAATTATTGATTGATGACAAAAACTGTGCCTGTGATTGTCTGTGCGTGTGTGCCTGTGGGGCGTCTTTGTCGTTGCAAAATGACAGTGAGCTGGAAAGCAAGTGACAAAATAAGAAAACACTGAAATGAAAAGAGGGAACAGGAAGTGTCGGGGGGGGGGAAATGGAGCTGTCGTTGCCTGTGATCTCTAGAGCAGCCCGCTCCCGTTTGTCAAAACATGGAACCATCATCTGTATAAACTGGTTCGATGATCGCTATTATCAATAGTATTCTCTCCTTTCCCTCCTGTCCTGGTGGCACGCTGGCCAGCTGAGTGACCCTCAACTATACAGGGCCAGATGAACATGTGCCAAATGCTATTGTCCCTGCAAAGGCTGCAGGCTATGTTTTTTCTGAGAGTGTATGGATGTATGTATGGACAGAAATGTTTATTCCAAAGTAAAAGAAGTTCAATTTTGAAAATTATTTTGTGTTCAACAATGTTTTATAAGCTCACATGTTTTCAAAAAGCTGCAAAGCTGTGTTTTTTGTGTAATCTAAAGCTGCTCTTATCTGATTTTTAGGCTTGATCACAACAACTGCGAGGAAACTGGACCGAGAACAACAGGCTGAGCACTTTCTAGAGGTACAGAAAATACCCAAGCAGTTTTTATAGGTTCATAGTGTTATTATTTATCTGGCCCTGCCACTTGCCACAGCCCACTATTAACAGAGACAGGCTGGAGGACAACCCTGGCAGGCCCTCAAGGCTCCATAAACTGTGATGAATGGCTGTAGTTTTGGGCCCCAGGTTTAGAATTTTCTAAATGTAATCATTCATCATTGGTTATCTTCTCTACTCAGGACGGGAACAGGGAGGAGAGGAGTTGCTCTGCCCGGCGTTTGATAAGCGCAGACACCGGGCATACAGATAGCTCTGTGATTTCCATTCCTTTAGCTCCTGCTGCTCTGCATGCAGATGAACCTGATAATCACAGATTTGCGAGCAAACTTCGACTTCCCCGGACTTTTCTTACAACTTATTAAATGAATCCGAAACTACAAGCACTTTGTTTGTCTGCATGGAGGAATGAAATGACCCAAACTTGACCCTCAGTGATGTGGTCTGGCGTTTTACTTCTGTATTGCCACTTGACTCGTCAAGACTCAATTACTTTTTATGCTGCTTTGTTCTGCTCCAATACTTAATAAGGATGACAACGCAGTACAAAAAAAAGCAGCAGAAGACGTTGAGGGAGGCTGGCATCTAACAGCATCACATACTTAACACCTGAAAGGAGTTTAAAATTGGGGGCAGAGAGGTCTTTGTTGTTGCTTCGTTCTGTCATGTCTTTTTCTGAGCTTTCAATAGGAATGCCAGTCCACTCATGCCACACACCGCTCCCCCTGCCAGTCTCTGCTGACTGGTTGTAATTAATAGTCAAGTGAGCAGTCGGGCTGGCAGCAGTGGTGTCCACCCCGATCTGATCTGATTGATCAGTGATCAGACCTCTGCCTCTGCCCCCAGGGGATCAATAATACAAAGCGATTTCCTGGGAAAGCAGCTCTACGTGGGCCAGCATTCCACATTCACAGCCACACACATGGGGCCAACATTTTATGATGTTAATGTATCCCTGCCCTATCAAATACAACCTCAAATATTAAAAAAAACATGTTCAAAACAACAAAACAATGAGGCTTCTCTTCAGCTATTTTTTGTATACTTGCTCTAATGGTTTGTATGTTTTCATCAGGTAACAGTCATAGATGGCCCAGTAACCACCCGCCAGTCCACCGTGTGGGTAATAGTTCACATCGAGGATGAGAACGACAACCCACCCACCTTCCCTGAGGTCACGTACCGCATCAGCCTGACCGAACGAGACCGCAACAAGCGTGGGGAACAAGTCTATCGCGTCTTCGCTTATGACCGGGATCTCGGTGCAAATGGTAACATCACCTACAGCATCATTGATGGAAATGAGGATGATCAGTTCAGTATCGACCCCCGGACGGCTATGGTGTCATCAAAGAAGATGGTGACAGCAGGAAGCTATGATATCCTCACTGTAAGTGTCATTTAACAGATTTTGAAAAACGGTTATTTGCTTTTTTTTAGTGTCCTGATTTTTCTTTAAGTGCTGTTTGGTATTTAGCTCGGCTATTGAAAGCTTTCCAATGAGATGCTGCTAAGGAGATTACAGCACTCATTAGCAACAAGGTGAACGTGACAATAAATCTATAGTCTGAATTACACACTGTAGATGCTCTTACTTAGGATAAAGGCACAGTGCTCCTCTATTTCCTCTTCCTGGTTACTCCTTTTCCGATGTCTGTTTTCTATTTCAACTTCACTTAATGCCTCTCTGGTTCTATTAGTTAGTTTTTCAACCCTAATATTTGTAGTGTTTTTTATTTCCATGGTCAACAAACTTAAAAAAGCCAAAGTGGTTGGTATAGCAGACCTGAAGTTGTGTATGCACATCAGGTTGCCAAGTGCATTTTGGATAACTCCTGCATGAATTGCGTTTTTATCCCCTCTGTCAGGCCCGGGTGTAATCCGAAAAAAAACAAGAGTAAATTGCCATTTGTGTAGCTTCCTTTTTTCATACAAGCAATGTATTCATTCTTCTCCAGTCCCTCTTTCATATGCACTGCAGACACTTGAATTTCCTTATGCATCTCATTCACTGATTAGCTTGTCACTTCTGTGTGCTTTCGGAGTCTATCCCTGCGCCTGTGCTCAGCTGAAGTGGTAAAAAGCCCACATTTGAAGTGTGGAAGCAGCAGACACGGACGACAAACACACCAATCCTCTCCCCCCTGCAGCCATCTTTCTTTATTTTAGGGTTAACGCTGTTCTCGAAGCAAATAATGGTTCGAATAATCTATTTGGTTCTCAGGTTCGGCTCTTCAGTGAGCACCACTTACAGCACCATTCTTTATAATTACCTCTCATATACGTTCCTCCCAAGATTCAGTAGATTTATTCTGCTTAATGCTTTTCCTATTTGGTGTGAGAAAAGCAGAGCAAGATATTCAAAGTCAGGCAGAGACAGGGCGTACCATTAAACTGTAATGGCTGAGATCAAATTTGAGGTTTGCAAAAAAGATTATATAGATGAGACGTTGAGGTGTAGATGTAGAGTAGATGAGGATAAATCACATCCATATATTTTTAAAGATATGTGTGACTGGGAAATAGAGAGGCTAGAATATGCCAGATTTCCTGTTATTTGCTTATGCTAACACAAGATCCATCTGTTGTTCTCAGTCTTTTAACAGCACTAATAAATACCTTGATGTTTGATTTATACGTATTTTACTCATCTTAGATTAAAGCCGAGGACAGCGGAGATCCTCCCTTATGGTCGACTGTCAAACTCCACGTAGAGTGGATTCGCAAACCTGTCCCCTCGCCTGTGCCCCTACAATTCACCCAGAGGCACTACAACTTCTCTATCCTGGAGACAGCTGCTGTGGCTCAGCCAGTGGGAGTAGTCGCTGTCAGCCAGTCGAGTACACCTCTTTGGTTCAACATCATCGGTAAGTACATTTCAGTCAATATTAATATAACAGAGAAGGTTTGGCAGTAAAATTAAAGTGCTCTGGGTTCTCCAAGGCAGCACAAGTGACTCTTGTCATTTGTCAAATTTTCTTTCTTAAATCTGGTGTCCAAACATTTACTTGATGTATTAAAAAGTACAATTGTTTAATTCATTTATTTTCACAGCTCAGATTTGTCAGCTTACCTCGGAAAGTCCCTTGAGGGATGCATAAAGTGTTTAGAATCTAACTGACTTGATAGATCTTCATGGTGCAGTTTTATTGGGTTGCTTTTGAGAGATGTTGTTTGGCTTTTTGGGTCAGATCTGTTGCACATGAAACCCTGGAAGCAACACATTTCACACTCTGCAATGTAAAAGTTAGCATAGTGTTGCATCTGCTGCTACAAACTTCAGACTTCTTCAAAGACTTCTGCAGCAAATTTCCTGTAACTGGGAGATATTTTAGGTGTTCTTATTTCTTACACTGCTGTCACTCTTTGCATCTTTGCCTGTAGTAAAAACTTCTCACAGTCAAAAATGACTTTGTTAAAATCAAAGTGCATTTGACAAATTGTGCATTTGCAGTTAAATGTACACAGGCAAACATGCCTTATATAAAATGTTTTGATCTTTATGGGTTATTTTTCTAAACGCAAACTGACGAACTAAGAGCAAAAAATAAAAGTCTGCTGCTGCTTTTTTTTTTTTTTTTTAACTCTGGTGAGGCAATAAATCTTCTCAGGAGCTTAATGGTTCTATGTCTGTCTGCCTTTTTCAAGAAAATTGAGCTCTGCCTTGCCCCCT
The DNA here is from genome assembly GCA_020745685.1 of Tautogolabrus adspersus. NCBI lineage: Eukaryota > Metazoa > Chordata > Actinopteri > Labriformes > Labridae > Tautogolabrus > Tautogolabrus adspersus. The sequence continues at coordinate 21,410,898 of CM036546.1, forward strand.
GATTCAAGCCTTTGACAGAATAATCAGTGAATAACTCATTATCGATTGCCACTCACCAGTTCTGATTACGAAAGTCTTTGCAGAGACCAGATTCCCATACTTGGATGTGAATATAAGAAGAAGCTCTTGTTCTTTTCCAGCCTCACTCATCAAATACAGAAACTGTGAACGTGGTTTGTTTTCACTGTTCCACTTTTACAGTTGATATCAGTGGAGTAATTCTGCAGCAGAAATTCATTAATATTTTACATAATTTTTACGCAAATTAAAATCATGATTATTATTCTCTCTCTGAAACTTTGAGAACTGGACTTAAATATCATCCATGATTGAATTACATTTCCCACACTTTGCTGAAGTATTCTGAGGTAAAGTTCACTTGCATTACTTAATAATGCATATGAATGTAAAACACGTCAAGTAGTCGACTTTGCAGAGTGCTGTATATACTGTAGATGATACAGACCTTTGAAGAACATTTGGCTCCCTAAATATTAATCGTCTCTTTCTCTCTGCACGGTCAAGGCGGTCGACTCGCCAGAGAAACGTTCTACATCCCCCAGAATGCATGTGGAAGGAACTGCTCACTCGACACAGGTCTGGTCAAAACTCATTTTGCTTCATTTTCTTTTACTTTAATACCAAAGCGTAGGAGAAATTTAGAATAGTAGCATTCGGCATTAGTACCATCCTCGTTTGGTCAAAGGCTGCATTGATTGATCTGAAAAGCTGGGAAAGGATTCTGATTCATCTCCTCATAAACAACAACAGTTTGTCATTTCTGCCCGGGCTGGCCGGTTCATAGCACAAGTTCAACCTTTAAATGCCCCTTTGGAAAGTAAACAGGGAGGTGGTCTGCACGTATTGTTGACATAAAACTTCACTAAGACTTACCTGACTTTAAATACCTGAATATCTTCAGACATCATGGCAGTGATGCCCCTTTAAACCCAACATTACTTACTGAGTCTATTTCTACACCGACCATTTGTTTATTTACAGTTCAATTAAAGTTAATTAATTTTGTCTTATTGGCATTAATGTAATCTAGGTAAACAGATTCTGCATACAAATGTGGATACTGCATATAAGAGTGGTTACAAGCCCCTTGTAAAGGTTGTTTTTCAACTCCATTCTCGCTTCTCGAGTTACTAGACGGATTCTAAGCAATGACCCACATGAATAAGGAAGTCTTGGTCCTTTGTCTCCTCTGATTACACCAAATGCTTTGAAAATGTTGCTGTCACTTCAAGTGGCTGTGCTGTTGTCAGGCGATAGACTACAGGTTCCATTGATATGGATTCTAAAAACGTATTTCTGCTGAAGTATGATGTGATAGCGGTATTGAGGTAAATAAAAAAAGGTGAAATAATACACTTCATACAATCCAGAAAGTTTCAGTATGTAGGTTTTTTTCTCTGGCTAAACGTCTGTAAACATCTGTACCCTTGTACATGTACCCGTCCTATTCTTTTGAAAGCAATGTCTCAATGAGGAGTATCTTCAAGTTCTGCTTCTGATTTATTGTATTTCTTTGACCTTCAGACAAAAGGATGTCACCCAAGATTGATAAATGGACAATCTCCCCTCACTTTAACGCTTAAGTGCTTGTTTTCCGGCTGTCGCTCAAACTGTCTGCTGATAATTAAATACTCTGCAGAGAAAGGAGAGAGAGAGAGAGAGTTGTTTACCAATATCACTTTCTTCTCACATAGTATTTTATATAGTCCTCCTTATGCCATCGTATTTTTATAGTACGGATTTCTTTCTAAAACAATCAATGTACAAATATATCCCCTATCAGCCACAGTAACACATTCTGATGACTATGAGTTGCAACATGAACGGTTGAGAAAGGCATACAACTACTGGACTGTATTTCTAGATTAGTGTTGACTTTCAAACATGTCACTGCTTTAATACAAACAAAGACAGTCAGTTACAGTCTAATAGCAATTAAGCTTGTTGTTTTGATACAGGTGAGTAAGTAAACTAGGTGGGTAATTATTATTATCTAACTCAGCAGTAATTACCACATTCATTTACATACATTTTCAAATCTGAAATTCTCAATATGGTACGCACAAGTGCCACCAATCTTACTAAAAGTAACCCTAAAGCAGGATAAGACCCTCCAGAGGCACCTCGTACAGACAGGAAAAAAAACGGTGCATTTTTTTTCTTTAGAAACTACAGATTGTGATTTCTGTGAGATTGTTATGTAGTATTGACCAAACTCTCTTTCGAAAAAAAAAAAACGCAACAACACAAAAAATGAATCCCTGCGGTGTGCTTCGACTCAACACGCCTCAGCGGTCCTGTGAAAAATGCCCAATCAGTATTCATATGCTGAGCGGAGCTCAAGCGCCCAGATATCTCGAGAGAGACGCTGGAATGAGACGAAGGATGGCACAGAATACCTAACACGCATCAATCCTCTCTACCTCACTCTAATCAAACATTAAGCCTCTAAACTGTACACTCACCGCCAGCGGAAAACACCCAGCTGCTGGTTTTTTGATCTCCGAGATGGGTTGTGTTTTGGAGTGATAAGACAGATGTTTGTGTGGCTCTTAACAGCTCTCAGGCTGCCAAGTAGGTTGGGTGCTACATTGCATTGCATTGCAGTTCATTTTATTTCACAGACCCTCCAGTTCCAGACGCAGGCACCTGGCCAAAACAATTACACAGTAATAAGTTAGAGCACCTGAGTTTAGAACGCAGAGTGAATACAAAATGACTGAAACTCCATGTGATATATAAGTGTGTGTGTGTGTGTGTGATCCCAGGGAGCTTTGACATGCAGTTTGACCTTCAAGTCGGGGTGGGGACTCTAGTTGTAGCCAAGCCTCTGGATGCAGAGGTGCAGTCCGTCTACAACATGACCATACAGGTGACGGATGGGACCAACTTTGCCACAGCACAGGTACACAAACTTTTGATTTGTTATGTACTGGAACTGCCTCTCGCACACTCAATACCCACATTGAATTAAATTATTGTTACCTCCTCCTCGGGGAGCTGTTTACTTCCAGCTTTCCACCTTCCTAAGTGTGCGCTCCCTTTTTCTGAAATTATCTCCTGCTGACTATGTAATTTGCTTTTTGTTGCTCTGTATTTGACATTTTGGGTGCCACTGCTGTCTTGGCTGGCATACTAGGTCTCCTTTGTAATGGAAATCCTTGGTAGAGTGGATTAATTGGATTAGCCTTGGCAAATAAAGGGCAAGTGTTTGTATAAATGAAAAAAAATGCTCATATCCTTTCTAGCTTAAACCATACCATTACTATTGATTTAACTACAGGGTTTAAGTGGAGCTCTACCATAACTTTACCCTTTTAGTGTGTTATATATTATCTGTCAAAAAGCTAACCCAGAACTTTGAGATTTGTCTTAAAAGTAAAGTGCATTATTAAATCGACACAAGGGCTCTTATCTTCAAGAATGATTTCCTCCATTTATTCTCTTTACCTACTTTTCCACTTCTTTCTCACTCTGTTACACTTAGGTGTTTATTCGAATACAAGACAGCAACGACAACCCTCCCATCTTTTCCCAGCCAGCCTATGATGTCAGCGTGTCTGAGGATGTACCGGTTGACATGGAGCTTGTGCGGGTTAGAGCCTCAGACGTGGATGAACGTTCCCGTCTGAGCTTCTCCATCTACGGCAGCGTGGACCCAGCTAGTATGAGACTGTTCCGGGTCAATCCCGGCACAGGAGTCGTCTACACTGCAGACAGGCTGGACTACGAGGCCAGAACACAGCACATCATCACTATTATGGTGAATAAGGAGAAATAAGAATGAAATGTCTTTTCTGTGTGTACTTCAGTAAGTGAATTAATCAAGCAGCAACTTCCTAAGCCTAGAAATTAAGCCAATGTATAAGTGCCAAAAACTGCTGTTCCTCGAGTAGCTGCTTGAGGCTGGCTCCAAAAGAAAATTCTCTGTTTGTCTTATTAGTAAATGCCCAACTTCACATTAAAACTTCACTTAAACTTTTAAAGCATGGTATATAAAATGGACTTATTGTAAATATATATAACTCACCAGTTAAAATTAGATTAAGCCTCAATGATATGCACATAGCCTGTATAAAACATGGACATAGTGTCAGTGACATCACCCATTGGTTTTTGAATAGGCATTTTAAACAATGGCAGTCGCGATATTTGAAATGCTATCTTAACCTAGCTTTCAATTGATCTAGAAACAGGAAAAGAGGGGGCGTTGTGCCGGGCCTTAAGCCTCCTAGCAAACAGCTACAACATGCCATCCTGTCAGTTAACCGACCACACCCCTTATTTTACAGTGTGCATGAATAAAGAAATGGGTTGCAGAGACCAAAACTGTTTATTGTACCAGTCTGTAAATAAGTAATTAGTTCTGCTGTAAAACAGTCATCCTCACATGCGTGGTAATAGGGCTCTTAGGCTATTTCACCCAGCCTCAAGTGGACACTGGAGGAAATTCACTTTTGCACTTCTGCATTGGTTTCATTTTCAACTCCAGAGGTTGTCGCTTGGTTTTGCATTAGGTGCCATGGGTGCTTTGAGTGACAGGTTGATGCTGGTAGCTGTCTGCTAGGTATCTCCTTATCTAATTAAGTCACTGAGCTCAACCTCTGCCCCCTGTTTCCAGTTGTTGCGGCCTTTTGAGAAGTTTTTATGCACATCTTAGACATACAGTATATTGTGGCTTTGTGGTTTATGATTGATTGGCCATCAAAGAAGTATGTTCTTAAGCTTTTCCGGCGATTAAAATTCTGTTATTATTTTATTGACACATAACTAGCAGGTCATGATACCTGGCTTTTTTTTTTTCTAATTTAGTGTTTGTCAAACATTAATATATTTGTGGAGACTAGCGCATGGTAGTCAGGATTATTCTTGGAATATCCCTGCAGGTAAGACTGTTAGTCGTAGTGAAAAGATGATATAGTACATTTATTTAAATGTACCCTTTTCGTCTCAATTAACTGCTACTCTCCAGAAATGGGGGCGAGTTAGCAAATACATTATACGCACCATCATAGCTTAATAGTCTGATGACAACTCCAATCAGCACCCATAACAATTACAGCAGAAGCTCCTGCTGTGGGAATCAAGATGGTTAACTAATGCACTGGCCATCTTATTTTTAAATTATCCACGGGTACAGACTGTTAGGCTTAGATAAATTTGAGTTTGCCAATCCTTCAAAAAAAGGGTTGTCATTTGCCTTCAAAAAAAAGAGGCAAATCAATAGGTAATTTCACAGTGGCTATCTCTATTATACAGTTTAAATTTATGCGTGTACCTGTGCTCTTTTTCAAGTGCTGCTCCTCTTGGCAGCTGTGCCTGACTTTCTTAATTTAATCTGATTTCTTTTATTAATCACCCTCTTCAATGTTATCCATATTCATCTCTAATTTCGCTCTAGGTCAAGGATCAAGAGTTTCCATTTAATCGTGACCTGGCTCGTATCCTGGTAGCGGTGGAGGACTCCAATGACAACATCCCCTACTTCACCAGCACTGTATATGACGCTGTGGCATATGAGTCTTCTCCTATAGACACTTCTGTACTACAAGTGACAGCCTTAGACAAAGACAATGGGATTAATGGGAAACTCACCTATAGTATCGAAGCAGGTGGGATTCTATCAGATAATAAAGACAACTGTTTTAATTATGTTGTTTTTCTGCTGTTATAAACCCTGCCTTGAACCGTGAATGGCTTTTTAATGCTTTCTCAGAGGAGTGCTAATTGGGATTGGTATTTACCAGTAATGATGTCTGTAACCTTTCTGCTTCTTGCAGGTAACAGCGGCGGTGTGTTTGGCATTGATAATGCCACAGGGCTTATCTACATTGCCAAGGTCTTGGACACCAACTCTCTAGGCTTTTACACACTCACCGTGCGTGTCACAGACAGCGGATTTCCTCCGTTAATGGCCACAGCTACAGCACGCATATCGTTGATCCTCTCCGACTTCTCAAAACCCAAATTCTCTCAGAAGGAGTACCAGGCAGAGGTAAAGAGAGACATGAATGACTGACAGGGTGCAAGAGAGGTTCCAGATAGGAATAATGAAAAGCTAGAGGCTGGAGTAGCTCAATACTAATGTTAACTATCAAGTGCCCTAAAATGATATAATGTTATCTTTGTATCTACAGATTATGGAGAACAGCACTATAGGAACACATGTGACCACTGTTAGTGCTCTCAGCCGCTCCGCACTCTTTTATGATATCACCAGGGGCAACGAGGAGCACAGCTTCTTCATCAACCATCACACTGGTATAATCAGTACCCGCAAACCACTTGACTTTGAGGTTCGTAAATGATTGTGTTTTAAAATGGTCTGTATGTAAATTATAACCATCTGCTAAGTCGTGGCTGGACATGGTCTAGTCTCTTAATATGTATATGCTTATACATATGCATATAAAATTACACTTTAACTGGATTTCTGTATTGTTTTTTTTGCAGCAAACAACCTCCTACCTCCTGGTGGTGCATGCTCTGAGCATGGCTGGAGTGGAGGCAAGCACTACTGTTATCATTCAGGTGGGGGATGTCAATGATTGCCCCCCTATCTTCCAACAAATCAGGTATCAGTAGCTGTCCAAAAAGAAGAGATTTCATGCTTCTGTGATGCTTGCTGAGCTGTGTTGAGTGCTGACAACATGTCATTTTTTTGAGTGTTTTTACGCTTTTCTCTATTACAGTCCTGTTTGTCTTTTTACTTTTACAGGTATGTGGGAGCAATCAGTGAGGCTGCTCCAGTGAACAGTGTGGTCATGGGAGAGGATGGTTACCCTCTTGTCATACAGGCCACTGATAGGGATCGCAATCACAACGCCTTGCTAGAGTTCCAGATTTTAGATGAGACTGCTCGTATGTTTTTCAGCATAGACTCTGGGACAGGATCGATAAGGTAGGTTATGACTTTTTGATAATTGATTCTGATGACACATTTAATTATAACTTGAGTGGATTTCTTATTAATCGAATTGTTTGTACATTTTAGAACGATTGCAAGTCTGGACTATGAGACTTTCTCGGAGTTTGTCTTCCGAGTTCACGTTCGAGACAGCGGTCAGCCTCCAAAGAGTGCTGACAGCCCAGCAGAGGTGGTTATAAAGGCAAGTATATGACATTTGAATCAGCATTCACTGCCTGATGAATGATTCTTGACTCATTTTCATTCGTAGGTTACATTTTCAGACATTTCCTCCCTTTGTGTTTTTCTTTTTCCTAGGTGATCAACATCAATGACTCCCCTCCAAAGTTATTACAGGATACCTACGAGACAATACTCCTCCTGCCGACCTATGTGGGAGTGGAGGTCCTGAAGGTTGAGGCTTTCGACCCTGACATGACTTCTGACCTCACCCTGAACCCGGACATATCCATCACGCCCCAGCTGGTATATTCTCTGGTGGACAACAATGTGGAGTACTTCTCTGTGGAGCGCTACACTGGAGTAGTAACTGTCATAAATGAGAACCTCAGTAAAGACCGGTACCGCTTCAATGTGAAGGTAAGTGTTCGCCTCTAGGTGTCCTGATGCAGAATACTTCAATACCTCAGATTTCTCTGAAGAGATTTTCTATGACCAAAGGGATATGTTAGGCTATGTTTAACCATACATTCGTGGTGCAACAGAATGAAGCGGTACAGTTGCAGAAGCAGAAAAAAGATTTGCATTAAATTGCAGTTTTTGCACCACAGAAATTGTAATGCATTCAGTGGTTGAAGCAGGAAATCTGACCCTCCATCTGGTCTTCTTTCTCTCTTTTTCCTCATTTGCTTCATGTAATATTAACACTTAACATTTCACACAGCAGCTCATCCATACACTGACAGAATGATAAAGGCACAGCAGCTAGAGACTACTTTGGATACTGTTTTCATACTTCCTCCTAAGTTTCCTGCCAAGTTTATTTCACACTGCTGATATAGGTAGTGTCACAGATTACTCTCCTGAGACTCCGTTCCAAAGGGAATTCATTAACTTAATAGAACATTACGAGCATGCGAGATGCAATTCTAGACTATGGGTGAGAGCTGTGTTTGTGGTTGTGTCCTTAGGAGTAAAGGAACACGAACCAAATAATTTCAGCACTGCTGCTTTTTGCTGCATTGGTTTATTATTGTATTAATCCCTGATCTTTATAACAGCCTCATTGTTCCATCTGGTCCCCCCTTTAATGGGAAGGTACACAGAGCCTGAAGAAAAAAGTGGGTTAAAAAAGTCCAACAAAGGAAAAGCCCAGCTTTAGTAAACTTGCTTTATGGGTAACCCCTCTGTTTTATATACTCAAGGTCAAGGGTTGTACAAACGGGCAGTTCTTGCAAAATCTTGTTAAATAAACATTATAACTTGAATCACAACCTCAATAGCTTCCATACATGTATTTCAAGTTCAGGTAAGTCTACTTTTATTGTCGTTCATCCTTCTACAAGGTATACAGCTTCACAAAAAGTTGTTTCTCAACGACCAGTGCTGAGAAAAGCTAGAATGAGAGAGCAGGAGGGGCCGCTGCATCCATCCACAACGCCATCTATTTAAATAAAACTGCAAAATTGCTTTTCCACTTTTCGCCGAGTGCCCAACTCGCTCTTACCCTTCTGTTTTTGTTTGTTTTAAGGTTTGGGATGGCCGTTTCTCCAGCACGGCGTCGGTCATAGTGCTTGTACGAGAAGCCGTTGACAGTGGCCTTCTCTTCACCTTCCCCTTCTACTCCGCCTCCATCCAAGAGAACGTACCAAATGTCACTCTAGTTACTGTTATAAATACAGTTGGCCACCGCCTCAACGAGCCGCTGAAGTACACTCTGCTGAATCCCGGCGGTCGCTTCACCATCCGGCCGACCTGTGGAGTGGTGCTCACCACCGGTGTGCCTTTTGACCGAGAGGAGAAGAGTAGTTATGAGCTTGTGGTGGAGGTCAGCAGAGAGGATGAGATACTGAGGGTGGCCAGGGTGAATGTGCAAGTTCAGGTGGGTGAGGAAATCTGTGTGAAAAGAGTGTGTGTGCATGATGTATACAATGTGCATGGAAAAGTTTATGAGGACTTGAGTGTTTTTTGTGTTGAATTGTTTGGGCCTTTTTTGTTTAGTCTGTTAAATTGTTTTTTATTTACCACATGATGTTTCTTTTGCTTTTACAGGCTTGTAAGATGATCATTGTCGTCTTCATTTTTTTTTCAAAACTCTACTTTAAACTCTTGTCAAGATCAAAAGTTCCCAAGATGCTGTGCAGAAGTTTTTGTTTGATGCTTTGTTTTTATGTTTGATGTAGGAATTTCTCGAATAGTGTAGCTCAAATAAACATGGTCTTTAAGTTTTTAATATTTTATTATGGAAGATGCACAGTGGGGTCACAAAGATGCTAGATACACACTATAGAGTTATTGTTTTATATAGCTTTGATCATTTGAACACAAAGAGTGCTCAGTGATCTTGATACTGAATGTTGTTGATACTCCCAGCAAAGCCTCTGTTTTTACTCTCTTTACAATAACCCAATTGGATATTCCCACATTTTCTGTTTTGACTCTAGGTGGAAGACATGAACGACAATGCTCCAGAGTTTGTGAACCTCCCATACTACGCTTTAGTGCAAGTGGAGGCAGAGCCAGGATCAGCCATTTTCACTGCTTCAGCGATTGACAGAGACTACGGCCTGAATGGGGAAGTGACTTACAGCCTAAAGGAGCAGCACAGAAACTTTCAGGTGAGAATTACAATGACATGCTCCTATTTTTTAAGGGTTGGGTGTTAGCGCAATTTTATAGTACCAAAGAGTTGTTTTATATTCCCTGCAGGTGAACCCAGTGACAGGAGAGCTGACCCTAAAGAGGGCCTTTGAGGTGGACTTATCTAACGCAGAGTACAAGGTGGTCCTTTTGGCCACTGACGGAGGCTTTCCTTCTCTATCCAGCGAGGTGGAGCTGCCTGTCACTGTAGTAAATAAAGCCATGCCTGTGTTTGACAAGCCCTTCTATGGAGTCACTGTCAGAGAGGATGTGTCCGTCTCCACCTCTGTCCTGTGCATCAACGCCACCAGTCCTGAAGGCCAGAGCATCATCTTCACCATCTCAGACGGAGACCCCTCCCTCCAGTTTGACATCGGCTTCGACTCAGGAATCATCATTGTGATTTACCCATTAGACTACGAGACCACGCAGTATTACCGCCTCACAGTGAAGGCTACAGACACACTGACGGGGGCGAAGTCCGAGGTTGATGTTGACATTGTCGTGCTGGATGTGAATGATAACGCACCGCTGTTTCAAAACACCTCATACTCCTCTGTGGTCGCTGAGAACTCCATGATTGGAACCACCGTGTTACAGGTGTCTTTGTTTGTTGAGTCAGTCCACTGTTTACTCTAACTAAATGATGGTTTACACTTAGGACTCACTACAGTAGCATTCTGGATGAATATTAGGTGACAAATAATTTATTTATGAGGAGACAATGTGATATTTCCCAAGAAAATTTCCCAGTGGAAGCTCTTGACCTTTAGTGAATAATAGACCAGTGCTGCTGTTTCACTGTGCAACATGTTTGCACAAGACAATTTGAAGACACCAAAATGATTACAATGCAGTGATTTCTGTAACATATTGTTTTACGTTAACCAGTCTTCAAATAACATAATGGTTTCATTTGACTATATTATGAAAAAAAAAATAATAATCAAGAGGAAAATCTATTGGTTCATTTAAATGCTTATTGTGCTTTCATGTACGGAAACCAAAAAAGTACATGCATTAATAATGAGTCATTTCAACTAATTTATCTTGTACCCTCAGAATTACTAAAGCACAAAACGGACATAAATTAGCTTAACTTGCTTCATCATTAGTGTTGGCAATGGCAACATGGCATGCCGTAGTCTTTCACAGAGATCAGCCTATTGTTTTACTTTCCAGAAAATGATGAAATACATAAATGAATGTCTGCTTAGGGCTTTCGTACTAATATACACTTGGGCTTGTTAAAAGCATTATTGGCTTCTCAGTCAACAAACATAATGCAGTAAATTAATCAATTAATCAATCAATCAAACCACTTTGATAATTCATCTGGGTGTGAACAAGTTGTTCAAAAAGGGTTAAAATGTTGAACAAGATCTAAAACAGATACTTAAAAAAAAAAATCTGTCCACCAAAAAAGAGAGAAATCTACTGAGCAAAGATGATAGGATAAAGATAGGATGCAACAACTTGGAAAGAATTTGAATAGCAGTTTCCTAGTAGTTACAACATACCAGTCAACAACAACACATAGAATAAATGTTCAAGAACATGTCCAATACTTCTGTTTGTCTGAGGATTTATTGTTTGCCCAAACAATTCATCCCATGACCTTAGTACAGATTTCTATGATGCTGTTTCTGTCTTTAAGGCTTTTAAAGCAGCAGATAAAAGAAACAGCTCAAGAGACTGTGGAATAAAGATTGATCAAAAATGACGAAGGATTATGAGACTGACAGGCAAGGATTTAAGTTTTATAGAGAAGGAAAGATAGCTTCATTGTTCACTTCACATTTATGGTGAACACTGAAAAAATAGAATCCCAATATTTGAATGATGATACAATTTCCTCGCTTTTCTTGTGTAGCTGCACTGATAACATGTTTCTGCCTTTGAAGACTAACTTAACAATAAGATGTATTTTTCACCTGCATGAAACAGAAGCCTTTTTTTGTGCTAAAATAAGAAACTATTTGACTTTGTAACTAATATTGATGACGTCAGATGCTTAATAATGTTTTTTATGTAGTTTCAAATGGGCAATGGCTTTGTATCTCAGGGAAACTAAGAGCTTGAATTCCCTTTTTCATTTGGACCCAGAGTGGGTGCTGTATCTGGAGAGGGGGAGGGTAAACAAATCAGACCTGTTCTTGAATAATGCATGAAGAAGAGCAGTGTTTAATGTTACCATCTTTGTAGGTGTTTGCTCAGGACCAAGACTCAGAGAAGAACGCCATAGTGAATTACCAGATCCTATCTGACCTCTACAACAGCTCCGACTACTTCCTCATCGACAGCACAAGCGGGCTGGTATTCACCGCCCGCCTGCTCGACTATGAGCTCACCCAGCGTTACAACTTCATTGTGCGAGCGACGGACAGCGGAGACCCGGCCCTCAGCAGTGATGTCAGTGTCACTGTTTTTGTCACCGACATGAACGACAACCCACCCAATTTCAGCCAAACGCTGTACGAGGCCTTTGTCAGCGAGCTGGCTCCCAGAGGACACTTTGTGACTTGTGTTCAAGCGTCGGATGCTGACATCTGTGATGCTCAGAGGCTGAGGTGAGATAAAATTGTTTTAGAAAGATCTGAGTCTGCTGTTTTTTTTTCTCTCTTATGTTTTGTACTGGTGATGATTCGAGTTTCGGTTCCCAGTTGAACCCCTGTGAATCTTTTGTGTAAACCTTCAGTTCATTATGCCAAGAAAAAGCCCATTCCTTACTATGCAATCTTCTACGCAAAGAAAGTTAATTTGTCTTTATTTTATTCAGGTGATTTAGGCTCATACTTGTGTAACTTGTGCTTGCAGCAGATTCTGAACAAAATAACTTTATCAACATCATTTTTACTTTGCTTTTAGGTACAGTCTCGTCTCGGGGAATGACAGAATGACTTTTATGCTGGAGCCTGATACAGGGGTGCTCAGCTTGTCTAACAAGAGGAGACAAGGCATGAAACTCTCCTATCAGCTCAATGTGTCTGTGTCAGATGGAGTCTTCACCAACACTGCTCAGGTGAGACTACTTCCTGGGGGTTGCAATTTAGTTCTGTCAACTGATTTGCTCTTTTTTAACCTCTGCTGTGTTTTTGTGCTTCGAGCTCGCTGACCTCCTTTAGCAACTTTTCGCTTCAGATTTGTTACAGACATTTGAAGCCGTCCAGTACAGTATGGCAGCTGGTTTCTAATGTGTGTTCACGTCATATCTGATTAACGATGAGGATGAGCTGCCAACTGCAGAATAAGTGTTCACATCTGTCTCTTAGTGGTAATTACAAGCGGGACTGTTATATCCCATATCTATAAAGTGAACATTATATGTTGTAGCAATAACATGCCAATCAATTCTTTCACTTCTTCTGAAATGATATGAACAGTGTATCAGCTGCATCAATCACTATTTTGCCACACAGCCTGACGCTCTGACTGCTGTTCTACATGCTGTAGTGATGTGATCATGTTTGACAAATCAGCCAGTGATGCTTATTGTAATGGCATCAAGAAAATGTCAGCAGATGTGAGGATGTAGAGATGATAGGATGAGGATTATAATGATGATGGTGATCCCCAGGTGATTGTACGTGTGCTGGGAGCTAATCTGTACAGCCCAGTGTTCAGCCAGAGGTTCTACCTGGCTGAGGTCAGGGAAAATGCCCCTCCAGGGTCAATGGTCATTCGGGTAAGTTTGTGTTCTCACTTCTCACTCAGTGATGTGTCTATCAGGACTAAACTGCCAACAGTAATGGAGCAATTCAACATGATTTTTTTGTATGTACTTCCAGGTTCGTGCTACAGACGAGGACTCGGGACTGTTTGGTCAGATCACTTACTCGTTCATCAATGATCTGGGCAAAAGTCAGTTCACCATTGATGCAGATGGAGTCATATCCACTCTTCGGAAATTAGACAGAGAGAATCCTGTTAACAAGGACATGTTGCTGACTGTTATGGCCCTGGATGGTGGAGGTATTCATTTTGAAATTGACCAGAATGATTGTTAACTTATCCTTTACATACATCAATTTAAAATCAGCCAATAGAAGACCTATAAATCTGGAAGGTCAACAATTTGGTTGACAGTTAAATTGTACTTTTTTTTTAACTGTAAGATTGTAGCTTTTAAATAATATTTTAAAATACAAATTAGCAAGCAGCAACTTCTAGTGTTGAAAAAAGAAGCCAATGCTTGTACTTTAGTCAAACACCAAAAACAAGGAATCCCCATTAGAGCCAATTTTTACAGCAGAAATAAACATGTTTACATCCTGCTTCAAAAACGGTTTTGGTCTCTTTAGCTCATTTCTTTATTGGTTAAGACTGTTGCAGGGGAGAGGGTTGTTTTGATTATATTTAGACTAAGAGTTATGCATATTAAGTGTTGGTAGTTGTTTGCTCGAAGGCCAGGCTTCACTAAAGTGTAATCCTTGACCTTAAGAAGTTGGCCTTTGTGTTGTTTTTATTGTTTGAATATGCAAGCTCGATGATAAGCTAGTTGGGCGTGTTTCAGCAACCAAGATATTTATTCTGGCTGCCTCAGCTCCACTTTGGCCTGCTTTTCAATTTGCTGAAAGTTGGAGTCAGTTTTTTCTAATGCCATCATTGGCCTTTTAAGTAACCAATAGGTGACATCACTGAAACTACGTCCATGTTTTATACGGTCTGATATTTAGGTGTAAACCCATTTCAGATGCATCAGTTGATTAAAGCAGATTGTGTCTGTACGTTCATACATGTGTGTGTGTTTTTTTTCAGGCCGTGCATCTTTTTGCACAGTGCGAGTGGTGCTTGCCGATGAGAATGACAACGCCCCTCGGTTCAGAGCTGTGGAGTACCGCATGAGCATCAAAGCAAATGTTGGCAAAGGTTCTCTGGTCACACAGATCCAAGCCACTGACCCTGACGCTGGGTCTAATGGGAGGATCACCTACTCCCTTTACAGCGAGGCTCGCCTGTCACTGGTTGATGTGCTGGAGGTCAGTACGTTCTGCTCAGTAACTTTCTGCTTCAGACTGCTGCACTTTCTTCAAATGCATTTGAATGACACAGCTGTGTGCCTAATATGCCTAATACAGCTGCAAACATCTTCTCGGTTCCCTTTTAAAAGAGGAAACAAATCTGACCAAAGCTCAACACGTTTATTTAATGAGAGTAAATCATATTAAAAACTCAATGTATGCTAAATGCACGATTTTTAATGAAGGGATATTCTCAACTGAACCCCTCCCCATATCAGAGGATTAACAGCCATCTGTTAACTGTAATTATGAATTTTTGCTCATCAAATTGTAATTACTTCAAATTAAGATTGATGTTACAGTCAGTTTTTTCTGTTCACATGAGATGTTCAATTATCTAATGAACTTATAAAGAACTGTGAAAAGAAATTAAACTAATAAGTGGCTCTATAAAATGTTGATGTAAAATAAAGTAGATGAAGCAATTAAGTATAGATAACTATGAAGTGGAAGCCAAATAACATAAAAAAGAAGTAAACTCCTGCCAGAGATGTACACTAATACTTAATACTGAATGGCATTTGTTCTTTTGCTGGTTACCCAGGTGGAACCAGACAGCGGTTGGATGATGACTAAAAGCACTGTGGACCACCTCCAGGGGACTGTGCTGTCCTTCTTTGTCAAAGCAACAGACTGCGGTTCTCCAGCAAAACACTCACTGGTGTCGGCCTTCATCCACGTCGTCCCACCAGATGCATTCGTTCCCTCCTTCAGCCAGCCTCAGTACTCCTTCACCATCCCCGAGGACACAACAGTAGGAACAGCCCTGGGGTCTGTGTACATGGGCCCCGGGCAGACCGGCTTCTTTAACACAGTTGCAGGAGAGACTGTCGACAGCAACCAGGGAGGGACCTTCCTAGTGGAGAGGGATTCAGGTCTGATTCGTCTGATAAAGCCACTAGACTACGAACAGGTCAGCATCTACCGCTTCAAAATTGCCGCTACAACAAGAAGAGACCTGATCGAGTCCGTCTCCACCGTAGACCTGGAGGTTAAGGTTGGTCACACAGTTTGAATTAAAAGCTTTTAGCATGTTGTGTCATATTATGTCATTTGTTTTTAGCTGAGTTAGATCTTTATTCTCAGCTTATACAAATAGATGATATAATGTGCTTATTGTAAGCACTGACTGACAGGTTTCCATTGTCATATAAAAAGTTAAAAAAGCATGTTTCCATAATGAACAATAAAGTAACATCCTGTGACTGGTGTTTCACCAAACCATTAGGCAGTGTTATGGGCTGAACAACAATCCCCAAACTGACCCAAAAGTATCTCAAACAACATCTTGAAAAAAGTCAAATCCGTTGGATTCATTAATTAACATACAGAAACAAAATCATTACATAAAGACCAACTTGGGGCAAAAGTCAAAAAAACAAAACAAAATCCCACACTGGAAGCCAAAAAAACTTTTTTCTGATTCTGAATTTTTTCTGATTTCAACACTTGAGGTTTTGAGCATTGTTCAAAGTCCAGTTCCACCTAACTGAACGATCACGATTAACCTGCAGAGCTACAGACAAAGAAGTTGTAAAGAACAAACAACAGAGGGAGTACATACTGTGCAGCTTTGAGTCAGCTACTCTGATTTACTGATGATTTTTACGTTCTTTTTTAGATCCTAGATGTGAATGACAACAAGCCTATGTTTGAGACAAACACCTATGTGGCCACAGTGATGGAGGGGATGCCTGTGGGGACAAGAGTGGTCCAAGTGCGTGCACTTGATCCAGACTGGGGCTCTAATGGACAGGTGTGTGACAGCCAATCTCAGCTGTACTAGTACTTGTGTACTTTGTTCTTTTTGCTATTGTTCTTCTTCTGCTAAAAATAATTTGACATGCTGCTAAATTAATTTTATTTTTCAGGTTACGTACAGCCTCAAGCCTCTGCTCACCTACAACATGGACCTGACTAAAGATACTCGCTCGCTCCCCCTCACCGGCCCCATCACTACGGGTTCCTTCTTCGCCATAGACAGTAAAACAGGCTGGATTACCACAGTGAACCAGATGGACCACGAGATCTGCTCCAGCTTCAGCTTTGAAGTAGTGGCCTCTGATCTGGGGGAATCACAGTCCCTCTCCTCTACCGCAGTGGTAACGATCACAGTGTCGGACGTTAACGACAACCCACCAAGGTTTGAGAGGGACCTGTACAGAGGCTCCGTGAGGGAGAGCGATCCCCTGGGGGAGGTGGTAGCTGTACTGAAAACCAAAGATCAAGATGGCACTGATCAAAACCGCCTCATCAGTTTTTACATCACCGGTGAGGAGGAGAACAGAGCACTAACATAATGTAGTTGAACACGTTCTGAGCTGCAGTGATTGTCCCTCGTGCAATGCAGTGAGCATTGCATAACAATTATTCATTAAGCCTAATGGGGGTGCCATTATTAAAGGTCATGTTTTAAATGAGTTTGAACTCAAATGTCGAACATGACTTACCTTTTTATTTTTCATATTAACTTTTAATTCTTCTATGTCACAAGGCATGCGTTATACAACAAAACATTGGAAATGAGTAAGAGAAGCCCTGTATGATCACATTTCTGTTCCAAAAATGGATTACAGCAGTAAAAGCGGACTGCTTAGCAACACAGTATAATTTATATTGTATCACTTGCAGGAGAATCAATCACCCTGGGAAGGTCTTGACTTTCAGACTCACGTGACTTTGTGTTGTCGCTTCTTTTTTTATGAGTGTAATAAAAATATTTTGTGAGGACTCTTTAGTAGAACTCTCACCTTCACACTCAGCCTAATGCTTTTAATTCATATAACACTGTCTGATAATCACTCAGGATGATATATTTTAGCTTCATGTTCTGGCATTTAAAGATACTGATTGTCCTAATGGAAGCGCTGTAATAAAAGGTCAGATTTTTAAACTCTCAAAGGCCATTTCTTCTGCACATCAACCTGATTTGCTACGTTGGTAGATGTGTATTGATTGAGCCAAAGGGTACCTGCATCATTTGTGTGTTTGTGTTTATGTGTGTGATGCTTATTTATCCTGTGAATGAATGACAATTCCTGTTTATTCAGATGTCTGCTGCAATCCATCTTCACCTCACTCATTACAATGTCGTGACAGGATTTTAATCCTCACCTGTGTCATCCGCAGGGGGAAACCCGCGGGGCGTGTTCAGCCTGGCCCTCGTGCAGGGAGAGTGGAAAGTCTATGTGAGTGGACTCCTGGATCGTGAGCAGCAGGACTGGTATTTGCTCAACATCACAGCCAGTGATGGTCTGTATGTCGCTCGTACTGCAGTGGAGGTTACCGTCATGGATGCCAACGACAACAGTCCCATCTGTAACCAGGTCAGCGATATGGATGAATGGAAGTAGGTGAAATGAAAAAAACATGCAAAGCGAACAAAGAGAGTAGGAGGCTGTGAAGCAGGGACATTAAACCTCTCTGACATTACGTAGAGACTATTTCCTGTTTGTCTCCAAGCGAATTATATTCCAATTACTGTTGACAACTCACTGAAAGAATACATGGCTTTAGAATACATTTGAATAAAATACTCTCGGTATACAGTAAGTATATATATACAACAACTATCTCAAGACTAACTCATCTTTGTTTAACAGGGGGGGAAGTAAATCATTTACAGTAACAGTGAAGAAGTTTAAGTGCATTTATTCTATTACATTTTTTCATCAAACCACATAACACCTGATGAGCGAAGACAGTATACAATATCAAACAATGTCCATCACTTAGTGTGCTTGTGGCTCGAACACCTACAACCTCCTTTGGGATAACTCAAGAATGGTTTAGTATAGAAAATAACGTATGTATGTGTGACTTGTGAGAAAAGTAAAAAGTAGCAGAAAGGCATTTGTTCTGTTAAAATATTGATTGCTTGTTCCACATTGCTCTAACCTCAGCAGATATTACTTTGAACAAAATACATTTGCTCTCATTTTTAGGGAGTGTCCTGTAATCTGCAAATAAACGGACTCATTTAATATAATAATCTTAAATTCACATAGGATTGTGAACAGTTTTGTTTAAAGTTTGCACAGTAGACAGCATTTAAACAAACAATCGACATGATCAGTAATAAAAACCAATCCACTTTTGCACACTTTGCTGATTCGTCCCACAGAACTTACACAATCTTCCCAACTGTATTAATACTGAGGCAAAGGCCGATCCATGACAGGAAACCACTGTGAAAAGCAAAGACAAATGAGCTGTGCGGCCTTCCGGGATTTTCCCTTTACATTTAGTCGTATTCTGCAGTTCTTCGATTTAAGATAATTAGTGGAGAAACTTTCCCTCTCCCACTGAACTCATACTAATTCTGTTTGAAATCAATTCCTCTGGTGTTCCTGTTCTCCTCGTCTCCTTTGTGTTCTTAGACAAGTCTGAACTGTTGTTTCTCATACAGCAGGCTAGCAGCATTAAAAGGATTCAAAGACAAAAGACCAGAGATGAAATATATAGCTAACTCTGTTACAATACATTAAATGGTAAAATCTATGATTAATACTGTAAAAGAATCCAGAGCAGAACAATAACATGTTTGTATGCACACATCTTTCTGGTAATAGAAGAAATGTAATCTGTTACTTGAGTAGTAAAAACAGAAAATAGAGTATCACATTTGTAGAAAGGGTCATGGAAGAAGCCAATTGCAGAGGTAGTAGAAGAAGTACCTGTAGAATAATTACATGTAATACTACAAGCAGTACTGTTCGTAATGGTAGATTTACTACATGATGTATAAGTAATATTCGTAGTTGTAATTATGGTAGTAGGGGAGGTAAGAAGAAAGTGGCAGTGGGAGCCAATGGACGAGTTGTTACCTTGTGTGCCCCATGTACAGAGGCTGTAGCCCTTGAAGAGGGCGGCCTGAGTTCAAATCTGACCTGTGGCTACTTTCCCGCATGTCATTCCCCACTCTCTCTCTCTCCCCAATTTCGGACTCTATCCACTGTCCTATCTCTCCAGTAAAGGCACACAAAGCCCCAAAATAAATCTGTAAAAATAGAAGAAGAAAGTGGCAGTAGTGTCAGTGTCTGAAGTAGCACTCTAAATTCCTCTAATACTAATCAAATAGCATTTAAATAGCTAGTTTGAAGATGAATCTTTTGCATTTGTAGAGGTATTGAGGTGTTGAATTTCATATTTGAATAACTAAAGGGACCTAACCAATGATTATTTTTATTTTGTAGTGATCATTATTTTTGATTAATCAATACATCCATGCTTTGTGTATTTCAATAAGTACACATTTAGTGTAAATGAAAACATTTGCAGGATAAAAACTGGAGGAAAGAGCAAAAGAGCAGCAGGTCTGGGTTAACTTGAGTGAACTTTGACATACGTGCCACAGTAGTTTCCACACTGTGCCTGTTCAATGAATCAGAGCAGTCAAAGTTCATTTCTGCGGTCAGTCCAGGCAGGAGTTGAGGCAGGGCCAGAAAGAGCACTTAACTCTGTTGTTCCTGTACTATCAGTGGAGATAATGGATGGACATCGGTTTACTGTGTTTTTAGGTGAGTAGGGCAGAGGCTTTTTTTCTTTTTCTTTGAACAGCATGGGTTTACGATGTGCTTTTTTTGTCTGCTTGCCAGGCGGTGTACAGCATCTCTTTTCCTGAGGACATTACCATTAACAAGGGCATCCTGACGGTGGCTGCTACAGATGCTGACTCAGGCTCCAGTGCTGAAATCCAATATTCACTCTTTGGGATTGGGGTCGAAGATTTCTACATGGATGCAAACACTGGTACATTCAATTATTTATTTATATTTTTTTGCAGGATCAAAACATAAATACACACCTCAGATGAAATGTCTTTTCAGAAGCTTTACAAGCGCCTCTTCATTTGTGTTTCAAGGTGAGCTGCGCACAGCCACAGCCATGGACCGAGAAATGACACCCAGCTATAAACTCATTGCCCAGGCAACTGATGGAGGAGGGCTGTTCTGCCGCTCTGACATTTCTCTCAAAGTGTTGGATGTGAATGATAATGCCCCCACTTTCTCCTCGCCTTATTACCTGGCTAGTGTGTATGAAAATGCTGCCCCCAAGGCTTTGCTTACCCGGCTGCAGGCCAGCGACCCTGATGAAGGTAAACTGAGATGATGGTGACCTGTTTAATGCATTATGTCTAATATTTCCAACCAGAATAGTATTGAGTCCAGGTTTAACCCATCATTTCATAAAGCATTTAAAGTGCTTTGTTTTTGATGAATAATGTATATGAATATAAAAGAGACCAAAAAGAGGAACACTTTTGATTGATCTTAAGTCTTGTGTGTCTGTGAATTTGTCCTCTGTTATCTCAGGACTGAACCGTACAGTGATCTATTCTCTGGTGGATTCAGTCGGTGAGTTCTTCTCCATCGACCCGGTGTCTGGGATGGTGATTCTCGAGAGATCTCTGGACAGAGAGAGCCAAGACTCTTATCGTGTCCGTGTCCAGGCAACAGACCAAGCTGGACAACAGGGGGCACTGTCCTCACAGGTAAGATGGTGGTTGAATTGGCCTTCAAAATCTGTTGTATATTTGTGATTTCTCACAATCCTCAAAATCTCACATTTATGCTTAAATGCTGATTAAAAACACAAAAGATGTGTCGTTAACATTATTGACATAAAAAAGTATTTTCACACATGCTTTACAAAGATCAAATAATCATGGCTTCCTGAATTATAAAATCAGAAACAGTCATTTAAATAGTTTATGATCTTTTAAGATCAATTATTTAAAGAAATAATTTAAGATCAATTATGTATAGAAGAGGCAAACCATGTAGTCACGTAATTTAACCATTTTATCACAATGATGTAATTAGAGCTGATATAATTTATGTTTAGTGTCAGATTAGTATTCAACAGAATCAAACGCTGATATGTAATCTGTATTTCTGTCCATACTTTGGATAAGAGAAGTCAATGGGGAAAAACATGATGTTTACTGAAGAGATCAGATAACGAGCGTAGTAGATTTAATCAGGATTAACTGTCATTGAATTGTGAAGAGGATGGTTTTGGAATGAGGGGGAAGGTGACAGATACAGATACAGATGATGGGCAGAAACAAGCAGAGAAAGTGTTGAGACTCTCATAACTATCAGAGTTTCACTTTCTCAGGACCTTCTGAGTCTGATGGAACAAACCATAAAATCAAGTTGAAATCAAGCCCCAGGCAAAACTGAGGTCAGGAGTGGCCACTTCAAACTGATGTGAGTTTAGAGGTTGCTAAAATGATCACTTGTAGCAGTATTACAAGTTGCAGCAGCATTTGCTATTGTAAAAGAGGTTGAAGCCATTTATAAACTAAGCGCATTAATATAAAATGGACAAAGTATCAGTAATAGCATCCAACTTAAACCATGTAGAACTGGAATAAAGGGGGGCTGCTTGGTGACTCTATTAGTTGATGTTCATGCAGGAAAGACTAGAGGGACAAATAGATCAAAGTCCTGAAGATCACCAAGCCAAACAGTGCACAGCAATTACCAGATTAAAAAATGGCAGGAAAAGAAAAAATGCATTTTTCTCATGTGCAGAGTCAGGAATTATTATTGAATACAAATAGCTAATAGATAGTTGACTGTCCTGATAACAAACAACGTGTGTAGTGTGGAAAGGCAGTCCAAACTGAAAGTCTGAGGCACACTGATGTAGTATAAAAATCCTTTATTTGACACATCCCTGTTAAATAAAGGACTTTCAGTTTAGACTGCCTTTCCACACTACAATCAGGACAGTCAATTATTTATAAGCTCTTTGACTTATGTCCACTGTGTTTGAAGAGCACCTGATTCCTCAGAATTGTCTGACCCAGTGCAGCACTAACGCTTCAACCTTTTTTCTAATATTTAATACATTTGAAAAATGTAAAATATATCTCAGTGAAGATGCTAGAAACTAGTGATAAAAACATGTGATAATTCAATATTAATAAAGTGTTAACGTTCAACCAAACCCTCAGTTACTAAAAAATGATTGTATACTGTTTGCAATATATCCTTTCAAAATAAAACATAATAGACGCATTGTGAATTTACAGATATGTCAGGAACACAGCCCATTAGTACCCTAACAAAATTACTAACAAGGTTAACTGTTTTCTTCTTTAACACCGAAGACTAATTTTAAAGTTTGTTTTGTTTTTCCTGAAACAAAATGACATCAAGAGAGACACGAGAGGGTGAACGTTTTCCTTTAGATTCCATGGAGCAAAAACTGTATTTTTCTGACCTTAATGTCTAACATCTTTCCAACAGCCAAGACATTCTCCCTTGGGCTTTGTTGGACACAGACTTCAATTGATTTTTGCCTGGGTCCACTTTCTTGTTAGTGAAGCCTTAAGTATCTTTTCTGCCATTGATGTATGTGTAGCCACTGTCCAAGGTGCTGAAACAGAACACGCTGGGCCAGGAGCATCACAGACGAAGGGATTGGGTTTTGACAGACTCTTGTGTGTCCCACAGGTTGATTTGACCATTTTGGTGCTGGATGTGAATGACAACGCTCCCGTCTTCCAAAGGAGGGACTATGGAGTTACTGTTCCTGAGGATGTTGCCGTGGGAACAGAGGTGCTGCGAGTTTTGGCGACGAGTGCTGACATTGGCCCGAATGCTGAGATCACCTACAGGATCCGTTCAGGCAACGAGTTAGGAAAGTTCTCTATAGATATCAGCACAGGTGAGCAAAATTCCTTGTATGTCAGCGTTACTTTAAGGAACAAATGTAAGAATTAAACTTGTGCTTATTTCCTGAAAATCATTTCATTCTGTGTATGTATTAGGCTCTATTTCTGTGGCTGATGATTTGGACTTTGAGGTGTGTAAGGACTACTACCTCACCGTTGAAGCCTGGGACAGCGGGGACCCTCCTCTCAGCACTGCTACAATGGTAACCATTGAACTCATGGATGTCAACGACAATGCTCCTGCCTTCAATCAGGACATCTATAATGTTCTGGTCAGCGAGGATGCGTCTGTAGGGCAGTCGATTACAAGGGTAACATCTTTTCTCCTTAAGTTGGACTGTGTTTACCTGTTTTTCTTTTATAACAAACTTATCTTTCTCTCCAAATGTGTGTGTTTTTAAGGTACTGGCCGAAGACTTGGACAGCCAGGTGAACGGACGAATCTCCTACTCTATCCTGAATGGTGACCGCAGCAACCACTTCTGGATTGACCCTGTAACCGGGGTGCTCAAAGTCAATAAGAGGCTAGACAGAGAACTAGTAAGGATGCATCTTAAAGTACAATATCTCATATACAATCAATAGTAATTTTCTGGTTCATGAGCACAGCCAAGCTCTCCGCTCAAGGTCAACATCCAATGAAGTCTCATAATATGCAAACATTACAGTGCTTGATGTATTGTCTGGTGCATACTGATGATGCAGCTCTTTTCTCCCCCTTTGCTACATGTAGGTATCCAGGTACTCTCTGTCAGTGCAGGCGTTTGACAGTGGCTCTCCCGCTATGTCTTCCACTGTCACCCTTAACATTGACATCTCTGATGTAAACGACAACCCCCCTGTCTTCACACCTCCTAACTCCACAGCCATCATACAGGTAACAGTCTTTGTGTGTTTGCTGTGTTTTATGTTTTTGATCACATTACCGTAACTCCTCTCTCTCCTTACTTCCAGCTAAACCAGGCTGCTGACATCACCCTGCTGAAGCTGTCAGTCAGTGACAAAGACTCCCCCAGAAATGGCTCCCCCTTTGAGTTTGGTATTGTGTCAGGAAATGAGGGGAATTTCTTCTCCCTGGACCAGACTGGAACTCTGAAGTCCAACTGTGCATTTGGCCCTGATGCCCCCAGAGAGTTCACACTTGAAATCCAGGTTTTTTAAACTCTGTATATTCAAGAAAAGTTATGTTGTGATAACACGGTTAAACACAGTCAGCATCAGTAGTTGCCAATTTTCCACAGAGTTTGTCACTGTTATCTGCTAATTCAGTCTATTAGAGAATTTAGCCCTGGATACACGCATTTCTGTCATGGAGAAGCTATTAACAGTAATACTTTATTCACTTGGCTGTCTTTATTTTGTGTTATTAATGACTGGTGATACAAATGCAAGCAGCTTTTGTTTGAACAGAATCTTATTCTATCACTAATTACCAATATAACTTTGTTTTGGTCTTTTAGGCAGGTGACTCTGGTAAACCTCGCCTCACCTCTTCTTCCTGGATATTTCTGAGAGTCATCGGGAACAGTCAGTATAAACCTGTTGTCTCCCCCTTGGAAATCTTTATTGTCATGGTAACAGATACCTTCTCGGGTGGCCCTATTGGTCTGATCTACGCAACCGACCGTGACCCAAATGATGTGCTGTCGTTTACCCAGAAGCCTCAGCCAAAGAGCATGTTTAAGATTAACAGACAGGATGGCAGCATTGTGGCTCTACCAGGTCTGGAACCTGGCAGGTACACACTGAAGCACACAAACTCACTCTCTAGCACACACACACAGAGTCTAAGAGCTGGTTATTTTACATTTCCCTGTCCTCTCTTACCAGGTACCAGATGAACGCCACTGTGAGTGATGGACGCTTCGCTGTAATAGCTGACGTCTCAGTCCAGGTGGAACAGGTGACAGATGTGCTCCTGCGTAGCGCGCTAAACTTACGCTTCAACTCACTGTCCCCGGAGGATTTATTGGGTCGCTACCTGAACCAAATCAAACTAATGTTACGGGGGATAGCTGGCTGGAAATGGTCACCAGGACAACAGGATCCCCTCCACATAGTCAGTGTGCAGCCAGTGACAGGGACCTCAGGTGTGGACTTGCTGCTGGCAATGGAGAGGCCAGAGACATCAGGGAGTAGACGCATGGGAGGGTTCTACTCCAGTAAAGAGTTCTCTGCAAAGCTGGACGAAGCTGCAGATCGCGGTCAGATTCGAGGCGTTCTAGCTGGGGCGGTGGTGGTGAGCAATGTTTGTTCTGGGCAACTGGAATGCGGGGAGAAGGTGTGTGAGCAGACACTGATGATGGAGAGTGGCTCACGTGTCTCCTACAGCACAGAGAGGGTCAGCTTGGTGACACCAAGGTTCAGCCGAACAGAGACCTGCATCTGCCCTGGTGAGCACTTGTGCAATCAAGCATGAACATGCGATTGAACCCCAGAAAGTAATAAGACACTGTACAAAGATGCACACATCTGGAAACACAAAGTCAAGTACTTTAATATTAAGGAAGCTGATTTTCTAACATGCTGACTTTGCTATTCTATTATATTTCTGTATCTGCTTCTTAACCAACAGGAGGGATATGTCCCACTCCTCTGGAGCTTTGTGAGGGTCAGTCCTGCCCAGCAGACATGCAGTGTGTCCGTTCTGGTCCAACAGCGCCATCTGTCTGCCAGTGTAGGACTGAGAAACTTGACGAGTGTGCAGGTACCATTTGATCTCTTTATATTCTGAACACTTCCTAGTGTCCGAGCCTGTTGGAGGATTTGATAATGTCTTATTTATTCTTCCTATATTCATCCCTTTACACTCTATCTTTAATTCTTAACATATGAATGTTTTGTGACTGTGTAGGACAGACCTCTCTGAGTTTCTCTGGGAACAGTTATATCAAGTACAGAGTGACAGAGAGTGGCCAGAGCGGAGAGATGAAGCTTGGTCTTAGAATCAGAACACTTCAGAGAAGAGGAGTCATTATGTTCACACGTGTAAACCCCTGTACCATGCTCAAGGTAGGTACATTCATTTTCCACTTACTTGTATTGTTTCCTAATGCATTGTCTGCTAAAACAATAGTGAGTTTATTTTGGTGACGTTTATTTAGAATAAAACTTTCCTTTCCAATCCCCAGATTGAAAGTGGCCGGCTCTGGTTCCAGCTGGACTGTGACAACACCCTCGGCATTATGGGAATCTCTGGTAGACCAATAAATGACGGTCTCTGGCATGCTGTTGCCTTGGAGCTGACTAGGAACTACACCCTCCTGTCACTGGATGACAGCTATGTGGAGCGCCGCCGAGCAGCACGGGCCCCTGTTCGACTTTGGCCTCTGGCCCCCGATTCATCCTTTTTCTTCGGCGCCCAAGTGAGGCCACTTAACGGGCAAATCGAGAGACCGAGCCCTGGGCCTGGGCAGAGTCCAGGAGGGCCAGCAGTGGGGGACCGAGGAGCGCGGGCGCCGCCAAGAGCCCAGGACGGCTTCCAGGGCTGTCTGAGCTCACTAATGCTGAATGGAAACGAGCTGCCACTTCAGAATAAGAGAAGCCGATTCGCAGAGATAGCTGGGCTGAACGAGGTCAAACTGGGCTGCGTGCTTTATGCAGATCCATGTGTCAGTCAGCCGTGCCTCAACGGAGCCATCTGCAGCAGTGTGCCCTCTGGAGGTCTGTTTGGATCAGTGTGTGTCGTTGTTAGTCATCTTGTTGTGTAAACAAATAATTCTGTCATATAAAACATCATCACTTAAGTTTTTATAGCTTAGCATCGTTTACGGCATTTTTATATCAGACTTACTCTAATTAATTCAGTAGTGAGTCGACCATAAGTTTCTGTAGAACAGTGTCTTTTAGGTGTACATGGAATCTTATAAAGGCTGTTTATGTTTTTTGATATTGTTCTCAAATAGAAGAAACTGTTATTTTCAGGGTTTGATATTATATTGATATTTTCTGATTCAAAATTTTAATGACACATATTCAATCTTCCTCCAACAGGCTTCATCTGCAGTTGCAGTGCTGGCTTCACTGGGGGGCGCTGTGAAATTGAATTGACATCCTGCATGCCAAACCCATGCCAGAATGGAGGGGACTGTAAGCCTGCAGGCAGTGTGTTCGTATGTGGCTGTCCCAGAGGACTTGGTGGACTT
This sequence comes from Tautogolabrus adspersus, assembly GCA_020745685.1. NCBI lineage: Eukaryota > Metazoa > Chordata > Actinopteri > Labriformes > Labridae > Tautogolabrus > Tautogolabrus adspersus. The sequence goes on from CM036546.1 coordinate 21,438,501, forward strand.
ATGTAAGATGAAATAGCTTGCAGCGCGCACACACACAAACACACACACACACACACACACTCTTGTAAGCCTTATTTACTGATTGTGAAGCAGTGTTGATGAATGGCTTGCCCTGTTAACACTGTATATACACAATAACGGTTAGATAAGCGATGATTCAGACACAATAACATCTGCCTCTCTGCTCTGATACACATTAAAACATGAAAGAACATGTAAGATGCAGAAAACACACTCACACACACACATACACTCATTAGCAGCCCAGCAGCTACTGTGTTGTTTTAGTTGTTATTGTGTGAAATGAATCAGTGTTTCTAATTTAATGTGATATAATTTCTGTTGAAAAGCCTATAATCATTCTCCCTGCTTCCTTCTTAATTACAGCTCGGTAATTGCCTTTGAAATAACCTCTCTGCTCATGAGGTTGTTCGGCAGAGCTGCAACTAGAGGGCAGCTTTCCTCCAAAAAGAAAATAGTTCAGCTTGCTCATGATTCTGACAGAGATGTACAGCTGCTTTTGATCAGTTTGAAATGTATTAAATTAAGCTGAATAAAGAGTGATGAAAGTAGAGATTATTTATATCATTAAGAAATCTTTGATGTGCAAACACATTTTATTATATCTAAAGCAAATGCTTTGTTACAAAATGTTAATTTCCAATAATGTGACGATATAATCACATTCAATGTTTGTTTTTAAATAATGACAAAAAATATAAGTTTAATTGGAAAATTGTATTAAACGGTGAAAATATTTCCTTTAATTCTGAATCATAGCCTTAATATGGTATAGAGTATATTCGAAGCTTGATCCAAAGGCAACTGGACTGATTGAAGATCTTAAAGACGTGTCACCTCTCCTTGGAAAGGCTTCTTCAGTTCTAAACTATCTGGTGGACGGAGCTAGAAATGTAAGCCTCTGAGGATCATTAGCATGCTAATGATCAAGGATCAAGGATGATCAAGGAGGACTCATACAGTATACTTTTCTAAAAGTTTACTCAGAGGATATCACTGGCCGATCTCTCTAGGTGTGGTTATAAACCATTTAATGACACTTTGTCAGACTTTGATTATCTCTGATAGAACTTTTCACAAGGAACCTTCTTGCAAAACTCAAAGGCACTTTTTCCTGTAACATCAGACCGACTTTTGTGATTTAATATTTGAAAATCCCATCAACAAAAAATATTTGAAAAGAGAAATACACGTTTTTTCCATCTCGCTCACAGCAGGGCACCATGTTGAAAATGTTGCACAAAGAGCATGTACGTGTGTGCAACAAAACTACGTTTGTGATTCTTGCCTTTATCTGGGAGTACTTCTGTGCGTGTGTGCTTGAGTTAGTTCCAGTATTGAGGCATTTTGTTTTAAACAAAAGCATGTAAATGAGGGTGATAGGGGAATCCGTGAAGATAATCTCTTGATTCAGCAGAAGAAAGGCTCTGTGAAAAGATGATCTCCAAAGTATTTATTTTCCTTCTGTCTTTAAACTCACTATCACCTCTTTCATCTCTTATTCCTCTCTTGCACTTTGATACAAATCATCTCCACTACTCTCATGCATAGCAATGTGTTTGTCCATGCCTCCGCAGATGTGACAAGGATGTAAATGAGTGCGAGCAGGACGGCTGCAGAAATGGAGGAGAGTGTGTCAACACATTTGGGTCGTTCTACTGTAACTGCTCCGAGGGGTACGAGGGTCAGATTTGTGATGATCTGACACCTGGTAATCTGGGAGATGACATGCAGGTAAAGTATTCAGCACTTGAAAGTGAATTCATGGAGGAGTAAATCTCACAGAATGTAAAAACTATAATCCAAGTAAGTCCAAGCTTTTCGGCTTGCTTTTTGCACATTCAGCTTGCTCCTAATAGGACTTGGCATATTTAGTGCAGCTGTTGAGGAAACTGAGTGTGCACTGGCCTCCCATGAAGGTTTATTCACCAGTTAATAGCTAGGTCATAGATTCCATTTGAATGTGTCACGCTCTTGACTTTTGTTGTGCGCTGTATGCCTTTGTTAAAGGCTGCAATTAATGTCATGCATTGATTTGGATTGTCTTCCGGGCTTTATGCCTTTATTAGTAGAACATCGGGGTGATAGAATGGGGATAACATGCAAAGCGCTGAGGGTTGGAGTCGAAACACTTTGCACATGGTACACGCAACCTAACCGCTAGGCCAAACAGTTATGCTTTTTTTTTTTTTTTTAAGATTTATTGATGGGCTTTTGTGCCTTTATTGGAGAGATAGGTCAGTGGATAGAGATGGAAATCAGGGAGAGAGAGAGAGTGGGGACTGACATGCGGGAAAGGAGCCACAGGTTGGACCTGAACCCGGGCCGCCCGCCGGGAGGACCACAGCCTACATACATGGGACGCGCGCACTACCCCCTGCACCACCAGTGCCCCATGTTATTTTTTAATTTTTAATTTTTTTAATTTTATATACTTTATTAATCCCTGAGGGGAAATTCTGGTTCGTGTTCAATGTTATGCATTGTTGAAAGAAAGTGCCTGTATTACTCTAAAGACTGTGCAGAAATGTAAACGTAGTAAACAAAGCCATCAGGCTGCTTTCATAACCAAGAGAAATAGCTTTGTTTTTGTTAAATACGTTGAAGGCCTCAGATTCTAGGAGCAAAATTGAAAGGCAGTTTCCCTTTAGCTTCTGGAGTTTAACAATCCTGTATTCAGTTTAAACCACAACTTGTGGGAATGATCATTACTCCATATGACACGTCCAGAAATGCAACTGTACTTATCTCTGCAGGTGTGCAGTGATGAGCATTTGAAATGTTTGCAAGCTTTTATGAAAAAAAAACTCTTACAAATTGTAAGTTCATTAATATAAAAGGTGATTTTGGTTGTGATAGATTTTTCATGATGTTGGCCTTTTAAAATGCATTGTGTTAAATATATTGCTCTTCACTTCAGTGTGGACCGTTTACTGCAAAACTGCATCTGTACCCTTCACCACTTACCATTCATTTCAACAACAGTACTGATTTGAAATATTTAAAAAACGACCTAGGAGCGGTAGATCAGGATGTGTCTGTGCATATTCTTAGATGAGTTGTGTTTATGTCATAGACAGAGAGGGTCTGAGGTGGTATTTAATTTAACAACATGAAAATAACCAAAATGTTTTCATCATACCAACAGTTACAGAGTTTTCACTTCATGGTGGCAAATATGTGATTGTCCGTTACGGAAATAGAAATAAATTCCTAAAATGATGCCCTGAACTTGAGTTGCTGTGTTTCCACCGGAGACGTATCCTCATTTTGATGATTCTTCTCTTCCTGTTGCCCAGGCGGAGCCGCTGTCTTACATCGGACCAGGAGAGATAATTGGCATTGGCGTCCTCGCCTTTGTCATCCTCCTTCTACTGATACTCTTCATGGCCTTTAGAAAGAAAATCAAATTTAGGAAGGAGTCTGACCCAGGCCCGGGGGCTGTAATGGGTGTGTCAGCTATTTCTACAGAAACCAGCTACATGCTGCACAAAACTGGCGTGGGCGCAGAAGGGATTGAGTTTAAAGCAGTGCGTGTGTCAGGTTCACCAGGGGCCACCAGCACATATGGGGAGGTCGGAAGCTGCACTGGAGGCCCTCCCCAGGTCGTGGTACGTCCAACTACCCACTCACCTTTACCAGGACTCATCAACCAGGGCCCGAGGAGCGGAGACGGTGATAAGACGACCTCCAGTGAGAGCAGTCAGGTATGTCAAAGTGTGCATGGACATTTATTAAAGATAAAAATGTACTTCTGTGTTTCATGCATCATAAAAATTACCTTACAGGGCAGTGAGACTTTGTGATGGCACGTTTAGTTATAAAAGAATCACAGGAAACTAACTTAATATTGATATTTTCATCCAATATACTCGTAATAAAATGAGAACCCCAGCTAGTATCAATTTCACATCATAACATCAATATTAATATCAGCATATCTTCCGGCCCAGAGTTTTGATGATGCTGTGTTTCTATTATTCATTCATGTTATTGTTTGAGAGACACACAAGATAATAGTACATCTTCTTCCCTTATTCTTTTATTCGTATTCTGCTTGCAAACAGCCATGGGACAGACTGTTCCTCTTCACTCACCACTTTACCGTCCTCAGGCAGGATTTGTGCTATTCGTGTGATTATGTTACATAAAATAGGGAAATGAAGTCTTCCTAACATTGCCATTTTCTTTTTTGAACAAGTGGAAGCTATAGTATTTTACACCTAATGAACTTTCTTTTATTTAATAAAAAACATCTTAATTATCAGCCATAATGTGAACATGTTCAACTCTAGTGCAACCTAGTGGTAATGTTAATAAATTACTCTATCATATATATCCAGCATGGGGAGCCTGAATGAATGGGCTGAAAACAAGGAATAAGATGCACCACTTTTTACTGGTGGGGAAGCAATCATCTACAAAAAGTCATACAAAAATTGTGGCTCCTTTCCCGCATGTCATTCCTCGCTCTCTCTCTCCCAAGTTAAAACTCTATCCACTGACTTAAAAAATCAAAACAGCTGGACTCTTTAGTTTAGGGATTCAATGGAGTGAAACACATTTGAGGTACATAAGAAGTGAACTTAAGCACCCATGTTCATTATTAAAATACAAAAACTGCCACCAAATGCAGAAGTGCTTCTTTAGATCTTTCCTTAATTGGTAATTTTTTAGGTTATATTCGTCTTTTTCATTTTTTTCAATTGTTCATTTGCTGGTTTCTTTCGTCCCCACAGTTCAGCAGCTTCCTGTCAGACCTGTCTTCTGTCCGAGGTATGGCCAATAGAAGGGGTGTTGCAGTGTGCAGTGTGGCACCCAATCTCCCTCTGGCATCGTCCTGCCACACAGAGCACAGTCCGGCCCACAAAGTGTCCTGGGATGGCGAGGAAACTAGGGACGTGGGGCTGGAGAGGGTGAGGGACGAGAGAGAGGACGAGTGGGGGCAACGAGCTTTTCAGCTGGAGAGAACGCAGAGAGAGAATAGTCCACAGGGTAAGACTGTGACCATGTTCTTGTAAATGCACAACCACAAGCACACAGCTTGTACAGTAGTGCCAAAACCGTGGAAACATCTTCCCAGTGTCAATTTCCACTTCCACAGACTCAATGACTTTTAGGCAAGTTCCTGATTATTGTCTGATGACTCAGGGCTGTCCCTATCTCTAATCATCAAGTGGGTGAGGGCTCTTTGGACTAAATGACGCCGAATCATTCAATTTCCATTAGTCAGCATCTATGTAGACTTTCCTTTGAGACTTAACCGGAGTCCATTGTGGACTCAGTGACGGGAAGGATGTGATTATCCAAATGTTTGTATATTGAAGAACTTCTAATTAAAGTTTGAAAAGAACATTTTTATTTAAGAAGACATGCCTTGACACAACGGAAATCACAAAACATTTTATCAGTAGGTGACAAAATGCTGTTATCTACTTTTGTAGTTATTGATAGATACTTTGTCAAAGTGAAATATTTATAAAGGAACAACATTTCTGACTTTCGTGGTTCTTGATAGTTTGCTAAAATTTGCACACATTTGTGTGTGTTAATTAATGACTCTATAAAAGATTATTCTTCTTTCCGCTCCATTTTTATTCAAGATTTAAAATTGTATGTTTGTATTAAAATGTTTTTTGGTCAATGAATGAAATAAACTTACAAATAAATAAATAAACGCCTGTTGAAGAAACCCCTCATCTCACTTATGCCTCTATGCCCTACTAATAAGTAGCATAACCTAGCTTATGGGCCTTACTTGCCAACACAACCAGAACAGCAATGCCACCTTCAACAGACTCACGCTACGTTTATGCGAGCTAGCCAGGTAATGATGACAACGCCAATACTTCCTACCCCACTGCATGGCACCTACTGGCCCCCGCGACTCAACCGTGTAGACCCATGGGCAGCCAGAGCCAGGACATCACTGGGCTTGTCAAATGGGAACCTTTCTACAGCAATGTTTCGCCTAATTAGTCCCACAACACCTCAGGGAGGTCGGACAGTGAGCTCCGGCATCCCGCAGCCACCCCCCTCAATTATAGCTCCTCGTATGCTGCCCACCATAACCACACGCAGAACTTCTATATCTTACCACATCACAGCCCAAACAGCATTTCTACCTTCAACAGACCCAGTACATGCAAGCTCCAGGTAGTGACAACTCTGATACTACCCACCCTACCACATGGCCCCTAATGACCCCCACAAACAAAACACAACTATGCCTGGCATCTGAACATAAATCCACACTGGGGGTGGGCTTTTTTTCTTAAAGTTTAAGATTAGGATTGGCAATAGTGTTACACCCTCTATCTTCTCCACTGATCAAGCTAATTCACAAGGATCTATGCCTTTTAAATGACCAACATCAATGGCCCAGAGTGATCAAGAGTGGTTAGGAAATACAATTTAATTTGGCACATCCTTTCATCAAAGCGGTAATATTTACGTTTAGGAAGTGCGGATGAACTTAACCTTTAAACAGAAGTACACATGAGACTAATGAAACATTCTGAAACAGAAGAACATGATTGCAAATGTTTGCAGTTTAAAAGAAAGAACGTTTTAATTTGTGACTGATGTCCTGTGTTTGAACCCTATTTTTGCTCTAAAAAAGTTAAGTAAACACCAAAGCAGCAAAAACACTTTGAATCAATAAGAGTCATCTTTCCTGGTTAGTTTTCTACTTATTTGCAACATCTCAGAGTGCTTTGTGTGTACCTTCACCGACAGAGGGACAAAGAAATAATGAAGGGAAATGAGAAGTAGTTTAGCCTGATAGCCAGTTCTCAGTAGCGAGCGCACACACCTCACAGTTAGTTTTCTGTCAATAAAATAACCACTTTGCAGCTCAGTGCTAAGGTAGAGGTCACACGTGTCGATTCTCCGTCTAACCTGTTGTTTGAATAATCAAGCCTGACGTCGGAACTTCCTGATAATTATTGATTTCCTCCTGTGGATACGGGGAAGGGGAAAGTTTATTTACTGCTCCCCTGCTGTGTGTTAAGAAAAGAGTGGGCCCCTTGGGTTTACACTTACATCCCAGTTCATGAATGAATGTGCTTAGACTAACTATTTTTTAGATTAAAGCCTCAGTGACTCCTCTGTTACCACAAGTTCAATTAATCAGCTTAAAAAAGGTTAATAACTAAACTGTTTCAACTTGATTAATTGAACCATTTACACCACAGAAGCAAGTCGTAAGAATAGCAGAGAATTAATATTGCAGTGGATGGGCACAAGTCAATACATGAAGAAAACATATTGGTTGTTTTTCTGTCCCTACCCGCTGCTTATGAATAAATAAATGTCATGAATAATGAAATACTCAGTAATAAGGTCCCTTGGTGATGATTTTTGGTGTTAATCGTTGAATGTCTCAAGAGAAGTGAATAGCTCTTTATGTTGTTTTTCAAAGAAATTCAGGTTAATTGAAAGAATCGAGATGAAGTGACGTTGACACGTGTGTATGTAACCCTGAAGTCACAAACACCCTGTTCAAAGTTTTGATTTTATGAAGGATACAAGTTATGCATAGTTGTGATGATTGACAGGCGACGCAGTGTAGTGGTTTGTCAGGAGGGTTAAAGCCCGCCTCAGCTCCAGCTCTTTGCCTGTCCTTAGGTCGACTGAAAGTTAGGTTGAGACAGCATTTCCAGCATAGACTGCCTTTGACGGGCTTCCAAAGCAGTTAACAATGGGTGACGTCACTCAGGCTTCGTCCACAGTCTATGGTTGACATCTATGGCCTCACAGAAATAAAACCTTCTTAGCGCATGTTTCCGCTATAAATACAGACAAAGTAAAGGATTTTAGTGGAAGTTTAAATGTATTAACTATAACAACTTTACCTCAAAAAGGAAGTTGAAGACTTTTTACTACTTTAGGCTATGATTAGAGGTTTAATGGGTTTAGAAAACAAGTCTATAAGTTGAATAGATGGCAAATTTAACTAAATGAAGCATCAATAAAGAGAAATGTTAAGTTACAGTTTTTTACAATAATTTTATGGTGACACGTTGAATGGCAGACTTTTAATTCTTAGGAGTCCTAAGAATTAAAAGTGCAAAATGGAAAAAGTGGATTGAAGTTTTATAAAATTGAGGGCAGGTTGAGATTATTGTCTGGCTGAGTGTGAGTGTTAGGATTAGAGAAGGGGTTAGGTTATTAGTCTGACAACTTTGGCACACCACAGAGAAGTTAAGGAAAGAAAATAACTGAAAACCAAATAATTAAAAAAGACGGGGTTTTTTTCTTCTTCTGTAAACTCTACCATGTGGGAAGTTTTGCCCCAGATGCATGCTGAATAAGACCAGAGGATGCTAGGTTGCCTTTCTTATTTATTTTGATTGATTGTACTGCCTTACTGCCCACATCCCCACAGGAGCTTTTCACTTGTTCCTCACGCACTGATCCACGACCACCCAGGCTGGGCTCAGAAAGCTAGAGTTGATGTCCAGACATCCAGGCCCTCGTGGACAGAGCCCAGTTTTAGTTATAAGACGTGTTGAGCTCTGTCTGCTTGCTGCATTCCTGAATTAAGAGAGAAACACAATTTTGAAAAAGGCGAACCAGAGTGAGAAAAAGACATGCGGTGTTGAGTTATGAAATGCAAGACTCCAATCACACGCTGACAAATTGTTTATTGCTTACCCAACAGGAGAAATATCTATTTTCCCCAGTGATATATTTCCTTTTGAAAGCAACAGTTAATAACCAGAGTGTTTCAAGGTCATGCATTCTCACCTGTGACATATTTGCACAGGACTATTGAAGACAGCAGAACATCACTGGATGTGGCTTTACATTCTTAAATGTTGGGATACATTGATACCTGGGTTGCAGTTGACATAGGTTATTAAATTGAGAGAGCAGAAGAGAAAGTTAAAAGCAGACTGTTTTTTTTTTTAACCATCCATTGAAAAGTGGAAAAGTTACTTTTAATCACATCAGTAAAGCTCTTCAGCTCTTATTCCCAAACAGTTTCATATTCCAAATAGATTTGTTGGATGATAGTTAGAGGCCATATGAATATTTTCTGCTCTGCTGGTCGTCTTAGGCTCTTTCCCAATTCACACACCAATGCCAAACCAGGCGTTTTATTGCTGCTAGATTGGAGCACCTGGTCGACAACAAGGCTGTGTGGCTTAACCAATCACTCAGTCTTTACAACAAAGCACCTTTATCTGAAGTCGATGTGACACATATGAACTTGCAAGCACCTCTGGAACTTGTTTGAAAACCACTCAGGGGCAATTGTGGCCAACAAAATAACAGCAGGGGAAAACAGTTTCAGGAGTCACACTGACTTGTAGGCATGTGTTATTTGAAAACATGCCCTTTAAGAAATACAGGTGAAGGCTAACTAGGGACACCATGCTTTTCTTTAAGTAAAATCTCTACTGATTCTTTGGTGCAGTCGAAATGTTAGCGGGAACTGGAGTAACAGTTCCAATTTCTGCAGTGCAAGCATGTAGGCCAAAACAGTATTTTACATGTTCCATTCAATTTTGCTTTTTTCATTTTGACAACATACCTGCTGTTTCGAGCAGTTTGTGTTTCACATCTGCCTCTAATAGATATCAGTGAGACATTTACTCCTCCAGCTGGTGCAGTCAGCATTAAATGAGCACACCTGGAGACACAGTTGTTCTTGGATTTGGGGACAATTCTGTGCTCCAAAGTTTGGCAGCCTTCTTAAACTCTTTTTGAGTTTACTGAAACTTGAGATGCCTTAAGTTGTGAATAACTTTTTTCATTGTGCGTGTGACTAGATTGAGGCTCTCTCTTCACCCAGGTCTGTGTCAAGAATTTTTATGGACTCGGGTAGCCCAACTGGAGGCAAACGCACACATATGAGTAGTATATGTACTCTTTCTGGATCATATTTATTTAAACTACTAACATTAAGTAATATAAAGTTGTTATTAAAGGTGCACTATGTAGATTTGGAAGTGAAATTTAAAAGTTGGAGAAGTGAAACAATTCTATGTGCTATTTCCTGAACTAAATACACAAACTTTATTCAAAGAAAAAAATGGGTCCATGGAACACTGTTTGAAGCTAAAAATCTACCAGGAGAGTTACGGTCACTGTTGCAGCCCCCATCATAACTTCTTGCGTAGCATTTTATCAGTGTTACATGGACCACATTTTCCTCTGAGGACAGTTTGTGTGAAGTTATGAACATATACTACAGAATCTGTACACTTCTCCAACTTTCACATTTCTCTACCAAAACTCCATAGTGCACCTTTAAAGGATATGTAACATATCTACTGAATTAAATCATACAATGACATTACTATATCAGCAGCAGCAAGTATGTCCTCCTCCTAAATTTCGATTACGATGCGGAATGGTCTAAAAAGCCTCTGCATTTTCCTAATAAGCTCGACGAAGTAGAAACGTGGTAAAAATAGGATAAATAATGGAGACGCTTTTGAAAAAATGGAGAGCGGTTAGAACACAGAAAGGTTTCATGACCGATAGAGAGCCCGTTAAATACTAAAGCTTCAGGGTCTGGGACATAGCAACCAACATGCACATCGACTCTAGGGAGGAGGGGGTGGGGACAGCTCTCTTCAATGTTTTGATTTTGGACTGCAGTACCAATTTTAAACTCTAGGTGTCAGAGTTACATATTGCTCCTTTAAGACAAATGGCAAACCATAGTTCAGGATTTTTATATGGCATTGATTAATGGGAGAAGTAATTGATAATGATTTTTTACATCCAAAATAGTTGGATGACTCATGCATTAATGACTTTTCAAATATACATGAAGGCATGATTATCTTTTAAAGATTAAAAGGTTTGGAAAAAATTGAGCCAAGATATCAGAAACTAGAATTTATGTCGGCTTTGATGTCTCATGTTTGCTTTGAATTTTGAGTGGAACATGCTGATGTAGCTCATAAGTTATTAAGAAAATACTCTCAAAAATGAGTGTGGAATTGAATATGTACTGTTGTTTTTGTGTTTGTATGTTAGAGATCTCACAGCTTGTGGATGAGGTGACATGCCTCTCAGACTCCAATTCTGAGGAGCACTCCATTAGCTCCTTCACTTCGGAGTCCTTCGATGACAACGGTAAGACACCAATGCACTCCTTAATATCTTTCTGTTCCTTCGTGTCAGTACTTTAGTTTCCTCATAAGGCCCTAAAAAGTCATTCAGAGGAAGGCAAAATCAGTGCTCTTCATTTAAGAGTCTTAAGCAAAAGGCTGGGAACCACCTCTATAAAATTCATTGGATGTGAGAACAGGCCGGTGGTACTGTTAAACAATGTTGCTGTTAGGTACTATATAATATTTAAATATTTAAAAAAAATCAAATGTTTAACTGAAGGTACCTTTATGCAACACAATCCATGCACAGACTTTGAGCAAAGCTTCATCCAAAGGTCCTAAGTCGGAAGCATTTTTCTTGAAATTCTTCAGTGTCACATTTAACCAGGTAGATCAATACCTCTGACGCTTTTCTTGGATCGTATTTGTCTCTTTTTCCCAGATAACTCGATACCATTGATCTTAAAGAGGTTGGAAGCCAAACAACCTAATGATCATGTGTGTGTCCGTGTGTGTGGGTGTGTCCCATTTCCTGGAGCTGCCAAGAAAGCACTCCTCATGTCTTTCCCTTATCCAATACACATTCATTAAACCACATGTCCTCTCTGTACTCCACACATGTGCACAAACACAATCTCAGCACATGAAACCTTACCCTTTTCATAAATGCACAGTCATTGTTTCTCTTCTTTTCTCTCTTTCTGTATTCTGAACAGCCTCCATAGTGACAGTTATACGTCTGGTCAATGACACTGTGGATAATATTGAGAGTGAAGGTATGAAATGACATCTTCTGTACTCTTGTGTCTCTCTTTTCATGCAAATGTATTTGTAAAGAGCTGTAGCACTATGGTGTAATGTATTGTATGCAGCCCAGCCTCTGCTGTCCCTTCCCTTCAGAAAAACACATCCTGCTAAGGTTTCCAATGTTTTTGTCCATTTCCAACACTGGATCTCTGCATGTTTCAATTTCTCCCCTTTAGTTTCTGTGTTGTTTGTCTCACTCTGTCTCTGACATTCACTTTCTCTCTCCCTTTGTAGTGTCAAACATGGACAAAGAACAGCGGCGGAGCAGCCCTGGTGAGTGAGCTGCAAAGCAACTGAAAAACATCTTATTAAGTTGCCATCCCTCCGGCTTTATTTCCTAAGCTGTGATCCCCAAACCTTACCTTTTGTGTTTTTTACATTTTCTCCCCTGAATATTTTATCAAACCCCAAACAGCACAGATTTCTGTTAAACTTTTTTTTCTTTTTTTTTGCAACCAAGATTTCGAATGTAATTGTAGGCTCCCAAATGCTAGTAACACCTCCTGACTTCCAACAAACGCTTGGATCTAAAATGGTTGTTTCATTTTGAAAACAGCAAAGAGAAATGTCCTGCAGGATGCAGGCTGCTCATCATTGTTGCTTTTGTTGAATTAAAATAGATCACTTATTAACTACATAAACAGATGTTAGTATGCATTGCAAATTAACAATCACTCGTCCCCACTTCAACATCAATGTTTGTATGTAGGAATCCCGTATTGAACATTCATAAATACAATATTAATATTGTAACCATACTCGCTTTATAGTTCCATATCAGTTCTTTAGGTAATTAGACTTAGAAGTTTTAAACAATGCTGTGCTCACGCGTACATAAACATATTCAGGAATAAATTCACATCTTTCTATATCCCTATTGCAGCAACAGGTTATAAGTGGTAATCATTTATTCATTCAGTTAAACGGCTGACAAAGATCTCAGTTTAAACACATCCATCTTCTTTCGCTCATCGGTAGCAGCAGTCTAAGCAAGTCGACCCGAAACAGTTCAACATATATCGTGCAACAACTATCCAATTCTTTGATCAAATAAAGCAAATAGAAAAAAGCTTCCTATATTTGATTAATGCTGACATTTCAGCGCTCGGTCAAGTTGGTTGTAGTGGTCCTCCCTCACAGCGTAGCGAAGCTTTCGCCCCAGCCTTTTAGAATGTTTCAGTGGGTTTTATTGGCACTTTGAGCCAAGCCTCACATCCTTATGGAAAAGCAAAGGAGACAGCAGCTTCAAACACTTCCCTTTTTTTCTCCTTCAAGAAGGCATCATCTGCATGCTGGACACTAATCCTCCACTCCCACGAATGCTAAAACAATGATAAGATCCGGTTACACCTACCCTATAGGATCCCTGTTTTGTTCTCAGCTCTGTTTTTAAACCAGTGTTTATTGGCTCATGGTTACCAAGTCTGTTAGTTCTTAGTTGCATGTCATTTTCTGGATCCACAAAGCATTTCATTACAAACCCAGAGCAAGGCCGCATTCCTGCCTCAGTCACTGGCAGCTTGCTGAAGCATAAAGAGCTTTATTCCACACTGGGAGAATTAAATGATGAATGAAATTGTTGCATGGTAGGTTAGCTCCAGATAACCCCTTGGATTTGGTGAATTTGTTTTCACATGACACATGTGCAAACATATATTTCTTAATGTGTAAAAAAGGAGAAGAAATGTGATTTATAACGAGATCAGCTGTTCGTGTTTGTTAGTCTGTAAATTAGATGTGAAATGTTCAGCCTCCATTTATCATATCATTAATGCCTCTTGCATGAGGAAGTGCTTTGTGACATCCCGCTGTGTATTTCTGTTTGTGTGTGTGTGTGTGTGTGTGTGTGTGTGTGTGTGTGTGTGTGTGTGTGTGTGTGTGTGTGTGTGTGTGAGATGTGTCGGGAGTTGTGCTCGTGTGTGAATTTGTCTGTTTACATATATTTGTGCTAAATGGCTCCCTGCCAGCCTCCTTCCCTTGTTATCAAGTGTGTTTTCTTCCATGTCATAATTCCCAATGTCATCCCCTCATTCAGTTGTTTCTATGAGAAGAGCTTTTTCATCATCAAAGGATCAAAGGCTTCCTGTCCCATGAGATTTTGTTTTTTTTCCCCCCACCTCACTGACAGCCAGTCGTCACCTGCAGAGCAAAGATGAGATTTGTGTAGAGTTCATCAAAGAGTACATTGTGGATTGTAAGGACATTCATTTACCCGCACTCCCCTTTTAACCTCTCGTTTGAACATATTTAAACAGAGTATTGACAATTCAGCTGCATGGCATGCAGAAAGAACTCACTTCTTCTTTGTGGTTTGTTGGCACTGCAGTCTATTAGACACATCTGTCCGCACGTGATGTGAATTAGAAAGCAGGAGTTGGCATTGCTAATGAAGGGAACTCTTTCCCACACAGAGAATGACCCCTCAGGCTTTCCTTACTTCATCAATATGACATCTTTTTCACTCACAGCTCATTAACCCTCACCATATACAGTATGATGCTCCCTGCATGCTGTAGTTTGTATGAAGTGGTTTATTAGCAGGGGGCTAACAGCATGAACTCAAACGTCAAAAAAAGGGGGAGATTTTGTTGTCTTATTTTATTTGCACATAAATTAATTCTAAATGAGAGTTGGGAGCAATTAAGGAACGCAAACACACAGTCCCACAGAGCCTGTTGTAAACCCTGTAGAGCAACAGTAAAACACAAAGAAACTCATAATCCCCCTGCGCACACGCACACACACACGCACACGCACACACACACACACACACACACACACACACACACACACACACACACACATTCTAATATTAAACTATAAAGAGATCAAAGGATTAGATGTTAAGCACAGAAAAAATCTTCAGATGAAAAAAAAAAGATACAAACAAAATTACCCTTTAGTGCTAATGATCCACAGAAGCCCTGACATGCAGCCATACATTTTTATTTACCCTTTTTTTCTGTAAAAATGAGAGGACAAAGTCAAGATCTCCAGAAAACAAATGAAAGGTGCTCATCATTACCGTACAAACATTCTCGATACCATTAGATAATGAGTTCAATAAGATCAAGATCTTGAGAAAATAAATAGAAACGTCTCTTTATCACGGGAAAATGATGAAATCAAATGTGTTCTTTAATCTTTTTTTAAGTTCCTCTGTTTGTACTTAAGGAGGATAGACTCAACACTCTGACTAACTTAACACCTGTGAGCTGAAGCATATCAGCTGCTGTCATCTCCTTCACCTCCTCTAGATAAGGTCGTCACGATACTGCTGTTTTAAAAGTGAAATCATCTACTGATATGGCACTTTTTGCAGGCTGATCCCATTAGATAGATAATCCCGTTCCTTTGCTCATACTGTGAAATGCAGACAGGCTGTTTGTAATCTAACACATACATTCCAGGGAGGAAGACGTACTTCCAGTGATTCAGATGCACTAGTTTGTCCAGGGAATAAAGCCTGGGGCTCCTAACACGGTATGATAACTTAAATCCCTTTAACTCCCGTAAGTAGGTCATTTCTCTTCCTGTTGCGCCAGTAAAACACATTGTTAGTCAATTAATCCATTTCAAACCATTTTTTTTTCCTGCTGATTTTTTCAGCGTACCACTGGGATTCTTCCAGTCAGGCCTCAAGCTGGTTGTCACCTTCACGTCTGCGCCCACAAGAGTCTGGATCCAATTGTGACCTGAGTGACACGCAGCAGAACATCCACCGAGGGGGAAGCACGCGGTCCCTCCAGCTGGACTACAGAGTGATGGGCTTCAGTGGAGACCGTGCTCGAGAGAGGGTACGAGAAACTGAGAAGAGGGCCTTCCAGTGGGAGAGGAACCAGTCAGGTGAGTGGGAGAGGAGACGTTTCCTGGACAAAGAAGAATTGAGAAGTTCTGAAGAGGAAGGTCAAAGAGGGGTGAGCCAGGATCACACAGACCTTCTGCAGACCTTCAGCCACGAAAGCTGTGAGGACTCGCCTGTTTATGAGGAATACCAAGAGTCAGGCCACAACCAGGAGGAAGGGGAAGACTCAGAGAGCCTTTATGACACTTTACCCCCAACCAGAGCTGCGTATGAAGGATACCCGTCCAGCCCCCCAGGCATCAACCTGCACCCTGCTCAGCTCTTGCCCCCTCTCAGGGCATGGGACCTACAGGGAGGGGAGTGGAGGGAATCGCAGGAAGACCACGAAGAGCTCGGCTCTAGCAGTCTGACAGGTTCGGGGGATGAGCTGGAGAGACTACTGAACCTGGTGTCTCTCAGAGCCAGGAGAGCCACTCGAGTAAACCGAACCTCGACTAGATCTGAACCTACAGACTGGGAGGGGTTCCAATAAGCACACAAGACTGTAAAAAACCAATAGACTTAATATTTCTTGATTAATTAGAGAGATACAGAGACCCTCTGTGATTAAACTAGACATTTTAAATACCACACCGCTGGTCCACCACCTTCAAAATAATTAAAGGAGAATATTACCATATATACTTTTATTATCCCACATTATTATCCGGCTGTAAGCAAACACTAATCCCCCAGCAATCCCCCAGCTCATTTATAAGCAGGAGGAATGAGAGGAAATATGCTTTTTCTCCTGACGCCTCTACCTGTGCTGCATGAGAGTTAGCAGAGATTGGCTGGGAATCAATGCTATTACATTTAATATTTATGGAACCAGCGGAGCGCAGCATTTATTAACATCAAAATATGAAACGAGCCAGCCTCTCTCTGTTTTAGACAATGTATGTACATACGTTATCATGCATTTCATACCTCATTCCTTTGACGCACACAATCATTTTGTTAGCTCGACCGTGTGATGCATTTCTCATTTTTATTGACATGATACACGGGGCTTTGAAGAGAACATAAGTCGCAGACATAACCCCAGAGATGCTATTAAGGTTACCATTAAAAATACTTGGAGTTATTTTCTTTCTTTCTTTATTTTATGATCATTTGATTAATTATAACAGCAATTCATTGGTCAGGTGGCTGCATTAAAAAAGCATCAGGGGAACATGCCTCATATAACTTCAATTTAATTCAGTCCTTAGGTTCTACTATATATTTTTATGTCATCATAACTCATGCCAGTTCACATATGGATAGCAATATGATATGCCCCTCAATGTACATTGTGAATCTTGTATATATATATCACCAAGGCCATGCTGCAAACTGCATTAAGCCCACTTTAACCCCGGTATTTACATTGGATATGAATTTTCAGACTTTATGTGCTAAAAGGCTTAGAGAATTATGTGGAAACACAGCCGTGAAGTGCAAAAGCACTCACCCGAGACGTGTACACACATGGTCCCCACACTGATAACACAGTGTAAATGCTGCCGTGATCCCAGTTCACACACAACAGAGCAGACTTCAACTCTAATGTCAACCAGCTTTGAAACAAAGGACAAACAGGCAATTGTTAAAGGGATACTTCACCCATTGAAACATGAATCTGTATTGAAACTGGGTCATATATGTAGTAGAAATGTGAAATACATTTTGAAGTTGGTGCCTTCTTGACCGAGAAAAGGCAGGAAGTGTCTTTTTGGCTAATGTGGATGAAATACAACAACTCCCAGAATGAGCAGCACCGCAGGCCACTCCCACTGAAGCTACGGCGCTCTGTTTACAGTCTATATGGCCGTTTCCTCAACTGATTCCGAGATTTCTTCCAGAAGGAATTGGCATCTTAGAAATTCCTGGCAGCAAACGGACTCTATGTCTGTGTCCATAGGCAAACAGTGAGAGCACCGACACCACCAGTCCGCCCCAGCTTGAGCCGGCCCGGGCTCCTTGTCCTCACCGCCGCCGACAGGCAGGTCTTGTGCCCCGGCTGCTTAGACCTGCCGATTCGAGCACAAGACCTTCGCCATTCTCGGTTCTTCTCAGCTTTCTCCATAGAGTCTGTTAGCATAGCTTCCTAGCAAGATGGCGGACTTTGCTTTTAGATTCTGGCAGTGAGGTCCCACCCACTGATCTGTAATAAGTCTGTAGCTTCAGTGGTCGAAAACATGAGGAACTAGCAATGTAGTTTCACCCCTGCTAACCAAAACAGCCTCCGATGACGCAAAATGACGATTTTTGCGTCATCGGAGGCTCCTTTTCAGAAAAGAAATACGGAGCTTTCCTGTCTCAGGGGAAAATGACGGCGGGATGCACAACCATAAAAAAATACTACCAGGTTTCTAATGATACAAAGCTTAATGCAAATGGGTGAAGTATCCCTTTAAGTTGGACTATCTAATGATCTTTCTTCTTTTTATAACAACATTACAGAACAGTTGTGCCAGACTTATCAAGTATCCCCTTTGTGTTTCATTTTGACAATGCCAGAAAAACAATGACATAACCACTTCCAGTGCAATGAAGAGAAAAAGCATTCCAGTCGTACCCAAGGACATAAACAGCAAACAATAAATACAGCAAACTGTTATGTACTGCTGAAGGACAGAGTAGATATAATTATGTGTCAGACAGTGCATACTGTATAAGTCTCTTAATGAAGATGTAACACTGTGAACAAAGGTAGCACTTAAGACTTACAGAGTTTCAAGGATAAAAATACCAATAAAAACTGTTTAAAGATGTCAGTAGCTTTTGGTGTGTGAGTGGATGTTTCTTGCTAGCTAAAAAAAATGGCTGGAAGAAAAAGTAGTTTTTCATTATAAATGAAGAGAATTTTATACTGATGGAAGTGTTCACATACATTCTTTGAGAGTGATGAAAAAAAAGAAAACACAAATAGCTGCATACTAACCAACAGCTCTCAACATGGTCCTGATCAGAGTTACCTGATGTATCCAGTCTCACATTGGGATTCCCATTCATCCATTACCCCTTTTTCCAATTCCTGTTCGGGTCTACCATCTAAGTGGGTTTGCTTTGAGGACAGCTCTGTTAACAAGGAGAGACACATCCCATAAAGGTCAGACTAACCCATGAAAAAAACAACATTCACAGTTTCTGGCCAACATGATGGGACTGTGGAAAAGAAACCAAAATATTGTGAGAAACTCAACATAGAAAAGCAGCCTTCAAAAAGAAGATTGAATCTAGAACCTTTATATTGTGAACCAGCACTGGTTACAGTCATGTTTTACTACTTAATTTTCATCTATTGCAGTTGAATGATCTTGCAAAGTACCTTTAAATCTGTCAGATTTTCTGTTGTTGTTTTTTCTCAGGTGGCTGACACACTGTGTGGCTGCAAATTACAAGTCAGTTTGACAGTTTCCAGTCAAGCAGCTTCTTACTTCATTAGAAGAAATTTGTATTTATCATAGGTTTGAATATGTCGGCCACCTGCTGAGCTGCTGAACGTGAGCTACATCTCAACACCAGCTTCATGACATGAATAATACCCATGACATAATAAATCCTATCATGTCAGTCTTGTCACGAGTCTTATATTTTTGTTTTCTTTCCTTTCTGACTGGGATCTGGCAGATTCGTTAAGCAGAGCTTACAGTTATTGTGGTCTGTGGGAGACAAAAAAGCGTGAAAATCCTCATGGATTGTCTAATGCTTAAACTGTATGACCATGTAAAGAAAATAAATCTAATTTTGAAATTATTTGAGATTATTTGCAGAGCGTTCCGTGATCCTTGCGAGGATTGTTAAGGCTGTATACGCTGTCAACAGTTGAAATGATTTAAGCCTAATCTTCTCATGTCTTTTTGTTTGCCTCAGGAACTGTCTTTGCTGACTTGACTGGGTGTCTCCGGCTTATTCTTTGGTTTTCTTTTGTCCCTGTGAATGTATTTCCATACTGACCAGTTGCTATGAACAAGTTTTTGCAGACCCTGCAACTCTAAAACAACAACACGTATCCGTGATCAGAAAACACATTTTCTGTCTGTGCAGAGTGGTTATGAGTCCTCCTACAGAAGCCATCAGCACACATGACAAATGAAAAGCCACATCCCACAGTCTTGGTTTGTGTTTGATTAATAGAACATGCTCCTCTGAACCTAATCCAAATTAAAGCCACTTTAATTAGTCAATGTTACAAGGTCTGCTACCGTTAAGTAACGTGACATTTCTTAATGGCTCTGTCTTCATCTCTTAAGGGGTCCAGTCATTAATTCTTGATTGGAAGCTGGTTGTCAGCTGTGTGCTCCATGACTACACGCTCGCTTTTTGTGTAACTAACAAGGAGATGCATCCAGGAACTTGTGTAGTTTTTTATTATCCAAACCCAAACCCCCTCCCCCCGTGGAGTTGATACTTTGCCCTTATTATAATCCAACCTTCCCTTAAAAAAACACCACAGGGTTGACTTTGAACCGAAAACATTCCCATGGCAACCAGACAGTCCCCTGATCATGTTTGTGTTTTGTTTTCCCTGTAGCATTAAACACATTCTGGCCGATTTGGGAGCTATGGCATGTGCGTTTGTTTGTGTGTGTTTGCTGTTGTGCAGATGCCTAATATTTGCCCCTGCTCGCTGCTTGCTCAACATGCCTGCACCCAAAACACTGTATGTATCTATGATTACATGGAAAGAAGGGGGGGAACAATTTCAAGAATCTGTCATAAAATCCTTTTAGATAACTGTTTGCAAAATGTATATTTTAGGATAGCCAACAGCTGCAACCACGGCTGTAATTTCAAAATGACAGTCAAAGTGTTACATTTTTTAAACAATGCATATCGTATTTTTACACTTCATGTATCTTTTAGTGAATGCCAGTTTGTGCCAGTGCAATAGATGGAAATAGCTCATAGTCAAAATGTTGGCTTGCTTCTTCCTGTTCCTTTCTTTTTCCCTGCAGGAAACATGAACCACAAAAGACACAAACAGGTACAAGGCAGAACTCGAGGGAGATGAATTTCTATTTTCCTCAGCCCAGGAAAGATTCATGCATTGCTGTGTAAAATGTGCATACAACTTGATGAAATTTGTCACTGCAGGGAGACATTCCTTAACCTGACTTTATAGCCTAAAACAATCAGCATGTTTTTTCTCTGCTCTTAATGTTTTTTTTTATTACCCTTTTTTTTGCAGCAAGGAAACAGAAAATGAGATTTTATCAGTTAGCATAATATGCTAAAGATGTCTCAAGTGATAACAGCCAGAGGTGCAGCTGGCATGCCCGCTTCCTCTGAATCACACCATTCATATTTTGTTTGGTTGTTTTTGTGAGGATTCTCACTTAATGTTGGATCTTCAGAGGGAAATGAAGAGTCACGCATCCTTTCCGGCAAAATCTTACGTAACAATACCTCTGCCTTCAGCAATACGTGCCACACACACAAAATCAACAACAAAAACATTAACAACACAGGTGGAAATAGTTCTGCTGTCTGGCCAAAGGGAGGGGAACATTTTACAAGCAATGTATTCCTACAGATTCTCAGCTCATTAAATTATTCCGACAAGGGTTACGCAACATGCCTCAATAACTTATGTACATATTCTCTTTGGCACACACTTTTGACAACCATCCGGCTTGTTTTTGGCCATCCTAGTGACAGGCACAGGGTCAAACCAAAGGCAAACATGAGGGCGTGTGAGGAAAGAGAGACAGAGGGAGAGAGCAATAAACAAAGTGACTGTTGTGTTTATTCATCATGCATCAGAGGAAACTAATGAGGACCTGCCAGTCCCTTTAGCTCTGCTGGCTTTCATTGGACCATCTGGCATTTACACCACAGAGTCAGCTAAGCCACTTGCAACCTTTCTACCCCCACACTCTCCATTTTTTTTCTCCTTCTTCTACGTCTCTGCTTTTTTCTCAATGACGGACCTACATATCTGCCCGGACACAACTTTGATTGTAAGCGATGGACAGGCGGATGAAAAGAAGATGTTATATAAAAGGAGGGGAATGAGAAAGGCGAAAGATGAAGATGAGAGGAGAAGTGGGAAAAGTAGATTACCATTCCCCAGCTGCTGCTTATTGAGGGGTAGCTGTGTGGGTGATTGTAAATCCACGCCGTTCTCAGTAACACCAGGATTACACACCAAGCATGACCTAATCTATGTGCTAAAACATCTGCCTGTGATGACACACACCCACACACACACATGGATGTACACATGCACGTACAACCCTCTCATGACCGTAATGGTTACGGATGCTGTCAGTGTCTCAGGCAATTCCATCACATGTATTATTCAGAAATACTTTAATCTTGCAAGTATAATCAGACACAAAATGCCTACAATACTAAAACAAGGCAACAGGGATTGGGGGATTGCATTGGATAGGGTCACGTCTATGTATGACAATATGAATTCACATCAGAGAGTAGCCGTCAGCTATGTGTGACAGAGTAGATGGGGTTGTGCACCATACCCCCCCCACCCCCCTGCTGTTGTTACAGATGATTACTGCTGTGGTCCTCTGGCATATGCCTGTTCAATGGCTACATGTGTAACAGGGGGTGGACTGCTCTGATGAATGTGTCATGTCAGTTATTGGAGTGTGGTGAAAGTACATGCATGTTATTGGATTTTGCCAGAACTCCATTGGTGTTGAAAAATGTTTGTAACCTTGAAAAAACCCCACCATTCACCATGTTCACTTGGCATCAAGCTAAGGGTAGTTAGCTCCAACGCTATTGAAATGTTAAAAAGCTGTGTTCAAGGTATAAAGTTGTACAAACAGAAGCTGATGTGGTTATCATTTTGCTCCCTTCCAAACATCAGGAATTGAACCAACAAGGGATGGTGGAAATACAGTTCAATTATAGTTGTTAACCCACAAGCTACTGTTAGCTAACATTAGCATTTCACCACTTCCTAGCATAGACTGTATAAAATGATGGACAATATGACATCCCCTTACTGAGGGGTTTGGAAAATATGGAATTATTTCAATCCAGATGTTCACTATCCATTGTCATTCAGTTGCTGATCAAAAGAAGCATTAAAAGCATTAAAATGATAATGGTTTATTGGGTTCTCTTTGTTTATACAAGACAACCTCAAAATAACTGCTTAATCTATTTCCAGTCTGACATCGACCATAAAATCGCCATTGTGTGAGTAATTGTCCAAGAATTGGGTAATTTCTTTGGGTGAAAGGTTTTTTGTCATTTTACAAACTACACAGAATACAGAGAAAACGCTGATTCTCACTGGCTTGAGCTCTGGGGCTGATTTTGCAGGGTGGTCAGTGTACCTCTGTTGGCCTAAATACAATGCTTCCGAGTTTGTTCTGCTCCAGTAAAGAAACGATGCCTCAAAAAGAGGTGAGAAAAAGACGGATCAAAATACAGCTGAGAAATTTGGTTACGTCTTGGGCCTCAGAGCTCAGTTTGTTATCCGTTCTAGCGCTCAGGAAATGGTACACTGTCACCCTTGAGATTGCTGAGATCTGATTTTTGGTAAGAAAAGAAGGCATGCTCTATATTATGCTATGATCATCAGGGGGTTTATGCATGCCAGCAGAATAAGCATCAAGAATAGCTGAAGCTGCAACAACTGTAAGATTTTCACAAGGTGTTTGTTGAAGCGTGTAAGTGTGAAATGCCTGTGGTAATAACCTTTATAGTCCATCTGATGACTGGATTGTTGGAGCAATTGTTGTGCACGAGACTATGCAGCAAACAAAGCTACAAGGCAAGTGTAAAGCACAAACTTCCCAAAACAATTCTTGCTTTTTCACCTGAGGATGCTTCTCCCAACACTAACATTTTAAACTGGAATTATATCTTTACAAACAAACTGCAGGGATCAATAGCTGCTTCATCTATCTTATTTTCTCCCTTTTTATGTCGGTTGAGCTATGAAACTGAAATCTCCTGGCAGACATTCTAAACATATTTCAGTTTGCATGGAAATGTCTTCAAACACTATTTGTTTTGGAGCCTGTTTTTTCATTTAACTGCACGCAGGATTTTAGAGCTTTTGCACCGATAGTTTCTACTGACACAGAAAGCAGTGATGAAATGGAGGTGCTTAAAATATTTACTGTACTGTACAATGCCAACAAAATATCTTTAAGCTGCTAAAAATGTTCCTTGCTCTTCATCTGTAAGTTATTCCACAGGTTTCTCATGTACAAATAAGTCAAGTTATCTGCATCTATAAATGTTAAGAGGAATACAAGGAATATTAGAGCAATTGATAAGATCTGCAGGTACAAAGAGCACAAGATCTGCAATAAATGTTGGTCTAGATGTTCTGTAGCTCTTTTTGAAAAAGTGGTCAAACAGTCTTGGAGGGGGATCTATCTTATGTATAAGAATGTGGCTGGAAAGACAAAGGAAGTGCAGTGGCAGCAGAAATACCTTTACCTCTATGCACATTTCTATCACAATGTCTCTCTGCAGTCCACAGCTATCCTGGCAGTTATGTGCGGATGTACTTGGCACAGCAATGCTTTGAGCTAAATGCTTGTGTCCGTCATTAGGATTCATTCTCTGAGGACTGCCAATCAATGCTTGGCAATCCATCTTGCAGTTTTAAAGACATAAAAAAAAAAAAAAAAACGTCCACCTTTTGTTGGCACTACAATGAGGATTAGGGAATGATCCGTGTGAGTAAGTTCATCCCTTTGGTAATAACATTTCATGACAAGTCGATCAATAGTTGTTGAGACATTCAGTCTGACTCCGGGCCAAAATGCTGGATTGACTAACCGACAGACCAACACTGTCACCCACTAAGCCATAAGAACTCACATGACTTAAATGTATATTTTATCCTAAATAAGCTGCAAAAGTGTTGAAGAAAAAACACAGTCCAAGTATACTACAACAGCATATACGGCAGATGTTTCATTAGTTCATACTGATATAACATATAGGGATTGACCAACACGGTACACCTCTCTACAAACATTTACTTGACATGTTTTTATAACTACTGCTATTCAGATTTCTAGTAGGATGCTGCATTCATACTGACTGCTACACAATGCAACTTCATCCTTCTCCTTCAAACCCGTTTGTCATTTCAATAAATGTGTTGAATATGATCGGATTTCTTTGTTTGTCTCTATGTCTACAATACAAATATGGTTACACTTACTACTTTACTTTGAGAGACTCTGGCAACGAAACAAATTTTGTTAGGACTGCCAGGCTAATTTTCCATTGTTTTCTAAACACTCATTCCTCCAGTCTTTTGTTTTTGCAGTGCCATCTGGTGATTTGAACCAAATTTCTCAGCTGAACAACAAAAGAGTAGGCCAACAAAGATGAATCAATAATAACAAAACCATGCTGTCCTGCAGAAAGAACACATACGGAGCGACTGCTAGAGGTTCTTGTAGAGGATAGTGTTGATATCCACTTATTGTTGCCGGTTTGTCACAGCATCATCCCTCCTTTTATTCACACAACAATGTGTTTTTCTTACATAAGTCAGTGCTTAAGATTACTGAATGTTCTCTCAGAACAGACAAACACAGTAATAGATTCAGAAGTCTGTGGAGCATGTCCACTATAGTCAGCAGCATTATCAGGCCTTTGCAGGTTTCAATTAGCAGATTTATGTTGTGCACTCTCAATGCAATTGGTTTTCTAGATGTGTGATATTGTTTTGCATTCATCCAGTGCATGTCCCAGGGAGCTATTGAGTTTGTATTCAACGTGTGTATGTGTGTGTGTGTTTGTGTGCCTGGCTGAACTCAGAGCCAGAACTGTCTGTCTCTTGGACATCACATCATGCCTGTGGAACCCATCAGCCGGCATCGAGGCTGACACTGGGCTGCTCTAATCTGTCCCTGCCGCTGTGCTGGAGGGCATCTGCTTCAGCCGTACACGACCAAAGCAGTGAAGAGTTAAACACTGGCCTCAATGTGTCATCATCACAGACAGACACTGACAGTATCGATGACTTATAAATCCACTGGATCTGATTGAGAGTTCCACTGCACTGCTGCCACCAGTTACCCCACGTTAAGGATGAATGGGATTAGGCTGCCACCTCCGCTTTATCTGACTGCACCGTGCACAAAGTGAATCATAGAGCAGAGCCCAAAAATGGCTTCCTGGTGGAAGCATGCACAAACTGCTGAAGGATGCTCATTTAATCGAAGGTGGATTGAGTTTGCAGATAAAAGACTACCAGGTCTTTGAGGACAATCAATCAATCTGTCCATTTGTATTTATACAGTACAAAATCATTGCAAAAGTTAGATTAAGATAAAAGAAGGATAATGGGTTCTCACAGTGACAGAGTGGTACAGTAAACTCCAGGTGAATGCAGGTGTACAGTCGCCCTGAGGGTCAACTGTTCAAACATTTCATATCCACAAAAAAACATATCACTGGGGGCCAAAAATATTTCACAAAATGCAAAAAAAATCCCAAAACGTAAACTATTGTGCTTTTGAAGATTAAAAACTAAACAATGGGAAAAGGGCAGCCACAGAGCTATCTTCAGGCACTCTCACTATAAGGATACAACATAAAAAATATAAACAACTAAACAAAGGCCGCAGAGTTTTGACAACTCAGAGTCTTCCTTTGAGCCTAGGAAGTGTCAAGACACAGAAGAAGGTGAGGCCCACTTATATAATCCAGTAGCCTGGACGAATAATTACACCAGCACATATATGAAGAAACCATAAAGAGTCAATAATGAGAAATGTGTTATCATAAAGAGTCCTGAGAAATGTTTGAACATAGTTAAATCAAATAAATGAATAGTGTATACCATAAAAAGTCAACATAGAACATTTTTTTGGACAGGTAAGAAATAATCATAATGTGTACAACAATGAGTATAGTTACCATTTCTAATTGAAAAATGTAATTTCAAAATATAATAAACTAATCTAAGAAAATCCACAAGGGAACCAGACCACATTTGCAAAAGTTTTCTCATGTTACTTTACAGGTCTTGACCCTGCTCCTGGGATTACTATTTAAATACAGAGACCCAGTATTCATTCATGAGCATGCACTTGGCTACAGTGTCATAGAGATCAGGCAGAAACCTCGAGCAGAACCAAACTCATTGGTCGACAGCCATCTGCCTTGACCACATGGGCTGAGAAAGTGGGACAGAGGGAGAGGCCGAAAGAAAGATGAATAAAGACAGACGCCAAGCAATACATAATAGAGATAACAGTCTTTACAAAGCCAGTAAGAGCAGATAGCCTGCTGATAACAATCATAATAACTCCAGTTGTTTTGAATGATTACTTTAATCTGGAGCGTTTTAAGATTAAAGTAGCCTATATATTACGCCGGTATTGATTTAAAAAAAAAAGTATCAGAGACCCCCAGCAGATGTTCCCTCCTCATCTGTGTCAAATGCTTCACATCGGTCACAGCGCGCTGATTGGACTTCCCGGGCCGACCCACCGCTGTGTGCGCACTTAGAGCAACTCCGAGCATTGTGCCGAGATCAAAGACAGATTCTGGGAAGTCAAGCTGTGAATGGCCACGGGAAAATGAGGCAAAATCTCTATTTGCACGCACAACCCGTGGGAGCAGGAGATGGGCAGAGAATAAATTGCAAAGACAGTTAGAGATGAGAGAAATGAGAGAAACGCATCATGCCAAGTCTGAGGTTAAGAAAATAAATTTAAAAAATGTTTGTGTAAGTGCTGATTTCTATTCGCATCCTGCTGTGTGCCTGACTGAGGGCATCTCTCTGATATTTACCAGTGCAGGCTCGTAACGCGCAGCGCTGGTTGCGTCGAAGTTCAGCGCATGGCAAAAGGGACCAGGAATGGTTGGGGAAGACGATTTGTTCCTCCGTTTGCTCAGAGAATAGAAAATGAAAACTGAAGGACTCCCGAGGCGGTGCGATGGTTTGACATTTTAGAGGAGGAAGAACCTTTTTCCAACGTGGGCGCGTACAGACGGATGGGATTTAGAGATGCCAACCAGCAAGCCAGGGGCACTAGAGGAGGATGGATTTTTAAAATATGAATGGTCCGTCTTTCTTTCATAAATGTGTTGTCCAAACGATACATAATTTACATTTTCTAGCCAAATCTCTACCTATCAAAGGTTCCTTTAGCTTTTGTTGGCACATGGATGGATGGCTTTAGCACGAAGGTAAACATAGAGAGTCAATGTAACTTTATATAGGTCACGTGTGATCGCAACATCATATCAAGTCACTCATATCGACTTTAAGAGGAGGACTTTGACGTGCGCTCTCGTGGAACTCCAGGTGCGCTCCATGTTCTGTTCAGAACACACCGGTACCGGCGGTACCTTCGGGACCTAAAGCGCAGCCGGGACTTGATAGCACCGTCGGGGCTGTGTGGCCAGTGATGCCGGACAAATTCACTCTCATACAGAACCGGACAGAGCCACGGCTGGGGCAGCTCGAGCGCACACTGGCCACAGACGGGAGCACCCGCCCCGCCTGGGTCATAGGAATCCTGGCCAGTGTGCTGATCTTCACCACGGTGGTGGACGTGCTGGGGAACCTGCTGGTGATCATCTCGGTGTTCAGGAACCGTAAATTGAGGAACTCTGGTAAGAGCCTTCGCCCCCTTCAAATTATGGAGGTGATTTTAGGTCGTTAAACTTGGTGATTAGAGAGCACAAGACAACCCTTTATATCTATGGTGTTTATTATGAACAATAATGCTGGCTTATGCATGAATGTTTGGTAGAATGATCTACCCTGCACTTCTAGCCCGAGGATGGATCTCATAAATTGACCCATAGACCTGAGTTCACTTTGCCTCAAAATCACTGTCTTTAATGATCCCAAAATATTCCAATGCAATTTAGTGCATTTTTTCTATAAAATGTTAAAGTTGAAATTAAACACACAAAATATAACCTATATTTTGAACAACATGCTTCCTCCTGCATTAAGGTGTCAGGCAGGCTGCATCTTCAAGTTGACAAGATTTTCAGGAGCACCAGCAGCTGTATGTTTTCTGAGAGGCATCTGAACAGGAAACATAGCAGCTGATGGACAAAGTGCTGGCTGGTGCAGGGATTTAACCTGTAATTTAACATATCAGGGACAGTACATTGGGTATTACTGCTGGTTCTATAGCTTCACAACTTAACATAACACTTCAATGACGGCTTAGATGATACATTGTTATGAATTACTGTAGCAGCCTTTGTATCTCTCTCTTTTGCTCTGTATTGGTGAAGTTAAAAGGTAGTCTGACTCACACTCACTGCACAAGAGCTGTTTAATAAGAGTTTTTTATTTTTTTGAAAGCGGTGTTGATGAATCTATCCTGATGTGCATGTGTGAAATAATCAACGAGGCTTCATGCTCCCACAGTGAAGCATAATGCCAAATCAAATAGCATGGAAGAACTCGTCTGAACCCTCGCTGCAGGTAAAAAATGTACTCCTGATGTCATTCACCTCTGACGGGAATGAACCTCCTTTTAACAACTACTTACTGTACTGAATAGTTGCCGTTTTAAATGCTGTTGGTGTACCATCTATTTCTCCCTCTCTTCAACATAAGCAACTTTCTGTAAACGCAAATTGCTCTCATCCTCATGTCAGATTTTAATACTTACTGTCTTACCTGTCAGGAGGGATATCTGATGGGAGGAAAAAATGGTCACACTGTGCTGACCGGCTGTTTTTCCATTATCAAGTGACAACTAGAGGAGGAATAATGCATATTTAGCAACTACATTTTTAAGTTAGTAGGATGCAAACAATTCTTCTTTCCTCACAAGCTGAAAGGTAGAATACCCAGAAGATTAACAAAAATACCTACTTTCCTTTCATTTAAGTCCACTATGAGACTCTCTTTGGTTTCCTGCACATGGGAGGATTTTTTATTTATTTATAAGAGATTTTAATTTCAGTCAACTGGACTGAATCATTACTGAAACATTTGAACGCAACACTGTCTTAGAAAGAGAAAGACTCCTACATTCTGCATCATCATGGATTGTTTTTTAAAAACTAGAATTGCCTTGAACCAAGGTTATACACTTAAAGCTGTGAAGAAGGTGAATTCAAAACGTTTTTCAACAAGTGAACTTTATATCAAGTGCCATTTCACAAGCACTTATACAGACAAATGACACTGAAGTCTTTATTAGATCACACTTTCTTCATGGTGATGGACTGTAGTTAGCTGCATTTAAAACCACTGTACAATAATACATACTGTGTAATCTCACTGCCTAATGTATCACTGCCTGCTTTATTTCTATTCCAGGTTGCCTTAAAAACTGTAGGCTATCCTACCTCTGTCTAATTCTAGGTTTCCTACTGCCTACCTCAACAAAAACAGTTAAATATTTGATATATTTATGTTTTTGGCAATCACATGGCACCTTAAAGCTGATCTCTTTCAGCCCACTCAGCAGTTCAGAAACCACGCTGAACCCACAGTCATGAACCCGGAGAGCAGCTACCACACATCTTAACAGCCCACTCAACAGTTTAGACAGGAAAACACCTGACGTAACGACGGTATATAAAGAGTCACAGCGGGGTCAGAGGTTGTCCGTCACCCACGAGTTATAGCTTTGCATAAGTCTCTGCTGTGACGAGGGGGGAGCAAAGTAAACTGACCGCTGAGTGCTGGAAAAACATGATTTCATCCGATTGTAGGCTGCTGAGTGATGACTAACACGGCATTATTCTCACCTACCCACATAAGTGATGCGTGCTCACTCATCCTGTAGTAAATATTATAGTACAGACTCATTATAATTCTGACACTGAGATGGCATCAATATATCTAGTTATTCACAGTGATAAAAACTCTGACGGCCATGTCATGTAACCACGCTGTGCAAGAATTGCAAAGGGATTGCACATTACCTTTCTGCCCTCTTGCTTTTTTTCATATTTTGTCTTTTCAGAGAGCATAATGTTTTATTTAAAGGTCTTACTCTCTTACTAATCATATTGTACACCAGTAAGCTCCGGCACGGACTCATAGTAACACACATGCATTCATTTATGCGCCATTAGGGTCATTTGTCCTCTTACATTTTTCATTAAAAAGGAAAAGCCTTGTCTCATTCAAAAGCAATCTAATATTCAGTTGGCCTGCATTCAAAAAACACATGAAGCGTACTCATGAGAATTCCGTACAGTATGTCTGCATATCTTATTGTGATATAACACTTTATGAATGTGAGTGTGTGAATGGAAAGTGCAGTCTGCAGTCATGTGGGGCAGAGGTCTTTGTCCCTGGAGACTTTTCTTTGAAGCAGCTTAGGTGGTGCAAACCATCAAAGAGAGTTATACAGGATCACACATTACACAGAGTGTCTTCACAGAGACTTTATTGACATCATACCCCCCTCCTCCCTCCCCCCTCTCTCTCATTCCCTCTCCACTTCTTCATCTCGAAAGCTCTCTGCCTCTAAAAGAAATAAATGTTCAAAAATATTCCTTAGTGAAGAACGGGGCTTTACACAGTGCACTTTTTTTACAGCCGCCTGCATCTCTATGCGGTGCCGAAACTCTGAAAATCAGTTGCCTCATTTATGTCGCTCTCCATGGTGCTGAAACACTCAAACCTAAGGCATCCCTTAATCTGTGTTCTCGTCTGAGCTTGTGAAATGTCAACAGCCACAGCCGTTGAAATAAAAAGTTTGCATGGAGCACAGGCCAGACGAACAGACGTGTTCTTGGTCTGCCTATTTTATTGAAGATGCTTTAGAAGCTGACTTGTGTTTGCTGTGAGAAAATAAGTATCCTAGTATCGTTTGCATGAAGCCCAGTAGAAGAAAATATGTGCCTGATCAACAAATCTTTTGTTATATTCAACTACCTGAAGTTTTGGTCTTTTTGTGTAGGGAAGGTAACCTGTTAGATTTTTAAATATTTGGTTGACTGACAAAAGAAAAGGCCTGTTGGAAAATGTCCTGTTTTTATTTATTTGTTAGATCTGTTTAGACCCATTGGCCATGTGAGACAAGTTAACCATTACAGTCATCAGACTCTTTTGGTAATGAATAATTAATCAGTTGTGTATCTGAAGTGTTTAATTCATTTTGGATCAAATGCATTCAAGATATATTTTATTTATGCCATATTAACTTTTTCTTCAAAAGTGACACTTCTGTGTACATTTGGACCCGACTGCGCAGAAAATGAATGAATCAAAAGATCATAGGCAGTGTCTTAAAACTGCACTTTACTGTCAATCCAGTTGTGAGCTTCTTTTTGAAGAAGACCTGTGAGTGAAGCTTTGATTTAAGGTATTGTTTAACAGAACTGTTGTGTTAAGGTGTAATCACCAAAGCCCCGAATGCACTGTGCCCAGTTGAGTTCAGGCTCTGCTGGTTAAATCTCCAAAGGACTCCAAACAGAACTTGCATACTCCATATTGAAAATGGCCTCCAGTCTCTCCGTGTGGCTCAGTCTCAGTGCTGAAACTTTTTTACCCAGCCTCTCCTCCGACCTTTTCGTCTCCCAATGATCCTCTGTGACCTCCTCAGCAGCTAGCTTGGTCTTAGCTGTAATAAAAATATCTGTTTTCACATTGATAAAACATGAAATAGTGGGGAAAATTAATATTTACACAGCAAGGATGAAGAGAGCAAGCATGTAAATGTGTCTGAACTGGTATGGTAATACTTGTTAGTACAAGCTCTTTAAAAAAATCCAGTCTCTCTTCATTATAGTTTGACTTCTGTTAGTTCATTTTAGCTACAGATAGGCTAAGAGCTCATCTTAAACATGAAACTGCTGTGTTATGTGTTTATCCACAGTGAATTACTCCACATACAATCTGTTATCCCTTTAAGTTTACAAGTGGTTGTGCAAAGGTGAAAGAAAAGATATCAGAAAAGTGGAACAGAGAGAAAACTTGTGTAAAGTTCCTAAAGAACAACTTCAGCTTTTTAGTTTATTGGACAGTTGGTAAGTCTGCATTTCACCACTGTAGATTTTAGGCCTCGCTCTGACACATTAATCCACAGTGTCTCAGAGTGAGGAAGTATGGAGGATTTCTGTGTCTTGCTCAGAGACTTTTTGAAAGAAATACGGCTGCTGGCACTGCTGCATAGAACCTCTGTGAACACAAACAGCGTCCAGCTGCTGCCCTGTCTGTACTGATCACTGTTTGGATGTGTACATTAGCCACTGATGTGAGCAACCGGCTATTGACACTGGTGAGTAACAATGATTTTTAGACAATTCAAACAGACAGCTCCCTACAGTAATTTTATTAAACATACACAAGTGGTTTGTTTGATAAACATCAGCTAGAGCTGAGGCGACATAAATTATGCCACTGTGTGAATTTCAAATATCTCACACATTTCACCGTTTTTCAGACTATTTAGTTCAACAGATCATGCTTTGTTTAATGTTGTAGAAATAAAGGAATCGCTTTACTTTGGAAATACATTTGAAAGTGAACTTTACATCAGAAAGTGAGACGTCTTTCAGAATCGTGAATCACAGAGTCTTCATGAGCTGTCTAATGTTGTTGTTAAAAGTGAGTGATTTCTCTTTCCTATGTTGCTATTCTTAAGCTGATCTTTGGATTCGGTCTTCTCCTTGAGTCATTGTTTGCTACATTCAAACTAGATACAAGAGTTCAACTTAAAAAAAAAAAATGGTACCAACTGTGCTGAAAAAAAACACAATCAATAAAGGCAGGTTGAGTCATCTTTTTGACAAAGTCTCTACGTAAGCCTGGTTAGGACGAGAGAAAAGGTGCTGATGTACTAACTTGCTAATCATGCATTTCTTATTTCTAAAGAATGATACATTATCCACAACCTTGGCCCATCATAGATATTTTAATAGTCTTATCATCCATTTAAAAACATTATCATGCCCTTTGCTTTCACCATGACCCAGTAGCTATCCTCACATCCCTCCTCTCTCGCTGGATTCGACTTTAATCTATGCTCCCGGGCCAAGTTTTTTTCTTTTTCTTCTTGATTTTAATTAATTAAAATCAAAACAGGAGATCAGCCAGCTATACAGGTTGTGAAATTGATTTAATTTCCTTTCAACCCGGGAGGCTTTCTCAGCTTTCTGATGCACAAACCAAACAAGACGGATGAAGGCAGGCTCATAGCATCCACCCAACGACTCCACTGACACCTTTTTATTGTGCATCACAAAGAAGATGGAGGAAAGGATGCAAAGAGGCAAGGGGAGATCACAGAGGAGGCAGGATGGAAATAGAGGAGTATTAAGCTGTAGCCGAAGGAGAAAAAAAGGGGGAAGGGATTAGACGCAGGGGCTGCATTGCTGGTTTGATTTGAAGTAATCTGTTTGCTTGATGCTGAATCATTTGGAATCGCACATTACAATTACATTTGACATCCCATTATACATGTCATTGTGACAAAAATTGGCCACTCATGGACGGAGAATATCTGCGAGGCTTTTTGGGGGTATTTTTTTGTATGTGTTGAGGCTTGGCCATATAATTCTTTCATCATCTAGTTTTTTTTCTTTGTCTTACTCAGTGAGTATGCAGAAGTTGGGGTTGGACATGACTGCTACCGAGTTTTAAGTAGGAAGTCTACTGTTTGCCTTCTGTGCACTGTCTCTGTCCTGTATCTTTCATGTGAAGCATGACTTCTGTAATTCCCCTTGAACACAGACAGCTGGATAAAGGAAAAAAGAAGAGCTCATACCAGCTGGAAGTAGAGGAGAGGAGAGAGAGGGAAATGCAAAAGGAAGAAAGGGAAACAACTCCAAGAAGAAAAAATTACAAGGATACAGAGCATAAAAGACAGAAAGGTGCCGGAAACCTCAGAAGGAGTGGAAAATTACTCAAATCTTCTTTGAAAAGTAGGAGAGTGATGCTGTCTTAAAAAGGCGACAATGTGTGAACTTTTATGTGTCATCACAATCACCCAATTGTTATCAGAACTCCAAAGCTGAGATGTGGGAGGAAAACTTTTCACCACCCGACTCACACGGCAACTGACAGAGCAATTTTCTTAATCTCAATAACCATGAACTTGATAGATTGACCCATTTAATCTGCAAAGCTCGTGATCAGTAATTTCAATTTTTTATCAAATCCCGCAACGCCCGCCGTATCTCCACTCATCCTGTATCGTGGACGTGTGGAGATACGGCGGGCCTTGTGATTATTTCAAGTGAATTACGTAACAGAAGCCTCAGGCAGCAGCGGGTGAAGAGGTGGAAGAGGCGAGGGATTTGAGGCAACAGAGGGAGGAGAAAGTGAATGAAAGAAGGAGTGAGGTGAAATAGTGAGGACGTGAGAAATTAAGGGCAATCTAGGAGGAGCGATATTGGGAATAAGAGGAGGGAGGCAGTGAAATAGACTCGACAAACACGACAGAGAAACAGAATGTTTGTTTCAGGCAGAGACAGCAAAGCTACTCCCTAATCTAGTCCTGGATGTAGAGAGAGAGGCTGTTAATGTATATAAAGGCTTAAAAGCCAAATGTTAAAGTATAATATTGATTCTAAATGTTTCTGGGAAGTTACTTCGTATTTAACTTACAAAGGATTCAGGTTATTGTCTATCTGTGATGGGATGAGCCTGTTTTATTTTGAAGAAACTTTATATGTGTGATGTTTGAACTGAAACCCCCAGATCACTGATATCACATGATCAAACCAAAGAAATGAACTTTATTTAAAGAAAAAGGTTTCACATCTAGTGGATCGAGACCCTGCTGTCCCTGAAATCAGTCACATGTTGTGTAAGCAGTCTTTTTTTTACGCTGAATGCTGTGCTCTAAAGACATTTTTAAAAGAAAGAAAGTTATTACTGTCATTCAAACCGTCTTTTGGGTAAAGCCTGAAGTCATTAAAAGCAGTTTGGTGATGAAAACATAATCAGTGTAAGTGTAAGAGGCTGTGTGTTATTGAGCATCGGTTTTAAGGGGACACTTGCTGCTGATTTAAAATTAATCTTCATTGAATTCTTCATCAAACATCATTGACTTTGACTCGTGCAAAGTCTCGACTGTAAAACTGGAGCTACGCTCAAGGCCCAACGGTCAAAGTAAAACGGATTTTTGAACTCTCACTTTGTTTGAACTACTGAAAGTTTTATTTCACTTTTTCATACTTATGGTACTTTTGCTTGTTAGTATGTGTAGAAGCCTGGGTCAATGGAACAATTACAATTGTTGCTCAAAATGTCCTTTAAAGCTCCTGTGAGGAACTACGGGTTTGTGTGGATTTTGGCGCCCCCTGTGGACAAAGAGGTGGCTCTATCCTCTTTACTGACCTTGTCCTGTACTATGTAAGTTTAGTATTATAGTAAACCTTATAGTCTTTTAACAGTCAGATGCATCAACCATGGAGTATCTTTGCTGTGGAAAATGTAAAACAGGCTGTTTCAGTAGCTTTTTCTTAATCACATCGTATGACATCTACCCAGTGGGAGCAGTTTGAAGTATTTAAAATAACACTGGTGGCGCAGTGGTTAGTGCGTGCGTCCCATATATGGAGGCTATAGTCCTCAACGCGGGCGGCCCAGGTTCGTATCCAACCTGTGGCTCCTTTCCCGCATGTCAATCCCCACTCTCTCTCCCTGATTTCCATCTCTATCCACTGTCCTATCTCTCCAATAAAGGCCCAAAAAGCCCAAAAATAAATCTTAAAAGAAAATAATAATAATAACAAAAGAAAAAGACTCCTTCATGCTTATGGTCTCTTTTGTTTTTGTAGGTCATAAAGAGACACGCAATAATTTCAGCTTGTTTCATAAACAGTTAAAAATAACTCACAGGAGATTTAAAAAAAGAAGAAGGTTTAAGTACTATTTAATTGACTTAGTCAGGCTCATCAATAGACTCTTCTCATCGAGGTCAAGGTTAAATCAGCAGACAGGGTATATTTATGAGTAAACAGACAAAAATCAAAATCAAACAAAGTCACTTATTCTGTCCTGGGGGGGCTGCATGTCCTTTTGGTTTCTATTCAACTGACT
Organism: Tautogolabrus adspersus; assembly: GCA_020745685.1. Classification (NCBI taxonomy): domain Eukaryota; kingdom Metazoa; phylum Chordata; class Actinopteri; order Labriformes; family Labridae; genus Tautogolabrus; species Tautogolabrus adspersus. The sequence continues at coordinate 21,475,183 of CM036546.1, forward strand.
CACAACTCACAATTTGAGCATGTTTGCAGCCCTGGAATGACTTGGCAGCCGGCAGACAGTTTGAGCACCCAAATTTTGTTCGTCCAAAATGCCAAATTCTCTGATCAAACACACAACGCCCACAGAAAGAAAAGCCCTTCAAAGGCTGCTGTTGGTCAACCAGATGTTGTTTTTTCAGTGGTTATGCCATGATAAAAAGCCAAACGTTTAACATAATAAAATAGATTATTGTTGCCCAAAGACTGTTTCATAATCAATAATGTCAATAGTCATAGTGTCCCTCTGTTGTAATGATTAGTGAAGACGGCTTTCTGATTTAATCATCTGCTTTGCTTTACAGTTCACTGTGCACTTCAAAGGTCAATCTCCTCTGAATAAGTCTTAATGTCTGCTGCACTCAGTAGAAAATACAGTAAGCCACAGAATCTCAGGATTGTGTGGACGCAAAGTGTACATTAACCAAATAACAAATATAAGTAATATCACAATGAATATAATATGTGTAATTACAGCGGCCTTTATGAGTTTCTGTTTCTTTGTTAAATGTCATTGTGGAATATATTCTCGTCACGTTTAAGGATGTATTAATCAGGTCTGAGCTCCTGATTACCCTCTTTGCTCCTGCAAACAAAATGCCACTAAATATTAAACCAAACCGTGATCAGTAAACCTTTCACATTGTCTGGATTTAGTGTTGCAGAATATTTTAAAGTGGGCTATTCTTCAGGGGAAGGTTTTTTATCTCCCTGCTTTCCTAATATATTTAGCATCTCTGAAAACATTGTTAGCTGATATAAATTTGGGCTTGTTTATTAAATCCCATGAACAGCTGGCTGGAGGCTCGTTGATATAACAATTTAAACCTGCACAAAGCCCAAGGTAGCTGCTGATGCTGCAGAGCTCACCTTGAGTTGTCCGCTTGGATCAACAAAACTGAGACAGTTTTCAAGTTGGTCTTTTTAAAAGAAAGACAGTCAGTGCGTGTTCTTCAGACCTAACCAGGTCTGAAAGCAGTTCAAACCCAATTTTGTCCTCATAGAGTTAGCTTCTATTTTGTGCTGAGGTGTCCTCTTCTCTCCTCATCCTCTTCAATTCAGAGTTCAATTCTACGGAGCCTTCAAAGGCCATGAGAAAAAATAAAAAGATGTTTGCAAATCCGTACCCCTGATTTAAAAATCCACGCTGGTCTCTTAAACGATGAACAGATTTATAAACTGTCCGCATTGTAAATCCATGCAGACAGTATATGAAACCGTGGGTACGGATTTTCAAACAGCTTTTAAATTTGACTTTACCCGAGCCTCCTGGGGCTCCATGCATTTCAAATGTTATTTGAGGAAATGTTTTCTTCTCTGATGGAGAAGACTGTTAGCTGTAGCCTTAATTGTGAAACAAAAAGCAACAGTATTTAACATACCAGCATTGAAGTGATACATAGCTTAACATTTCCAGTGACATTGTACTCTAAATCCGCGCTGACAGAATGTTTTATCCAATTAAATTGATTGGTCTGAACTAACTCTTTATTTAGTCTCAAATATTGCAAATTTGCTGTTAAAAAATAAATGTAAATTGTAAAAAACTTCAAGTATAAAATCATTTTTACTTTGCACCGGCTTCTATCTGTCTTAGATTCCCTTACGAGACAAACTCTTGTAAATACCCTGTGAGACAGACTGAGATGTACCTGCTTTAACCTCACAGCCTGGCAGGCTTGGAAGCATGTGCCCAGAGCCACATTTTAAATGTGAAAGAATAGAGGGGGAAAACTGACGAGGGCCAACGTTGTGCATCCTAAATGTGTGTGTGTGTGTGTGTGTGTGTGAGCGTGTGAGTATGTGTGTGGAGGGCTCAGTTTGCCTGAGGCAAAGCGCCCACAAAGTGCATTTTGAATGTGAATTGTCCTGAGCTGATTTCATTCCAACATTCAAGCAAAAGCTTACCAAAAGATGACAGCTTCCTCGAACAACTGGGCAAATTGTTTACTGTATGTTGTTTACTGTACATGACATTCATTTGGATGTGATCTGCTTTAAGAGGCAGCTTGAGCTGGATTAACAGCCTTGCAAAACGATAAACAGTTGTCCTCTGGCCTTTGTAAATCTGACCAATAACTCGCTTCACTGATTTAGCAAACAGGCAGAAGCGAGTAAAACTGTCAGGAGAAAACTAACAGCCAAAAAAAAACTAAATGAAACTCCCTGCAGTCACATTTCTGTGAATAAACAACAATAGACTCACACAGTTCCTGTAATGCTAACAACGGGATCATAAACTAGTTATGCCAGAATTAGTTTCCCACATTAAAGAGAGAAGGAGGAGAAGCCACAACAGCAACAAATAAAAGAAAGTATAGAGTAAATCCCAGTGTTGATGCATGCATTGGTCAAATATGAAATAGCCATAGTCATTGTTTCTGTTCAGGCCAGGCTTTAAAAAGATGGACAACATGACAGCTTCCAGAAAGTGAAGCCCAAAAATGTGGAGCTTCTCCTACTGCCTGTCTGCAAAACAGCTGATACGCTCCACATCCTCCATGTGAACAGATAGGAAATGGGTCAAACTGAAAAATCCAAATACCCGTCATATGTTTATCTCAAACATGGCTTCAGTCTTTAAAGTTAGTTCTTATCATGCTGCTTCATGTCCATGTGTTCATTTTTCTGAGAAGTGTAGTTAATTAGTTATTTGATGCTAGAAAAACTGACTATGATAGCAGTTAATCAGTGAATTCCTTTGATAATTAACTGAAGTAAACATTAACTAAACTGATATTCTCAAAAAAAACAACACATCACCTTTTTGCATATAAATACATTCAGGTTCATAAGAGGCCGAGATGACTCTATTACACACGTGTCTGCTTTGAACATAACAAATAATAGAAACTTTTTTTGATATATCATCACCGTCTTCACCATAGATTGTAAATATTCACGATGTACTGTGTGTGCCCATGATGACAATAACTAATCAGACCTATTTTGTTTTTTTTGTACCAGGCTGTAAACACGTTAACTAATGCTTTAAAAAAAAGGGCTTTCATGGCTGTGGTGTGAATGTGACTTCCAGGGGTTCCTGGAGCCAGCCTCAAGCGGACGAACTGCATGATATTGCTCTTCTGCATTGGGTTCATTTTTCATGACCGGAGGTTGCCGCTTGGTCTTCAAACTATCCGGGCTGCGGAAGTACATTCATGTAGGCCAACAGCACTTCACAATAAAAGCGTCCGGGGCAGAGGAGGGGATTTTGGCTCGCTATTCAGTTAGTTCAGGAGGTGATATGCTCTTGCAGAGGTTGTCTACGATCCATAACAGCAGACGTTAATGGAAACCGTATATAACGGAAGTGAAAGGTTTCGATAATCGTTTTGCGAATTATTGCCAACTTTAAAATGTATTAAAATACATTAGTGTTGAATATGAACCCTTAATGGCATGTACCCAGCGCTGCAGGCGATGTAACAAACACTTATACTAGAGTCATTAAACTTTCCATAACCCTAAGAGTTGACTTTAAAACAACACAAGAATCTGTTCTGTGGTGGACCTGAGGGATCTTTGCTGTTTTATCAGTGGATTTAATCTGTGTTTTTGTTAGCAGAAGGGGTGTGACGCCGAACTCGCCGCTCTACCGCAAGTCTGGCACTATGGCAGTATGTCAGTACTCGTTGCAGAGGTTATTTTGGCTTTGATTTAGTACAACAAAGGGTTGAGATGAGTATGCCACACACAATAGTTTTCAATACAATGGGTCCAAGTTAGCCAATTCAACAAATAATAACTTGAAAATTAAAGAACTCGTTGAATCAGATAGAAAACCTGAACCATTTCTCTCAGCAGTCGGATGATTCTTCAGAAAAACATCAAGCTAAATTTAGCTCCCTGGTTTGCCGTTTAATGAAGGACAGACAAGAAGAAATCAGGGACACACCAACTGTACATGACCTTAGAGCACGTTGGGGTGACAGGAGGTGTAGTCAGAAATTTGGCTCTGAAACGTTTCACAAACCTGAGCATTATTTCCATGCTGTGTTGATTCTTGTGCGCTCACACCTGAGCTCAGGCAGGAAAGCTGGTGCCAGATTAGAGTCACCGGTATGTATTAAACACACACATTTGACAATCAAGGGCAAGGACTGGCAAAAAATGACAAATTATTAATGGTGATTAATAGAGGTCGGAAAAAAAAATCGATTCATGTAAAAATCAAGATTCTTCTCTTCTAAGATTTAAAATAGATTCATTACTTCCAAAAATATATATATATTTTTAATGTTTTTTTTTTTTTTTAAATATATATATATAAATATATTTTTTTTAGCTCTTTAACTTAGTAGACCGCCAAATAGAGCAACACGAAATTCAGCCAGTCTCACAGATGACTGGAGTAGATCCTGAAGTACTGTATGTACTAATTCATAAATAGACCTTGAATCCATGGATCCAGAATCGTTTTGAATCGAAAATCGATTCTGAATCGAATCGTGACCCCAAGAATCGAAATCGAATCGAATCCTGAGACACCCAAAGATTCCCAGCCCTAGTGATTAATAAGACTTTGATGCTTGAAGAAGTTTGAACAGCAAAGAAAACAAATGTGGATACCATTAGTAGATACATTCATCAGATTATTCTTATAATTATGCTTGGCACTCTCCAGGCCAATAGTCATTAGAGTTGGGTTATTAACATTGTCATTCAATGCAATGGTTTAAAAGAAACCTTTTAAAACTTTTCCTCTTTGTTTTCAACTATTAGTTACATTAAAAATGTTTATGAAGACCACAATCAGAGCTGGTCTTAGGCAGAACAGAACTAAGTGGTTACTACTTGTGATATAAGCATGTTTTTCAGTTTTGTAAACCATATTGAAAAAATAATCCCCCTACAAATGATCTGCTTGTAATTGAACAAACTGATCTCTTGTAGCACCTTCTACAAATTTAAAGTCTCTTTGGGCTCCTATTCGAATAATTATTCAAACAGCTAATTGAGTTGTATTTTTGCAATTGATCACATGATTCCCTTTCTTAGAAACAAGTTGCTGGGAGTGACAAAGCCATGAAGAACTGCCGTGCAATGCAAAAAAGATTTGCAAGTCCAAAGTGCTTAGCAAAGTTTTTCTGCTCGTTTTATTATGCAGCCCACACCTCTACTGCTTTGGCTCACTCCAATGCTGTCACTCACAGAAGTCCCACCACAAAACAACAGACTGACAAAGTTATAGACTTACTTGTTAACAAACAGGAGCATTTCATGGGAATAAAATAGATATAGTAATAGATGTACTATATCCCTCTGGAGATGTGAAGATGAAAACTGAATTTTAAGGGAAAATTGCTTATTAATAAAAGTCAGCTGTTTGCTAACAAGTTCCCCATAACGTAAAAGCAAACTCTTTTTTTTCTTCACATTGTCTATAAAGGAGAAACAGTATGAATGGATATAAAGCAAGTTTTGACCAAATGGAGTTCTGACTCTCGAGGATTATGAATGAAGTTTAACCTTCACTTTTTGCATACAAAAACTGAACTGTCCTTGAAGATTGTTCTGTTGGTTTAGACAACAAAATAACACAGTAATAGGCTGGCTACATACTAGAATATTTTTAAATCTTAACTGATTTAAAAAATGTGGGGGACCACGGACACAAGGACAGTTTAACAGATTTTTAACATTATAATCCTCCGCACGCACACACTAGACGATTTGGCCAGACCACCAGAGCACACACCTGCCGTTTGTAGTAATGATTTCACAGTGGCGATTCCACAGACACCAGATCTCACAGAAACTCACATGACTTCAGAAGAAATACAAATATAGAGAATAATTGACGTCATTGGCTGGCTGTCCTGGCATGCGTTCTGATTTAAGACATTATACAAGCACTAATGTTGTTGCCATTATCCCAAAAGCTGGTCTTCTTTTCCAATATTCCACTTGGTTTGGGGCACACTTATGTTTATGTCTGCTGCCATGTTAACTGCAAAAATATGCACCAGCCGGTCGGTGACGCTTCCCAGTCTTCTTGCTCTTATTGGCTATTGCAGGTATAGTCCGAGCTAGAAACGGCAGATCTTGATATTTACTAATCGAGTTTGAGATGGCTCAGACTGGATCACTAAAAGAATCGTATTTACACCACACACTTGAGGATTATTTGGACAAAAAATGTGTGTGTGTGTGTGAGGGGGGGCTAAAATTATCTATGCGTGCAGCCAGCTTAATGGGGGGGGAAATATCATCTTTGTAGGGTTTCTGTAGCTGGCTTTTTTTTATGTTGATACAGAGCAATGACTCTCAGACATGCTGTGTACGTTCAAGTAGGCATTGCAGTGAACAGGTTTCAACCCAGAAAATCTGGGAATGTCCCATTTATGAAATTTGCAAATATAATTTTTTATTAAACAAGCTTTCTTATCCATGTTTTGCTTTAATTATCCAGCTTCATACAGTATTCGGACATCAATGAATGGCAGCAGAAGATAAATAGACAGGGTCTATATATTTCCCTTTGACTGGAAAACACTCCAAAATGTATTTTGTCTGTGTCAAAGAGGCTTTCTGTGAGCCAGAGTCCTCTGCTAATGAAATGCAACGCACAGAGGCAGGAAGATTCAGCTGAGAGTGCTGCTGCCCACGGTTGGATAGCAGCTACTCTGGCTGGTGAGCAGCCTGCCAGGCAAGCAGCAACATCATCACCTTAAGCCAAGTTGATGAGGACTGAACTGCTGGGAACCAACAGGCAGAGCTGACTGGCAGGATTCACGCTGCAGTTGCCCAGGGTTGCCAACTAAAGCTACAGTAAATTACTTTGCTGCTGTGAGTTCTACCATGGTCTGGTATTTTTCATCCAACTATGTTGCTGACACCAGCAGAAAGAGGAAAGTGCCAACATGAGTGGCGACAGGAGGATTGAAACTCTACATAGAGAAGAGAGTAAAAGATGAAAACAGTGTTAAGAGAAACAGGAGGCAGAAGAAACTTTGGGTTCTGCTGGAGGAATTGATAGGTGCGGTCAATGTGAAAACATGCTTCCTCTTCAGTCAAGACCATCTAGTCTTATGTTTGCAGTAGCACACCATTCTACTCCAAATATTAGCTTATACAAGTTCAATTTTAGCTGAAATGCTAGCCATGGCCAATGTTGGGCTGTCAGTCAACCTCATACTAAAATATCAACGCAACTACTGGATAGATTTTCATGAATGTTTTTAGCCCTGTGAGAATGAAACGTTTCCAATTCTCTGACTTTTGTACACCAATAGCTCTGGTGATCAAAGCCAAGTGTAATGAGGCTTGGTTGTACTTCGTGTTTAGTGCTATTTAGCAACTATTAGTTTGCTAACAGACTTAGCTAAGATATTGAGCATGTTAGCATCATAGACTGTATAACACATGAAAGTAGTCTCAGTGACATCGCCGATTGGTTTCTAAAGGAAATGCTATTTCCACCTGACTTTGAAACAATCTAGATACAGTTTTTACCAATAAACAAATGAGCTATAGTGACCGAAACAGGTTTTGCACCAGGCTGTAAACACATGCATTGCTGCTGTAAAAATAGGCATTTTAATATGGGACCTAATGGAGATATCTTGGCTTTTGGAGCCAGCCTCAAACGGACACTAGATGAACTGCAGTTTTCAGCACTTTTGCATTGCCTCATTTTTCAACACTAGAGGTCGATCCTTTAGTATGCAGGGATAAGCATTCAACTCAAGACACAGTTGTGTCTCACAGCTGTTCCTCTGCTAGCTCTTATCCATGTCCAGACTACGAAGACTGCTTGGACAGGCTTGGCATCAATACACTTCAGTTCTTAATGTAATTGTGCATCTTGAAGTCACCAGAGTAAGTCCTCTTTAACCAATGTGTCCCTGTGAGCAGAAAACTGTTGCAAGAAGTTTCATGGAGAATTTCTGAAAGTGGGAGAGCATCAAAACTTGGAACATGACAAAGGAGACCCATTATAAATTTAATTTTCCCAAACCTGGTGGCAGATCCGAAAACATTCCAAAGAACTTTTGGCAAGGTCATTTAGGAAGACATTGGTAAGATACATATTTTGTTGTTTCGGTTCAGGTGTTGTTTTTTTGACGAAGGATATGCAGATTGGTACACTTTTTTTTTCATTTAACATCATGCAGTCATTGTATCACCAGCTGCTCATATAACTGGTCTGTTGAGCCCGATAGACCTGCTTTGATCTCCCGCACTTTGATATGAACTCAGAGCAGTATACTACATCAGTAATATACTATACAAGTACATGGGATGTTGGAGAGAACTGGAGATAAACTTGAGCATCTTGACCTGACGTGTGAATGTCAGTGTATATGAGTTTGTTGGATTACCTCTTATTTGAATGCCAAGCACTTAAATCCTCTGAAGTTTCTTTAGTGATTGCTCTGATCAATACCACACTTAACTGCAGCCTCTTATCTGCTGGATTTCTGATTATCCAGGGAACTCTCTCTCACAGTCTCTTCTACAGTGTCTACTTTCAGCTCAACAATATGCACATAAGAGGAGATGGCATCACGAGTCAAGGGCTAAATCGACAGCAACGCTGAAGGCCAGCGTGTCAGCATTTGACAAGATGGTTTTCTATGAGAATGTCCCTTTCATTTACCTTTTGTGGTATTATCTCCCTGCAGTTCTGTTCTATTTGCCCAGGTTTTGAGATTTGTGTGTCGACTAATTCAACAAACACCCCAGTAGTTAAAAGTTGTTTTTGATGGTTGTCCCAGCATTGAAAAAAACTCATTTAAAAAGTATTCAACAGTAACATCTAAGAAAGCCTGTGTCTTGGTAAAAACCCACAGAACTCACTGTGTACAGTTTTCACTTCATTCACTGTAGGAAGACGTAGTGCCAATGGAAATACTTCACAGAGAGGTGAGGTGTAAATCAGAAAAGTTTAATTTATTACCTCTGGACTGTTGATGGATCCTCTGAGACCATTATGTTTCCAGGCTATCAGTCTGTCCATATTTCTTTCTGTCTGTCCCATTCGCACGAACACGATATCTCAGAAACACCTGGAGGGAATTTCTTAAAATGTGACACTAATGTTAACTTTGGAAACCTTTCACAGTTTGGGTGTGAATGAGGAAATTTAAGTTTATAACCTCTGGATTTCCTAAAGCTGTGCCAGGAGCCATTATGATATTAGGGTTATCCGTCTGTCCGCCTGTCCAATATCGTTAAAGTGATATCTCAGGGATGCCTGCGGGGAAATTCTTTCTTGGTATAAACATCCACATGGACTCGAGGATGAACTGATAAGACATTGGTGGTCAAAGGTCACAGTCACTGTGAACACACTAAACACATTTTATGTTAAGTGTTACAGCAATAAATAAGGATCTAAATGCCAGTCTTGTCTATAAAGAGGAATATTTTTTGAAGTATTTAATTCTAATTATATGCATACAACAGACCACAGGCTTATATCATGAGCCTGTGAGGTATCAAAGAGAACAGGCACAAGTCAGAATTAGGAGAAATAACGGCCACAGGAGAGAAAATGAGCTGTTGTGTGACGAGAACCAGAGGAGAACAAGGCAGGGGCTGGAGGGAACAACATTAGCTAAGTTAAATATCCCATATCAAAGGCTATAACTAATCCTGAGGAGTGGTAAGTGGGAAATTAAAACAGTTGCTAATAAGCGAATATCAGCTTGTATCAGTCTGTATTACCTTCTATAACAATAAATCCTCACGATGTATCCTCACGATGCTGCATTACTTTAACTCTAACTACTACTACTAAATGTTTGTGATTGCATCAGCATGTGGAGACGTAGTTCATGCATTGTAATGGTCTGACAGATCGTAGTGGAGCATGACATACAGACAGACAGATCTGCATTGTATCTGCTCCTTTTCACTATAAATAATCTGCATCTTCACTTCACTGGGCTGCATGTAAACTCTCAAGAACATCTCACTGGTTATGGTGTGACCCTCCCTCAATCAGTGCGGGAACATTTCGTTCTAATAAATTAAATAAAGTCTCTTACTGAAAAAATCCAGACACTATATATCCCGTATAAAGAGCAAGAAAGAGCGGGAGTTAGAGCAATTACAGTTTCCTTGTACAGATCACTTACTAAGTTGAGCAAAGGCAGAGTCGGACAACACGGGTCCCCCATGTGATGTAATATAATGCAATGTTAAATAAATGCATAACTTACGTCTTGTTAAACACATTAAATCAAGTCTTGGCCTTGTCAACCGCCATTTCCAACAGGTTTTAGTATTAATACTGTAAAAAATGTATCATGCAAGTAGCCTTTTAAAGTCTCCACATATAGTGAGTCTAGACAGATTTAGTCTGCAACGTGGCTGATTAATGACGTTATAGAAATGCAGAGCAAGAATTCCATTATATTTACTGCATGCCGACTAGTTAGGTTATCACTCAGAGACACCCCTGAGACTGACTGACAGATCTCCTGTTCCAAAATGTAATTGGCACTACTTTTAAATTCTGTTTTCTTTGTAATGCCATTTGTTTGGATCCTTTCTTTAGTTACATGAAATGAGTTGTTCTTTTACGAGGCTGATTTCTCTAAATTGTGTTTTCTTTGACAGATCATCACACATTTTGGCAGCACAAATTTGAGAGATTATCACATGAGCTGTGGCTCACAGCACATTCACAGTACGTGACAAAAGACATCACATGCTCTATGTAACACATTCAGGAACACTGAACAGTTAACGTTTCCTCTCTGTTTAAGACAACATTTTACGTGTGCGCTGGCGACTGAACAAACGTGTTTGATATCATAATATAACGAACTTTGACCTAAAGCCTCCTCCTACATATCCCTGTGAACAGCTCTGACACGGATACCTTAAACTAGAAAACATTAAGAAAATAAAGAAACAAGCTTGAGTCTTATATTGATGTGCTCATAAGCTGTTCAGCATCGTGGAGCTTTACATTGAACAAAAGAAAAAAAAACTGTAAGAGTCTCTGCAGGTTTGGGGTTTCTGTAATCAAACCACCAGCTTCTAGTCATCCCTACGACAAGGTGTCCTCACATCACGACACTGTATTGTAATTCTACAAATGTCATGTTGACTTTCCTTTGAAACACGAAGCCTTGCCAGAACAAAAACAAGACCAGTGCTAAAGCATGAGCCAGAACACCAAACATCTGTACTTGCAGAACTACTTACTGTTCACAAAGGCCAGACACTATTGGAAAAAAAATAAACCTCTCTTATCATTGTGCTTTAAAAAAAAGAACTTCTCTGCTGCCTTACAAGCAGTTCGTCATTACTGCAGTACCAAAGAGACGGCAATGATTGAAAAAAGGTTCATGAACTTTTTTTCCTGATGCATCTCCAGATGTGACACACAAACATCTGTCTGTCTGAAGTGTCATCTGGTGTTCATGCTTTCTTAGCTTTTAGAGCTCCTAATGGTGTCTGTGTTTTTCTTACACTGTCTAATTAAATGTATTTGCAAATATTTCAGTTCTATTGATAATTATTCAGAATTAAGAATAGAAACCAGAAATGTTTCTACAAGCAAACGATTCTATTTTGCAGTCAATTTTTTATTGAGTTTATAATGCATGTGTTTATTGAGGATATTCTCAGCACAAAGATTATTACTGACTTATCACTTTTATAGCATATCAAAACACCCGAGGCAATATGAGTCTGTGTGGATTACTTGCATCATGTTTTTTTTTTTTTAACATGGCATAATAATTGAGCTCAATATTTCTTATTTAAAAATAAGTTCTTTGGTCATCTGCCATTTCCGCATGGTGAAAATCCATTTTGTGCAGACATATTTGACAAAACATGCAAGAGGATTGTGGTCCAAAATAAATGACTCGTCATTGCCAAAAAAAAAAAAAAAAAAAGGTTTCTTCTCCCATCCCACACATAACAGATAACATTCTCAATAATGAAATGTACATTCGGCTACATTTTTTTGGGCATATTTCCTTGCTTTTCCATGTGTTTGCAGTTGATGTACGCACTTCTGCATTAACTGGGTCAGTGTGTTTAGCATAAACTGAAATAGGAATAGGAAAGATAAACATTATCATGAGCAACACATACTGATGCACACACAAACCAGCAAATGAAAAGTCTTTGATAAAATGCTGTCAATGCGCGCATTATCTCTTACTGTGATAGCATAAAGAGCAGGACAGGACCTGTGCCCTATTTAGTCGATTGAGCTTTTTATTGTCATTAAGCATGCATGATATTGTCTTTGTGCAGGGGCTCAACACATTTTTAATTTGCATATTCAGATCAGACCAAAAAAACCCTCTTATTTTAACATGTTTTTTCAACATGGTTACACTGAATGTGTTGTCAAACAAAGGAAACATTCATAAACTTATAGTAGCATAAATTACAGTAGACATGGGTGCTGTTGCTACAGCTGCTGAACTGTTTAGAAAGCCTGTGATAAAGGAGCGATGATGCCTATAACTTCCCTGTCAACATTCATTTCATTCATGGCTTCAATAGAGGAGGGAGTCTGCACTCTTTTCTTTGTGGATGACTGAACATGATATCACTTGTTCTCCAGCATTATAGAGGTGAGCTCCTCTATTGTTTTGCCTTAAAATAAGGTTATGAAGCATCCCAGCACTGAGAGCTCTGTTTGTCTTTTTGTGGTTGAGTGGGTTGCGTCAGCCTTGAAACTGGGCTTGCCGGTATAAATGAAGAGTTATGTGATGGTAAATCAAATGGATTTGTTCCCCCAAACAACAATGCAACATGACTGCATTCAAACTTCAATACAAGTAAAAAAAAATCAGCCAGTCCTGAAAATAAACTTTGACTAAAAAGAGAAAAACCTTTTGAATTCCTGTAGTGTGCAAATGTATGTGGAGGATTTAGTATATTTATTTAAAACCCATTTTGTTGTGTTGCACTGCATTTTGTTGAGCTCAGTTTGTCACACTGACTTTACCTACTTTACATTCATATCATTTGTAAATGAAGCAACACATTTGTTGTTTATATATAGACGATACAATACGCTATGTCCCAGTAGGATTCGACACAATTTGACAGTACGATACAATACTGTATGGTACCATGCAACACAATACAATATGGTCAAGTATTGTGAGATACGATAAGATACAATATGATACGATACAATACAATAGGATAAGATACAGTATGATATGATGAGATAAAATTTGATAGGATACGGTACAATACGATACAGTACGATATAGGGCTGTGCTCAAAAAATCGATATGGCAATATATCGTCATGTGCTCGTTACAAATACATTTATCGATGCAGATGTTACAGAATCGATATGGCTGCAAAGCTGTGATGACAGTTTTGAAAGACAATTGCCCTATGGTGCAGCTCACAATAACACCATAGCCGTATCGTGGCCTCTGTATCGTGATACGTATCATATCGTGGGGTTGTGGGAAATACCCAGCCCTAGTACTGTACGATACGATACAATTTCATACGAGACAATACAATACGGTACGATAAGATACAATATGATATGATACGATACGATAGGATATAGATACAGTTCAATATGATACAACATGATGAGATATTACAGGATAGAGTGTGATACAATAAGGAATGATACCATATACTTTATTGTTCCTCTCAGGAAATCTATGCAAAGCTCTTCAAGGGTGGTATTAGAGTAAAAACAATGACATACCATCAAAAAATACTGTATATTGCACATATGGTTCTCAATGTAAACACTAAGTGTCAGTGCCGTCTAAAATGAGGTGAGAGTTCCAGTGAGAGACGTGAAGGAGGCAATGATGGAAAAATGATTTGCTTTCAGAGCAGCAGCTGTTATTTACTGAAACATTCAGCAACAAGCTCCTACACACTTTCATCGATGGTTTTAAAAAAATCTGCAGCTCTTGTTTAGGAGTAACTTAACACAAGCCTATATACTTGTTGACCTTAAACAGTTGAATCGCTGCAGTAATGTAGCCGTAGTGCGCACATGATGCTGGGAAAATCAGGTTTGCAATAGATTAAAAACTTTCAGCTAGAGGAGGTCAGTGAATCTGCTTTTGAGCTTGGTGTTAATTCACTCTTTAAAGTTAAAAGCATTGACTGAGACGGTTGGATTCAGAAAAATAACAGCATTGGCTATTTGTTTAAATGCTTGACATCAGTGTTTACATTTTCAACAAGCTGCCACTTGTGTTTAAGTAACAGCTCATGTACTTCAGCGTGCTCCTCATTCATTTGAAAAGACCGTCAATGCAGCATAAAGCAGGGTCATCCTGCTACAGTAAATATCAGAACCCATCTCTACTTTAGCTTGATAACAAAAGTAGGGACAAGTTTCACAGTTTATTTGATAAACATTGGGACAAAAATGTTAAAGATTGCCTCAATGATGACTGTAAGAGTTGTCAAACACATCTTCAGAGTATTACAGACCCTGGTGCAGTGTTTTGGGGTCAAAAAAAACTTTCAGTTCTATTCTTTCTGGATCTGATCTCAGTTTTTCACCATTACACACAAAGCACTACACCACCAAAGCAGCCCCCTGTGTTGCTTTAGGCTTGCCTAAGGCAAGAGAGGTTCTCCAGTGCTGCCAAATCTGATCAGCGTGAGGCCGATTGGCTGTATTATGTGTTCTGTTTGACTCAATGTTTTTGCATCCCTGTTTCTTACCAACAGTCAACCTTCCTGAGATGCAGCCTTTATATACACATCATTATCATGTCAACAGTATTGGTATACAAGATGACCCTACCTAGTAAAAGTATATAGTACCTGAGGGATACTGTTAAAGGAATACTCTTTGAAGTAGAAAAACTAAAAACAAGTTAACTAATATGCAGTCCACATTTAAGCCTTTAACTCTTTTTGATTAAAGGTTCTTCACTCTAAGAGAATCTGCAGCTATGTGTGTATGTTGTTGTTTTTAATCGATCTACTGTCCATCCAAATAAGCATGAAGCTGTTTGATGTATCTGAGCCAGCTGGAGTTGAGCACTTGAGTTCCAGGTAAATGAAGACTTAAAAACCGAAACTTCGCATTTCTCTGGATGAATTGCTGCACCTCTCTAATGAAATTGTCACCTTAGGGATGTTTATACCAATCAACTCTTACCAAGATGACTTTCCCCTCTTAAGCACATCAAACTGAATTTACCGTTTGTTCGGGTAAATGGTGCGTCAAGAAAAACATGTTGGAATTGGAAACTTGGTAATCAACGGGTTTTTGCCAAAAAGGAATGCTTGAGACATTTTCATAGAGATTTAAAAAAATATATATTTGTTTCTTCAACGGCTATCGATGAAGTTAAAACTTTTAATAGGTACCTTTGGCTACTATTTTAGGCCGCTGACAGCTGATGGTTCCTAATGCAGAATAAATGATAAACTTCATTTTCTGGAAATGAAAAACTAAAAATCAGACACTTAAAAACCGATTTGGATGAACTTGAGGCGGTATTTCTCGCTCCTGCTGCAGAAGTCGTAAGCTCATGAGAGTGTAAAGTTTAACTTTCTGCACAGTAGCTGCCTGAGGTGACTGCTGCTATTCAGTTACAGCAAAGAGTACATTCTCGAAACTCTGTAAGGACAGACTCAAACTTTGCTAGTATTTCTTTTCTTCTGTGAAATCCGTTTAATACAAAGTCAAGAGAGAGGCACGGTGAACTTTTCAGGTCATTTCTTCACAGTGTAGAACGGCCTGGTCATGCACCTTGCAGTCTCTGTGTGCTTTTATCTACTTTCTTCTTTGAGAAACACACCCAACCTCCCAGAACAAGGCAGGAAAGAGCAAATGTTGTGAAAGCATTATTATTTTGGAGGAAAGATGGAGGGCTGTTGGGTCATACCTCTCAAAACTTACATTCCTTGGTTGAGAAGTTTGAAGGGCAGCTAAGTGGAGAAAAAAAGCAAAGAAGAAGCAGTGATGGAAGTGGTAGAAAATGTTTGCCTTTCTTTCCCCCCCCCGTGCGGTCAGCTGGGCCAGACTGAGGCCAACAAGCATGATGGCAGGTCTGTGGAGAGGTTTGAGAGAGCTGCAGGCATGCAGAGGAAGAGGGATTGATGTACAGTGTAGTGATAATGACAAGATGGTTTAATGCCTTGTCTGTAAACTGTTAGAAAATGTGTTACTCTTTTATCCGTATTGTCCTGTCATCCGCTTTTTCCGCTGCTAACAATCCCATCTTCTGCTGACCTATAACTTCCTTTTATTTGTCACTATTTTCCTAATTGTCTTTGTCTTGTGGACAGCTTTGTTCATTCGTCTCTGCAGACTGAGTCATCTTTTTTGTTCTTCTTTTTACGAGATTGAAACAATGACCAGAGGTGACAGCTTCATTATAACATAAAAGGGCTGTTAATTGTGCGGATCATGTCTCTTGGAAATTGTATTATTTACCCTCTTTAGATTGCCTCTTCAATTATAATGTAGCCTTTCCGCATGAAATTGCAGCTGTTATCATTACTGAACACTTTTTTTTCTCTCCACATCACTTCTTTCTGGATTTAGTCCCCATCCCATGTCATCACTCCCTCACCATCTTTTTTTTTTTTTTTTTGCCCCCCAGTTCCTTGCAAAACAAATTTAAATGCAAACAAGGCAAATCTGCCTGGCATGTCCTCCCACTGAAAAGACATTTAAAAAAAGCAGGAGGGAAATCATTGCAGTATCTTCCCCTAAGGAAGTGCTCACAGACATGGTGGGAAAATGCATGAAATAATTATTCAGTTCTAATGGGGTTTATTACAGTCATCACTCAAACAGTCCTCTGACAAAGAAGATTGCATTTCAGTCAATATCTCATGTGCGTTTGATGCACAGGTGAGTAGCTAAGTGAAGAGCTGCTCAAACTTTATTCCAGGGAACATCCAAGTTAGCGTTTAGGGAATATGATTACTGGAGTGCTAAAATCTATTTCTTCACTATGCAGGTTTATTTATTCCACATTTGATTGGTGCAGCCACACAGACTGCTGCTGCAGATAAACTCAGTGTTTCAGACTTTCTTTACGTTAAATCCAGAAATACAAAAAAAATTCAAGGTCTTCATATGTTCACTAAATTGTACCCTGTTACCAGGAGCTTCTGGGTAATGAAGTTTCATTGTAATGAAGCAACAGCTACCATTGATGTAAACCCCGAGACAAGAATACCACATTTGAGAGTAGCCTCGTCTCCTGTGTGCATAATTATGAAATGTGATGATCATCATCCTCATCACCATAATCCATGGCTCAGTGAGCAGATGGTTGGAAAAAATTTGCACAGGTGTGTTAGCAGGCATCCATGTGTGCTCCACATGTGAAACACTTGTTTGCTGCTTTGTCAAATGCACACTGCGTTCATTCAGAATGATGGCAGAGAGAATTAATTAGGCCAGATACCTTGCCCTCTCTCTCTCTCTCTCTCTCTCTCTCTCTCTCTCTCTCTCTCTCTCTCTCACCCACACACACACACACACACTTCTTGGGTCTATGCCAGGACCTCTGCATATGCGGCAACGGCTGTTTCTCCAGACCTCATACATTAACAGGACTGCACAATCAGAGCGCCATCAACAGCTGTACTATCTACATGAAGGGGATTTCTCTTCTCATGTCTTTTATAATTGCAACCATCTGCTTTGTATTTTCAGCTTCTTCACACTCCTGATGAATGTCCTTAAGTAGTGTGATAAATAGAAAATAAAATCCCTCTTTTATTTCTTTCTGGCCTTTTAAACACTGTTACAACATCTCGTGAAATTCACTCCACAAAACTATCATCATATAACTGACTGTCCTGCTTTTTACTTTCCATGAACTCTGATATAAAATTATTTACCATAAGAAATGAGACTAACACTAAATTTGGCAAAACTGCCTGGAATTAGGTGTAATACACCATTATGCCTGAGCGAGAGGCTCGTAACAGCTGCAGAGCATGCAGGAATTTTATTGCCAGGCTTGTTATTGCTCATGCAGTGTGATGATGACATGGAAGTACAGCGGGTCATTTAAAAGGTCAAACATTTAACAGTTTGGTGTAGACGCAGGGGCCTTGCAAAAAGACTATGTGGATCTGACAGCTGTGTGATAAGCGTCCAAAAGCTTTAAAACTTGGAAGCAGACCCATCACAACAACTGTTCAGAGTCCTCCCCTCCAGTAGGGGATACAGAGCTCATATACATCAAAGCAAGCAGACACAAAAACAGTTTCTTTTCTCAGCAGTTATGATGAACATTTAAAGGTCACATATACTCTTTTTCAACAAGTTTAAATAAGTCTCAGAGCTTCCCAAAACATGACTTGGAAGTTTCTCGCCAAAAATCCATTCCGGGCCTGTATATTATCATGCAATAAACGCCTCTATTTCAGCCCTGCTCAGAACAAACAGTTTCTGTGTCCGTAGCTTTAAATGCAAATGAGCTATGTTTGACCACACCCCCCTCTTTCTCGCACCATGCCCTATTGTTTACAGTGAGAAGGCAGACTCAGAGGGCGGAACAAACACCTAGCTGTGGGAGTGTCACAAACCTGGGGGAGGGGTTACTTCCCTTTGTGATGTCATTAAGGGAAAATCTCCAAACGGCCTGTTTGAGCACACATTTTCTAAAATGTGGAGCAGGCAAAGACGGAGAGGTTGGACTTCTCTCATAATTGTTATTTTTTTTAGACAGGCTAGGGCACAGATTAGTGTTCAAAAAACATGGCGAAGTGTATTTTGCATAATATGTGACCTTTAACCTCCGTCACAGAGTGTCAGGAACAATTCATGTGTATTAACCCAAGGACACAAACACCAAACGTACTGTAAAAAATGTTCTTAACAATCATGGTCATTTGAAAGCACATTATTTAATCCTGTAATATTACATATTTTTCACCTCTAAGATAAATAACCATATTTATTTCAGCACCATTGCAATCTTCATTACATTACTTTTAGTGCAGAAGTCTTTTCTATGTAAGAGGTAACTAATACATCTGTATAAATTAACTGTCATTTAAAAAAATCATCTCTACATAAATATCTGTTCTGCAAATTATTTTAAGGAAACATTTTTTTCCTGGTTTAAGGTATGAAAGCAGGAGAATAATTTCTGGTTCATCCAAACGAAACTGTCTCATTTCCAGAAAATAATCTCACACTTTTGTTTTTACAGTGCCTGCCTTAGGAAATTAACTGTAATTGCATTATAGTTGAGTTTGTCTTGTGGATTGCAGTTATAAAGGACACTTTTTCTTTTATTAAGCTTAACTGTGCAATTAAAACTTAATAACATAACAACCATAATTTGAATGATCTCATTTGCCTGGCAAAGCCTTGATTACCAAGTGCAGTTGTTGGAGCATATAGAAGAATTGAATGGTAAATGATGGTGAAAGCAGTGGTTCTTAAAGAGGCCTACAATCATTGTTCAGATGTATGTTGTTCCCACAATAAGTGGGCATATGTATAATGTCAAATTAATTCAAAAGTGTTGTATGCTGCATGAAGAAAAGGAATGTTAGACAACTGCAAAGTGTTATCTAAGATCTTTAACATAAAAGTAAGAATGTAAGATGTCGTGAACACAAACATTCCCTCTGCATTGTTTGGTGTGCAGGGAAGAGAAAGTTAAATTTCTGGCTTTATGTAGAACTATAGTCTTGAAAAGGTAAAAAAAACCCTGCACACTTCTCTTGCTCAGCATCACCATTTATTCGAAAACGCCACAATCTTTCGGTCCCTCTGGACTTTTGTTCAAGTGTGCTATGTCTTCATTGTTTAAGATTGCTTCACTATAAAGAATGCTTTCCTAGAAATGCATGCCAAGGTTTGTGTTAACACTTTTTATCCGTGCTTTAAGTAGAAAAATCAATTTATTTTTTCTACTCCTTGTTATGAAAGATTCTTTTTTTTTTAAGGTACAGAACATCACCCTCATTCATTGTGAAGTATTTTAGGCTCCTGGAGGCCTCGGCAAAACTTAGCTAAAGGGCACTTCTACCTGACCAAGTTAAAACATTTCCTTACACTGCCCAGACACATCAGACACCCCAGTGCTCCCCCAGTGCTCCCAGTACAATGTTCCTCTCTTAAAAGCTGTTTGCTCCCTACTTCAATTAAAGGAAAGTAGACCTTTGTTGAACAGACCTAGGTATTTACAAAAAATGAAAGCATACTGAGGTCAATGTTCTGCAGTTTGTAAACAATACTTTTAAGTGGCTTTAATCAACAATAAAAGTTGCATTTTACGCTTGTTTGTCAGACTTTAAGTCCCAGATGTCCCCCAGCCCAGCCATTAGCAGGACAGACAAACAAACCAAAGCTATGCAGTACAAGCTGGCATCAACTTAATGTTACCATTATATGCTGACAGCCAACGTCTCCAATGGAAGTTGTAAACATCGACATCTGCTCACACAAAGGGAAGGTGTGGACCTTGTGTATCTTATGGGGCCTTGCAACTTGCCCAGTGAGCCCATGGGTCCACCTGGCTCTGCTGGTGAACTTTGAGCATTGAACTTTCTGCATGACCAAAGCAGAGGGATTGTACAAAACCTGGCAAGTAACTCTAATCCCACAGAGAAATGCCTGACACACAGCAGGCCTCCCTGTGCCCTAACCCACCACTGAGCTCTTGACTCGTCCAGTGTTTCTGGTTCATCCTGAGGATTAAGGGAACCAAGTTGTTTGTGCATTGAGGATAAAAAATTATGCCCTACAAATGACCTACAAGGTGCATTGACCTCAAGACCTGTTCTCTGCCCTGATTTCTTCTTGAACTACTTTAACAAAAGCATCTTGTTTCAAGCTAACAAGAACAGAGACATGGCAGAATGCTCAAATACAGCTCTTTAAGGCATGTTTGGCCTTCACTTTTCTCATCAGAATCTTAAAAATAGTTTGCTATGTCTTGTGTTTGCACTCACTTACCCTAAAAAAAATCATACATCAACATTATATGATAGCAAAATTAACACCATCAAAAGCTATGAACATGAAGAAGATTCTGTATTAGCAGAAGCATATCAGGAGATTGAGAAATGTCAGATTGTAACTGCCAGTTTGTACATCTGTGTGCATATAAGTGTGTGTTATGGTAGTTGCTTAATGAGCACTAAGGTCGAAGCATGAATAAAGCAACTTATCACAACTTCCTTCAATACAGGCTACATTTTTGTGACTTGTCAGCTGGATTTTGTGTAAAAGAGACCAATGCTTGGATTAGACTGGGGATCAGCTGGATGAAATAAAACCTGCATGCCCCTCTGTGTCCACATACCTGTCCCTATACTCTGTCAAAACAAAACAACTCTGCCACTCCTGATAAAACTTTGCCTGGAATAAAGCACCTCGCTGTGGGCTGAGACAAGAAATCTTTGGTTTGTATTCTCAGTCGCCCCTGACAACAATCTTGCAAAAACTTGAAATGCTGAGATAGACTCTTTGAAAACTGCATGGTCCAGTATTTGCCCAATTAGAGCAACTCTCGGTTTGAAACAGGTCAATACAAACTGCTTTTTTTTCTGATAGCTTTAACTCACTTTAGGTTATTGTCAAATCACAGAATGTTCACAAATCCATTTTTGGTTGCCTTCTGCAAAACAGTCATGCAGTTGGCTACAAAGGTAGTAACAAAGATAAAGGTGAATATTGTTAAAATCTGTTCTGCTCCTTAGAGCATGTACACCAGAATGTAAATGCAGATGTTTTATTTTCACAACATGGATCTTCTTCAAATGTTATATCATTAGAAGGGGATACTTATCCAAACGAGCACATGCTGGCAAATTCATTGTTCCAAGATGAAAGATGAGAGGCCAAACCATTAGAGCCACATTAAGGGGTGAATCCGGTGATAATGAAACCATGTGATGATGGTGTGTCGGCCTTGATAAAATATGTGCCCCATCAAACAGCAAGTTATTATAAATGTATTGAAGAGACTGTCTCTCTGTTTCTGTCTCTGCAGGAAATGTGTTTGTGGTGAGTTTGGCGTTTGCTGACCTTGTGGTAGCCTTCTACCCCTACCCTTTGGTTCTCTATGCTCTCTTTCATGATGGATGGGCACTGGGAAACACACAATGCATGGTAAGGCCTCTTCAGTTTGAAAGTTCAGTTTAATACATATTGTGGCCAACAAGGGCAAATCTGTGCAATGGCCCAGAAGATGTTCATTAAAAGAAACAGTAAGAAACAGTTCTTTGCAAATAAAAAGAAATACTCACAAATTAATCTGTCCAGTAGTAACATTAAGTCTATAAAGAATACTCCAGTTTCACAAAAATTAGACCAAAGTTGTGTTTTTTTTTTTGTACAAGTACATCTTGAGTGCCCCCAGGACTGGAGCACTTTCATTTTGATGACTGGAAATGCAGCAATTTCCTGTTACTGTACATCTGTTTTTCAGAATGAATTATTTATGTATTTGCAGTGTGCCTTTCTTTAAAGAAAGACACAGTGCTCCGTGCAATACTTTTTGTTGTTTGGATCTTCTTTCCGTTGTTGTATTTGTTTTGAATTAGCATTAATCTGAATATGCAGCTCATTTCCGTTGGTGAAAATCTTTTTCAGAGGGCTTGCCCTTGTTGGCCCTTTAACACCAGTAAACTCTCCATACACATTCTACAATGTAAATAAACGCTTTCTTTCTTTCCTCCTGTTCAGGTCAGTGGTTTCCTCATGGGGATGAGTGTCATCGGCTCCATTTTCAACATCACTGGAATTGCAGTGAACAGATACTGCTACATCTGTCACTCATTCTCCTACAGTCGGCTGTACAGCTATCGTAACACTCTGCTGTTTGTTGCCTTAATATGGGTGCTCACAATAGTGGCAATTATCCCCAATTTCTTCGTTGGATCCCTGCGCTACGACCCGCGGGTCTACTCCTGTACCTTTGCCCAGAATGTCAGCAGTTCGTACACGGTGGCTGTAGTGGTGGTCCACTTCCTAGTTCCTATTGCTGTGGTTACCTTCTGTTATCTACGCATCTGGGTGCTTGTGATTCAGGTCAGTCTTCTGCTTCTTCGTGTGGTTATTTGTTTAGAGAAACACAGGAAGAAGTAATGGGGCAGTAACACCAGCCAAATTAACAATGAACAACCTTCCAATACCATTTAGTGTTGGAAAACAATATCAAGATCCAAGTCCCTTTAAGGTCTATAATGTCAAAAAAAAAGGGGTTAATATAAGTGAAAAATGACCTGAATGTTTGTTTTAGTTCTGGAGAAGTGATTAAAAACAATTCTGCCACTCAAAAGTAAAATCAACAAGTAGAAACGGTCAAATAAAGGTCAAGAAGTGAAATGTTTCATGTCTGGGTGACCTCCAAAGAGGCCTCATGTTACTCTCTGCAGATTTTTAAGTAAAATAACTTCTGCTAAAAGGCAGTTGACTAGTTTTTGCTCTACTTTCTTTTATTTGTGTGTTTGTTGGACCAGCTCAGACATTGGTTTTGGCATTTTAAAGAAATCTTAAAGTAATTACCGTAGTTGATGTCATTGGAAGATGCTTAAACCAAGTAGATTTAAAAACTACATCTGTACATTGTAAAGATAAGAAAATTCAGTGCCTCTGATTTCAGCAGAGATATCATGCTTGACAGGCATATGGGTGGACAGCATCCCTGGAGTGTTTGAATGTGTGGATATGGACGTGTGTGTGGATGTCGCTGTAGGCCATGTGTGGGTTTCTGTTTGTTTTGTGTATGTAGGTGTATAAGATGCAGAGGCAGAGTGAAACATTTGCCTTCTAGCTATTATTACCTTTAAGTTATCTTGTGTACTCTTATGAACTCCTGTGTGTCTTCTTCATGTCCAGGTGCGACGTAAAGTAAAGACAGAGGAGAGCCCTCGCCTCAGACCGAGTGACATGCGGAATTTCATTACCATGTTTGTTGTCTTCGTGTTGTTTGCCATCTGCTGGGCTCCACTAAACCTGATCGGCTTGGCGGTGGCCATAGATCCAACCCGTGTAGCTCCCCTCATCCCCGAGTGGCTTTTTGTTGTCAGCTACTTCATGGCCTACTTCAATAGCTGTCTGAACGCCATCATCTATGGCCTTCTCAACAGGAATTTTAGGAACGAGTACAAACGCATCGTCACCTCCGTCTGGGTGACACGGCTCTTTGTGACAGAGACTTCGCGAGCCGCCACAGACGGCAGGAGCATGAAGAGCAAGCAATCACCACCTCCGCCGCTCAACAACAACGAGTCAGTGAGAGATCGCATCAACAAAGAACGAAATCTGGACTCTTAAGTCTGTGAAATGGTTATTACTGTTTTTATGAGACATTCAGAAGTGTGTGCAGCTAAAGGAGTATCAAGCAAAAGAGATAAACCTGGAACACATGGCTGGGTTTTCTTATGGATTACATGGTGTGAATTGTTAACATTTATGAACTTTTTTAATATAATGGATAACTGTTCAAAGTTATGTAATTACTATGAGTTGCAAGTTAATTGTTCTTTGCTAAAGTGCTTTGCTTAAGTGCTTAAGAAGGAGTTTCCTCTGCGTGTAAGCATTAACAGAGCCAACGTTTTAGCGATGCTGTGTCCTCAGGAGCCATGCATTGCAGTTTTTATTGTGCTCTTACTCTATTAACAATTTTACAAGAAAAAAATGCTTATGTAGATTCCCAGACATATCACACAACACAAGGTAACCGCTCTTTAGTAACTCTGAAAGCCTCAAAAAATTCAACCTGCCTCAACTCGACTGAAGAAGAGAAAAGTAGAAGAGGAGATAAGGTCGGTCTGTCTATTATGTAAAATACCAGTCTGATGAGATTTTACATGATGGTGATGGTATAAGACGGTCTGAACTGACATGTTTACGGGGTTAATGTGGCAGGAGCACATTTTATGACACTGACACTCTTGCACTGCAAACAAAAACTTAGTAATGAACTTGGTATATTTAATCAGGAATTTAAGTAACTGATGTAAGTAAGATGCATTTTTTTAAATATACGTTTTTGATTTTTAAAATCCCGAAACAAATGATGCATGTGATGTAGAAGGTGGAGGACCTGCTATTGCTGCTATATCCACCGTTCTGCACAAATCCTCGACTACTCAACTCAGCTGTGGCGCATCATCGTGGAATGTTATTGCAATCCCAGTTTATAGAAAAGGTAACTTTAGGCTTGATTGAAAGTAATGCCAGCCTCCATATCTTGATATTAAATTGATTTTGATGTTGCAGTACTTCATAAACTTTATCCTGAACAGAACACAAACATGCAGTATCGAAGGTTAAGGTAAAGGTGCTGGAACATTTCCATTTTCTGCAACTAATTCACAAAGCTACTTAGCTGCATGTAAGACAATTATAATGACATTATCCCCTTTCCTATCTGCATTAAAGTCTACATTACAGTCATGTAAATGTGTCAAAGTAACACTACTTCGCATAAGGAAAGCACAACTCCATGTTGACTAGTTGACAAACCTGCAAGACATTAGTTGTTCAGTTTCTCATAGCAAACAGTGCTGCTGCATGGACGATTCTTTAAGCACACTTACATTTAGCTTTGCAATTTGAAAATCAGCAACTGTCTCAATCCAAAACATCCAACATCAGTTATATCTTAAAATCATATTCGCTTACTATTGAGACAATCCCTCAGCTTTGCACATGCATATTTTAAACAGGTGTCTAACTGATTTAGTGTAACTTGTGCTGCTCTCCAGGCCTCACAATAACAAAAGGAATACAAAGTTTAAGATACATTTTCACAGATTCTATGTAAGACAACCAATGCTCCTTAAAAATTAAGACACAGGATGGAAACATTTATAGCAAGCAATATAGAATATGCACAGGTCCCTCTGTCTATTACATCAGATGCAGTATGTGGTGCTCTTACACAGTGCTGTTGTAGGTACCAGATGTGCTCGTGTGGTCAGATCTGCTCGGGGGTCCTTCGCTTGCGTTTGTACGATGATGTAGCACATTGTGATTGGCTGTACGTCAGAGAGTCGGAGAGAGAGATCAATGTCGACTTATGAAAGACGAAGAACTCAAACACACAGCGTCCAAGCTGCCTCAAATGTCGCACGCTTGTTGAGAGTCCCTGTCTGAACATGTTTATATGCCATTATTCAATGTTTGTAATGACGCCGCCTACTGGTAACAGACAGTGAGCATCGTGTAACATGTTTCACTCGTCTAACATCAAACATACACAATGTGCTCTAACTTCTTTTTGTGTCCAAAACAAATAACAGTTTTGACTGCTCACTAGCAGAAGTAGGACCTCGAGCAGATGTGACCACCCTAGTAGATCTGGTACCTACACCGGTTCTTATTTTTAACTCTATATTTCTTATCTTATCTTTTCCTTTCATACTTTATTTTCTAATTAATGAACTTGATTTGCCAGGGATGTACTGATGCTTTCACTGTGGCAAAATGAACAAAAACAAAAAGGGCACAATGTGGGAAGCATTAGGAGTTTTCTTGTCACTTGGGGGTGTTTAATTTGGTAGAAGAGTGACATTCATTGCCTCTTGAATTATGTTTGAAAGAGATGGAGATTGTCGACAAAGATACAGTTCATATCTGTATTCCCATCTCAGGGTGCCTACCAAGCATTTCATCACATTACTCTATTTGTCTGAAGCATTTGCAGATAATTTGCTGCCATGTAAGGAAGTCTGAAGACAGTTCAAAGGGATATTTTGTAAATTAATGTCAGTGTGGTTTTTAACTGTGGTATATCGTTATTGGAGTTGTATTCAAAATGCGCTTTTTTATATGAATCAAGCTTCAAAACCCCAAATTAAAAGTTTAATGTTGGGCAATGCTAAACCTCTTCTTCCATTAACTCAACAGAAGTTGCAATGTGCATCTACAACATCACACGCAATTGGCCTGTACATTGCATTTCTGCAAATACATTTGTCTTTCAGAGCGGGGTGATGGACACAGCCTTTAAATTGCACATAATACAAAAATACATGAATGGAAAATCAAGACGCTCATAATAGTTATTTATTTATTTTTTTACATTTAAATGTGTTTATCTGGAAATAAGTGTTTTCTTATACAGGGTTAAAAGTGTAAAGCCATAGATCAAGAATGGTTTGGATGGATTGAAACGGATGAGAATTTGTAAGAAAACAATGTTTTTTTTTGGTAGAGGACGTTAGAAATCCGGGGTACCTAATGTTTTTGATTCAGATACATTTAGGGAAAGCTGGGGCTGTTCTGACAACAGAGGTCAGAAGGTCATTCAATCCTTGGGGAAACCATCAGTGCTGTCCAGGTGTAACATATTTTTTAAGAAAGGGAGAGCTTAGTAACAAAAAATCTACGAGTGATGTTGTAAGGATATAGGTAGAAACTATAGCTCAAACATCTTTGTTTAAGACGCACTTGGAGGACAATGAAATACTTTTTCAAACCAAAGAAACAAGCAGAGCTGAAGGTAGCTGGGTGTTCAAACTCTTTTCTCAAGTTACTGCTGGACAAATTCTTCATATCACCTTGGGTCCTTTAAGACTTTTTATTTTCTCATTCAAATGTACTGCCTTACAGTTAACTCAAATGTGTCAAATTTTGAATTATATGGATATGTGCCATATTTTCTCTTATAACAAGAACCCATTCTTACAAAGCGGGTTTGCCCCCATACTGCTTCCTTTCATATATGTAGGACATTCAGTGTCAAACAGAAGTGCACATGTCGGCTTAAGGGAGGAGACTCAATAGCCAAAACAAAAACACCTTGCTCACCATTGTGTTTTATTCCTTTGTACCCCACTGCAAACGTATGTAACTTTGTTCATTTATGTTCCCTATGCTTGCTGTATGCACCCTTTACTTTGGGCCTGCTCTCCATGCACACAAGTCAGACAGCTAGTGTGTCACCTTAAAAGGTTAGAGTTACTGTTTTTCAACCTGCACGTGATTTGAATGCTGTTCCTGATATGCAGCACGTTCTTACGGCTTAAGTTTTCCACTTGGCTGCAACTTCTTACTGGGCTTGGACAGTTTCAAAATGGTCATCTGGTAAAAAAAAAAAAATGGAAGTCGCAAATTATTAACCCTTTGTTATGGCAGATTTGTTAAGAAGATTCTAGCCTTTACAAGCTGCTAAAATCAATCACGCCTGCTAGAAAGTGGTTTTTTTTGTTATCAGGCATATGAATACTTAACTTTGGTGAAGTTTCTTTTCTATAACTAAGGCTGAACATCATTTAAGCTATGAGTGAAAAAATTACAGTGAGCCCAATTTACTGTATTTTAGTCCTGAAGTGTAAATTGGCTATGCGACATACATACTGATGGGGTAAATTCAAATTTGCTTTAAAAATCAAACATACCAGGTTATCACAATGCTTTTACTGTAATTAGAAGATTGGAAGATAAAGTATCTGTGTGCTTCTAATCCCTTTGAGTGCTGTATTCAGTGAGGAAACATGCCCTTGAAACTCAGCATCATGCTGTTGGAGTGCCTTTGCAAACTCCCCAGCATCCCCTCACAATATCCATGCAGGGCTGACACTTTCTTACAAGAGGCATTCCCCACTATTTCTTGGTTTCTGGGCTTTTTTTTTTTTTTAACTATGTGATCTCTGTTATTGAGAAAAAGCAGCATGAGCCAAGCAGCCACTTTGCATTTTAAAGGCTTGTACTGGATGGCTACAGTAAACATGGTTGCTACATTTCACCACTGCTTACAAAATATCCTCAAATCTTTGCAACTTCATTAAGTTAAAGTGTATTCAATTTGATTAAAAAAAAGTGGTATTCTAATTAAGACTCTTGTTAATCAAGGCCATAGTTTGATTTGAAATACATGTGGCCTTTTGATCAGTATTACAGTCTGCTATGCAGAAACCTGGCAACCCTGGGAGCAGCATTCAAATATTCTCTGTGGCACAGCAGAGACATGCCTGCATGGCACAACACAGACTACCCACTTATTTTGAAGTTTTTTCTAGGCTGACGGATTCTATTATATACAGGTGGACATAATCACTATACAGTGCCCAGTTGTTGTTTTTTACGTGTGTCATTCATGTGTTATGTAACAGCATGACATAATTAGCTCAAAGCTAAAGAAGAAAAGGATGCACCACTGATCAAATCATATGCAGTGTACCTTCACTGAGATGAAAATAAAACGATAAGCCCTGGGAGCATAATTGAATGCATTTACAGTGTGTTGTTATAGGAAACGCAGTGACAAACCACAGAAAACAAGAGGTTGCTTTTGCACCATCTGCGGTGTTTACAGAAAAGAAACTAATCTACCCAGTCAAAACTGTGACTATGGAAATAATAAAATGTTTGCAAAGCACAAATCCTTTTTGCCTGATAAATATTTACACTCTGTGGCCTCTAAATTGGCTGCAGCTCATTAGAAGAAGGTCACATCTCTGTCTGCTGACAGCCTGGGTTCTTTGAATTAAATCACAGGGTGGAAGTGAGAATTTCTGTTATTGCTGTAATGTTTTATCATTGGTTTTTTTTGGTGTACACTCCCCGGGTTTTACAAGAATTAACAACTTCATTTTGGAATAAAAGCGAGGTTGGTTATTGGCAGGAGAAGTTACATTTGGGGCATTAAGCCAGTTTATTTCTTGTGTCTTGATAAATGTCTTCTGTTCTGGAGCCTCTGTGAATGTGCATGCTTGTCTCATGTTTTAATGACTTGTGTTCATTAACAAGAATTCAGTGCAAGCTGCGATGCCCTGCGGACGGTAACACGAGGAACATGAACCAAAGGGAAAACTGTGGAATGTAATGGAATTTGAAATTTCAACCCCTCAAAAAGGCTTAGTGGTGATGCTAAGTCTCCTCATAATGAACTGTGTATAAAGAGATTTTCATTATGTGTACAGTTCTACTGAAACACGATGTGATGGGAAATAAAATGGATATATCATGCTTTGTGATGTTTGCTTGTTAATGCATTTGTGGAACCATGCGGCGGACTCAAAAGATGAACCCTTGTATCTTTCTTCTCAGCATTTCATGAATCAGCCTTTGAAAGGTTTCTTAACAGCCCGAATTCCACTGTTAGCAAAACGTTTCTCATTGTCGCTCAGGATGACACTTTGAGTGTGTAGACTGAAAGTTTCTTGTAGAAGAGGCTCAGAATCAGACTGAATAGGAGCTAGGGAGCTTTTCCAGCACCGTGCACAATTTGAACTCCCTCTTCTGATCTCTTATCTTTTCCACAGGTAGGAGAAATGGATGAATAGTTTGAATGGAAAGCATTTCGCTGCCCTTAGTTTAGGGGTCAAATGAGTCGGTGAATGGGTAGAGCAGCTTGTGAAGTTACAGGGTGTTTATGATCACATTAGACATGCCTGCTGCACTTACATCTTTCATTTCATTTCAAATGTTGTACTCTTGTTTATCCATGAAACTTAAATTAAATTTACTTTTTTTTAATTAAGGCCTCAGCCCTTTCATCTGTAAATGAAAATCCAATTACAAGCCAATGATAGTGTTTTAAGCAGCCCCTTTACATGCCCATGACGCCTCAAATTAATTTATAGTTCTTCAATAAACATCATTCCTTTCCCTCTGCTCCACAGTGTGTGTGTGTGTGTGTGTGTGTGTGTGTGTGTGTGTGTGAGTGTGAGAGAGAGAGAGAGAGAGAGAGGCAGAAGTTGCCAGAAAGAAGAAGGCATTCAGAAAAAGAAAAAGCAGATGACATTTTCGAACAGCAGGACATGGACAAGTGGCTGGAGGAGATCCAGCACTGGAGGCTGAGGATTATGATTAACAAAAGGGAATGTGGTTAAGAGAAAATATTGCTTGCACATGATGAATAATTGCAGCAGGGTGATATCCAGATGGTGGTCTTAATACATTCCCTGTACTCGAGGCACACTGTTAGAGGATGCAAAGAACAATCTGCCTTCAAAAGGGAGTGCACTCATTAAGTTAACCAGAATGTAATACTTTCATTAATTTAATTTCTGACTGATTGCATGCCAACAAAATGTGGCCTCATACATACCAATCTGTGTCTTTTATGATACATAGCAGCCTCTCCACCCACCCACGAGAAGGTCAGCTCACATCAAAAATTACATGATTAACAAGGTTTCCTTGTACAAAAACTCTGTTTCACTTTTCATTACTGCATGACTTCAGCTCCCATACTTCAATTAAATATCAAACTCTCACAACGCACTATTAAAAAAAAAAAAAAAGGCAGCCTTTTTCTAATGCAATATCTGTTGGAAAGTGGCCTCCATTTGGGCGCCAATGTCACAAATTCAAATGATCAAAAGAAAAATGGTTGTACTATTATTTTTGTTGTGCCAATTTACATATCCAGGCGAACCTGACTGGTTGGGTTCAACCTTTAATTATTATGATTGACATTTCATGAGTAAGAGGAGACTTTAATTGCACCTAATGCATGGATTAACGAGGATTATCCATACCCTCGATTAACTGTTAATCCACGAGTTAATTACACCTAGAAGCAATATTATGCCTATTTATTTCTCTGAGATTAGAGGGCACTGTTGGATGAAATTACACAGCTTTACCTGATCACACATTTTAGATGGTAAATAGTGGAGCGATCGTTATTAAAATTGCTTTAAATCAAACAAGCTTGCTTTGGAATATATCTGTGTTGGATAGAGCAGATGTTTAATAAAATGGTGGAGAGAAGCTCCAGTACTTACATTTAGTAAACATGTGCTTTAAACACGCGTGGCCTCTTTGACTCAACGGCCCCTTCACATTTTAAACACTGATAACATGCCAGATGTGTCCCCACTCACCAGGACTCAGCAGGCTTTTAAAGAGGAATGGGATCCAATGACTCACTCTATTTTGTGTTTTTTGACACATTCATTTATAAACTGATACTTGTCGAGTAGCTCGTTCAGATTGTTTATTGGATTTTTCATATGTAGTTTGCACAGCAAAGGAGATTCACACACACAACTCCACGTTTTGAATTCCTGCAACATCTCATCAAAGACATTTTCCCGTTCTTAAGTCTGGCATAGTTGACATCTTCAGGGAAAAAACAACAACCAGTCTTGTCTTGTTTAACCAAAGAAAAGTGGAGTCTAAAGTTCAAATGCAGTTTAAAAGAGATGACCTTTTCTCTACACAAACAAACCATAATTACAGTCAACTTTTTGTTTTTTTAAAGAAATGACTGGTCTTTCACAGACAACTTTCTCCTTGTGATACATCCACTGTTGGAATACTTTCCAAGAGCTCGACTTGAATCACAAGCACGGCAAAATAAAAACATGTCTGAAGCTATTGACTCTGAACTGCCTTAGCCATATTACAGCCTTTGTTCCTCTGCCAACAAGTCCCTCTTCTGCAAATCAGCCGCATCACCGCTCGACTTCAAACACTTTCAATGACTGTACTTTGCAGCTGGAAGAAGTGGGCTGACTAGCTGCTTCACGAGTCAGCATCATCATGCTCTCTGCTGACGACCGAGAGGAGCCTGAAGACTGACAGTATAGCTGCTAAGACCTCCAAAGAGATGTCTTATTGTTGTCATGACAACAGACGCTGCAGACACTAGACAACAGACACTAGGCTTTCTGTCTAACTAAATCAATATCGCTGAGCAAACTGGAACTTTAAAGCAGAAAACCTGTCAAGCTCCTTGGCTGTTGCTGAGTGTTAAGGGATGAAGAATAGGTTTACATATTTTTCTTTTCTTTTCGGTTGTTGTGCTATCTTTTCGGTTTATTGCAGCATAGAACAACAAGTTGGTTTGTCAGCTGCACAAAAGTGCCATATTTAAACAATGATACTGATGGACAAGGGTCTTTGTCCCTGTTTCCGTGAATCAAAATGGAGAGTAGCATAAAAATTCTGCTTAGTGAAACTGCAAAATTGTTCTATCCTCAAGATGCGTTCTGAATACACCTCAATCTTGGATCCCATCTGCTATCATGCTATGATGACAAATGCCTCTGGAAGCATTGGCCAACTTTTCGAGCCACGTGTCGCAGGCGGTTAGCAACAAACTACTTCCAGCCAAGACTTCCTTTTCTGTGCACTGCAGTGTTTACACTCCAATAAGCAACATGTGTTCAGATCAAACGGTAAGCGAAATACGCCCCCTCCAGACATGTCTGCAACGTCAAAGCCATCATTTGATGATTGTTCTTCTTTTTCTGGCGAGTCTCAGTTTAACTGTAAATACTAAGTTATACAGAGGCTTCACTCTTGCTTAATTTATAAAACTGGAAAAGAAATCAGATTGCTTGTTTGTAGAATATAGGTTATACTGATCATTTCTGATGCATTCAAGGGAGTCAGAGAATCTAAACACTTATTGGCTTTTCGAAACGATAAACTCAAGTGTCGCTCAAGTTAAAATATTTGATTGAGAAAAGGTTCTTAGCTGCAGTTGCACGCAGATAACTGTTTGAAGAGATAAATGAAAAGTCAACAGATTATTGCTGATGGGAGCTTTGATACTTCCGATTTCCATGCCACCTTCTTTTGCTTTTCATGTGGACTTTGTTTCCGGCATTCACTAAAGGCTGATGATATATGATTGGTCAACACTACTGTTCATTCTATGGACTATTAAAATACTACAAACATAAACTAAAACACTTTTCATAACAAAAATCAAGGCCCTTGTCAATAGATTAAAATTGTATGTCGAATCTGTTAGAATATGCTGAGCAAAGACAATGAAACACTGCGCTATGTGTGTCATACTTAAACAAAAATTATGTTGAACAGCATTGTTCTGCCCTCAGTGCTGTATATATCTTGCAGCTAAATGCTTTCCACTACCATTGTGGACTGTGCCATCCCCACTACCACCGGCTGACGCCCAGCAACCACCATCGGACTGTGTCGTCCCACAACCACCGACGAAATCAATTATGATTTCAATAATTTATTTGTAGTTATTTGTAAGTTCCTTCGAGGTCTTAAAATCAATCTGGTTGTAAGCGAAATGCATCTTAGACAAGTTCAACATCAAACTTCACGAAATAAACATTTGTTCAGAAATAATCATCTGCAGATACAAATTATAAGTATGCAAACGTCAATCAACAAAAATGCAGATGTTGCTGCATACGCAACCTAATAACGCAGCTGTGGCTCAGTTGGTACAGTCAGTTGTCTCGGGGGTTCGATCCCCAGCTCCTGCAGCCACATGTCTGATGTGTCCTTGGGCAAGACAAGTAACCCCAAGTTTCTCCCGCTGCTTCCACGGCTTATGAATGTGTATGAATGGTATTAGTTACTTCTGATGGTCACTTTATATAGCAGCTATGCCATCAGGGTGTGAATGGCTAGGTGCGACATGCGGTGTAAAAGAGCTTTGAGTAGTCAGAAGACTAGAAAAGTGATATACAAGCTCAAGTCCATTTACCGTTTACCACATAACCACATGCTCCTCCTGATTGATGGTTACATGACATCACTACCTGTAAGTGCTTTCTTGTTATTCTTAAACTGACCTCATTTAAAAACATCTTAAAATTACGTCATTAAACAGAAACATATATCTAACATATCAACTTTGTAACGGCACAAAAATATTTTTCTACTCTTAATATTAAACATAAATGGGCACAAACTTTCACATTGTGAGCATTCCTTTATCAATTCCCATTTAAGTATAATTCAGTTTTATATAAATTGTTTATTTAATCATTTAACAGCCTCTTTCTTCATGCTTTTGTGCCTGTGTCTGGGTGGGTTTCATGCAACATTTTTTCCCACAGCACCACTGAAAAGTAGCTCAGATGAAAAAGGGTTCTAAATTGTTTGTTGATAGTTTTCTGTGATAGACAGGAAACCACACACACACACACACACACACACACACACACACACACACACACACACACACACACACACACACACACACACACACACACACACACACACACACACACACACAATGGTGGAGAGGTGTGCTGCACCTTTGTGCAGTCTTGACAGGCGTCAGGCTTGCATGGCCCTGAAAAGTAAAAGAACATGTGGTTTTATAAACACATGTACAAGTTGCAAATTCAAGCTCCAGTGAGTTTTTAGCTGGTTATGAAACAGACTATAATTGAAATGTACCTACAAAGAAACCAGCTTGATTATTTCCACACAGTTCATTAATTAAATGGCTGCTGCTGGGTAGGTGTCAGACAAGGTGAAAGACAGTACACTGCTGCAACAGACTTTGTTTCCATTTTGGAGAACAAAGACTTACAGTGAGTGACACAAATTAAAAGAACGCAGGAGGCAGGAGGTTTTTTTGTCTGAAAAGACTAGACACGAACAGGACAAGATCAGCAAGGAGATAAGAGGCACTGCTTTGTCCACAAGTGGCGCCAAAAGGGTCACAAACAAGCGGCAACCTCCGGTGTTGAAAAATGAAGCCAATGCGGAAGTGCAAAATCCTGCAGTTCATCAAATGTCCGCTTGAGGCTGGCTCCAGGAACACCGGAAGTCACGTACACACAACAGGCAAAAAAGCAATTTTTACAGCATAAATTAACATGTTAATAACCTGGAACAAACATCGGAATAGGTCTGATTAGTTACTGTAATCATGGGCATGGGCTGTAGGGGGGGTGAATTCTTTGTAAACAGCTCCGTTTTGTTTTGAGTGACGAATGTTATCGATAGTTAGTCACGTAGCTGAAATGATTGACAGGTGAGCGCGATGTAACGCTTCGTCAAGAGGCTTAAAACCCGACTCAGCTCCAGCTCTAAGCCTGTCGTTACATTGACTGAGAGATAGGCTGAGACAGCATGACCAGCATGGCGGCTGCTGCCGATGAGCCTTCAGAGCCCCCTGCTGTAACAGAAGGGTGACATCACTCAGGCTTTGTCCAAATAATATTTACAGTCTATGGTCACAAACCAAATTATTGTCTTAATTGAAAAATACACATGCACTTGTACCTGTCCCACTGTAGATATAAGTATGATGAAAGATCATTCGTTCCATATTTGTATTCATAGTGCACTGCAGATTCACAACATGTAATCATTTATTCAAAGTAGTGTACCCCTCCTTTTTTCCTGAATGTTAATGTTTCTGCAGACATGCTTTTCTTTCAGGATTTCCAAAATGTGTTTGTCATTACACTTTGCATTCTTGGTAAGGTGAAAATGTGCCTCTGAAAGACTCATTTGAAATCTGCCCCCTCCTTTCATCACCTCTCCAACCCTAAATCCACCTCTTCTACTGTACTCTATTATGCATTACTCGTACAGAAAAAGTATTCTTTGCTTATCTACTCTGTTGTGATTTCATATTTTCCACACTCTTTTTGCCATACATCATTCCTCCGGCTGTAACAGAAGCATCATTTATTATTGTGTTTTAATGTTAATTACTTTAACAGTCAAAAAATAAAGATTGACTGGGTGTCTAGCTGAATATTCGAAGAAAATGTATGGACACACACACACACACACAAACTTAGTATTTATAGGAGTGAAGCTTGACATAATCTCCATTAACTGTGGGTTACTATGTCTTAACATCTGGACTTACTCAATTATTCATCGCTGCATAAACTTTTAGTGGCTGCACATAATTGCATTACCTTAATTCATAAATACAAAATGTCAAAACCCCAACAGCAGCCTATTAGCATGCTGCTGTACACTTACTGATTTGCAAGTGTAAGTGAGTGATTCGTCAAGATGTGAAATGCATATTAATGAATCAATCTGAGTGGTTCGTATAGATGGATGCTTTGATACCAGTGAACTCTATAAGAAGACTTTGTGTATTATAATTTCAGATAATAAATTCGATCTTAAAAAGAAATAGGCGATAAGCACTTAAATGGATGTTGTGGCTTTAAAGCAGACCTTTGCCTTTTCCCCTTTGAGTTCTTTTAAGATTACACAGTAA
Source organism: Tautogolabrus adspersus (assembly GCA_020745685.1). Lineage (NCBI taxonomy): Eukaryota > Metazoa > Chordata > Actinopteri > Labriformes > Labridae > Tautogolabrus > Tautogolabrus adspersus. The sequence goes on from CM036546.1 coordinate 21,512,027, forward strand.
GTTTAAAGCAGTTTCTAAAAAGTCTGAAGGGCATTTAGTATTTACACAAGGCTCTTCAGATCTGATGCCCATTATGATCACGCCGTCGTGATACCAAAATGCCCAAACTTTATTATAAAAAGTCTTTTGTACCTGAAATGAATTTGAATGGACGTTTCTCCAGGTTAGAAAATATTTCTGAGTCAGAATCTTTTCATTGCCCCGCACTCTTGTCTGTTGCTGTAACATTAAAGGAAGAATTTATGAGAGCGGGCAGTTGGGCATACTTCTGTAAGTAATGACATTACTGCTGCAGCAGCTTCGTTTAATGGTCAATGAAGTAACTGACTGCAGATGACCCACTTTTCACAAAAGCAGTGGGAGCTATTGAATGTGAATAAATCATAGCATATCTCATGTTGATCAAAGACAGATTTGATTAAGACTCATTCCTCTCCCTGGGCCATCTGATCTCTCTTTAAGATATACTTACTATAATTACTGGTTAATAAACAACAATCTAATTTTGTTAAAGATTGGCTTTCAAAAGTGTAGATAATTACTGTATTTTTCATGAGATTGCATGTCAATAGTCAATGCACGTCTTCGCTTTTTAAGCTGGGTAAATGATAACAGTTTCTAAATGAAAACTGCTGCTTCCAGTTATTTTCACACAAAGGGGAAGACCAATTATGCTGTCTTTATTCTTCTGTTCACTATGCAGGCATGCAGAGTGCTAGTGGGATGTCTATAGGTCTATGAGACAATCCGGACATCTGCATTTGAAAGTACTTATGAAACAGATAATGGCTTTCTTTCTGAAATGCATCAAAAGACTCCTGGTGTGTATCAATGTCAAACATGACGGATGCTCCTACAGTTAACATTTTAAGAAACTGTTTTTAAATGTCCTACGGTCTCTGAGTATGAAAAACTACAATTCATGGTGCTTTCCAGATAAATGTAGTTTGTTTAATGGACCATTTCCTGAATGTTTTTTGAGTCGGTGTTCACATGCTGTGTGCTCATTGAGCTGATTGGCAAGCGGTCCCAGTTCTCCTGATCCAGATCTGCAGAGAAGAGGCAGTGCAGAAGGTGTCTCAGTTGCTCGACTGGAAGGATTAAAGAGGACATCAAACAGTAATCTGAGATCTGTTCATTACGGCTCCTCTGATGAAAATGGAAATATGAATGTGAGTTATGCAAGTTGAACAGAGCGAGAGAGCCTCTGACAACTGTTAATGTAGTTTAATGGTGCAGACGCAATGACAATCATTGATTTGCATTAAATCACTTCAACCATAAACTGCTCCAATAATAAAGTAAACAACTTTACTAACAATCACATTTCCATAGATGATGTTGTTGTAAAAATTATTACATACATTAGCACTTTATGATAATACGACTCGGCCTTCAAAACAACTTAGTTCCCATTTTCAGAGTGTCTTCACTGCTGAAAGAAAAAGCCACTCTAGTTCAGACAAATGCTGGATATCACTCACTGCACTCATTGCACTCTAAACGTTCCACAAATAAAACCTATCATAATCTAATTACAGAATAAAATTACAATTATACAATCATCTTATCCCAAGTGTAGCACCTCGTAATGCTATGGAGGTAATCAAAAGTTTAGGCTCTCACATAGTTAATAATACCTGTCTCCAAATGATGTATGACTTTGTTTTTTATGAGAATGTTTAAAGTCATAATGATCCAATTATTTCTGTCTGAACAAAGTTTGAAACTCTGAAGTCCTTAACTTTAAATTGCAAGTAGAAATCAATGTAGCTCTAAAACAAAGCATGTAACACACTGCAGGATACTGATCTATTCAGATGGCTCCAGTGGTGGGTGCTACATATTGGTCTGATTACCAGTTCATCTCTACACTGACACTGACAGCAGATGACATGCACCATGAGTAATCCTGATGTGTCACATCTCTCTCTAGAATAGAACCAGCAATGAGTAACAGATGAGTATACATGCGAGGTTACTGTTGAAGTGTTAACTTTGTTTCTGTTTGACCATTTGATTTGACAAAGCTTATCCTTTTGATTATACAGCCAGAAAAATAACAGCTTGTCTTTTTACTTTATATTGAATGTATTAATTAGACATGCAGTCATACAGTAGCAGTGTTTTACTTCCACACACCTTTCTCGAGTAGTTAATAAGCTGCTTCAAATCCTTGGCCTCATCTGTGTAATGAGTGATTCTTATTCACAGCAGTTGTGTAAATATCAGCGATAATGACAAAGCACACCTTCAGTTCATTATTAATGGAATTAACTGATGAACTGATATTAAATTAACGGATTAACAGTTAAAGCTAAATTGTTGAATAACTGTACTCATCCGTTTTGATTTTAAAAAGGGTAAGAGTAATGTATGATTAGGGGCGTGTTTGAGATGACTGCAAGCTGGCGCGCTGTTGTTTGTTAGGAGGCTAAAGGCCTGCTTCAGATCCACCTCTTTGCCCGTGTGTCTAGGTTGACCAAAAGTTGGATTGAGACGACATTTTCAATATAGCGACTGCCATCATCGGGCTTCAAAATTCCCCTTTAGTAACCAATGGGTATGGGTGACATCACCAAGACTACGTCCATGTTTTATACAGTCTATGGGTCTATTGAGCATGCGTTTGTTTAGGCCAAATAGGTTCACCATAAGGTCTTGTTGGGCATTTTTTAACCACCTTTCTTGCTGATTATGCCTTGACTGTGCTTTTCTTGATTGCTAAGTGTTTATCTGTAATATTCTTTTGGTCTTGTTTTAATATCCTCTGTTGATTGGACCCCTCAATATGATGAGAGATGCTTTCTGATTGCTGTAAGGGAGACTTTGGATTAACTGTTGAGCTGATGTCCATGTAGATATAGATTAGATTCCCATCCTGGTAAACACATTGTCTCAGACTTTTTTCCTTGTTTCTTCTGGCAGAAAGAAGTTTGGTCAAGGTTTTAACTGTAGGTAAGTAAAAAAAAGTTGTGTCATGTAATGGAGCCTACTTCCTCCTTTGCCGAATTAATTTCATAAGTAAGGAAGTTTGATTAGTATTTTTCTTTGTTCAGTCATGTTTACATCAGGGGAAGTGAGACTGACTGCACCATGAGTCAAGGTAGAACTGATTCAGAGCTCCCTTTTGATTGGTCCAAGAAAACAGATAACAGGGTCGAAGGTGTGTGAGATCTGCAGACTGGTAGGTGTGTGCGTCGTTTAGGAGAAGGCTGTGAGGAGAGCCAGTTTTATTCTATGTCTGATCCAATACTCCTGTTTTTGTCTGCAGAGGACATTTGATAATGACATGAAGGCATTTTTATGATTTTGTCATTTTTGTGGCAGCATGGTTAACTTTCATTTCACAAAATTGACTTTCCTATTAGAAAAGACTCCATGCTTCTACTCAGTTCAAAGGCCGAAGGTGGAGAACGGACAAGTGGGTCAGCCTATGATTTATCAGTCTTGTAGGGCCTTTCAAATAGGCTGCTGCTTGGACCATTGGATCTCACCGCACTTCATCACAAGCAGAGACACGCCAATGAAAGAATCAGCCTCATAAAAGACAAACTATAGGGTAAGAAAACACTGCAGTCCAATGACTGAATGGATCTTAATAAAAAGGTTGTAAACCCTGCGGGACCACTCGTTTAGTTGTTTTTCTCCTGAAGATCCTTACAAAGCTGAGCATATGTTCATTTACTGATGTTACCTCTTAATTGGTTGGCAAGAAATCAGTGCTCCTAAGTGTCCTCGTATAACTTGCAGCCTGAAGAAACAGTCAGCATTGTCCTCAGTTGACATTTACTTCTACTGTATGGTCATATTCACCCCAAACACGGTCTGTCTCAGGGGATTTCCTGATTAGATTAATCTCACTTACATCCTGTTTCACTTTGATATGCTAGGATAACCACTTTCTGTAAACTTGCAGGCCTATTGTATCCTCTTATTCACTGGGGAACATATGATGTGCTTTGTAGTCTTGCCATGATAATGCATGAAAGAGTGCTTCGACTGGACTTCACAATTCTTAGTCCCAATTTATCTAACAACCTGGAAACATACAAAATAGGATTTCCAACCGTTTACTAAGGCTGCCACAACATGGTCATTATTATACATTTGCTAAAGGCCAAGTCCATTTATCCTTCTTAGGAACAAGAGCTTGATGTCATAAAACTATGTAAGTGCATCCATTCAAGAAAAACAGGATCTTTTGTGTGTGTTTTTCCCCATCCACTTCAGGTGGATGTTTTTTTTTATCTCTTAAATATCTCATTTAATTGATTCTCAAAGTAGTGTAGGTATAAAATTGTACTGTACAGCTTCTTAGATGAGGCTGCTAGTGCGCACCACATATACAGTAAACAGAGGGGCACATGCTTTTAGGGAAGTTTACAACAATGGAACACGGTTTTCAGACTCACTGACAGTTCTACTCTTTAAAGAAATGCAAATGAAGTCAAATATGTATCTGTTTTGGTATCAGTATTGACCTCAGAAATAACAAAAGGAGATTTAGTAACTGTGACTGTGATGAATGATAAGTTCAAATACGTCAAATGTATGAACGGATAGTTCTGGGATAGTTCAATAAGAATTGAAATTGTAGGTAAAAATAAATAAATAAACCAGAAAGAAACAGCATGGGTAAGTTGAAAAGTAAGTAGACAAAAGTAGTTTTTACAGTGTGTTTACTACTTTGGTCAAAGTACACAGAGCAAGAACGAAATACTCCTAACACACTTATTCAAAAACCTTTCATGCCCTTTGGTTAGGCCATCTCCTTTAACAGGCTTTGGTGAATGATGTGCTTTGCAACTATTCTCTTTCAAACAATGCTCCATGCGAGGGATGACTTGCAGTGCAACAATTACAGCTCCAAGGACAAGGATGGTCTGCTCAGTCTGCAATTGCAAAGCTTTAGAGAATCTGTGAACAATGTTTACTGAATAACCCTGAGAAGATAAAAGTCCAGTAACCAAGTCAAGGGAAATGTGTGGCTATGGTTGGCCAGGGACAGGCACAGGATGCAGACCAATTCACCCAAATGCACAGATGTCACCATCCATGGTGCCCCACCAAAAAAATAATGCTCTCCAGGAGGTACACTGGTAATTAAGCTCAGGGTACTGTGCAAATTGAGAAGTGGGAACCAATTTGAGTACCCGATGATTTGTATCAACATAGCCGTGATTTGGTGGGGAAGAAATTGTATTTCCTAAGTCACAACTACAAAATTACAAGATGACTGAAGGATTTTGTCTGAATTTCCAGGAGCCCCATCATAAACATTTGGCCAGAGGGGGTATTAGGCTTGAGGGGTCTGGAACTGGGACTGTAGGGGAGAAGGAAATCAAAGCAGCCAGGGGAAAAAGCCAAAAGAGCTTGATGAGAGTTCAGGCATTGGGAAGTGAAGATGTGTATTCATTTTCACATGGTCAGTCCCATGTTAAGGGACGATGATCCAAATGGCATAATGATGCTCGGCTGGGTACCAACTCTTCAGCCTATTAAAGATTCTTGGGGTCAGTATCCAGTGAAGGGTAAAAAAGAAAATCCAGCATAATAATATAGCTTCTCCACATCAGTATATTTGTCTGAAAGGCCTACTGTCTGTGTTTGTGTTGTTTGTTGGGGGCTCTCTCTCTCGTTCCACTGAATCCATGTCTAACCAATAGATCTGCTAACAATGAACTCATCAGCTTTTCTTAACATCAACCCTCCCCTCTTCTCCAACCATGGGCCACATTGTCATCTTGATTGCCAGTGTAGTATCATGCTATACGAGTTGCTAGTTTAGTGATTTCAGAGAATGATTATTTGTAAAGATTTTAAGCCTGATACTGTCTTTTTTTCTGTTGCTTCTTGATCACTTCACACTGCCTACCCGCATGGCTGGCTGCTTGCCCTAATGTAAATCCTTCTAGAGTGTCAGCATAGCCACACCAGTCCCCCTACCAACCCATCCTGCCTAGTCAATAATCCACCATATCCCCTTTTTCCTCTGCCTCATCCAACCATATTTTCATATCCACTTTGATTCTATATCGCAATATGGTCAAATAAGGCTGTTTCTGTGTACTGTGGTTGGTCCCATCTAGTGACTCTGCCAAGATTTTAGAAGGCTTGATACTATCGCAATAATACTTCACAATTACCTTCCCACTGTTCATTATTGTGTTTCCATTAAGCAAAGTTGTGTACAGCCTTACCCTGCTGAGCACTTTGTAAGTACTTGGAAAGTAATGTTTGTTAGAGAAAATCTCTTTTGAAAAATGATGATAAGGGGAGCACAGTAAAGTCAAAGGAGACCTGTTTGTGTGAAGATTTGGTGTTTCAATGTGCAACAACCAGAAAACAACAAACTCCATTAGATAGAACTGTGAAGCCTATTCCATGTACTTTAACAAAACCTTAGCACCCCTTATGAAATAATAATGGACTTAGTTTCTAGTATAGTGGCAAATGCTGAGAGGTGTGAGCTAACAGGAGACCCAGCTGGTACCCAGCTTTTTTTTAAATCAATTCATTTACTGACAAAATGGTTTTTAGATGGAGAAGAAAAAACAAAACCAAAGAATGAAATGAAGTGGGGAGATTATTTGAGCAGCAGGGAGCTATTCAGCAGGTCGGCTTTCTGTGAGCTTGGCTTAAGTCATTTATTCCATTTCTTTGGTCTGTGCTGTAATTGTTTAAAACCAAGATGTATAATCTACAGTAAATGTAATCTTCTTCCCTATTGCAATTACCCCCCCCCCCCCCGCCCCCTTTTCATACAATCAGGTAATACTATTTAAAACCAATTACCAACTATTAATACAGCTCACACTTCATTTCATATATGCACATGATGTCTTCTTACTTGAAAACAAAGTTGACATTAGCCTGGACACAGCTAGCTAGATCACCATAGCTATTGATGGTCACTCGTTGGACAGTCCAGGACTACAGGACCAGCAGCACATCAATGAAACATTCAAAGTGTTGAAGCAATATCTATAGTAAGAATAAAAATGGTAATTCATTCATCTCAAAGAAGGAAGTGATTCTGTAGGAAGCAAAAAATGCCTCCAGCAAGTGATAGCAGGGGGTCCAGAAGGACTGGATCCAGTGTGGAGTTGGCAAAGAGCATGTCAAATACACATTACAGGCATCAAGACTGGTATTTGCACCAGGAGGCAGACAAATATAATATATGAATATAAAGAGAGAGAGAAAAAAACATATAATTGATGCCAATGCCCTCGTGTTCACACAAACCGCTCATCATCAAGGTATGAAAGAAGTGAGCTGTTTGATTATTCTTTAGTGGCAGAAAGAAAGTGAAATATATTCACACAAATGATTACTTCTATACTTTTACATTTTCAACACAGTGCTGGAAATTTGAGACCAGTCCCATTTCCAAAAAGTGACGGTTGACTTGTAAAACCAGCAAGTCTTTCTCATTTCTATCTGTCAAAAGGTACCCATCAGCGTCTTATGTGACACACAAGAATTTGATTTAACTTTCTTATAAACGCCTCAGCTCAAAATATTAGACCCACTGATTGCGTCCCAAGCGAAACTGCTTAATAATGTTGTATTGTTATTTGGCTTTTGCCTTTATTGGATAAAACAGCGGTAGAGATACAGCGAATTATGAGGAAGAGAAAGTGTGGATGACATGCACCAAAGGACCGAAGTCTGGAGGGGAATCTGGTGCTGACAGAGCAGGAACTCAGCTTGTGAGCATGCAGCATGCGTGCTCAACCATTTGACCTACCCGGCGCCCTATGTGTTATTGTTTGAACATTTATTTAAACAACCCTTAACCACTATGTTTTTTTTATTAACATGTTGTATCCGAATACGGTTGAGCTATACCCATTTTCATAGACACGAAGTCTTCAGGAGGGACATTTTTACAGTTTGTTTTCTGGATAATATCCTCATGTACCTGATGTAGTGTTTGCACTAGAAGAAAGCAATTGTGCTTACAGTACAGCTAGACCAAGGAACATCTTGTGAATTTTCATTTTTCAATTTAATTTGTCTTTCATCCAGCACCAGTTTGCTTCCTCATACGTTATAGAAGTAGATTGATGCCTCTTTTCATTTGAGTTGTTATCAGGAGCAGATTCTGGCCATACTCCTCTTTAATAGCTTCTCCAACTTCCACCCATCACGCTGACTTCCTCACCCCTACTTTCTGTCTTGGTGCCTATAGAAAATGCAGCATCCTACTGTGCAGTGAATATTGGCATTGGACATAAATCAATTAAAGTGCAAAACTGTCCGCCCTTTTCCCTTTGATCCCCTGCCTCCAGTTATATTTAGTATGTACATTTGCATGCACACTTTATAATGGTTCTGAACTCTGAATGCACTCTTTCTTAAGAAATCATGCAAACAGCCAAAATGAACAGCAATGAAGATGGCTTTACCAATTTGAACACATACCGTAGCTACTGTCAAGTGAGACATACAAGCAAACACAGAAAATGCTGCATGTGGTCAAAAATTATCTGTTACATAAACTTACTTCTAAACCAAAATTAGCAGCAGGATTGGTCACCGATGCAGAGTTTTCTTTATGAACTCAACTTGATCATCCCATACAGACCAGACTGTGATATTTCTTCAGTATGCCAGTGTGCACCAGCTCTTTCAGCAGCACCAGCTTCATTCAGTCCACACTAGTTTTTAACAGGGCCCACAACATAACCCAGGGCTATGTTTCACATTTTGACAGCCCTAGACCTGCTCTTTGGCCAACAGGCATTGCACCCACTCCTACCCTTTACCTTCCAGATGTCGAGCCCACATGTTAGATGGTGAGACTTCTCAGTACGTGTCCGTCTAATCTCTCAATGTCTCATTCGTTAACCCTTGTAGAACAAATCTCAAATGTAAGCTCAGGTTTGAGGTTCGCTTTAAGACTGCAAAAAACAAAACATCTGGTGACATCTAGACTACTTGTGTCAATGGCTGATGTTACATGTTATTTGTTATCTATGAATGCCAATGAATTATGGAACAAAATGTCTAGATTGAATCTAGATTTTCAACCGTTAAATGAAAAATGTAGGACTGGGGTTGAAATTTTAAGTTTGAGTAAATCCTATTATTCATATAGAACCACTGAAGTTCATTCTACGATGTATCTCATCTATACAAACCCATTTCCTGAAAAGTTGGAAAGTTCTGTAAACAGTAGGTAAAAAGCAATGATTTACAAAACTTGTTTAATCGGAAATAGCACACCATATCAAATGTTGAAAGTCAGAAATGTTGTTTTTTTCTTGAAAATTATACGCCCATTTGTAATTTGAGTCCAGCAACACCTTTCATAAAAGTTGTGACATGGTTATATCTACCAATCTGTAGCTTTACCTCATCTTTTAACAACTCAGCGTTTGGGAACTGAGGAGACCAATTTCTGTAATATAAAGTGGAATGTTTTCCCATTCTTGCTTGATGTAGGTTTACATGTTGAACAGTTTGAGGTCTCCTTTGTTTTATTTGTTGTTCATAATGCACAAAATGTTTTCAACTGTTGACAATTCAGGACTGTAGACAGGCCAGTTAATCACCAAGACTCTTTTACGATTGAGCAATGCTGTTGTAATACATCCAGAATGTGGTTTTTAGCCGAAAAAGACGTTGTCTATTGTTGCTCAAAAACCTGTATAAATGGTTCAGTATGAATGGTGCAATCACAAATATTCAGGTTACCCATGCCATGTGAGCTAATCCACTCCTATACCATCACAGATCTTGGGTTTTAAACTGATAACTAGCTAGAAGGACACAGGGTCCATTGTTTCCAACAAGAAAGTCAAATTTTGACTTGGCAGACCATGACAGTTGTCCACTTCGCCTCAGTCCATCTTAAATGCCCTCTGGCCCAGAAAAGGCGGCAACCTTTCTAAATCTGTTTCATTTATGGTTTCCTCTTTACATTGTAGACTTTCAGCTAGCTGATGTCCACATACAGAATCATGTATGTTTTTAATGCAGGGCCGTCTGAGAGCCGAAGATCACACCCACCAAATTTCTTTCTTTCTTTTCTGCCTTGTGATTTGTGTACAGATTTCTTCAGATTCTCTGAATCTTTTAATGATATTATACTGCAGACTGGACTCCCCAGATTCTTGGCAATTTTACACTGTGATTTTTTTCATTTAAATTGTACTATTTTTCAGCATGATCTTTCACAGATGGGTGAACCACTCTCCATCTTTACCTCGGATAGACGCAGCCTCTCTGGAATGCTTTAAAAAAAATCTAGATCATGTTAATAACCTGTTACCAGTTAACTAAATGAATTGTGAGATGTTCCACCACCTGTTTTCTTTTAGAATTTCACATCGTCTCCGGCCTTTTGTTGCCACTGTCCCAACTGTTTTGTTTCAACATTTGATGTGTTGTCTTTCTGCTATTTTCAGTTAAATGGGGGCTTTCAGTGATTTGCAAACCATCACATTCTGTTTTTATTTACATTTTATTCCCAACTTGGTTGAAAACAGTTGGACTTAACATAGCTAACTGGATATGAGGTTGTTCTAAGTAGCTCCACTGCGCTCAGCTACAGTGAAATATAATGAACACGTTGATGATTTAGTAATACCATTTTTTTAAAGATATTTTTTGGGCCATTTTGTTTTGCCTTTACAGAAAATGTTTGGAGAAGAGAGTGGTGGATGACTTGCAGGAAAGGGCCGAGGACTGTAGCCTCTGTACATGGGGAACGCGACATAACCGCCAGGCTAGGTGCCCCGAGTAATAGCAATCTAATCAGATCAGATAGATCACTGTCAGTCACAGAGGACTTTATACAGCAGGACAAGTACTTTTACACTTTTTGCAAATACTACTACTTTACCTCAAGTCGGGTTTTTTAATGCACATTTCTTATGTTCCAATGAATATCCTGGTACTTTTACCAAAAAGGATCCTAATCCTTCTTTCATCACTGGTGGCAGGTGGATGGACATTACATGTGAAATGTATTTCCACAAATTTATGTTGGAGCAATTGTGCTGGAAATTTCTGTTATACTGCAAAAGAAAGGATCTTGAGTCAATCAATGTCTTTGTTTGGTTTTATTCTTCTTGCAAGTAGAAGGAACAAAGCTTCAGAGTGTCAAGACAGTCTGTAGGAAAGCTCAACGTAGTCACAACATGCTTGGGTTTTTATACACATGCTTCACAGAAAAACCTTCATGACTAAATAAGGAGTGTCTATACAGGCGCAGTCAGAAATATCAAAGACATTTTGTAATGCATTTCACGTCGCACAACAGTAATGTCAAGGAAACTTCACGTCTGGGTATCTTTGATATTTCGCTATTTGTGAGAAACATTTGTCCATGCAGTATAGACAAAACAAGAATATTACTTATGAAATTGTTGTTGCATTTCTCACGCGAGCTGTGAGAAAAACGTGTCCTCGACAGTTAACAGAATTTTTCCATTACACAATCTGGTAATGTAGGTTCTTATTTTTCTATAAAAACTACTTACACAGTATAGTTTGGAAATGAATGTATAGAATTCATATGAAGTATGGATTTTGCTTTCAATGGCAATTTTTTTGTGTGAAAGGCTTACAGCTATGTCATCATGTTGAGTATTAATTACACCTTTGCTTTTCCTGCTATGAAGAGGGAAAATGTCTCCCGTTAAAAAAAGCCAATTAGAAAAATGTGCCTTTAAGTTAAAGACTTATCTGCAAGGGCAATTAATTTAACAACCTTTAAACCCTGGAGGGGAAGTAATCTTGATGATATAGGCTACAGTACAGTCAGCAGTTTAAAAAATGATATGTAATCAAATCCACTATATGAAGCAATAACTTGTTGTACTTTACTGGGGTTGAAATCCTCATGTTGCATTTGTTTCTTAAAGAGAGCGCTCGTTTTATTTGTTTGTAATTCTTCAAAATAGCAAATAAGCTGCTGATGTGTGTTGACTGCTGGAAAGTGTTTATCCTCTATCTCTGTGTGTGTGTGTGTGTGTGTGTGTGTGTGTGTGTGTGTGTGTGTGTGTGTGTGTGTGTGTGTGTGTGTGTGTGTGTGTGTGTGTGTGTGTGTGTGTGTGTGTGTGTGTGTGTTGGGGGGGGGGGGTCCTCCTGAGGTTTATTTAAACCATTTTTTGAAGTCATTCAAATCCCATAAGCACCAGAACTTCCCCAGGTCATACTTTATCAACAGCTCCACCACCTCTAGCAAATATTAACTTGTGGCCCGTGTGAGATTTTGAAAAAGTCAAAATCCCTTCAGGCCGAATAACTTCAATCCTCCAGAAATGCCACACATGCACGCAAGCACGCACACATACAAATATGTATATATCACCCTATTTTCTCCTGCACTTTACACAACCTTTCTAATGTAATGCAGAAAGACCTTGATGAAACCTGATAAAAGCATTAAACATTTGATATAACCTCGTAGAAAGGGGATAACTTGAACAGAAAAATGCTCCTTAATCTTGTTTTCAGATAAACTCTATTTGCTTTGAAAACTGTGTTTATATGTTTCAATCAGCAGTCAGACGTCAAACAACTTCCTGAACGCAGCTTGAGGCAAACAGACAGTTGTGCTTAACGCTTCAACCAACAGTGAATTATACAGTTTGGATAACAGTCAATAATGTTGATTTATGAAAAACAAAGTAGTTCTTAAACCTATACTTCAAATAATGCAATCCATCTCATCAAGTCAAATCGATTATTTGACATAGGAAGTCATTTATGTGACTGGTGTAAGCTGAGGAAATGCTCCGCAAGTGATAGTACACACTCAACCAACCTAAACAAAGAGAAAAAACAATAAGTCCCCTTTAACCCAGAGTTTGAAAAATGATATCCCCAAGGCTATTATTTTATTTTCCCATCTTTGGAAACATACATCTATATATTTGAGCACGGATGGACTGGCAGCCTGCTCAAGCTAGACCCAGCCTTCAACAAAATGCATTCTTGGAATAGGCTTGTGCCCCCTGTAACCCGGCGCACAGGAAGAACCAGGTATAACAAATGGAGCGATGAATAGAAAGTGTATTCTGGCCAAATGGCAATGCTCACTGAAATATCAGATTTTCTCTCATAAAGAGGGAAAATAGAATATGTCCTGTATTACACTAACTTTATAAACACTACAGCATACACCGCCCAAAGCCAATCCTTTCATGTCAACAAAGAGGAAGAACTTTATAATCAAAGTGGTTTAAAATTCTACATTAAAAATAAATTGGGGACTTTTTTTTTTTGAATGTTCAAAACATGTTTTATAAAATCAAGACCCCTTATGCGTTTGTTGTTTATTGTTATGGCATCCCATTTATATCTAAATAATTTAGCATGCTGATTTGTTAAAAGTGTTCTTCTTTTTATTCCACCAAAAGGTAAAAGCATCAACAGGTCATTTATGGAGATTTATTCCACTCAGTAATAAGAAATGAAGGGAAAGTCAAACGGGTGTGTTATTTAGTTATTTAGGTGTGAATCTCAGGGTGCCTGGCTGTTTTATTCTGCAGCATTCATTCCTCAGCTGGTGTGGAAATAAATAGAAAAAAAAGAGAAAGATTAATAGGGGTTCTAAGTGTCTTCTAATATCCCCTGTGGAGGATTAAATTATGTTTTTGCTTTTTACATCAGTGGAGCCTCACTTTTTCGCCCTTAAGGACAAACAGCAATTTTCAGGTGCCTTCAGCAGGGCAACCCGTTTATGTTTGCAAATTGATTTTACTCTGCTGTAAAAAGAGCTTCGATCAGAGAAAATGTCCTCCCGTTGTGATGTTATCTTTTAATAATGCACCACTATGCACACGTTCTTAAGGAGAGGAAAGTAATTGCTGTTCTATATGAGAAATGATCAATTCATAGCACAATGTGTCTTTGAAGTAAGGACACAACCATGTAGAGTATGCACACAATATGCAGGGTGCTGAATGTTAATGTAAAGGAGCCCACTCTTCTCAGGTTTTGTCTATTATTATTTTGGCTGATGAGACCCCTACTCAGGTTTTACAAGTGCAGGTAGTCTTTTCGTGCTCTAAAAGATACAATTAGACAAACAAAAGCAGACGTCATAAATCAATAACGAGAGACAGAGAGAGAGAGAGAGAGAGAGAGAGAGATAGAGAGAGAGAGAGAGAGAGAGAGAGAGAGAGAGAGAGACAGAGAGAGAGAGAGAGAGAGAGAGAGAGAGAGAGAAGGTAGTAGGTGGAATAGTTAATGCACAGCTTATACTGCCTGCAAGGTTTCTGTAACTTATGTATGACGTACTCCGACCGCTGCTTTGACACGTTTTGACCCCCTCTGCCCAAACCCCTGATATTACTAATGAGCTGACTGGAAGCCATAGAGCAGGTGTATAAGTTAATAAATAAACAATGACCAGATAGATAATTGTTCATTTACATTTGTGGGAGGTTTTTACAGTTTTGAAAGTTAAAGATTATCACCCTCCAAACAAACGTTATACTACGAACGTACATTACGTTCGTAGTATGCTATTAGAAGCTAAGCTATACATCTGAATTACGTTTGTGGGCTTTTAATTATGTTGACGGTGTTACATACCGTATTACTTATACAGTATTCATTCATGAACATGTTTTAGTCATGGTGACTTTCTTTCTTTTTTTATGCCTTTATTGGAGAGATACGACAGTGGATAGAGTCTGAAATCAGGGAGAGAGAGAGAGAGAGAGAGAGAGAGAGAGAGAGAGAGAGAGAGAGAGAGAGGGCAATGACATGAGGGAAAGGAGCCGCAGGTCGGATTTGAACCTGGACCGCCTGCTTGGAGGGCTATAGCCTATGTACATGGGGCGCGCACTGACCACTGGAGCCCCATCATGGTGACTTTTTAAACTGTTTTTCAAAAGCTGCATTTGTATGTCGTCTTCTTTTTATTTAGTCTTTGTGTTTGCTCTGATGCTTTTACACAAATGAAGTTCCTTACAGATAAAGTTCTTTATATTAAATTGATGTGATATGTTTTATGATTTCTGAATGGCTAATTACAAAATGTTTGTATAGAACGGGACACAATGGTAGACGTTATGAAATGCCCGTTATTGAAGTGGTGATGAAAGAGCTGGCAATATTAGAGGGGAAAGTTCACACTCGACGAGATGAGATCCTCGGCTAATACTACCTTTAATGTTTTAATGCTTGGTTATGGTTCACACTTCCTACATTCAGACTCTCCCTATCACAGCTTCATGTGTCCTACATATCGTCTGTGCATTTCAAAGAACTCCCCCTATAGAAAGAACATTATTAGTTCTGGAGCTTTCCATGACCGACAAATATAACAGCCACAGGGAGAAATTCAAACACATCATATGCATGCATGACATAACCATGCTTACATAACACACAAACAGAAATACAAACCAACTAGGACACGCTTAAACATATTATAATGGTGTCCCTGTCAATCTGGTCCAGATCAAATTCAGTGTAAACTACAAAATTCAAAGAGATAATCTTCCTTCGGTTGGGTTCATTCAAAGACCACTGTTCTCTGAAACATGGCTTTACCAAAGACAAAAGAACATCTTTGTGTTAGATGGAGAACCCTTAAATGAAAGGAACATTTTCAATTATCTGCTGACCTGAATTCAACAATGCATGGTCCTTTTGTCCGTCCAAGCTTCAGCACAGATAATCAAATGAACCATCGTGGCCAGATTTGCTGATTGGCTATGGGGTATTTACGGTCTCCAGAGGATGGATCCTCATGCATTTTGCATTAGTCCGTCTTATTGCACCATCTTAACACATTCTCTTCACGTAGATAAAGAAAAGACTTACATAATGGGAGTTAAACACAGAGTTATGTTTGTTTCACCGAAAATCTAATCTTTGGGGGCTTGGCGAAACAAAAGGTTTAATCAGGATAAGAATGACACGGATTTGGAACTCCACTTTGTTGCTATCCAGGATCCGGTAATCCAGCTGACATTTGTCACCATTTGAAAAAAATATGAACTTGATCAATCTTATCCAGATACAGACTTGTATGTATTATCCAGATTTCCAGTGCTCTAAATGGGACTAAATATTGCATACTTTGTTCAAAAGGGGGCGCCAAAATCCAAACAAAAAATCGAAGGTTTTCACAGTTGCTTTTGCAAAATACTTCTTGTTTGATACTAACAACTATGTGCTGAAATATTGTACAGGGATTTTTACAACCCCTGGGGCCACCTCATGAATATAATGTATTAAGTATTAACACCATTTTAAAGATTTTTAGGGGGGCTTTTGTTGCCTTTATTGGAGAGACAGGACAGTGGATAGAATCGGAAATCAGGCGGCGAGAGATTTGGGAACGACATGCTAGAAGCCACAGGTCGGATTTGAACATGGGTCACCCGCTTCCAGGACAACTGCCTCTGTTAATTGGTTCGACGCTAGGCCATCGCCACCCCTCAACATTATTTTAAATCTTGTTTTATTTGACCAACTTAAAGGTATTTTACATTTGGATCCTGTAGTCCAACCTGAATCCATCCCTCACCTGTGATCAGAATAATCCAGATTTTTTGGGGGATCAAAATTGCCCCAATCCCACTCAAAAGTTTTGAATAAAACAAACAAATCAATGAGATTTGATTACCTGATCTTTCCTAATTTCAAAATCTTTTTTCCTCTTTGAACAACTCATTTTCAAGATTTGATCCTATCCGATAGCTTTAATCCAATTTGATTGTTAGGCCCAGATTTTGAGGACATTTCCTGTCCTTATAGGCTCACAGTCTGAGAACATTATCCCCACGGACTTCCCTCAACTGCCTTCTGCCCCCAAATAGACTTTATTAAACAGATATAATCAGATAGAAGCCTTTCGTAGGAAATAAAACCATATTCTTTGATATGAAAGTTATTTGAAACTCTCATTACATTTAAAAAACCCCCTTGACACTCTGCACACATTGCTGCATTGGAGAGCTGATGCTTTTCATTCCTGATTGCTGTAAATTGTCTGCATCACTACAAACACTCCCGGCAACTAATCATTGTAAATGTATGATTAACCTTGTGCCCCAAAGAAATGTCCAATTATCACACATTGTTAAATAATGCACACCACAAATTATACAGTATGGTGACCCCACTGAAGTTCAGTGCAATACAATTCAAGAAAGCAGCTGCAAAAATAAGCAGAACTTGTCCTTAAAAGAATGCACTCATCAATTTTAATCACATGCATGCCTTAAGAAAACAGCAGCATGTAAAGCCAGCACACCAGAATATGACTCACAACCAAAGACGACAGCAAAACGCAGTGTTGTCATTATGTTTTATACTTGAACTGCTGCTGATTGAGTTTAAAGGGCTATTAATATGGAATACATAAAATACTATACATAAATGAATAATCTCTACACTATAGCTATATGATCTCTCCTTAAAAGTTGTGATTCCACAGCAGCTGTTCCAATCTTCCCTTTAACATACAGTTGTTTAGTTTCTTCCTCAGACGAGTGAAAGGTGGATTTTTTTTTTCAGAGCAAATAGCGAGCGGTGGAAGGCCACGCACATAAAAGGGAGGGATCTTAACTTGATTAAAACTGAAAAGTCTTGAAAATGTCATTCTATCAGTTTGGAAAAAAAAAGAGCTAGTAATTAAGAACCCTGATTAAATTCCAGTCGTGAACTGAAGGCTGCGTACGGCATTTAAAACATTTGCCAGTTTAACTGTGGAATCTAATTAGAATGAATGGCTCGTGGATCAAGTCCAACCGAGTCAGCCATGCCGCTCTCACAATAATGGAAATAGAGGAAGAGGAGATTGGAGGGATCAAGTCAAGTGGGAGAGAGAGAGGAGCCTCGGAACAAGGAAAAGAGATGGGTCTGTTGGACCATATCAAAGCTCTCGGTTTATGTGTGTGTCAGGCGTTTTTTTGAATTTTACACACAACCCTCTGGTACAATATTCTGTCACCTTAACACTTACCTCTGTCACTTAGAGAGAAATACCTCTTACAGGGAGAACTCACCTGTTTGTAAACGGCCTATCTATTCTGAGAATGTTTCTATATGAAGCACAAACGCAAAGCAGGCAATTAACAAGGAAACTGAAAGCGCCTTTGTTTACATTTTCTCAGCACATCTCCACCGTTAGATGTGCGGCAGCCAGTTAAGAGAAAGCAGCAGGAGAATTTTCTCCACAGAATACTGCACATACAGGGCAGGAACAGCAAAGGCATCAAAGGAGGAGAATTGACTCAAGAACAAAAAGTAACATTAATTGGCCTTGCTATAGAGCTGTTTCTTGCTGTGTCCTTATATGATTATGATATAACATTATAGCATGTGTAGAAAATATACAAGAGCAAATGTCAGTGATAGTTGTAAGCTAATAGTTTTATGAACAGTTCTAGATAACGTTAATTAAGTTTCACTATTGTCATAGTATTATTAGTGTTATTAATATCATAAGCCATCAATCACTGTTGAAGACTCTGTTTTCCTGTTGCTGCTTCTTTGGAAGCATTCATGACCATATTTGGACAACAGGGTAGATTTTCATTGTTCATCTCTTTCCTGTTTGACAGGAACGCATTGGCCACGACTTTCCAATCAAAGGTAGCCACAGCCAACTTTATCAATCATTTAACCCTAAATTGAGTCATGAGTCACACTATTAACATGCTGTAGAAAGAGACTCTAAAATAGCAATTGAGATCAGAAAATCATTAGGAAATTGTTTACTGAGGTTATGAAATAACTGAGATGTGTAGGGTCATGTTTCCCTCTGGTTTTGTACAATCAGACTTCTTGAACCCAGTGGAATCTATTCTTCTTGAAGTCTTTTAAAAACATTGGTTCTCAACTGGTCTAGCCTCAGGACCCACCACCAACTCCTAAATGAGAAACTGCGACCCAAATTTCTGATATCAGTTTGTACCTAGGATGGAACAGAACAGAAACCGCTTCATTTACTTTCTGACCATTTCTTTTCCAGGTACAAATTCATGACCCACTGAAAACGGCTCCGCGACCCACCAGTTGAGAACCACTGATTTAAAAGACTTGACTTCACTTTGAAAACAACAGCCTGATCTTGTTCTTTATCAGCACCGAGCCCATCACAAAGGCTGCCAAAATCAACACAAACAGAACGTTCCTTATTTGCAATTATGTGTCAAATTGAAGAAAATAGCACACACAAAAAACAGTCTTGATTTAAAGAGAATTTGAACAGATAAGTCTATTAGAACTTTCTTGATGTGAACATTTTTTAATCAATTCTGAGCTGCAGAGGAAAGATGTCAATAAATTGCAGGAGGATAACTCTGGGAAACAGACTGGGACAAAAACAACATTTCATCTGAAAAACAAATAAGAGAGAGAGAGAGAGATAAAGAGAAAGAGAGAGGGAGAGAACATGTGTAAGTGTGAGAGACACTACGGATCCAAAAAACAAGTGACAAAAAAGCTTGATAGCTCAGGCTGTGATCAAAGGGACGGAGCGACACTGAACATCAACTAAAGTCTGCTAATGCACTAAGACTCCGAGTGGATTTACAACAGCGTTAAACGCTTGTCTCCCCACTGCTTATCATTCTGTTCCTAACAAGACAGTTTGGAACTGTACAATCAATGAGGACATTATCATTTTTATAGCTCGAGCCAGAGTACTGATTCTCCCTACTGGATTCAATCTTTGCCTTCCTAAAATGCTGGCTCCTTTTTGTTGCAACTCTGCGACTGAGTCTTTTTTGTGTAAGACATGGCAGATTGAAAATAGATACATGGATTTTCAACAATGAAAAAGTGCAAACATTCACAGCTTGTGCACTTATTTTAAAAGTGTGGCAATGTAATTGCATAGTGTTGCCACACTGTACAGCTAATAACAGATGTTGTTATCGTAAGACAAGCAGCAGAAAAAAGAAGTGGGCTTGACGGAGGTGTTCTCTCACTATTGCTTTCTCACAGTTTGTTATGTGTGCTGACTTATTATGCATACATGTTGCACTCCCTTTTCTGTCCATAAATTGGTTCACTAAGGGTTGGAAGAAGCCAGAGATGCCTGTAATAAAAACTGAAGGAACTGTACAGCACTGTCTTCAGTAATTGATAGCAGACATGCTATAGCAGGGATGTGTTACTGGAGACAAGACCTTAAGTGTCTGGAACAAAGCATGTGTGTTGCAAGTGACAGAAAAAAGGAAAGGCATTTCTGTGGAAAGCAGAGGAAGACAAGGTTAGGCTGTAATCAATTCTTGTGTACATGAGAGGTGGATTAACATTGAGCTAAAGTAAATTGAGAAGCAGCACGGACAGGCGTAGAGGAGCTGCAGAGAGACACAGCTGAGAGAAGCAGATCATCATCCCAGCTACACCACAGTTCATTAAGAGTTATTTGGTCTTGCGCTGTTAGAACAGTATTTCATCGAGGAGGACAGCTACATCGTGCCCTTGTAGAGCAGCAGAACTGAGTGCATTTGGGCCTGCAGTGCAACAGCAAGCTCCTGTCACAATAAGACTTGTCACATGATGCTTCCAGGGACTTCAAACCAAAACAAACATCTGCACATCTGCACATAACAGGGACTCAGCGCAGGCTGAAGGTTGGAAATGCAAATGAGGCTTTTGAAATATTGTCAACTTTGTGATTAAAACAGGGTGAAAATAAGATTTATAGAAATCATCCCTGTCTGTTTATTGATTTTGCAAAAGAGTGTCTGTTGTCCATAATGTTTTAAACAACTGTATGGATGTTTTTTTTTGTTTTCCTTTTTTAATTACCGGAGAGGACACATTTTGGAGACCAGTCAGCAGGATGTCCCTGGGACTTTTACAAAACAGCATGGTTTTGGTTAAAGCTGATAAAACAAGAACTTGCTGCCTCCCACTTCTTTTCATTGTTCTCAACATTAAGCCAAGACCACAATCTTTCCCTTAATCTTAACTGAGTGCTTTGAGAGCCAGAGCCAAACAAAACAAAAATTTGTAATCCTTCTTTAGTTGCCCCAAGCAGACATTGCACTCTGAGAGCAGATACTGCAGGAAAACAAATGAAACATCTTGTCAGAGAGAATGTTGCTGATGCATTCTGGATCCAAAATGTATAATCTTATAGAAATTCATTAAATGTGTTTTTTTATTATTATGTTTACGAACAAATAAAACAATTCTGGTGGCATCATGTGGAAGCCAGAAGAGAAAACAAGGAGACAACGTGGTTATTTAGAATTGTCATTAGTTTCCTATTGTGCAGACTTCTGTTATACCTTTTCATTCTTATACGTTATATCTCACATATGACTTTGAAGACGTGTCACCGAGTTTCTGGGGCAGCATTTTGCTTTGGAAAAAAACATCCAATATACTCTTATAATGTGTAATTTGTTAGATGAGTAAAAGAAAAATGGTCTTAGACATTATTTGCATGAATTCACAAGGTCACTTGTTTATTCTCTCAAGTGAAATCAGTCCCTGGAAATTGTATCACTTACCTTCAACGTTTACTGGAGGTTTCAGGTACGTCTCAAATGTCCCTTGGCTTTGACTCTGGTCCCTCTCTGTAATTGATAAGAGGGAAGATGGTGAATCATGAGGGACTAAAAGCAACCCTGAGAATTTTTTTTTCATAACAATTTTAATCAAAGCAAGAACTGATTACTGAGGACAAAGCTGATTTTGAATCAGTCCCTTAGAGGCCGCTTTCTTCAGTACACTGTCATATTGTCTGTATGCTTCATTGGCAGAGACCCTACAGTCCAAATAGAGCAGCCAGCCAATCAGCTTGAGTCAGGCTGCACATGCCATGCCCAAACTATCTCTCAGTATGTGAATACTGGAGCTGCTGCTGCTGCTGCTGCTCTGCATAACAAGGTAACTAACTGGCTGTTTGCCTGAGCGAGAACAGTGCTAGTTGCATAAGCCGCTTGATGTGGGAAGAGAAGTCAGACACACATCCTGCTTTTTATTACTGAGATGTTTAACGTGTAATCATCTTTGACATCCCATTTGCAGTCTCTGGTGTTTTTTTTAAAGATGTTTAGAGAGCTTTTGACTTGAGTGTTTTTTTTTGTTCTGATGTTGTGTTACTGGTAAGTACTTCATCCTGAACATAAAGCAAGTGATAACACAGAATCGGACATCAACAAAAAAACAACACTGTCTCATATTATGAGACACTGTTGTTTTTTTGTTGATGTTCCGATTGATTTCACAAACGACGTTGAAAACAAGTATAGGATATTTGTAAAGGATAAGCGTCATAACTGATTCCTTTTTTTTCTTTGTCTTTTTATTTCATAAGACATCTTAGAATATACATTAAATGGAGTTACATATGGAAACTTTGGATATTACAAACTTGCTAAAACACATCAAACAAGGATCTAATCAAACTTTTAGAGAAAATGGCCCCCCCATCCTCTGACACTCTCCATCCTAATTAAACTCCTCTACTGGATGTTTTGGCCCATTAACACAGTGATCCTTCCACAGTGGACAATGACTTCTTAATGGTTTGAGGTGGGCGAACACGAGCCATTAAAAAAAATAGCAATTATCATTGTTGAGATAAATGATGCTGTCAGAGTCTGCCATCAGAAAGGCGTGAATCATTCCTGCCTTGCCCACTTCATTTCTGCTCCATGCACAGTAACGAGTTATTGTGTAATGCGTAGGCAAATATGAAGACTTCTGCCTGGAGCGGATCTGTGATGTGGCATTCACGCAGGAACCTATAGTGAGAAGAAAATCCTTCCTGGTAAACAATGTAACATGCACATACCATATCATTACTGCTACATCCTGGCTCTGATGAAGGCAGGGTTCTTGACAGAGCACTACAAGAGCTCATGTGGATGGAGGTGGAGTAGAGCAGGCACGCACACACACCTTTCATGTGTCTTCGCTCACTGATGGAAGTGTTTTTGTGAATCTAGGGCCCTTTTATCTACCAGGAGTGAAGAAAAAAAAAAAAAAAAAGACCCCTTTTTGAAAATACTTGCACATAGATGCAACAAGCAGTAATACCAAGATCAAAATATTGCTAGAAATCTTTGTAATGGAAGATCAAGAAGTGCATACTGCAGAATTCCACAGAGGAAGAGGTTGTGGAAAAGGAGGAAATTGGATTAATTCCCGTGAAACTTGTGGATGGATTTGAGGATGACTCACTCTGATTTTGGTGATCCCCCTGACTTTTAGTGCCACCAGCAGGTTGACATTTTAGGTTCAAAGTGAAATGCCTCAACATCGTTGAAGGGATTGCAATGGATTTGTAACAGACATCATACTCTCCTCAGGTTGAACTGTAATCACTTTGGTGATTCCCTGACGTTTCATCCTGACATCATTTTTGGGTGGGGGGTTAGGATTTTGTGGTTTTCAAAATCCAAAATCCATTAACCCATTTAGACCTGATGAGACACTGCAGTGTTTCTACCTTTAAGACCTGATGAGACGTCTGTGTCGCCTTCTTGTTTTGTTTTTTGATGATTTTTTGTAAAGGTAATGACCTAAAGTGCAAAGGCAATTTCAATTTAGAGTTAAAGCCAAGAGTTTAAGCGTCCAAATGTTTTTAATTTGATGTCTCTATCTGATACAGAGGCTGAGACATAAATGAAATCCTCAGGTTAGGGCAGGTTGATTTCAAACGTTACTTAGGTTTTAGAGGGTGTATTTTCGGACAGCCTTAGGTATAAATGGGTTAACCTTGTAGGAAAGTATACCTACATAACTAGCAATACAAAATGAATCTAAATGACAGCAATAAGAACTGATTAGACGATCTGACTAACATTGGAGAGCATTTCCTCAGCCATTCAAACTCCTAGTTCTATTGAAGTGAAGATGGGACTTCTGGAGTATTATACATCCGTAACATACGGTTAGAAAGCATAAATCATTTTATTTTTTTCTCAATTAGTATTACTTTCAGCCAACTCTTACACAACCTGAAAAAAGGACATCTTGGTATTTAACATCAAATTTAAGGGGACCTGCAATCATGAGAGGCTTTCAAAGCGCTCACATTAAGAGCCGTTGTAAGGAAAATGGCTTCACAAGAGCCGAACTGTCAGTCAGAGCGAGGTGGAAAGTAGATAATGACTGTCAATAATAGGAGAGGATGGCTGAAGAGGAAGAAGTGAAATAAGCCACAATTATTATGAGTCACGTCTCAATGTGACTCTGTGTCACCAGGCAGGCACAGCAGCACCTTATGTCATTTCCAAACACCGCAGACTCTAGTTGGCAACTCGCTGCTTTAAGTGGGAGTGGGCCGCAGGAAGCTCACAGTGTTTAATCTGCAGTTGGAAGGTTTGATTGTTTTTGTGTTTATCATAACTGACCTTCATAATTGGCAGGACTGGCACCTTCTTTGAGCAGAAAAACTTTAACTCATTATTACAAAAACAATTAGGACAATACATGATGTGTAAATATGTATAATGTCAGTATGGGATTTTTGTCTCTTGCATACAGTTTCAGCATTGATGTATTTATATTCTAGAGCATCTGTTTAGAGGTCAGGTAACATGTAACATGGAGGGGCTTGACATGGGTTAGATGGTTAATGAAGAAATGGTACATTGTTTGATAAAAGAATTCTGTTTCAGAGTTATGTTTGTTTTGGGGGTGTTGTGTGTGTGTTTTTTTGTTTTGTTTTTTACAAATGTAACACATCTCTCCACAGTACAGTACAAGAACATGTTGTTTTTGTCACGTTGTTATATTACTCGAGATAAGTAGAGCAACTGCTGTCCTCTCTGCAGTTATTATGGTACTTTGCTACATCACATGATGCTGCTAATGTGAACTCACACTGATAACCAAGTGGGGCCCATCAAGAGGCATCAAATATAAGCGGCACACAGTGGGAGCCAATGTGGTCATACAACTACTGCCTCTATAATTATGCTGAATTTGATCAGACTTGAAGGAAAATGCAGTAGGGGAGTTGTTTAATCTTTATGCAACTAGAAACTAATGGGGGAAAAAAACACCATAAAGCACAGGGACATGAACTGGGGACACTTGTTTTTTAAGCTATAGATCACCATTATCCCCATAATAACAAAAAAATCACCTCAGTGAAAACTGTCAGACACCAGCAGTGTGTTTGTGCATGTGTAAAGAATCATGCCTCTGCATCAGAACATTTAAAGCTGCCTTCATTGGCACAGCTCGGGGCTTTTTTCCAAGAACTTATCCATACGAATGGAACTTAATATGTTGGACATAAGCCCACATTTTCCATATCTGAGGTCACAAGTGTAACTGACTTGTTTCCCAAAAGATACGGAAGACACAGAGCAAAAAAAAGAACTGTATTATGGAGACGTTTTTGATTGCTACTATACCTTAGAGACAGAAATACCTAACATATTTTAACCCGGATTAGCCCTCTTGTCCGTTTCGATCACCAACCTTTTGTCAATAAAAAGGCAAATTTACTTTGAAGTAGGGCAATGATCCCTTTTCCATTTTAATAGTTTGGTATAAGAGCTGTCTCATTTGACTAACAAAAGCTCTGCAGAGCTGAGATTTAGCTTGGAGACGAGAGTCTCAGTAGGATCAAAACTGAGCAACTCATTTCCCATAAAACATTAATTTGTTGCCTTGATATTGATATAAAAAAAAATGAGTATCTTAATGCCCCTCCGATAGTCAATTTGGCTTTTCCCACTTGACAATATCTAAAAGCAGATGTTTTGTACAGGCAGCTTGAAGGGTTAGAAGACAGGCCCTGGTTCAATGATTAAAACTAATTCCATGTGTGGTACTGTCTCCGGAGAGTAAAGGCATTTTCAGACCTAATCAATGAACAGCATTCAAGAGACACGCCGCAATAGACTGCTGAAGGGAAATACTGTACATCGACCAATAGTCAAGTAAGGGATCACTTATGGGATGGAGCTGTGTACTCCCTTATATAAACGAGCTAACAGTTGAAGCCTGAGGTTCTCTTCTGTTGGGTTAATTCGCCCTGAATGCAGTGAATCTAATTCCCAACTGACTTATTTTCTACCCAAGAAGCTCAAAGGTATCGTAGGAAGAGTTGTGTGCCGTAGCATAAAAGAACAAACTCCAACCCTGCTGCAAGAAATCTGCTAAACCTATTTGTTCTGTCAGAGACATGAGTGTAAATACACGCGACAGTAAAAAGAAAAGTGTGTCTCAAACACCAGAGGGAGCAAAACTGAAACAAAGACAATTTGGAAAAACAAAAGAATTAAATGCCTTTCACATGTTGGAAATCTGACTTGAAGCTGTTGTTTTAGTGGCTTCAAAAGCTCAAAAAACAATATCATATAAACCACCGATACATTCCTTTTTACCACTGTGGGAAAGTGGCTGGATGCTATTTCTTTTGTCGTGCAGAATAGCAAGAAGGGGAAAAAATTCCTGCATTCAAGATTCTGCATTGCCATCAAAATACCTTTAGTTCACCCTCTATGGGGAGAGATAGGGGAATGACATGCTGGAAAAAGCCACAGGTCAGATTTGAATCTGCCTCGTTCGACTTGGTGGACAATAGCCTTTATATATGGGGTGCAACCTAACCATTAGGCCATCTGCACCCCCAGAGTATGTATGTAAGATGATTTAATTTGGCTATAAAGTCATTTATTTATGGAAACTTTTTGGTATGACAATTTAATCATAACGTCTGTTTTCAGCAAACACACATAACTAACTTGGTTTGTCTTTACGTTTTTTATTACCTATTACATCAATTTAAAAAAAATCAATAAATTATTTTGATTTCTACTTGCTAAGCGTAGCTACAAGGACAAAGAAGAGGGAATGTTCATCTCTGGTAATTCATGCCCTGCATGGGAGGGTGTGAAATCCACGATAGGTATTAGGGGTGACCACATATAATCGGATCTTCAACGATTTGTTCGTGGGGAGCTGTTTTTGGTGGGTTATAAGGATCAGGAAAGTACAGTAAATCTTAAATGCTAAGTTAAAAGAGGTTTCTTTGTGGGTGGTCTGACAGATGTCTAGATTGTGGTTGAATCCATCAGTTTGTGTATTGGACATGATTAATATGATAATAAGGTCACCTTAATGCAGACTTAATGAGTGAGAAAAATGATGGATCAAGTCCTATCATAGAATAAATAGTTATTCCAAGTCTAGAAGACAGCAGTTTAATGACATGGTTCATCTCTTATGTTGTAAATGAGTTTATGGATCAATGAGCACACAAACAAGAACAGCACAATCTGATGAATCAGGTTCGACTATGTAAATCCTGAGTCAGGGACAGGCCTAATGGGTATACAGTCAAAGAAATGAACAATATCCCTTGATGGCAAGCTTGACATTAAATTGTGTAATGAACTGAACTATTTTTTTTAAATCAGTTTAACATCTATGATTTAAGCAAGGAAAGGTCAACTTTTAAAAATGTTGTTCCAGGGCAAATCAGTATTCATGTTGATGCGGGCATGGTCCTGAAACTTTTACGTAGTGTCAAGAATAGGAAAAGTCCAGGACCTGACAGCACTGGAGGTCACATTCTTAAGAACTATGCTGAAGAGCTGGCAGGTATTTTCTGTTTAATCTTTAATTTGTCGCTCCACCTCCAGAGAGTAACTTGTCTATGGAAAGATTCCAGAACTGTACCAGTGCCCACATTTTTTTTCCTAAGGCCCTCACTGACTTTAGGCCTGTAGTGCTTACCTTCTTTGTAATGAAGTCATTTGATGAAATTGTACTTGATTCACTTTTAAAAACAGAGGAGGTAAATTTGGACTCACTACAATTTGCATATAGGTCAGGCAGGGGTGTACAGGACGCAATAGGCACCTTGTTAGACACAGTCCTGACACACCTTGAGGGGTATAAGACCCTTGCATGCTTAGTTTTTATGGATTTTCCCTCAGCCTTTAATTGCATATAACCACACATTTTAGTAGGTAGGCTCAAGACCATTCACAACATCGACCCTGGTCTGCTGGCTGATGGAATATTTAATTAGAAAGGTCGTAGCGTGTGAGAGTAACTGGCATCATATCAAATGTTCTTTTTTCTTCAACTAGATCGCCCCAGGGATTTGTTCTTTCCCCCTTTTTTTATTTGTGTTGTACACTAATGAGTGTCAAAGCAAATTGGAGAACCGGCAAATCATTAAGTTTGCCGATGACTCAGTGACCGTGTCCCTCCTCAGCACTGATGACCCGGATCACGGCCCAGTCGTGGGTGAATTTTCAGACTGGTGCAGGTCATCCTTCCTGGATATTAATGTACTAAAGCCAAAATAAATGACAGTGGATTGCAGGACAAATCCTTCTGCCATCTCCCCTGTTGTTATAAATAACTAGGCTGAGTCTGTACATCAATATAAGTACCTGGGTTCCATCATCGATGACAAACTGACATTCAAGCGTCAAACTGATGCTGTTTGTAAAAAACCTCATCAGCAGGTAAACTTTCTCAGGAGGCTTTGGAATTTCAATGTGGTCAACACTTTTATCAAGACGTTTTAATCGGTTTTTAACTTTCTCCAAGGTCAAATTGCCGGTTTGACACTTAACTGACCGAATACATTTTTGTACAAAGTAAAGACTTTGAAGAAGGCCCAGGCAATCCTGGCTGATCGCAGTCATCCTTAAGAGTTTAAATTGCTTCCATCCAGCTGCAGATTCAGCCTGCCAGCACCCAGGACTAAGAGACTACAAATCATTTGTCCACACTGCTCCTGCTTTTTTAAATGACTAATGTTTTTAATCTATTGTATTTATTGTCCATTGGACTTTACTTCTTAGCGTTGTCTTATGTTGTATGTTACCTGTTGGCTGGATGTATGTAATGTTCGTGTATTTGTACTGCTCACTGCATGACATATTGCCCTCTCACAGGGATAATAAAGACAACCGTGAACCTTGTGCTTGGCAAATTACTTAAGAGTTAATTTCCGAATGCCTTTTTTTCTATTAGCCCGTACAGAGCCTGAAGAAGAAAGCCTGAGTTAACAGAGAGAGTTCATAACCACTTTTGTTGTACTCAATATCTCTAACTGGAGCTACAGGCTAAACCAAGCGCTTGCTTGGTTTAGCCTGTAGCTCCAGGCTAAACCAAAGCCTGGGTACGTTGAACTTGCTACTCTGCCCCTTTCATATAAACAAATGAATAGCCTCTTTTGGTATATCCTCATTGAATCCAAAGTTTCAGAATGTATTACTGCTTGTTTTTAGGGTGCAGAGGAGCTCACTAACTGATAGCATCCCCCAACAAACCCATTGATGATGTATGATTGCATTTCCCCTAATCCCACACTGCTTTCAAGTGCTGTGCACACTGTGTTCCTCCCACCATTAAAATATATCAAAAGTCTACTGACACATCTTACAGTAGGCACCCTATGTACTTCACACTGTAATGTTTCTTCACTAATACATAGGACTTTTCTATCAGTGCTTGAAAGAACATCATGTTGCCCAGATATCATTTTGTCTGCTATGGTCTGTTTTAAATAGAAGTTTGTATTTCTAGCAGAAACAAATTCTTCCCAAGTTTTTATTCTACAGAAAGGATCAAACAAAAAAACCCATCAGGTTTACTATTTTGCTGCCACTTAATAACTGAAAGCTGACCAAATCTTGGTATAAGAAGCTGATAGCTAATAGTTATGTGCAGCTAATAGTATAAGAAGTTGAATAATGTGTATTCCCATTTTTTAGGATGTGTGAAGTTGCCACAGTTCAGTTTATTACAGTTTTTGCTGTTGCTGCTCATTGTGTCATTTTTTTTTCCTTCCAAAAGGTGGGTGAGGGAATGAGTAATGAATACATTTTCACATTTATGTTTCTGCCATCCCACCTACACCCCCAAACACTATTCACTGTCCTAAACCATTAATTCTGTGGCCCATTGTGTACAGTTCTGACAAGCTATAAAACCCATTTTTATCATCCACAATGGCTCTCTCAATTTGTCTTTCCCTCCCTCCCTCACTCACTCACTCTCCCACTTCAGTCAGCCTCCAAAGTTACAAACTAACACCATGTTGTTCAGAGGTTTACGTTGCACTGCCATTGCTGTGCTTGTTTTATGTGTACCTCCATTCATTTCTCAAAGGAACACTTTGAAACATATTGGGGGTAATATGGAAAACAGAAAACAGGAGGGGTGGAAACAATCTTAGTAAATTTGTCATGTTTTTTGGACAGGTAAATGCCTTTTCTCCCAGAGTAAGGGCAGCAATAAAAGTGAACAAAATATGGCAGTTTGTCTTGGGTCTGCTCTGCACCACATGCCTCCTTTGGACATGAACGTGACGTTGGTCTCTCTGTCACTGTCCCCACAAGCTCAACGGGAACTGACTCTGCTCAGAAGTTAAGATCAAAACTTTTCACACTATGAACGGCTTTTAGTAAACAAAACACTATGAATTGAAATTTTCTTTTGCAGTTTTGGTCAGAGAATGAAGCCAAATTACTTTGTCAATCATTTAGTTCCTATATTGGCACACGTCAACAGTCACATTTTCCAAATTGTATGATTTATG
The DNA here is from genome assembly GCA_020745685.1 of Tautogolabrus adspersus. Classification (NCBI taxonomy): domain Eukaryota; kingdom Metazoa; phylum Chordata; class Actinopteri; order Labriformes; family Labridae; genus Tautogolabrus; species Tautogolabrus adspersus. The sequence continues at coordinate 21,542,511 of CM036546.1, forward strand.
ACCAAATATTTGCCAAATCACACATCAGCCCTGCCTTCACTTTCTATTAAGTTCTAATTAAAAAGTTGCAGCTTGCACACTAGCTACTGTAAGGAGAACATGCCTGTTAAAATAGCTGGCGACAGAAAAGTTTCATTTAAGAAGTCAGAATGTTACACTTTCTTTTAGCAGACACTTTTGTCCAAAGCGACATACATTAGATTTACATTCTGCTGGCTGCTGCAACGGAGCAATTTGGGGTTTAGTGTCTTGTCCAAGGACACTTCGATAAGTGAGTGCAGAAGTTGGGAATCAAAGTGCCAACCTTCCAGTTAGAAAAAAGAAATGAGCCTCAGGCACTCCGGTCCATGTGGAAACCTGCAAAATGGAAATGGCAACAAGTCCTGGACCGTTACATCCATATAAGGAGGAGGATGTTGGAGAAACAGAGTGGGAACAGTGTCAACAGTGTTGACTTCGCATTCTGCCCACTGGTCGTCAGTTTGCCAGAGCTGGCTAAACATAATAGTATCCACCTGGAGTGCTGCGATGTCTTGTTCAGATCCAGCACATCAGGTAGTTGCATACTGTAAGGCCTGAGCTGTCTGGTGTGTCCTCAGAGATATCCTTTAGAACCACGTGGCTGCATAGCAAAGTATGTGAACAATTAATGGTCATGATGCAACTGTGTTTTAAAAGGTTTAAAAAGCAAGTATACCTCTGGACTAACTGTAAAGCTTCCCCAAAGAAAACATTTTTTTTGAATGAGAAATATTCAGGAGTTTTTACAGGGTAGTTGACGTGCCCTCAAAAAAACCATCAGCTATATTTTAGGTCCATACAGGAGCTTTGGGAGCTGACTCCACAGCTGTATTCATACACAGTGTGTTGGCCACTATTTCAAACTGGCTTGCAGGATTTGTTCTAGATCCACATTTTTGTTCACGATCAATAAAACTACATCAACACACTAAGCAATTTGAAGTTTTTGTTGGGACAGAACGCAAGAATTTTTGTTTTTTTAAATTGGCACTGTTACAATGTTTGGTTCCAATAATAGTTCCTTGTCAACAGGAACTACTAATCAAGTAAATAACTAAGTAAATACAGTATAATAAATATCATACCTAAAAATGTTTGGCTGGAGGTAGCATAAGTTACACACTTTCATTAGCCGATCATTTATATAGAGTCTGAGGGGTCTGACTGGTTTAGTAGTCAGACATTCTGTACAGCACACTCACATTTTAATATTAAACTCCCTCTAATAATCTAACTTGTTCACAGATTTAACACTGTGCTCCAAGCTAAACTGAGCAGTGAATCTGGCTAAATGAGCGATGCAGAATGTGTCAATGTGTGTTAACACTGCTCACACAGCCCCTTGAGGTCAACAGCCACACAAACACGTGCACACAGTTACAAATATCCATGCAAAGAGATGACAATTAGTGTTCTGGCGCCATATGTTGCAGAAAGTGTAATTTGCTGCAGGTCACAGGGGTGCCCCAGAGCCCTGGAGACCGCCAGAGCAGGCTTGACCTCAGTGTGCGACTATTAGTGTGTGCAGGAGGGGAAGGGTGCACCGTCAGGTCAACGCACTTTATTTCCGTCTCATCACACCAGAGGAAGCAGAAGAGCAGAGCCAACCAAAGCCTGTAATTCACTTTCTTCATTATTATCTAATTGTGAATGAGAATAGTTCCTATTTAACTGGAACATTGGGAAGTCATTACAAGCTAAAATACTCCTTATCAGCCACATTTTATTCTTGTCATTTTTCTTGGACGGCTGAATGAAGTAGTCACCGTGATGTTACATTCTGACAGAAATCCTTCAGACTCCCATGACTCCCCGGGGGAAGTGATGCTGGCCTTTTCAAATGGAGCAATGCAGCAAGGTCCCCTTACACTTTGATAAAACACTGACAGAATACTGATGGAAATCTCTCTTTGGATGGCAGTCACTCCTCTAAGCTCTAATTTGAGTTATAAAGGTCACACAGAATAAGTAAAAAGTATCAAATATCTAAATGAACTGGGAGGTCGATAGAGAGTTTATTCATAATAAATGAAGGGGAGAACTAAGGATATGTGAAAAAGAGATGAAAGAATTAAAGGTTGAAAAGCAGTTTGGATAGCAAAATCTTCAGACGTACAAGCAGTTGAGTTTGCTTTCTTTTTTAATGGCTACGGAAATTTGCTTAAAAAACTGCTCCAGGACAATAACCTTTAAAAGCATTCAACGTATCTTGTTGTTGCTCTGTTTGTCTCCATCCTTCTCCTTCTTCCTGCATCTTCCCCTATCCCACTATCCAAGCCCAACACAGTTTCGACAGATGGCTGTTCAACATTAGTCTGGTTTTGCTCAAGGTTTCTTCCTCTTAAAGGAAGTTCTTCCTTGCAACTGTTACTTTGCTAAATAATGCTTAGTGGTCATGATGGATTAACGTTGGGTCTTTATGAATAATATAAGAAACAGTACGGCCTTTTACCTGCTCTGTTGTAACATTAAACAACACAGAGTAAAGTTTACCTGCTCTTCTGTAAAGTGTCTTGAGATAACATTTGATAAGAATTTGTGTGATACAAATCTTACTCTGCAATTCCAAAACACTTTCTTTGGCTTTTTACGGTTTCATTAACAGACAAGATCAGTCAAAACCTCATAGTTCTGTTTGATACACAAAGTTACCTAAAGGTTGCATCTGATCTTACTTCTAGGTTTTGCAGAAAAGCACTCCATTAACATGGGTTGGGTTGTAACATACAAACCATCTAAAAACCACTTTAATTTGCAGTTTAACGTGACAAATTCAGGATAAGTTCAAGGTGGTAGAATACTTAAGCAGAGGAACTGTAAGTGCACAAAGATGTCACTTCTGGTTTGAAATTCCAAACATATTGACCAGTTTATTCTTACGATCAGTGCTTAGTGGGTGTAATCATAAAAGATCTACTCTCAAAGCTGCAGGAATGATTCAATTTAATAATCATTTCAGACATTAACAAATCCAATGTTGTGTTATAACGTCATAGCGGAATAGTATTGCATGACTGAAAGAAACAGGTAAACAAATGATAATTGGATGTAATAAAATCACATTTGCCAGAACTTCCCATTATATCTGTAATGTTCTTTTTCATCTGTTTATCCATGTGAAGGCGTGACAGGTTTTACTGCTCTGTAACATCCCCGCTAACAAGCACTGAGGGCAGAAAAGAAAGGCTAAAGGCAGAGGGAGGAACTATAACAAGCTATCAGTTCTTCCCTATTTACTCTCAGATCGTTGCAATGTTGTATATAAGCAAGCAGCAGTCTTTTCTCTGTTTAGTGGTTCACCTTGTAAAGAAGACAAAGTGAAGTACAAAATCACAGCTCACAATTCAGGGACCCCAAGTGGACGATTGTTGTTCAACCAACGCATGTTGAATGTTTAATAATCAATTTATACAATTAGGTAAATCGAAAGAAATAATTCAATCTTTCAGTCTTGTGTTTGTTTGCTTCCCGGGTTTTTCTCTTCCTGGGTTATTTATGATGTCATCTAAACCCAAAAGGTTCAGTACATCATCTTGTTAGTTTATTAAAGGAATAAAAGAGGATAAGCAGTGCAAAGATGTTTATTGCAAAACAGCTTTGAACCAGACGCTACTTCACAAAACCTCAGCGCTGCACATATGACTCACTCATGTATCTGTGTGGCTTCCTGTTCAGATATGTCACCCGGTTCTTCGTCCCACAGTCTCTGCACAATTCTTTAACCTCAGTTAGCAGTCTTTTGTTCCTGCCTTTTGTAGAGTCCCTCAACAGATTCAACCTGATTGATTGTAATGAGTTTGGGGAGCTCAGACATGGCTGGAAGTGCGCTGGGAATGGCCTCCTCTCTCCTGCTCCTTGCCTCTATTATACAAGGTAAACCTGGTATACATGTGGTGTTGCTCATATAATAATCCAGCCTTGATGGGATGTTCACTATTGGTTTTTGGAATGTGCATTGGCTTCTTGACTGCCTCAGTGTAACGCTCTGACTTTATCTGCCTGCATTCGAGCTTGATGTGGCTTGTTACATCAGCTTTAAGTGTGAGTGTTTTTGCCCTTTTCACTTCTTCTTGATTCCAGTGCTATCATATGTGCTTGACAGGACTCCAGCATGTTGAGGTGTTTCATCATGAAGAGATGGAGGCACTAGTTGGCCAGAATGTTACTTTACCCTGCACTGTGAGAAATACCGATCTCCGGGTTATCAGCATTGAATGGAATAAAGGGCAAAATGGAAACATAAAACTGGCGCTGTTCAGCCCAGGTCATGGAGCCAATCACTTTTGGTCTAATGTCAGCATCCAGACTGGGAATGAGTCAATGGGCTCTTTACAGCTTTCTACAGTTTCTAAATGGGACAGTGGTGTCTACATTTGTGACCTTACGACCTTCCCTTATGGCACGATCAGGAAAGAAACCAAGTTAAAGATCAAAGGTAAGACCAGAAGTCTTTGCAGGATTTAACATTTGAACAACTGATGCAAATACCAAAACTTTAGCATTGGCTGATACAATTTTGCCCTCCGATACCAACAAAATTAAAAAACTACACATAATATTGATGAAAAGAATTGTAACGGCGCAGTGCAATGAGAGGCATACTCGCCAATACCCAATTCCGAATGTTTGATAGTATAGGAGGGTGACACCGATTTTTATATCTGTATCAGAAAGACGTGCAGACATATTTCATCTCGTTTTTTGTTGTGTAAATGTAATTTCATATATAGTTGCATCAGAGCTCCTCTCACAAGTTGTTTAATACTGACTAAATGTTCATTGTAAAGATGCAAGGCCACATCTAAGGGCTTTGTTTGCCGTGATGCATTTATGTTTGGCCTATTTTCTCCTCTCGTCACGTCACGTAGTCGTACAATAGCACAGACACAATACACCCTTACCTTCTTTTCAGTGTGCTGGAATTGAAGGGGTGTTACGACCATATGGAGGCAGAGGATAATTACAGGAAGTGTTTGTATCAGTAATCTTTGGCTGATAGAGCTACCCAGTGTGTTCATTTTACTGTACATGTTCTACACAAGCATCCTGCTGTTGTCGATTCAAATTAACCTACATTTTCTCTCTAGTAGATGTTGCAATACTGTGTGATGTTGACAGCACTGTTGAGGTCCATACCGGTGAAAATGTGTTCATTCACTGCAAAGTGCTCTCTGATGCTCAGTACAGTTGGACCAAGGTAATGGAAATCAGCACATTTATGCAATCCAAGCAAAATCTGTTCCATTCATTGATAGTTGAATTGATTTGTTACCTCTGATGTGAAAATAATGCAAACCATCCTTACAATATGTACGACATTTACATGCTACTTAATCCTGTTTTGCCCTAGAACAAGATGACGGTGTCAGTGAGTGAATCTCTGGAGCTTTGGCAGGTAACTGAAGCTCACACAGGGGTTTATACACTGACTGTCAACACAGGAAACCAAAGCGTGCATAAAGACTTTATCATCACAGTGCTAGCCGAAACCACAAGCTCAAGTGCAGGTGAGCGTCTCAAATTATTTTGCATCTGTTCCTCTCTTTTTTTCCTCCATTTCAGCGTTTCCTCAGGGTTTGATTAAGAAAATCAAATAGAGGTCCCAGAAGACTGAATGGCTTAATAAACTGCGCTGGACAGGAGAGCTGATACTTGACTGTTGTTATTAAACTGCAGCTCACTCAATTTTGTGTTTTAATTAGCCAAAAGGAAAGTAGCAGATTCAGAGGATTTTGAGAACGCATGGGACAAGAAACATGAATCAACTGGGTGCTACTGAACTTTCAGAGTGAAATTCTCAATTATTTGCTGCATATCAATTTCACTGTGGGATTTAGGGTTAATGCTGGACTAAGCAAAACTAAAGTAGGTCTTTCAGTTGTAAAACAACCAAACTTCAAGTTTTCTGCCCCCACTGGTGATAAAAAACTTGGTTTCTTTTTTTGAGTGGGTTGTGCTGTAGCTGGAAAATAATCGTTGCTTGACTGCTTCCACATCCTGTAAATATGTTTCTTATGAGAATTTCAATATATAACAAAAAAACAAAAGCCACACACGCATGAAGACACTTCCTGCTCTTCTACTCTATTGTCTTTCAAACCACAAGGCAAGAACAAAAACACTGTTGAGTCTCTATATCATGACAAGGGTAAGAGCACAATCTGTTGGACGGATGGAAGTAGTGCAGCCACAATGAATGGCTGAATTAAAATACTTGACACAGGCCCGATGTGTATTGGAACAATAGTTGGAACTTTTTAATTCCTCAACTGTGTCTTATAGCAGATGTTAACTCAGATTATTGATGGTTCTGTCCGTATTTATGGATGGGTTATGCATGGTAGAAAATAAATATGAGAAAGAAAGTGAAGCACGTTGGATGAAGTGTTTAACTTAGAAATACTTTTGCACAATAATGCTGACTTTGCAATTCCAGCCAACACCTTTTCATTCAGGGTTAGCGCACATAGCTTCACGGTCCAGCCTCTTGAATGAGCCCATTGCCTTTTTTTTTCACTCATCGATTATTCACCGGGTGCTCATAAATGCCAACTCGGCCCATGTTTTAATGATGGATCACTGGGATCTGGGTATTTTAAAGTTTTGTGGTGCATTATTCATACTTCTCTCTCTTTATTCAGACTCCTGATGTGAGGCTTTAAACAAATCATTTGCAATTTCCAGACAAGTACAAACTCAAACACCTAAAGTTTTGTCTTGGTGTTTTTTTTCCCTGAAGCCTTGAGATATGTTACTCCATCTGGTGAAGAAAACATGTAGCAGAAACTTATGTAAAACTACGACTTTGCTTTTCAGTTTGTTTGGATTAGGCAAACTAGATAGGATTTTTGAGGGGGTGGTAGGTAGACAGTTGAGCTGAAATAGAAGGCCTATCAACCTGAGATAAAGCCCCAGCTAGTGGCGATTAGCTGCATTACAGTTGAGATACAACATTTGACTGGCATTGTGGGTCTGCATTAAGACAAATATTTAAAATAAGAATAATCACAAAGTGATTCTTTGACATCTAATCTTTTAGTGGACAATAGTGCACATTCAAAACACCTATTGAAATACATACACAGTATATTTTCAAACAGGTCAGTGCTCTGGAGCATGAAAGAAGTATGCTTTTAATTTGGCAGTGACCATAGACTATTCAAATCAGCAGAAGTTTTGGTGAAGTTTCTTTTTAAGTAGTTATTTGATGCTATGCCGGCTAAAGAAAACACAACAAACACTAACACAAGAGTCATTGAATTTCAATAACCGTGAGTGTCTGCTTTAAAATAACATAAGAATCTGTTCTGCTGTGCACTGTACCACCGTTTTATCTGTAATTTAGTGGAAGCGGCATGATGTCAGCACAACGGCTCTACCAGCCGGTCCCTACTGTACAGACTCTAATAGAAAATGTGCAATATGTCAGTGCCCGTCTCCGGGATATGTTAGCTTCATCTGGTTCAATGGAAGGAGGCTGAGGGACGCTGTCCATACAGTCTATGGCAGTGACACAACAGGACATTGTTGCTGAAAGTATGTTTATGAAAGTATCCTTGTTTTACATCTTTCAGATCTTGTCACATTGTCAACACAATCTAATGGAACTGAGGCGGGTATGATCCAAACAACAGACAGCTTCTTAACCACATCACCGACCACTGAGCTTCCAACTGTAAACAACACGCTGCCATGGACCATGAGAGATTTAACATCTAACAATTCACAACCCACCAATGTGTCAACCCCATTTATAAATGACACACATATCAGTGTCACATCAACCCCTAACCCACATCACTTTAACGATTCCAGCTATCAGGAGGTAAACCAGACTGACAGTTTGAACGCGTCCACTTCAGTGGCCAGAAATCCATCCACGACAGTAAGTTATGGCAGCACGTTGTTCGGCTCAACACAGGAGAACAGAAATGAGTCTATGAGAGGCACTGGACACCCTGATGAAACCTCAACCACTGGAAATAAAACCATGGTCACTGAGGATGAAGGTAATAATAATTACCTCATATTTCACAGGTCATTAGTCCATGAATGGTATAAATACAACTCTTCTAAGATAGACAGTTGTTGCTAGAGATTTATAGTATTTTTCTGCAACCCTGAATCATCCAGTATCCATTGGTTTGCCTGAAATTGTATTCTAGAGGAACTCTTAGATTGTTTTGGGAATGTTATTAGCTCTGAGTATTGCTTCAACTGGGTTAGCTTTGCTTGTGGCTGACAAGTCAAAGTAAGCAGTAGCAGCTACGGTAAGAAAACAATAAAAGAGGTTTTAAAGGGGGAAAAAAGACTGAGAATATAGAGAAATGCTCTTAAGGCAAGACCTTATCCAAAGTAGAGCTGAATAGTAACCATTTCTTTACCTCTACCATCTGCATCCCAACTGCATTGTGAGGCTGCACAGAGCCCCCCTTTTCTCAAGACTTGATTTCTCTAACTTGGTTTGTTTCCTGATCGAGCTATGAGGCTTGATTTCAAGGTTGAAATATTGTTAAAAGGAAGTTCAAACTCTGGGTTTGTAGACCAATAAGGTAAGGGGGAGGCTGGCAAGGCATGCTTTAAGCTACAAATGCAAAAAGTTCCACACTCTAGCGTCACATTTATCATCAATATATTTTGGAATCTGACAGGTTTTGCCAAAGTTAGCTGATCTATAACTTACACATTTTTATTTAGCAGTTGCTGTCCTCCAAAATGACACTCTCCCCCTCTCTGGATATGCTTCTTAGGTACCCAAGTTGTCCGCAGTCATCTGTTGTTGGTGTTTATAATCATTCTATTGCTGGTATTGATCGCTGCGACTGGCTTTCTCTACTGGAGACATATCAGAAAGAAGAGGTAAAACCCCCGTACCTTTCCACTTAGCCATCCTGTTAACCTGCTGACATTAATTCAGGGTCATGCACCCCATGACCAGGAAACACATGGAAAAAAAACTATGAGTCAGATAGATGCACGAGAACTTCAAGATCTGCAATCATCCTGTGTGCTGCTAACCTTTTGGCCAACAGTCGATAATTGTGCTCTCTCTCTCTCTCTCTCTCTCTCTGCAGGATGGATCTACCTCCTCCGTTCAAACCCCCTCCTCCTCCTGTCAAGTATACTGCAGCAAGACAGCGTGACATTTACACTCAGCCTTACCCCACCTCAAGGTGCAACTCTGTGATAGAACTTGGAAATGCGAAAGCAAAAGATACCATCATTTAATGCCTAATATAAAACACACCAGGAGTGGATAATTAAATGTAGTAATGTTGGGATATGGTGAAAGCTTCAACCTGTCTAAGTACCACGTAGAATAAAGTGTATTATTCTCGAATGTAATTGGTTTAACACAGTTGCAGGCAACTGTGCAATTTTGTGCAAAAACTGAGCTTTATCTGGGGATGCTATTATTTGTAAAATACTCGCTTATGTTTAATTCCAATGTCTTTAAATTTTATGACAAAGTGTATCATATTCACAAATAAAAGATGGTTTTCTCTTTGACTCTGACTACACCTCTCCAGGTGTTTTTTGTTTTTTTACCTTTTTTGAAGTCATCTTTACATTATTGTTGAAACAGGGGACTTTTCCAAAGGGGACTGTTTGAGCACCTATTAAAACTTAAACTTAAATATGTAAGGTGTTTATTTCATGTCACAATTGTTCCATTATTTAAGTAACTAAAGTAGCTTCAACAATACAGCTAACCAGATTATTTGCACTGAAAACATGAACCTAAGCAGGCACTTCTTGGTGCGTAACCATGACTAAAGGAAGTTTAACAATATGATTATTATTATTACCATGATGACATCACCTGAACATCTAAAACTCATACAAAGCCATGCTAACAGCATGGAGGTCACATCATGACTGCTCTAGTTGATGCATGGTATTTTGACACATCTGCTCTTCGTAGCCGTTAATGAAAAGGATCAGGGAAGGCCATTTAAAGCAAAAATGCTATTCAAAAATGGATGGCAACTATTTGATTATTCACTTTTAAATGAGTTCACTGCGTTTTTCTACAGTTCTGAATCTCACAGCACCACACCTGTTTTGTAGGCACATGGCACTAATGTTTTCTTCTTCTTTCTTTTTTTAAATGGCAGTTAGCAACAGCCCTAGTTGCCGTCCAGGGGTAGTACCAAAACAAATTATAATCTGAAAATAAGATTAGAGTAGCATGAACTCTTCAATGTTTTATAAATTATTGACAATTCGAACATTGAAAAATCATGACCCATCCCTTCTATGGATTGGCTTATCGCCTGAATGCAAATTGGAAATGTCCTCTTAACCTGTGATCAACAGGTTAAAGGGGCTATGTGTAACTTTCAAAAATACCGCGTTTCTAGTGACACCGCTGGCTGCTAGGCTAACTGCACCAGCAAACTGTTGCTCGCTCTCGCTGGCGTGCTCGTACGTACACGAGCGAGCATCTTCATCTGCCACGAAACTAACATGGTCTAGAGGAATTATCTTACCTTTTCAATAGAAGTGAAGCCATCTCTGGGTCGGTTTTTATGCCCAAAACCGATCGAAGCTCCCTCCATGAATGAAAAGCTCTCCCGTGTTCACTCTTGTTTTCGCACGACACCGGTCAGATTCTAGTTTGGCTCGACAGGCTTCTACAGATAAAACCCTTTTTTGGTTTCTTGTGCTTACGTGGAGTCTGCGAAGGAGTCTGTGTTGTGCTAGAGGCCGGTCGTTTATTTGTAATAACAGATTCCATCTTAGTTTCATTCTCCATTCTGTCAGGCACAACTGTTACTCTCTGCAAGTAGAGCTGTGTGAGGAGGACGTCGAGAACGCGCATAGAACGTCACTTCCTGCAGCTTCACGGAAAATCGAACCCGGGTTCGTCAAAAAATAAAAAGTTATACAAGCAACACAGATAAACAGTGAATGTCTCATTTTTAACATCAGTTAACCGTTCTCTTACTAATGGGCGATAAAACACGATTTAATTATGTGAGAAAGTTACATATAGCCCCTTTAAGAGGTGATAAAGTGTGAACTGGTAGGTCTAAGTCAAAGGTCACCGTTGTGACCACATCCATCACAAAGTGACACTTTGAAGGGCTTAAACCGCCGACCACATGGACCAAATGGCTGAAGAAACTAAACCACTGTATAACATCAAACACACAAATAGGAAATAGAAATGGACACACTACGGTGAATTTGAACTGTCTGCTTTTTCTTTCTCTCTGATGTGTGAACTTCATCAATTTTGATTTGGTTTCTAAATAAAAACATTTTCCACCCACACTGGACACACACACACACACACGCACACACACACACACACACACACACACACACACACCACACGCACACACACACACCACACACACACACCACACACACACACACGCACGCACGCACGCACGCACGCACACACACCACACACACACACACACACACACACACACGCACACACACGCACACACACACACACACAGAGAGTTATCTCTTCCAAGAAACTGTTGTTTGAGACAGATTTTTTTTCATACAATTTTCCGACCACAGTGACAAAACCACAATGTACTGTGTGTATTGAGACATCAATTCTTGTTGTACAAAGGATCTGACACACCGTACATAGATCTTTAATCAATAACATCTTGTACTGTTTCCAAACCAAATCGACGTCTTTTTGTTGCAAGATTTAAATAAAGGTTGATTGAATGTGTGTGTTTGTTGGAAATGCTTCTGTGAGGCTAGGTTTTAGATGTAAAATCAGAATTATGTCCAATAAATAAGGTCATATTATAAAATTAGTTGACTTTCTTTGTCTCAGAAAACGTTTCTATTTTTGAGGGAAGTGTATGGAATATTTTCAGTCTTAAAGTGAGACTGTTTTGTTTGTTTTTCTTTGAAGTGCACTTTTTTTTATTAAAAAATTGAAGTTGCTAACGGGTATTTTTTAACAATTAAATAGCAGCGCAGTTCCTTACCACGTGAAACACTATTGTACGTCATGATGAGACTCGGTGCCTCAGAATGAGGTTACAAAGTTTCCTGTTTGTAACTGAAGCGCAGCATGTGTGTCTATTCAAAGCGCTGTGATAAGAGAGAGGTAACTAAGGCGGGGTAAAAATAGACTACAGTGCAGCACACCTCCATGCCCTGTAAGCTGAAAGCTATTGTGTCAGATAGACGACACATTTGTCCAAGACGGCTGGAGTATGACAGGTAGGATCTGAACCACTTTTGGATATTTCGAATTTCACAGATTTTCATACTTGAATGTTGTTTTTTACGCTCTTTATGTTTGTAAACGTGTCCCTCAAATTAGTTTGCTACATGAAGTTTTTTACTGGATAGACGGAAAAGCGTAATCCTTTTTTCAAAACAAGAACAAAAAGGAGAATATAATGGCATAAAAATCTGTTTATTGTAGGGTAGCATCCAGACATAACCTGGGAAGTTAATGATACATAACGTTTGTTCATCCTGCCATGTGTGCCACAGCTAAACTAAGATACTTTATTTCTATTAAACTGCTGTTATAGCAGGAAGTATGAATTTCAGGTGTAGTTTGTCAGAATTCTTTGAGTGATGTTGCACGCATAAAAATCATGGTTATGGTTATTCAGATTTCACAAATCCGCCCTTTACTATTTTTCTGAAAAATTATAATTGGATGTTACATATGGTAGATAAATTCAGTTAAATAATCTGTAACGGCTGCAGTTTTTCCTCTGATTATTTTTTGTATCTTAAAAAGGTCAGTGATTAGAGTTTTCGGTATCATCGAAACATTTGATTTCAGCGCTGTCTGTCACTCGGGTAAAAGTGGTGACGCATTCGAAAAATCTTTCATCTTTTCTGTTTGTTACCGAGACATACAATGGGGACTTCCATACAGTGTTTCAGAGATGGAGGATGATTGTTTTGTTTGTCTTTCAGAGTGTTACACTGAACTGGTAGGGTTGGCGCTGCTCTCTCTGGCCTTGTTGATCTCTCTGTGTCTCAATGTCTTCTTCTGCGTTAGACGGAGAGCCACACTGTGCAAAGGTTCCGTTACATAAAGTCAAGTTGACAATATTTTTCCTTTTTTTATCACCACCATTCACTCTAAACTATGTGCGCTTACAGTGTTCTATTATTTGCTTTTTTTGCAATCAGACATAGACGCGTGCTGCTACCAACACATTTACCAAGGAGAAAGGTTTGTTTAGTTTTTTTTTCAATTAGGTTAAAACACTTCTGCTACTTTTATTCAGTCCAAAACATCTTGTTTCTCAATAATAATAGTTATCAAATATCACTTTTCTTCTCATCTACAAATGTACCTGTTATTGTGACATCTTATGTGTGATTTTTCCTCCATATCTCGAAGGCTGTCACAGGACGAAGGGCAATATTTTAATTACGTTAATGATCATGAGCAGCAGGAAAATTCCCACAATCATCATGAGCAACTTGAAAATCCAATCTATGGTAACATCAGAAGTGAGGGAGGAGGTGAGCTCAGGCCAGCTTTCTTTCACCTTCAAAATTAAAAAATGTGTCTTTGAATGCCACGGTATATGTCTGTCTGTACGTCTGGAGTACATTACACACAGTGTAATGACTGGCTCACGCTCCTGGGGCCAGATTCACAAAACCTTCTTAAGAAAAAAAAAAAGACTTCTTAAGTGCCGATTTCTTCTTAACTTTTGTCTTGATATTCCTGAAAATAGTGCTTAATTATTTTCTTAACTTTTTTTCTTATGTTTTTATTTAAGAAAAAACGTAAGAATACGTGAGATTCTTGGAAACTAAGTTCTTAAATTTCTTCCTTATTTTCTCTTAACTTTAAGATCACACTACACTTGTCCTTAAATTGTTAGAGTGAAAATGTAAGCCTCTAAATTCTTTCATTTTAGACAATGGATTTGGATTTTCAGTTTTTACTAAACTTGTCTTAACTTTTATTGTTCATTTTAGCCACTTTTGTTTTTGGTGTAAGTCTCATCTCTCTGGTACTCCTGAAAACAAGCTAGCAGATTTGAAAGTTAATTCTAATCTATTTTGCCTTTACCCAAATAAACTAACTAATGTTGTAATCTTTTCCTTTACCTAAAGTTATTTTTAAATTATATCATAAATATGGTTGTCACTAAAAAAATCTCGAACTGTTTTATAGCAATAATGTTGACAAACATGCTTATTATAATGTATTGAAATAATATTTCAGTCCTTTGGTCAATGATTTTAAACCCAATATATATAGGCATATGCATAGGCCTATTATAAAGGGATACCTGCCTTTTACAGCATGTGAGGAGTTCCTAAGTAAGAAAATAAAGAAGTTCTTAAGACACTGGTTCATAGCGCTCATTCTGAGCTTGGAAGATCTGCTTTTGGCTTCTTTGCACCATCAGCTTGAAATTCACTACTAAGCACTTTAAAGATCAAGGCACTGGTTTCTTATGGACATTTTAGATCCTTAATTATTAACTTCTTATTATTGATTTTGATTTTATGATATGTATATATATATCTATATAAATATACGTATAGTATATATTCATTGTTTATCTTTTTTACCTGCTCGATGTCCTTGTAAACGAGGGACATGCTCTCAATGATTTTTGAGTTTAAATAAAAAGTATAACAGGCAAACTGTTTCTATAAGAGTCATGCATGGTTGATATACACAATCTTAAGTTTGTTGGGATCTGCAGGCCTGTAGACTTTGAAAGTTTCGGAAAGCTTTTCAAAGCATTTAGAAAATTACCGTTTACTTTTGCAGCCCTTCTTTTAAGCCCTTAGTTTTCAAATGTTACGCGGCGTTGTTCGTAGTGAGATATATCAGAGTGGAAGCCTTAGGAGAATCTAAATCATTCTCTTTTCTTATTTAGTCAATTTATGTGTGCCCGCTTAGAATGAAAAACAATTTATGCGTTGTTGTTTTTTTTGGGATCAGGTTCAGTTGGGGGTTGCTATGAGATGATGACCATGCAGCAGACAAGAGATCGTATGAAGGTAATAACTTTGAACATCTGTTCAGACTAGCAGGTATCAGCGGCACATTGTCTTTTTGAAGGTTTCACGCTTTTGTGTGTGTAGTCTTGTGTAGTTTTACTTTTTGATTGTAAGTCATTTAGCTTAGTGCCGTATAAAGAATATTTTGTTACCAACATTAAATTACAGGAATAGAGTTTTTTAATGCTATTAGAGTTAAAAACTACTTTTTTTTTTACCTCCGTGGTGCAAAGTAAATGTTCTGATTGCTTTAATTTTTTTTTACTGATTTATGCTGAATTGCTAATGAGATATTGTTTGGACTGCACGGATAAATACATCATTAAACCTTTTGAAACGTCTGCAACCAAAATACAGAGGATGAAATGAAGTGATTATAACATGCACTAAACATGACTTTCAAACATCAGTGTTTGAGCTGTTTACAAGAATAATAAAAGTCTCAACCTCTGGCATTAAAAATATTTGGGTTATTCTGGTATTGTATCGGTGCTTGTATAAAAGGATATTTGAGGGCTTTTGCTCTCACATTCACACAGATACTATAAATAAATGCAGGTCTGCATGTAAAATGGCATATCCTGTAGACCACTTGAGAGTACTGCTGACAGATTTGCTTCTAAAACGGAAAGCAGCTAACACCAATAGGTGTTGTGGTCTGAGACACTGTGAACTTATGTACACATTTCAGCACAACATGTTCTAAAAATAAACTACACACACAGAAACACACACAAACTTGCAGCCACATGACCCACACTTAAATAAAGTACATGTAAGACCGTTTTCTGTCAATCTTTATACCTAGACAGCAATATTTCATACCTATTTAGCTTCATTTTCTGCAACTTTTGTCTTCATTTTCAGACTTTAGAGGCTGACCTGAATTATGCTTCACTGGATCTGAAGTTGGCGAAGAAACACAAGAAGAGGCCTCGCCATCAGCATAAAGGACGAAACAGCCTTCAGGATCAGCTGACAGTCCACCCTGTGAATGATTTCATGGAGGTGGAGGCAGACATGGACGCTCACCTTCCGTCCAGAGACACCAGCACCATGGTGTCGCACAGTAGCATCTACCTGAACAGTCAACAGATAGCACAGGAGGCGGAGGAGATGGAGAGAGAAAGGGGGATGAATATGGAGAGGGAGGATGAAAGTTGGGAGGGGATAAGAGGAGAGGACGATCAAATGAATAAAGTGAAGAAAGGAAGGGGAGAGAGTGAGGAAAGAATGGATTTTAGTAATGGGAATGTATGTGCACTTCTTTCAAAGGCTGAGGAAAGTTGCACAAATCATTTTATCGGCAGCTTTAGTCATGATGATGTCCAACAAGATTAGCCTGAGCTGAACAGGCCACCTTAAAAAGCCAACAAACACTTTTTCTATATTTGTGTCTTTAAAGATGCAGCTTTAATATTTAATGAGCTCTGCACAGTTGAGCAATTTCCTTTTTCATGCAAACAAACAACCTCTCAATCTCTACATGTTGAGCAACAGAGGAACAAAAGTGCACCTTTCTCTTCAGATGATGCAATAAAGAATTAAAAGAGAAAGGAAACTGTGTGTGTGCGTGTACGTGACATTTAGAGGTCAATGGCTGTATGGAAATGTTTGATTTATTATGAAAGATGTGGAAAACTTAAAATCATCACAGGACACGGAAGATCGTTTACAGACTAAAGAAAAGATGTCTCATTCCGAGGGTGTGAGGAAAACAAATCCTACATTTTTTTTCCATGCTTCAGGGGATTCCTAAGGTGATTCTTTCTTACTGTAAATAAATGGACAATTAAATACGCATTCATCTGATTTTCATTCCATAAGGTTCACGTGTAAGAAATTACAGGTAAGAAGATAAAAAGGGGAAAGCTATATGAGTGGGACATAAGTATGATGTATTTTCCTCCTCTGGGTTTATTGTGTAAATATCGCCCACATTGGATTCTTCCTTGTCATCATAGTAATGATCATTTCATTTGCTTTCTAATCTATTGCCCTAATGATCTGACATGCTAACAGCTTACACGACTGTTTCCCTCTCTGTGATCCCGAAACAGAAGGAGAAGTCACAGCCTGAGCCTACTGAGGTAACTGAGCTAAGAAGTGAACTCGGCAGTCAGAGGCATGCCACACACTCACCATTTTTTGACAGCTTTTCAATAGCTGTCCATGGCCTACTTCCTGTATGGATTTATCTCTGGCCTCAGGCGCTCTGAATCAAACTGTCACAGACAGGATGGAAACCACACAAAAGAACACACAGATATAACACAACTCTCTTAGAAACTATCAAAATATTACTCAAAGCATGGACATCAAATGTCTTTCAAAATATACACAGTAGTGCTTCCATAGACTAAATTATGTTCAATTTCCTTCGAAATAGAAGTGTCTGAATGAGTTGCACAGTTTTTCAAATGTGTTTCTTTAGGTGACATGATAAAAATGTATTTTTTCCCCCAAAACATAAATAAAGTTTTCAAGTGTCTTGCAACAGCGGATGAGGGACTGGAAAGGGCAAAAGCTAACATTTGTAATCCACCATTTACAGTTTTGCATGTTGAAGTTTCATCCTGTCATTCACAGCCCTCTGTCTGTGCAAAAAGTAATTAAAGCAATATGAGACTTCAGATGTCTGGGTTAGACAAATAAAGGGGATGCTTCTGTGTTTTATCCCAAATGTCCTCTATGTTGTCCTCTAGACTGTATTACCCTGTAGGGCTGCACAGATGGCCAAGTATCCCAGAGAGGAAGGCCAGTAGGCCAGTACTGACATTACTGCTGTGACTGTAGCTTCTTGATATGTCCAGCTTTAACTTCTCAGATGTTATGGATAAATGTTTTCACGTGACAGCACATTTGGAAGTAATCTAATGTCCAGTATCAAAAAGGAGTGAATAAAGAAGCACCCAAATGTTGACCCAAAATTAAGTAATATTTTCTGAACTTCCACCTCAGTGGATTGACTAAAACTGAGGCTAAAGCTAAACTAACCAAATTTAATCAGCAAGTTTGTTGCTTGTGTATGCAACATAAATCATTCTGTCCAGTAGTGTACAAGAGATTATATATTGTATAGTTATTTATTTTTGTGATTTTTATATTATTTTTTAAATCACTGAATTGGGAGAGATTCTGAAAAATATCTTAAGCTCAGTCATACATTGCCTGCAGGTTTTGACATCACACAGAACAGCCCTGGGGACTTTTTGTCTTACTTAAAGGTCAGGCTACTTCTGCTTTGTTATTGACAGTTCAGTAGAGGAAACAATAAGATAAACTACTGTTTTACTGTTTGAACAACCCATGTTGTTGTAGGTGTCCACACATAGGCCTATAAGCTACATGGTTTGTTTAAACTACATTTAAACATACTAAGAGTTGTAAGTAACATTATTCTGTGCATGTTAATCGGTGCTTTTGAGCGAAACAACTTAAAATCCATTGGTTTTGCACAGTTGATAGGAAATTGAGGGATATTGATAACTTACCCGTTCAGGCTCAAGTAACATGATAAGCTAGCTCTTCTTAGTGTGCAGTGTGCCAAGAGTGCTAACCATGATACATACATGTGCTGGTTCGGGGAGGGGTTTGGGAGCTATGAGCATGACTAGTTATAATTTTACATCGAGTTTTCTCAGAATTAAGTCTGGGAGGTATGATGATATTAAAATATATGAATTGAGGGAATGGGAATTACTGTAGGTCTGACGGGTTTGACAGAATGAACATCAGGTTAGGGCGTTAGGACGTTTTATTGGCCAACAAGAGTCCTGGCTTGGATAATGGGTGAAATGTTTTGAATAAGACTAAGTGTTATAGGTTTGTCCAGATTTCAAATGTATTGATGACTATTTTAAGTATTTCGGGCCAATGGAATCATAAAAAGAGTAAAACCCCAACACATAGACATGTTGTTTCGAAAACCGTAAAAGGATCACTTTTTTCACCACCAAGTGAGTAGTCTTCCCGAGCGTAAACGATCTTCGGCACAATCATGGCTGCGCGCATGTGAATGTCATGCCATCCTAACACATTTCCTGAATTAGTTAACGTTTGAGTGCTATTGGGGATTCGTTCAAGCTGGATGGTACATTGCATCTTGTGGAATTGTACTTCCTATAACATCAGACAGATAAGGATCGGAAACTGTTATTTTTGTCATCAGCTGACCACCGTGTTAGCATTGTAGCTAAGCAGTCAGCAGCTTCATAGTAATCATGATGGATCCCGATCAACAACTGAGAAATGTAAGTGACTTTAATATACAGTGGCTGCTACAATGTACTTTATTATCAATTAAAATGTGTTTGGTGATATGCTTGTGTCCCTTTGCAGCTCAAGGATTTTCTCCTAGTTTACAACCGCATGACTGAAATCTGCTTCCAGCGATGCACCAGCAACTTTAATTACAGAAACCTCACCATGGATGAGGTAAGACAATATCTTTATTCTTTACAATTATACTGTATGTGCATACATTTGTACTGAGGGTTTAAACTCTGAATGTTATTTCAGCTGGCCGACCGTCTTTTATATAAATGCTATTTCTGTTCTTAGTATTTGGCATGTAAAAATTGGCTTTAACCAAACTGCCGACATAAGGCCGGGTTGCACGCTGTTTTATAAGTCTCTAGAATCAATCAAAACTGTCCAGTCTAAACCATGAATAAACATTCAAACATATTTTTAGCCATATAGAGCATCTTGATCACAAACTGTAATATACCCCTCATCATCTCTCATTGCTGTGTTGGTTTAGGAGCGCTGTGTGGACAGCTGTGCTGGGAAGCTTATTCGCTCGAACCACCGCCTGATGGGCACCTACGTGCAGCTAATGCCCCGGATGATGCAGCGGCGGATGGATGAGATGGAGAGCAAGGCTGCAGAAAATGCCAAGGCAGCAGAGGCTGCTGCTTTAGCATCTGTTGGGCCAGTTGCCACAGAGGCCTTGCCAGAATCTCAAACCCCCATCACCCTATCTCCACCCCCACAAGCACCTCCACTGACTGATGTCTCACCAGAAGCCTTTGGCTCAGTATTGCAGCCAGTAGGATCAGATATTCCAGTTGGGTTTGATGCTGTCATGCCTGCATCCACAGCAGCAACAGAAGTCAAAATATCAGCTGCTGCTCCTCTCACACCTGCGACCGAAACAGTGAATCTATCAGTGCTTAATGAAGTTGGCAATGGACCCTCATACACAGCAGGACTTTCTCAGTCATTTGTAGCTGGTGCTCAAATTGAGTCTGGGAACTCAGCACCTGCTTTTACGCCATCTAAACCCACATCCATATCAGTAGATGTTCCTGTGTCAATTGTTGCTGCACCTGCAGTGTCTATATCCACAGAGAGTAGCCCTCTGCCAGTCCTAGAGAAAACCCCAGAGGTTCCCCCACCATCAGGACAGTAATGATGCCCACTTTGGGTCTGTGTCAGGAGGTCAAACTGTTAGCGATATGTCCCCCACTTCCAACAAAGACCCATCAGAATCATATCTGATAACATTATGATCTGATCCTAAAAGAAAATATAATGAATAGTTCAGCATAACGTATAATATATGATCAACTTTTGTATTTGAATTTAATTCTTCTCAAATGTTTCTGGCTTATGTGAAAACTTTTGTTCAGCTTTTGTTTTTGTGTTGTTGTTATTTGCTTCACAAAATGAGCAACTCTGAGGCCTCAAATTAGAGTCTGTCAACTTCTGATGGAAATAAAATCACTTTTGTGACGTTCCTTTTTTACTTAACAAATTCAACGCATTCATTAATAATCAATTGTAACTGTAGTCCAGCGCCCCATGACCTCCCCATCATTAGCAGTTATTTATATATTATAGTCATTTCTGACTAAGCTTTAAAAGTACACGATTCAACGTGCAGACACTGAAATTCTTGTTGTACCAGACATGTTTTGTTTGGTTAAAAGAAGCCCAAAACAGGTGTATATGAGGTCATGTGTGAAATGGAAGTTGCAAAGGATTTTAGTGATGGCAGCCTCTTACAGGTCAAAACTTCATAAGCATCTGATTCTGAACGTTCAGGCGAGCTCAGGCAGAGGAACGCTCAAACACACTCATTACTGATCATTTTCTGTAGGGTGGCAAAATAAATGCAGATATTAGGTGATCCAGGATAAAAATGAAAATATTCATACTTCATATTTCCTTTATTGTGAATTCTACAATGCAAACCTCATGTAGTTGATGTTTAAAAACACAATAGGGCCCCTGCCCCCGGCTCTTTACTGCAGGAACTCTTAACCAAGCCTTAGGTTGAGGTGTATGCAACATGCTCTCACTAGTGAAGATGTAAATCCAATACACAACTTTTATAACATCATCGCCTCTTTCTCCTCCCATCAGTTTATCTCTTAGCAACCAAGTACCCCATATATGTGTTCATTCAGCTGCAAAACCATGCAAAGCAATCTCATAACAGTTTCCCCCCAATGGCTTAATTCTTCATCCACTAAGTACTACTTACTGTGATCCAACATAAGTGACAGTAAAGGATCGTTATGTAAATTAAGTATTCTTCACTCTAAATGTTTAAACGAATGATGCTCGTGTGAGTCAGGAGTGTTTCCTGAAACCATGTATATCATTTAGTGTGGCACATTTAAAAGGAAGCATTTTAACACTATTTAAAATTAATGATGTTCAGTGTTGAGGTTTGGTATTTTACTGTTATAAGTTGGCAAAGCAAGGTGTGTTTATAATTAGAGTAAAAACAGTTGTTAGCAAATACAAACCAGTTACATTATGGTAAGCATTGAGGCTGTTGCTGATACAACCTAGTGGACCAATGCATAGACGAACGTCATTCTGTCCGATGTTCTGATTATTGTGAATGAAATCTTAGTTATTACGCTATCAATCACAGATCTTATACAGTGATGGTGGTCAAGAAAACAAAGAATAAAATGAGTACTATCAATTTTCCCTTAACTACATCCCTGTCATTGTGTCTTTGGTGGTGTTTCTAATGTCCATGCGTTTGAAAAGAAATGATGACACCCATTTTGGAACATCAGCGTAATGATGCTACATTGAAAATATGTTTTTACAATTCCTGTAGTGTGGTGTTTGTCTCATGGATACTAATTCTCAGTCTCAGACAGATTACAAATAAAGATGAATGATTAGCAAAAGAGGAAGACCAAGTATCAAATCCTTTGAGTCAAACACCGACACCAGTCCTGCATTCATTTTGTAAAGGTATTGTCGACACATTGTAGCCTTATTAAAAGTTAAATTATACCATGAATTATTGTTGTTGTTAAATATAAGCCTTTTGATTCGTAGTTTGTATCTTGCCTTTTACTAGAGATATTAAAGGTGAAGCTATAACTACTTTAAGCTGTTGAAAAGTTTAATTTCGCCTACAAAAACTATTAAAGCCTCAATTGTTTCTAGTGTCGCTGAATACAATTCATGTAAAAAAAAAAAAATATTGGGCTAAGAAAAAAAGCTGCTTTTCATTTTCTAGCTAACCCAATTCATTTTTTTTAAATCACGAATTTAGCTAAGGAGTTTGAGAATTTTTTCGCAAATAGATCCTTTAGTTTATCCAAAAATCTTAACTCACCAAATGCCAAAAAACATGGAGGAAATGTTTGTGAAATCAAATCTGAAAAGTTAGGCCTGCTAAAAAAATGTTTTGACATGACGACAGTACTTGAGTATTTTTACAAAGTTACATTCCACCACTGTTAATAATAAATAAAACTGTCCACATCCCTCCTCCTCTTCACCTGACCTGGGTATTTTTGGCTCTGTGTTATGCCGCTGGATGTCGCACTGTCGCATTGCCTCCAGCAGGGGGCGCTGTCGTGTGGCTGTCCCGGGACACTGCCAGTAGCAGAGCTCCCCTAACTTCTCCGCAGTAGCCCACATCAGCTCCGAGGAGCGGGGCGTGGACTCAAACCAACTCTTCACTGCCCTTAAATTTGAGGAGACGGCGGACTTTCAGGGGGGGAAAGGAAAAGGAGAAGAAGTCGATCGAGTAGAAGCCGGTAAGACCTTTGAAAATGTGTTTCTATGTTGAATTGTCTTGTTTACATTGTGATGGGAGAGTTTGCTTTGGAAGTCCAAGTTCACTTTGACTTTTTTAACAATAGATTTCAAAGTGAAACGATGGGCCAGCCCATGCGATTCCACTGGGGAAGATTAAGCCAAAGGGGAAATGGACAGTTTTTTCACCTCATCATGTTTGTTTGTGCAGCGGATGATGTTAATATTGCATCTAACTATCTGTAGCCTGTAAAACTAATGGCTCAGTGATTGATCCAAAATGGAAATGAATGCTAAAGACTGCAATGATACCAGGAAAGACAAAATATAATACAATGAATGATCTGTTTACCTGCTAAGTCCTCAGGAAGAGAAAAGGCTTTTGTTTCTAACCTACCTCTGCTTGTTTGGGATGAATCAAACAACCTTTTTCTTGTATAGGCTATAAAGAATCTTTTCACAACTTTTTGCAGGCTACATGTTCCTGATTTTAAAAGAGAGTCTGACTGCAGAATAACCATGGATGACATCTTCACTCAGTGTCGAGAGGGGAACTCTGTAGCCGTCCGCCTGTGGTTGGACAACACAGAGAATGACCTCAACTTGGGGTAAGTGGAGAGATCAGCACACAGAGTTAGCTCAGAATATGTCAAACTTTGAAGATGACTGCAGATGGGGCCTCTATCTTCTCTTGGATTTTACATGTAGCCTGTAAAGTTGACTTCAAGCAAATGTCCCACATTTGATGTGGTGTGCAAGGTGATTCTGTGCTCGGTGCCTCGAGTGTGCATACAAAGTGAGCCAGCCTTGGCACATCTGAGTTGGTCAAATAGTTTCCATATTGTGCGTTCCCTCCCTGCAGCTCCACATGCCGCTGAGCATCACCCAGAGTCGGTAATTCTAGGCCAGTCTGAGCTTTTTTCCCCTTAGTTTTCTTCTTGGATTTCTCTCCTAATGATGTCATCCCTAAAAACTGTCTCTCTATAAAAGCAGAGGCTGATTTGTGGTGGCTGAAAACTGAAAATAACCTTTTAACTCCTCGAGCACTGGAATGAAAATCTTTTGATTTACGTGATTATAGTCACTTGAATGAAAAATAGTCTATAGCTCATGGGATAATCTCATAATCATTTCATAGCTTTTAAACTAGAAATACATAGCATTTCTACGATTCTTTGTGATATACAGAGCACGTCAGACTGTTTACATAATTTCCTCACTAGAAAGGAGCTAGAAGACCTCACTGCTAAAGACCTCGGTTATCTCATTCTTGGGCCAGGCCATATATGTGCAGTTTGTTGACGTTGACTTTGGAGGGCTGCAGAGCTGCTGGCCAACCACGCAACAGCGGAGACCATTTCCTCTGTTCAACTCCATACAGGGCCAGACCAGGTCCTCGCTGACAGAGCTTTCCCCCCAGGCAGCTAGCTACAGTCCCACATAAACATCTGACACACCAGTCATTATGCTGGAGGAGCGTGCTTTGGTTTAACTGTGTGAACCAGCCTTTAATTGCCTTCAGAATGACCAATAATGTGTAATAATGAATGTCATATGTTGGTGGGAAAACAAGGCAGTTAGTAAGAGCATTTTGTTTGCGGTGACACAGGAAGACAGGGAAAAAAAGGAGACGGAGAGAGATAGACTGTCATTCCTGAGTTTTTTCCCCCCCCATGTTTCTTTTTATAGCACACAGGGTTGCTCAGACTATGAACTATCTGTCCACAGTGCTGCATCAGAGCTGACAGAGAATGTGGCTAACTGCTGTTTCACTTACGTGTGAGCTAGTACTGCAACTATTTCCTATTACAGGCCGTACAAACCTGTGGTTTTCTGTTAAACAGCTTGTGCACTTTGTGGCTTTGCATTGAGCTGTGATGAGCCCCTGCAGCTGTCCTGGGGTCAGCTAATGTAAAGGAGTCACTTGGGTGGCACATAGGTGACAGCTTGGCTCCTTGTAGACTGCTGGAGCACTATGTCCACTGCTGTCTGCGTGTTTGCCTCTTTGCGTATGTTAGCAGGTTTTCCAGCTTCTGCACAGACATATTTATCACTATAGGCTCCCAGCAGCGCGAGGAAGTATGTGCTTAAGTCTAAATAAAGACCGGTAGGTTGCTGGTGTGAGAACCTGTGTGGCTGAATGTCAAAGAAAACCATAAACATAGTATTTTCCCAGCTCAGTTTTTCTGTAATAATTATTTGTCTATATGTGCAGTAGAGATATGACTATTAAAGCCACTGAGTGATAAAGGGGGATTAGTTAGATTTCCAATACAGAAGAAGATAAAGACATTAAACATCATGTGTTTAACTGTTTAGAGGTGATTATACTCCATTCCTAAGGGCGACCAAATTCAGTTGAGTTCAAAGAAAGCTGATCATCACCCTCCTTCAAACAATTTCAAGGTTTATAAACCAACTTTGTCATGTGCTCAAGGATTAAAAGGCTACTGAATGTGTCCTCCTTTGCTCTTTTTCTCTGTGTCTTGTGTTTCAGTGATGATCACGGCTTCAGCCCTCTCCACTGGGCGTGCAGGGAGGGGAGGAGCGGGGTTGTTGACATGCTCATCATGAGAGGTGCTCGTATCAATGTGATGAACCGAGGAGATGATACCCCGCTGCATCTCGCCGCCAGTCATGGACATAGAGACATTGTGGCTAAGGTCAACACATTCACACGTTTTACGGTTACAACAGGACCTGTTGCACATGTTTTGTTTTTTTTAATTGACAGAGAAAATAAATGTGAATTTGTTGCTTAATTTCCTCACTTTGTGTCCTTTTGAATATCAGCTGATTCAGTGCAAAGCAGACCCCAATACAGTCAACGAGCACGGGAACACGCCCCTCCACTACGCCTGCTTCTGGGGCCAAGATGAGGTTGCAGAGGTGAGGTTCAATATACTCCACACTCACTCCCCTTTCTTTACTGGATTCAAAGAGCCCTCTTCTGGGGAGTAACAGCCAATACAGTGATTAAGTTGTCGTGCAGTTGTGCTCAGAATGCTCCTAGTGTTTTTGTTTTTAACATGATAACAATCTACTTTATGAATAACATAGTCTAATCCTCTTTTTGTAGGACTTAGTGGCAAGTGGGGGCCAAGTGTGTGTTTGTAACAGGTATGGACAGACACCTCTGGACAAGGCCAAGCCTCACCTAAGACAGCTCCTTGAAGGTAAGAGAACATTTGTATGCAATTTAATGCACTGATTAGTAGGGATGGGAATCGCAGGGTCACTCACCATACAATACGATACAATACGATACGCAATCCGCTGCCTAAGATAACAATAAAATCACGATGCAGCAAATTCTGTGATGACTGATATATTGCAAGACAATCATATAATGATACATCACAAACAATAACTTATTAACTGAAGAACATATAAGGCTCCTACACACTGAAGCGCAGGCTTAATGTATCTATTCACTGCAATTCAATGTCAGTGTCACCTCTTTTCACGCTTTACAGTATCTCTTAACTTCTTTTCACCACTTTCGACATTATTTAGCCGTCTTCTTTTTTTTCTCGCTGTCAACTTCTTCTTTGGCCAATTAACTTCTGTTGCACTCATTCATGCCAGAAGCTCCACTGTGAGGAGTTATGAGCTGGTGAGTCAAGGGAAATTAGTTTATTGTGCCATGTGTTTTTTTTTTATTCCATCCATCCATTATCTATACTGCTTTTCCCATTCGGGGGCGCGGGGGCTGGAGCTGATCCCAGCTGTCATTGGGCGAGAGGCGGGGTTACACCCTGGACTGTTAGCCAGTCAATCACAGGGCTGACATATAGAGGCAAAACAACCAGCCACACTCACATTCACACCTACTGTACGGGCAACACACACGACTCAGGATGAGGATATTTTGCAGTAGACATATCGATTTTTTGTTCCTTCCCTACTAATAAGTCATACAAAATAAACAGAAAATCCTTATACTGGAAGTTATGTTTTATTGTTTCTGCTTTTGTGAATGTTTATAGAAAAGGCAGAGAAAATGGGTCAGAGTTTGACCAAAGTGCCTTACAAAGAAACTTTCTGGAAGGGCACCATGCGAACACGACCTCGTGAGTATTAAAAAAAAACAAAAATATGAACAGATAATCATATCTTAGTTTGAGGTAGAAGTTGACGGTTCATTTGTTGGCTCTTTTAGGTAATGGTACCTTGAACAAGCAGGCTGGTATTGACTTTAAGCAGCTTTCGCTCTTGGCAAAGATAAATGAAAACCAGTCCGGAGAGGTCAGTTTCACCGCTGAATGTCAGTTCATGATTTTTTTTTTCTTTGAAAGTCCAGTGAGTAGTTTTGACCACTTTCTATCGCTCTGTGTGCAGTTGTGGCAGGGTCGGTGGCAAGGGGATGAGATTGTAGTGAAGGTGCTACAGGTGAGAGACTGGACCACGAGGAAGAGCAGAGACTTCAATGAGGAGCATCCCAAACTCAGGTCAGTGAAAGAATCCGTCTTAAAGCTTTAAAAAAAAACGAATTGAAGTCGGTTTGAATGGGCCTAAATGTTATTTCTTGTAGCCTCACACTAAAAATTACAGATATGATGGTTTGTTTTTTGGCATCAAAGCTGTCAATCTGTTTGCATAAGCTAACGATAATATATTTGGTTCTTTTCTGAGCCTGTTCCTCTGGGGTTGTAGTCAGCCTATGAGCACTTGGACTAGCTGATTCACACAGTTCTTATGAAGGGATGGAAATGACGATTGGTTTTGCGAGTGTCAGTGGTTACAGAGAACTGTGAAATTCTTGTGCAACAACAGAGAGAGGAGTTTTTATTGTTAGTGGGTTTGGTTGGAGTAATGGTGAAATCGTTTCTGGAAGCTGTTTTTATGTCAAGTCTTCTTGCTCCACAATATGACAAAAACAATTTCCACAAAGCTGCTAAACATGAATTCAATCTCAACATACAATTTGAAGAATGATCATACAATTTTCAAAAGGAAAAAAGTCTGACAGTCATGTTGAGTCAAGGTAACCAGCACCCTTAAAAAGGCAGTCAGTGAACCATAAGCTGCTTTCAAACTTGAACAAAACTCTTGAAGTTTACGGGGTGAGCTGCATGTGTGAACACATACAGCTTACTCTGACTTTATCTAGAGTTTCTCCTACCAGGCCCCTAGTTTAATTTCAGCGTAAAGTCTAAATGAGCGAATGTGAGAAAGCAAATGTGAGGAGCTGGTGACGTTTATTCCCCGTGATCGGTGCACAACCATAGGCTGTATCCACACAACCGGTGTGATCTCTGTGCAGGTAATTAAACTGCTGCATTACGTTCTTTGTTCACCAGGATGTTCTTCTTCGCGCTTTTGTTGATATTCTGATTCTTCTGAACTACACATAGCATTGATATTAAGGCAAATATTCTCAGTATGGCGTAGTGTAGTGGACTCTGTTGCTTCACACACCACTTCTGAATCGTTCTTCGTATGTCACGTCTTTCCTCAGGAGACCCCCCGTCTCCCCTCCTACAGTATTCCAACAACGATAGTCTGTTGCTGTGAGGTGCATGTGAGAACAAGGGGAGGATTTCAGTGGCAGTCCGCCTGAAATTTCCTAGAGATTTTCAAGAGTGCACATGTGAAAACGGATTACTTAGGGTTTTGTTTATCTTGACAAATATCTCACAAGCAGAGATGATGTTTATTTACAGAAATAGCCATAACAGATCTAATTAATAAGAATAAATCTCCCAATGAAAAGACTTAGCTACAGCAAAACACTATAAACAAAAGCTGACAAGCATATTAGCTAACCTCTTCAGGCTTCAACAGTCCGTCCAACTTCCTACCCTCTCTGAGAGTTAAGTAAAATAACAACAATTCTGGCTTTGATGATTGCGTCATTAGAATACAGTAGGAGGATGATATACTGCTGTATCAGTATTTTTTTCCCTCCCTTAGTTAACACACATGTTCGCTTTTTCTTTCTGTTGTCTGCACAGGATCTTTTCTCATCCAAACATTCTGCCTGTTCTTGGGGCATGTCAATCACCCCCGTCACCTCACCCCATCATCATCACACACTACATGCCATATGGATCCCTCTTCAACATCCTCCACCAGGGCACGAGTAAGTCATTTGAGTTTATGTACACACATAGACATATATCCATTCCACTATACTATCTTCCTTGTTTTCCTGCCTTTATGTTATCCCTTCTTTTAACCTGCTTTCTCTTCCCCAGCTCTGGTGGTTGACCAAAACCAAGCTGTGAAGTTTGCATTGGACATCGCCAGTGGTATGGCGTTCCTTCACACCTTAGAACCAATGGTTTCACGGCTTTACCTCAACAGTAAACATATAATGGTAAGACTGTCTTGGCCTACAAGCAACTGTTGTAAAAATGTTATTCTATCACTGCACAACAAAAATAAGGCGATCCTATGACTCACTGACTGTGCAGATTTGAATGAGTAACAAACTAATGTACTGCAGATTGATGAGGACATGACAGCCAGAATCAGCATGGCAGATGCTAAGTTCTCCTTCCAGTGTCCCGGTCGTAGTTACGCTCCAGCATGGATGGCCCCTGAAGGTATTTGTTCCTTTTTATCCTCCTCTTTGTTCTCCTCCCTTCCACCTACTTCCTCCTCCCATAATGACTTGTTACACTGTATGAGTCAGTCAGTAGGAGACATGCTGTACTCTATAATCATGTCCCAGTTTAGAGGTAGTCATAATGCTAATCTGGTGTGTTGCCCTGCTACAGAATAAACACAATGATTTTTCTTCTTGATTTTTAGCCCTGCAGAAGAGGCCTGAAGACATCAACAGAAGATCTGCAGACATGTGGAGCTTTGCAGTGTTGCTGTGGGAGCTTGTTACCCGGGAGGTCCCATTTGCGGACCTCTCAAACATGGAGATAGGCATGAAGGTAAGTGGGCGCATTGTTTATCTACCCAAAGGCTAATTCTGTATTATATGTGCACATCCACACTCTGTGTCTCTAGCAAATACCGCCTAAATATCCAGAGGCTTTTACAGGTTTATTTGCTTGCAATGTTTACACTGACTTTGCATCTTGCATTCCCTCTCATTACTCAGGTGGCTCTTGAAGGACTTCGGCCTACCATTCCACCGGGGATTTCTCCTCATATCTGTAAGCTGATGAGGCTCTGCATGAATGAAGATCCAGCCAAGAGGCCCAAATTTGACATGATAGTCCCCATTCTGGAGAAGATGCAGGACAAGTGAACCCTTTGGCAGCAACACTACATGTTTTATCTCCAAACCACTCTGTATCTTCACTTCAATCATGTACCTGCTAAGCCACTGTAAATAATGTCAGAGACCACTCCAGCTACACAACTCATACAATAAGTATTATATTGCCTATCTTGTATAATTTAAATTTGAGGTATAAATGTTCTTAAGCTTTTACTGTATGTTGCTCTTATACTATGGCTGAAATATTGGCTTTTTTGACTCTGACAAAGACGGATCCAAAGACGTGTATAGTAACAGTGCTTTTATACACATGAGGAAATACCAATGCAATAAATGTTTTATATTTATGACAAATCTGTGCTCCTTTATTTTGAGACCAACTCCCTTGTGTGGACAAACTTTTGTTTCATAGTTAAGTTTACATAATTTTCCGTCAAATGTTGAGTTTTTCTTCAGTTGAGAGAAATTGCTCTTCGTCATGAAGTGATCCAGTTGATTTTAAAGCTCCAGAAAATATCCTCTTAGTGGACCCTTGTGCTTAAAATTCTTTGTCAAACTACTATCTAGAGTACAGTAGTGAAACCTCCAGGTCAACTTCGAGGCTAGAGCTGCAGTTTGTGTTGATATTGGTGCCCCCCTGTGGACAAAGCTGTACATTTTATCTCCTTGATCTTGTCCTGAGCATGCATTTAGTGTTCTTCACACAAAAGAAGCTCATCCTTTTTTCTTTTAACAGCCAAACTTATCACTCTCTGTGTTTCTTTGTTGTGCCAAAAAAAGCAAACAAAGGCTGTTCAGCAGTGTGCTGTAACTCACTTTGTCTGACCCCTACCTGCAATTACAGATTTAATAGTAATGGTCAATGTTGTTGCTAATTGTGTTGGGTTTTTTGGTAGGTCAGGAAGAGGCATCAGTTTTAATTTCAGTGTGTTAAAACTCCTCGCAGGAGCTTTAATCTTAGAAACTTAAAGGAATTGCCTTTGATGACTGCTTAAGAGTTAAAGCTCCTGTGACATGTATGTAACTGGCTGAAATGAATACTGATGCATTTGTACTTTATGACTTCCAATAGTAAACAAGCCCATTAGAATAAAGACTGATTATTTCTTTCAAGTTATTTTTAATCCCTGAAACTACTGCCAGGTAGGTGGACGAGAAGAAAAGAGATGTTATGTTCATATACATTACTTTCACAAGTACAGGACAAGATCAGTAAAGCAGGGGGCGCCAAACTTAGTACAAAATAAAAGCTGCTCCCGGGAGATTTAATAAATGGCACTTTTAGTCAATATAGTATCCAATATTTATAATTATTTTAATTCATTGGGGGAATTTTATTACTTTCATATCAACTTTGGTTTAATGTGGCTTTGTAGTTTAAAGCTCCTGTTAGAAACTGTCTGTTTGTGTTGGTTTTGGCGACCCCTGCGGACAAAACAATACCTCTTAACTCTTTTGTGATTTTGTCTTGTAAGTCATGTCTTTTTAGCAACTAATATCCTGCTTTATTTTGACAGTCAAGCATATCGCTTAGCCCGTATTTGCTATGGAAAATGAAAATCATTATAACAAATAATTAATCTAGTCAACTATAGTCTTGTTTCGTAACTCATATAGTGGCATCAGTCTGTTTCATCTAAACACTACTGACACTGACATGAGCTTTATTGTATGCCTATCTGTTTTTAACATTGAAGGTTTTGCAGGAGCATATGCAGGAAGTATAAGTCCGTTACAAAAAAGGGTAGAAGAAAAAGCTGGGGCAAGGTAATCCACTCAAAAACTTCGAGTGCAATTATCAGTCGACTTATCAGCTGTGGTTTGAGTTACAATTTGCTCAGAGGGAAGAAAAACACTGCGGCACGTGATGTGTCAGCTGACTGTCTGTACCTTTCACAAGACCGAGCGGTGAGCCTGTCCTATTATAACATCAGTGTGCTGACGGAGGAGCACACAGAGGGGCTGACGACATTGTTTCAGGACACTTTTTGTAAGTGGAAGAGCGGCGACTGTCTCGGAACTTCTGACCTCTCTGTGTTCGCCACAAACTGGTAAAAAAGAAGACGAGGAAGTTAGGGTTGAAACATTGAGGCTAGCTTGCTACATTGTTAGCAGGCTGTTTTTCGTGTTAGGCTTGTCCACCGTTCAAATTTGTTTGTTGGCGAGAATGAGTCAATGCGCAAGCAAATGTGTTAAACCGGCTAAGTTGGGTGTTACTTCCTTGACGCACTTTTATTTTTGCTTTGTTCATGTTTCTCACAGAGGCTGCAGACTGACGAGCACACCTGCTGTCAGGGGAACAATGAGGGTCCTCGCGCGGCCGTCCTCCTTCGGGCTGATAACGTGCACCCTGCTTCTCATGTTGCCGCTGTTTGGGTCCTGTCTCCCGGCGCGGACCTCAGAGCAGACCAGGCTGGTCTTCGTGGAGCGGTTAAACCGCCCAGATGTCGGATTTAACTGGAAAAATATCACCTGCTCATTGTGCAAAGTTGTCTTCACCATCCTTGACATCGCCCTTCTGGTAATGTTTGAACGTGTTGTTCCTAAAATCAGACTTTTTTTTAAAATTCAGTTCAATCCAATTCAAACAACTTTTTTGGCCCTCTTGGGGCAATTGGTTTGGAGCAGCTTGTACACAGAAAATATTAATAGAGACACAGTGACGTAGCCTACAGACAAAAGATTATACACAAGTGCTAAAATATAGAATATGATTTAAAAGGAGATATGTAAAAAGCAGACTGATTAGTAATCAACCAGATTGGATTTATATGGGGATAACTCAAATGGAAAGGCATTGGACAAAGAAAAGAAACATACAGTTATGAATAAAAAAAAACAACAGTGAACATTTCACATTTTAACGAGGTAATTTTCATTTTATCTTGCTGTGGTTGCACTTTCAGTTGGTGTGTTGGTCTTAAAATAATGTACCACAGGACACAGATCCTTAAAGAAACCCTTCCTTGATGATGGGCAGTTTTATTTTTAGTTAAGAATTGATGCTCTTAAGATTGTATGATTCAACTTTATAGTCACCATACAAGCTGTATTTTTTTTTTTATGATAGTATATTAGAATGTAAGGGTCAGTATAATTCTTATGATTTAACAGCACCACAGAGTACAGCCTGCAAATAAAAGGTCAAACACTCTAGGTTGTGTAGTAATTGAAAGTTGTGATGCGAGTACAGTTATGGTGGTAAGACATGATGTAAGTGATTCACATCTGGTTGCTCTATTCACAAGATCCCGCTTGTACAATGTTTTGTTTCTTTTATTCTGAGACCATCTTGAAAAAATGGTTACTCAAATTAGAAAACAAATGGGGCCCCTATAGGGAGAGCTTTTCATTTTTCAGAATGTCAACTCTTTATCTACTCGAGCTTTTTGCTGATTTAGCAGGAAAAAACATTCTTTATATTTTCTGATCTTATGGTCTATTTGTGAAAAGTAAATAAGATTCATACTTTTATGGACATTAACAAGAACTTCATTCCTGACATTCCACTGTTATACAGGAAATGTTACATTTTTGCCTTAGAAGGGGCTTAATCAAGATATAGCCTAAATAATGAAAAGCAGCGCAGAAATGTCAATGTTATTTGAAGTCTAGTAATTTGGAACTGAAGATGATTCAAATTGCTTTCTGCTAGCCTTGTTGTTTTTTTCTGGAAAGGTTTGAGGTTTAGATATCTTTCAAAGGCTCTTTCAGGGTAGTCACCCCCCCTCTCTAATTCTGCTCTGCTTTTGTAACCTCTCGCAGAGTGATGTCAATGAGGAGCGGGTGGCAAAAGCAGTAGGTGAGGCGTGTATCCGCCTTCATCTGGCCGACGAGCAGGTCTGTCGACAAATAACCGAACTGTTCAGGGATGACTTCATCCTGGCTCTGCAGGAGTCCTTGCTGTGGCCCTCTGAAGCGTGTGCCATTCTGGTGGGGTCTTCCTGCGGGAAATTTGACATCTATGCACCCTGGAACATCAGCTTGCCTAAGGTTCCTAAACCACCTGTTACACCACCCTCCCCTCCCAAACCCGGTTCTCCACAGAGCCGGGTCCTGTTTCTAACAGACATCCACTGGGACAAGGTGAGTGTGAACTGAAAAGAAATGCTCACTAAAGTTTGATAGCAAATCTTTTTTTAGCTGCATACTTTTTCTATGTGCTATAAATTGCTGAATTTTTCTGCAGTTCCTTAAATAAAATGTGTAAATCAAATTAGTTTAACTTTGATAGTGGATGGTATAAATTCCAGCATCACGTCTGCGTTGAGGTCCTAGCCTACAAAAACAAATTTGAGTTGATGATTTACTTTTAGACATGTTGCAGTGTTTCCAGGAAGTTTGGAATGGCTAACTAGACAACAGCAGTTTGATTCCAGTCACATGATTGTGTTTTCGATCAAGCCCTTTTTTTTGAAGTTCAATCATCTTCACCAACAGGAGTATGAAGTTGGCAGCAGCGCAGACTGTAAGGACCCTCTGTGCTGTCGTAAAGACTCGGGCTCTCCCAGCTGGAGACGGAGGGAGGCTGGTTACTGGGGAACCTACAGTAAGTGCGACCTGCCTCTGTGGACTGTGGAGAACCTCTTGGAGAACGCGGCTAAAGCCGGTCCCTGGGACTGGGTGTACTGGACCGGAGACATTCCTGCGCACAACGTTTGGTCCCAGACCAGGAAACAGCAGCTGTCAGAGCTCACAGTCATCACCAGGCTCATCCACAAGTAATTTTTCTTCTTTGACACAAGTTAAAACACACTTGCTGCTTTCACACTCACCAGCTAAAGTATATCATTTTGTACATATTTCGTGTGTTACTTATTCTTTACCAGCACCCCCTTCGAGTAGTTTATAATAGAATAATTTGGTGTTGAAATGTCCGACCTTTTAACCCTGTTCCTGTTGATAACCAGCTGCTATTGGAATTTTTCCAAACCACAATTTCTTTTTAACTAGAACCTCAAAATTCTTTCGGTTGAAGTTGATAACATTCACTTGATAACATTCAGGGTTTCCGTGCTTAATGTCAGTCATGCGATACCTGGACTTGATCCAAACTGTGAAAGACTCTCACCTCTTCCTGCTTTCTTCTGTTCAGACACCTGGGACCTAATGTGACGGTTTACCCTGCCATAGGAAACCATGAGAGTACGCCGGTGAACAGCTTTCCACCACCGTTTATTCATGGCAACAGATCCAGCTCCTGGCTCTATGATACAATGGCAGAAGAATGGGCACCATGGCTGCCGGAGCAGGCTCTGAAGACTTTGAGGTTCTTGGTTATTAATTTTAAATGTTTTTATTGTGTTGACATAGTTGTGCATGTCCTGCCACCTTGTTGATAAACCAGAAGTTCTGTTGTTACATAGAATATCTTTATACGAAGAGTTGGTTTAGTTCAAGAAGGAACTACGTGTATATAGATCATAGAATATTTGTTCTTTCAATTTCACCTTGCAGTTCACATCCTGATGCTCTCAAACGGGGGTGGTCTCATTTCAGATATTAGTCACTAAATGATTTGACTTTTTATGACTACCCAAAGAGCTGAGTTCATGTCTTAGTCATATATATATATATATATATATATATATATATATATATATATATATATATATATATATATATATATATATATATATATATATATATATATATATATCTATGGTTGTAATTTCAGGTATGGAGGATTCTTCACAGTTGAGGTTCAGCCCGGTTTAAGGGTGGTCTCCCTCAACATGAACTTCTGTGCTCGAGAAAACTTCTGGCTGATGGTGAACTCTACAGATCCTGCCAACCAGCTGCAGTGGCTCGTCCATATTCTCCAGGACAGTGAGGACAAGGGAGAGAAGGTCAGTAAAGCAGCAGAAACAAAGATGAAAGGACTTTGTCAGTCGGGTCACTTAACATTGTAAAGCTGATTGAACACTTTAACGTGGCTCATGCCCTACTTTGGTCATGTGCTTCATGCTAGTGAGGATAATGACTTTGTGGCTTTGTTATTGTGCTGTGCTCTTTAAATTGAGCTTGCAAAAAAGTTTTTTTTTGTATTGGTGCTGTAATCTTCCTTTACATGATGTGTTTGTTTTTAAAGGTTCATATCATTGGTCACATCCCACCAGGACTGTGTCTTGGAAGCTGGAGCTGGAACTACTATCATATTGTTAACAGGTATGTAGCTACATTCAACATGTAAACCTGAACATTCAAGTATCAGAACTGCTTGATTATGAAAGTTACAGTCCAGTGAAAGTACATGAGTTAGTCTTTTTTACGTGCTGTTGTCATCGATGATGTTCTGCACACTCAACAGTGGTGTCTTCTTGTTCGTGTACATGTAGCAGTTGAGACCATTAAATGTAATGTAGAGTGTAACATGCATTTCCCAAGTATGAAATAATAATTCTGATTTATGCGGACTAGTAAACAATCCAGATTATCAGGGGTCTTAAACTCTTTGGATGACCTGCAGATATGAAGAGAATTTAAATGTGGTTGGCTTGTTGCTAGCAGCACTTGTTTCACGTCCTCTTTTGTTTGCATGTCAAATGTCCATTGTGGTTTTTCTCTGCTGTTCTGGTTGATGAACAAGCAAATTGTGTTTTTTTCAATTTCAGTTTCCTATTGTGGTTAAAATTACTGCATGTGGCAGTGTGACATTTGCAAACTGCAAATATAAAAGACGAGACAAATTGTTTGTTTTTTCTCTCTTTTCTTCCTTGGTAACATTTCCTTTTCCTTCAGGTATGAAAGTACCGTTTCCGGACAGTTTTTTGGCCATACACACATGGATGAGTTCCAAATGTTTTACGATGAAGCAACCATGTCCCGCCCATTGGGAGTGGCATTTATTGCTCCTAGTGTCACCACTTATGTAAATCTAAACCCAGGTGAGTGTTTTAACTAGTTCTTCCAACATTTAAGAAGCCCCCTCACATCTCAGAAATTCTAAAATAATGTCTTTTCCAAGGTTACCGTGTCTACTATGTGGATGGGAGCTACAAAGGCAGCTCTCGGCTGGTTGTAGACCATGAAACCTACATCCTGAACCTCACAGAGGTCAACCACAGTCCAGGGGAGAAAGGTGGCCCAGAACAGAACCCCACGTGGAAACTGCTGTACCGTGCCACTGAGGCATACGGTCTGCCCACTCTGTTTCCGTCTGACTGTGACGGCCTAATGCAGAAATTTATCAAAGATGACAAGATCTTCCAAAAGTTCTGGTACTTAAGACATAAAGGACATGTTTCAGAGCCCTGCAAGGAGACATGCAAAACCACAACACTGTGCTTTTTGCGGAGTGGGCGTTACGATGAGCTCGAGCAGTGTGACCTCCTCCATGGTTTCGGGGGAGACTTAGCCCGGGCTGCCAGAAAAACCCTTTGTTGACCTTCATACAGAAGTTTGGCCTGAGTGAATGGGTGAGATTAGAGCAAAAAGACCAAATGTAAAATTGAACCAAAATTTCTGTTGCTGATGGGTCTGATTGGTCTAGGGTAACTGTATTCGTTTGATAACATTGAGTCACTTTATTGAATGTCACATTGAGTCCAAAAAGTTCTGCCTTTTTATCGGTCATGTCTTTACACAGACACATGTGGCTGGGATATACAGCATGCCTTCTGTTTGTCAACTGCTCTTTTGCAATGCCAGTTGTGTAAAGACAGCTTGTCTGCAATGATGTTCTGTTTACTTGAAATGCAGAGTTGTAGGAGTTAGGTGGCTTGTTGAAAGTTGTCGAGATTTTGGCAGTTCTTCTGTCCTGGGTGCCTTGTTTAAAGGAGAGTTATGTTTATATCAATCCAATATCTTTTTGCAAACTGCTCTACAGAAAAGCTTGCAACTAGTATCCAAATAATTCTCCATGTTGTTGATGGAATCAGGATTGGTTCCATAAAATCTTGAGGGTTTGCTCTGAATTACAGATCAGTCAAACAATATCACATTTGCTGGGATTTAAGGTTTGTAAAATGATGCAATCAGCTAATACTGAATCTTGATGGACATCAGTGATGACCTCATGTATGAACTTTTGTAGGGTTACCATACAGCACACAGTACTTTTGTCAGTCTCTTATCTGCACCATAGTTGCGTTTTTGGTCGATTAAATTTGTAAAGAATCTCTCATGATGTACAGCACCATCTGCCTCAGCAAAAAGGTCTTCACACCTGAAAAACAGTATTTCTCTCTGAGGTTTACTTCTGTCTGCACTTTAAGTTTTTGTTGGCTCGTTTATTAATGAGTTAATAGAGAACATGTTTGGCCAGCCCAACCTGTGACACACACCGGAGGTTTCGCACACATTTGTCTGATACCTGAGATGTAACATGAGCATATGTATTCCAACTTGTAAAAATGAGAAATAATTTAAGATTGTAAAAATTGTGAATAAAAGTAAAAATCTGATACTTATACCCACTTTCTTTGTTGTTCCTGTTTGGGAGAAGCATCAAGTATAAACTGAAAAGTAATTTATTTCATGGAAATGCATGAATAAAACGTCTCAAACTCAAGGTAGAGATTTTTATGTTGGGATATAAACTAACATTGTATCTGCCACACAGTCTTCTCCAAACGTTGGTTCCAAGGTTGTCAATGAGTCCCTTAACATTCACTTTGAAGTGATGCCTTTTCACTGAAAAATAAGCCTTATTTGGGGATGTAGCATAATGACATACTCAGTGTTGAAGATCCATGATGGATTTTTGGGTTTAACTAAAAGAATTTAGTTTCTCAGGTTACCTCGTTTCTTGTAAAACTGCTAAACTGTCCTTTTGGCTTCCCTAGCTGCTGCTGCTGCTGCACTGTTTGTTGGTTCCTTAACTAACATTAAAAAAAAGTAAACTCTGTGATTAAGTAATAGCAACACAATTTTGTTGAAGATTCAAAGATTGACTGTCTCAAAGACAAATACCTTTTTTAATGCTGAAATTATGAAAAATAGTTTAATACTTAAAGAATGTACAACTTTTTGATCCAGTAGATGTCGCCCTTGAGCACCAGCATGAAACCAAAACAAACTGCTGTTTGGTGACACCTCTGCTAATCTGAAGCCTCCGCTCTCCTCCAGGGACACACCTCCAACTTTCTTCTCCTCATGTTCGCACAAAGGAGTTTAGCACAAGCAGCAGACGAAATTGGCATAAGCTGCAATTGCCTTTGGCCTGCATTGTTGTGTTAGCGGGCTAATGTTAGCACACTAGTTAGCTCGTAGCTTCACATTGCATGTAAATTAACACAGAATAACTGATCTAGAAATGTTGACGTGACATTAGTCCTATACGCAAGGGGAGGAGTCAGCCGCCCATGTAAACACGGCTCCGGCAACAACACAGCCAGTGGGACTCGCACTTCTAACTCATCGTAGACAGTCATGACTCAGAGGCTTTGTTCAGACTGCCGCCCAAATCTGATTTTTCCCCAAATCCGATCAGAATCCGATCTAACTGACTGACTGTCCGCATTACAAATTGCAAGTGACCAGATCCGATCTGCCTGTCCGTATTGACATGATCTGATCCACATTGATTTCTATGGTAACAGGTTACGCCCAGGAAATATAACTGCAAAATGGATGACAGAGAAGTGTGTCTATTTCTGACGCAAACAATCTTGTGGAGCAGTCCGTCCACAGGCTGTTGTTTTGCTCCATGTTTGTTTTTATTCTTGCTGTTTTCTTCCACCGACCAAAGCTTAGACCAGTTTGTATAATGCGCCTTAAATTAACTTCCGGCTTGCCGGATCTACGTCGTTGTTATTGTTGATGGTGTCGCGTTGCGAGTGACGCAGAAGACACATTGAAGCGACCGAGACGTTCAGATTGAATCGGATCTGTAGGAATCTGATTTGAATCGCATTCGAAACCACCTCTGTATGTGGTTTGAATCAGACTTTTTGTGTCCAGACTGGCAAAAAAACAAACTACATACAATCTGGATGTGCTAAAAATCAAATTTGGAGGTGCAATGTGAACAAGGCCAGAGAGACATTTACATACTTGATTTCTGCTAATTTATGACTAAAATAGTGCACATTCTTCCTTTAATTTGAACGCATACCAGTACATTAACTTATTGACAGCAAGAAATTCAGTCATTCAACTACAATTCACATATCTATAATATATTTCAGTACAGTTTGATAGGTGGTCAGAACAAAGCTGCAGTCTACACTATTTGAATCAATGCTTTACCTCAATGACATATACCATTTGAGCATCCATTAATTGTCTCAATCATTTATTGAGTTAGTGTTCAAGCCACCGATTACTGCTAACCATCCATCATTGAAGGTTCAACTGTAACAACCCATTTCATCGTCTACATCCTTGTATAAGGACTTTTATTATGGTTCTGAGAAGAACATAGTGACAGCAAAGTCCTCTTTGTACAGGTTCCAGGTCTTTGGTTTGTGTGGGTTGTCCAGCTCTTCTCTTGGTAAATGCAACCTGTTGGAGATGAAATATAGAGATCACACACAGAACTGCAAATAAAGAAATGTTTGAGTGTTGCAGGAATAAAAGCTTCAGAAACATACTTGTCCTCTTCTATGAAGGAGGTATTGAACCAGAAGTAAAACGGGACATCTTCATATCCTTTTGGTAGACCCTAAAAGAAAAGATGGAAACAAATTAAGTTTACCTAAATGAAATGACACACACACTTTTTCATTTAAAGTGGAAAGTTGTAAATAAAAGTACTCACAGCACTTGACTCGAACATGACCTTTACATCGCCTTCAACAACAGGCCCATTCTGCAGGCTGATGACCGCTGCGTTGTTCCCCACATCAGGAAATAGCTAAAAAGAAACACACCAGGTACATGTTGAAATACCTGTTTGACAAATACGTCTGATCTGATGAGTGCATGTGCAGAGGAGTGTGTGACACTTACTGTGCAGTTCTCCCGTTTGGCACACACACATTGAAACACCAGCTCTTTCTTCACAATTATCTTGACCTTGAGATCACTGCCATCACCTTTACCCACACCTGAGTAAGACCAAAACAGGCAGATATCAGCAGCGGAACAAAGGGGAAATCTTGCTCACTTGAGGGGGCTGCAGGTTTACTTGTGTTTTACCTGCTATGGAGTGGATGCGGATGCTCTTGATCCTGAGGCTTTTAGGTGGAGGCAGCTGTCTGTTGAAGCTGGTCTTCATGATCTCGTAGTAGCCCACGTACCGGCTCTGTGGTTCACATGGACAGGACTGGTCACACCAGAGCTAAACCATCCTAACCCACTATCCAATGTGTAGGGTGTTACAAGGAAATCTCATATTCATTGAATGGATGATAAACCATTCAAATCTTCAACTGTCATGATCAATCATAAGTGTATAGCAAAAGATTAAATTAAAAAAAGCATACACATCAACTGAATAATGTATGAAACACACTGTATATATACATGGTATATATATATACACAATTATCAAAAATGAGTACAGCTGGGACTTTTCACAATGTGCGTTTTCTTCTATATGCTGGTCGTATTATCTCAGCCAGCAGCCCTGCCCCTATGACCAATCACAGCACAGCTGATATTAAGCAGAATATTGCTCCCTCTAGTGTGATATTGCTT
Organism: Tautogolabrus adspersus; assembly: GCA_020745685.1. NCBI lineage: Eukaryota > Metazoa > Chordata > Actinopteri > Labriformes > Labridae > Tautogolabrus > Tautogolabrus adspersus. Next base: position 21,584,308 of record CM036546.1, read on the forward strand.
CATTATTTCATATTTGATGTATTTTCTCATTGCAGTGTATGGTTCCAACACAATAACACACAACATGAAATATTTTCTCATAAGACTATTACCCTGTCCATGAGCAAACAGTTACAAGCAACTAGGGAGTGCAAACTCTTGTCTTGCTTTACCCCATTATGCCAGTGTAATTTATTTAATACTACCACTAGGAGGCGCCAGTCGTCGTCTTTGTTTGCAGTTCCACACAACCGAGTCTTCAACTACTCAATTCCCTGATCCAAAAGCAGTCCTCATGAGTTTGGCCCCTGAGTGGTTTGTTCTTACCTGAGAAGGAGTTTCCACTCCCTGGAACTTGGAGCTCTGACTCTTGTCCGTCCTCCTCTCACCAAAATACTCCAGACTGTCCTGGTGAGGTAAAGAAAAAAAAAAATTCTGAAATGTTTTGCTCATTTATTCACCCTTACCTTAACGTAACAAAAACCTAAAGAGACGTACCTGTGCACTCTCAAACTGATCACTGTCGATAAACCAGGTGCACACCAAAGTGCCTGTGCGTCCTGTGGAGAGGACAACCAGCAAAACCAAATCAAACAGGAAGTGGCCTAGTGGCCATGATGAACTGAAATAATACACTAAATGATTAAAGAACAAGTGCTTTACCTTTCCCTCCTTTACAGTGGATGGCAATGATATTTTTGGGATCAGCGGACATCCACTCCCTCACACTTGCTGTGTATTTCAGCATGTCCCTATGACAGAAAGAACAACACACAATGATCAAGACATTGTGATATGCTGGCAAATATTGTACAGCCTGTACCTGTGGTTTGCAATATATCCGGCTTCTGTATGTGCTCATAACACAAGCATTGTGGTTGTGTCAACAATGTAAACCTTTTGCATAGATACCACTACTAGAATATCAAATACCCTTTTCTGAAATCTAGCGTCAGTGTGATTACAAGCTACAGATAAGAGTTGAAACTAAAACAGCACAACAGGAAAAGTGACTCACTCCAACGAGGGGACGTTGTGGTCGTCAATGAACACTCGCTCCACCCTGTAGTGGAAGAACTGGGGGTCGTAGCCTTTCTCGCCTAGAAACGAAAGACAACAGGTACATGGTGTCATTAGTTCTGACAAGGAGTGCAGTGCATGTGACACAGGGGAGTGCTGACTTACTGCACAAGTTGTAAACTTTATAATGGCCTTCATGTTTAGTGTCTAGGAACCTCGCCACCTCCTGAGAAGAAAGAGAGGAGAAATAGGTCAAAACACCTGCAGAGGTATGTGTACACGTAGAGGGTCTATTCTTTATTCTAACAACAGATCTTATGAATGGATTCGTTTTTAAAAATTGTGAATGATGGAAGTTTATGAGGTTTTTATGTTTTGTCTGACTAACCTTTATTGGATTTCTGTAGAAAGACTGCTTCCCAGAGGAGGGGAAAGACATGGCGATGACACGGTCTAGATGCAAACATATGTTAAATATATTTCAAATGTCTTATCTATTTGAATGTATTTCTGACACACATGAACAATGTTTCACATGTAAGAAATACCTGTGACATAGGTGAGGTCAAGGTCAAATCCATCCTTCTGATAACGGCGCTTGTTCTCAGAAACCTGAGAAAAAAGACAAAGTCGATGACCACCGGAGGAAAAAAAAAACGTGATACCTATCATCAGAATTCTGCACATTAAGTATCCTTCTAAAGACTCCAGTGAACTGGATTTTATTAGGAAGCTGGGTATGATGGCCTTACCATCCTCCTGGTGACCTTCTCCAGCTCTTTCCTCTGAGCTGCCAGTCTGAAAACTCTCACCAGGATTATTATTCTCAGGAAACGTAGGAATGTCACCACCCTGACAAGAAACAAAGGATAAATCATACTGAAACAAACATCTTCACGCATTAACAAGTACTTATTTCACATCGTCATAAGAACAATAACAGGCTTTATGGAGCTCAACCTACCTAAGTGCAGTTTCATGACCGGGCAGTCTGGCTGAATTCAATGTAACATCACTAGTCAGTATTTTAAGATATTGATAGATATTCCTCAAATGGCTTGAGGATGCATTTTTTTTGGAAATGTGATGTCCACTGCATTGATTCATAGTTTACTCTGAGGTTAAACAAAATAGACATTTTCCACGAAACACCCCTTTGATACATGTTCTGCTCATTGAGAAAGATCTGGGTATAGCGACCAATTTTCACAAACCCGATATAGTCTTTAAAAAGTCACTTGAGGGATGAGTGTGGAAGCTATTTCTGACGCGTGCTCAGCTCCAAGGAATAAACCAGGTCCATTGTTGTTCCAATTTGGATATCTCAATCTGTTTATTTACACAATTTCCACGTCAAACTAAATAATGAACAAATTGGATACGTCTTATACGATCAGATTGAACTCTGACAGGCTGACATGATTGAAAAAACTGTATGCGCTCAATCAATCACCTCTCTGCTATCACATGGAGGCTTGGCTTTAAGCACAGCATCCACCCAGGCTCCGCATAATGCCCAGTAGAGGAACCCTAAAGAGTGTGCTTTGTTTCTCTTTAATCTGCTGCTTTCACGGCCTCTCAGCGAAGGACAGAAACAGTCTGAACAGCATCGTTAAAATCTGTTCTAAGATTATCCGTGTGAAACAGACAGATTTGAACTCAGTTTGTAACCAGCAGATCCTGCCCAAGGCCGAAAGTATTCTAGCTTCTTCTGGTCATGTGCTCTTTAGTGAGTTTTCTCTGTTGCCATCAGGACGGCGTTATGTTTGACCTGTTTGTAAAACTAACCGTCATTCTAAATCTTTCATCCCGTCTGCAATCAGATTACAGAATGCTCCTTAGGTTTTTTATATTTTCACTGACTTTATCCTTTAAGCACCACATATCTTTATCCTTTTTTTTGACTAATGGTCATTTGTATCCAGTCTCAATGATTACTAATGAGTCTGCTTAACATAGGAATCTCCTTTTAGGTCATTTATTAGCTATTTTGTATAATCTGTTGTCTGTAACGCTGCATTCAGGTGCTGCTCGGACAGTCCAAGTTTCCAAGACGAGGACGATATAGCTTACCCTGCTTTGACATTACAAACTGAGCCACAGAGTAAAAAACCATTCAAAAGTCACTCTTCCTCACAGGTGTTTTTAATCATCCTGACTCATCAGACATTAGATGGAGCTCATCTGAGAATCACGATGACACCAAACTCATGAACAAGTAGGGAGAAAAATCCCACGCCTACAGGTGCAGCTAACAGGAGAGTGACAGATGTTGATTAAGCACAGAGTCCTGAGAAGAGATGTCTAATTAACAGATGAGTGGAAACACCTGTGTGGGTGCACTTTGTTTGTGGAGCAGAACATCAAAAAGAGTATGGAAAAAAAAAAGTCTTAACACAGCTGTATTATATGTCTGTAAGTGGGCCTGCAGGGGGAAACAGGTACCTGGGAATGAGACTGGCTCCTGACAGGTCTGAGAAGGTGTAGATCATTGTGACCAGCAGCGTGATGACCACAACACAGGCATCCACAATGTTCATCTTGGAGCTGAAGTACACTTTAAACCTAGAAGGCAGTTGAGACTATTAACATGTTGCTGTGGAGAACAAAAACGTCCAACTCATGTAATTAATAGTATGAGTCTGAATATGAAATGATATGAAAAACATCGCTGTGGGAGAAAGTATTTATTCAGTGAAACTGTATAAGTGCTCTGAGTCAGCGAGTGTCCCAAGGACCAGCCAAATACACGCCATACATTTCCTGCTCAGCTTCCTTTTCACAACTTCCCTTTTAACAGCTTACCACATTTCATTTCTGCTGACACACAATTCTGGGAATGTTTGCATCACTATTGAACGTTTCACATTCTCCCGCTCACAAGCTGTAGGTAAACAACATTTACAAATGGGGTGCACACTTACTAAGAATATATTTCAACCTGTTCCAACGCAGTGTCAACAAATATAGAACCTGACAAGCCTCATAAAGATTTATAGGAAGACAACAAGATGGGGAAACTAAAAAAAAGCAGTGCCTGAATTTACAGCTACATTACTAAAAACTTTACCTACCCTTCCACATAGACCCTCAGGAGGACGTCAGCAAGGAAAAAGAAAGAGATGGTGAGTGACACTGCCTCTATTGCATCGCCAACATCTCTGCTTTTGGCTGGCAGGGAAAGATCCACAATCACCAGCACAAAGTCCACTATTATCAGTATCACTCCAAATATACTGCAGGAGGAGACAAAAGGGAAACATTAAGCATCATCAATTACTAGGGACGAAAACAACCATCAGTTTTTACCCTCACTAGACAAACTCACCGAAATCCAAAGGACATAACAAAGGGGGATATCTTCTTCTGGATATTGCTGCAAAAAAAGGAAAGAAAGTTTTAATGGCTTCAGTACAAAGTTTGGTTTGACCAAATTATCTGCCGTCCAAGCTGTGTAAACGTACTGATACAATGTGTCTGGAAGCACACTCTCGTCCTTCCCATCATCAATCTCCACCTTAGCATCCTCCATCTTTGCAATGTTTCTACAGAAAAAGATGTGGACTCAACAAACAGCATAAAATCAGCTTGAAAAGATTCAATATCCTGCAAAACAACTTGTAAATGTTAAGCACAAAAAAAAAACACACCAATATTACAAGGTGAAGGTAAGATTCACTTTTTCCCTTGAATGTTAGGAAATGTATAGGCTGCTCCTCACCCATTTATACCTGCATCCGACCCTGGATTGAAATGCACAGAGGACATGATGTGTGGGCTTTCCTCCTTACTTTGTCCTGAACCTGAAGTCTCTGCGTTGGACAATGAAAGTGTTAAAAAAAACAAAATCAAACTCCCTTGTTGAGTTATGTAACTTTAAAAAAAGAGCACCAAAGCTTCAAATCCAGTTAAGAAACACTTTAAACAGTCTGCACCCTTGCAAAAAAAAAGTATCACAAGTATACTAGTTATCAGAGAGCAGGATTTCAAGGGTTTCCTCGCATTGATAAAAGACATAGCAACCGAAGTTCTTTTGAGCTGTTGATGAAACATGTGCAACCAAGAATCTAGCAAATTGTTGAACAAAGTTAAATGTCGACCATTCATTTTTTTTTCACTTTTAAAAATGAAAACAACCAGCTAGATTAAACAATCCAAAACCCCCAGCATTTAAGCCCACCCTAGCCAAAACCTGTCCCTCAGTCTTTAATGGTCCTCGGGCAGTTTGTTGTTGACCCAGATTTGAAATGTGTCCCCCCCAAAAAAAACAAGCTAAAGTCGCATCGCCTGCTTACCGTTTGGACTGTCATCCGTGAAATTATACGGGACTTTGTCTTGTGACTTCTTCTTGTGAGGACAAAGGAAAACGGTTCAAAGGTTAACCGGGTGTATTTTATTTTCTGTCCATCCACTAACTCCTTCAGCGTTTTTTGCAAACGTAGCGGTTTCACACTTCCTGGACCTCTGTAAAAAAAAACAAAAAAAACGCTTTCTGTCTTTTCCTTTGCAACTCTTATCTTCTCTCAGCCCACATACAGAGCCAGCCTGACCATACCCGAGAGAGACAGAGCATTTGAAACTATTGCTAGCTTTAAAAGGGAAGACAACATTTAGCTGCAGCCCTCTCACATCTCTCTCCGCTCAGCAACATCTGGTTTTCATTTAACACGCATTCCCAAACGCCAGTCCTATCCTGCTTTGTGAAGTGTAACCACGATTAAAAAATGAACATCAAATGGAAGAATGGTAAAAAAAAAAAAAAAAAAAATACCGACTTGCTGAAATTCAAGTCCGTACAGAGAAAAAAATGGTGATGTTCGGCACGAATCTAAAAATTAAAGCACACATTAACAAGTTAAAAACATACCAAAAGAAACACAATCATATGACGTACAAGAAATATCAATTAAAAATGACAAACCAGTATGAATTATCGTGTGAAAATAACGTGGTACTGTCACGAAACGTGTTTACCATTGAAATATGAGTTTGAAATTCGTGCTGTGCATCATGAAATAAAAGGAAAATTCGTGTCCTCTGTGACACGATTCAATAGATTAAGTGTTGTGACTATGTCACGAAATGCTGTGCGACCTGGTTGAAATAAACAAGCTCAAGTCCATTTACTATTTTATTTCTCTGTTGGGTACCAAGGTACCAAAACTCCTCCGACAACAGAATCCTTTATTGGCATGCGAGTGCCCACAAACCTCATGCCACCCCTTCAAAAGCCAGTGTCCCAAGTTGGCCCCCCCCCTAGTTAAACAAAAGTCTGGACACGCCCTTGCTGGGTCAGGATGTTTTCTGTGAGCAGGTGGTCTGAGATCCTCAGGCTGGTTGTTCCACAGCTGAGGAGCCTGAGCAGCAAATCCACGGTCTCCTTTGGTGTTTAAGTTTGAGGAGGGAACAGTGACGAGGGTCCTGCCCGAGGATCCGATGTGCACTGTCTGGTAAGGGGACTGCAGTTCAGATAAATATTCTTGGGGCCACATCATGAAGAGCTTTAAAAGCACACAGTAAAACCTTAAACCCAGTAAAGAAAAAGTGTATCCATGTGCCAGCTCATTAAAACAGGAGTGATATGTTCTCTCTTCTAAGTTGTTGTTAAAAGTCTGGCAGCTGAATTTTGTTAAATTTGGAGACAACTGATTAAAACAAGACCATTCCAATCATCTAATGGTGAAGAAATGAAGCTGAAGTGATTGTTTGTGTGTCGTCAAGAGATGGCGTTGATTCGAGGAATATTCCTGAGGTGGTGATATCATGACTGGACAACTATATCATGTGATTACAGTTTCCACCTGTTATACACACAAACTAAACAGAGGTGATACAGATATTTTTTACTGCTGTTATTTATTCATTTCTGGACATTTTTTTGTTTTATGGTTAATGTGAAGAATGTTGATTGCTGTCTATTTATGGCTGCAGCATGGGGGTGCCCAAGACAAATGTCTCACTTTGTGGGACAAATAAAGTTAATCATGAATCTTGATATTTATTTGATATATTTATTGATTTTTGTTTTGTATGGTAGCAGCTAAATACATTGATGAACCAGCTGGGTGTCTTTGAACACCTATAGGGGGTCACATAACCATGTCTCTCTCTGTCTAATCTGCATGTTTAGGATTAGGGATAAAACCGGAGTACCCGGAGTAAACCCATGCAGAAACAGAGACGTGCAAACTTCACTCAAGGACCGTATTTGTACTGCCAGGGTGTTGGTAAATGAAATCAAAGAAATTTGCTGCATCCTATGTACCGAGTCACTGAAATCCCCCAAAATAAAAAAAAATAAAATATCTTGTTAAGTTACTATCTTGTGGTTGCAGTGTTGGATAATTATCTTGTGTGCACAAGTTAGATATCTTGTGCAAAAGATAATAATGTGTGGAAATTAACATTGTGGAGCGCTCTTTTAATTAAATCTGAGAGTTGGTCTTAGGGGGAAAGCGAGTGTGTCTTGATAGACCGTGCTTTGGTTTGTCCTGAGGGGGCGACTTGGGCTTTGTAGGGGTAGGAGGCAAGGGTGTGGACTTTGATTTGTGCCCATGCTCCTGCTGAGGTGGAAGGGTTCTTTTTTTGTTCTGAGTGCCTAGACACTGGATTGTATTTTTGATAGGAGGCAGAGGGAGTGGCTTTGGCAGGACTTGAATCTGAGAGTTGGTCTTAAGGGGAAAGCGAGTGTGTCTTAATACAGCGTCCTTTGGTTTGTCCTGAGGGGGCGACTTGGGCTTTGTAGGGATAGGAGGATTCGAGGAATATTCCTGAGGTGGGGATATCATGACTGGACAACTATATCATGTGATTACAGTTTCCACCTGTTATACACACAAACTAAACAGAGGTGATACAGATATTTTTTTACTGCTGTTATTTATTCATTTCTGGACATTTTTTTGTTTTATGGTTAATGTGAAGAATGTTGATTGTTGTCTATTTATGGCTGCAGCATGGGGGTGCCCAAGACAAATGTCTCACTTTGTGGGACAAATAAAGTTAATCATGAATCTTGATATTTATTTGATATATTTAATGCTTTTTGTTTTGTATGGTAGCAGCTAGATGACATTGATGAACCAGCTGGGTGTCTTTGAACACCTATAGGGGGTCACATAACCATGTCTCTCTCTGTCTAATCTGCATGTTTAGGATTAGGGAAAAAACCGGAGTACCCGGAGTAAACCCATGCAGAAACAGAGACATGCAAACTTCACTCAAGGACCGTATTTGTACTGCCAGGGTGTTGGTAAATGAAATCAAAGAAATTTGCTGCATCCTATGTACCGAGTCACTGAAATCCCCCAAAATAAAAAAAACTAAAATATCTTGTTAAGTTACTATCTTGTGGTTGCAGTGTTGGATAATTATCTTGTATGCACAAGTTAGATGATATCTTGTGCAAAAGATAATAATGTGTGGAAATTAACATTGTGGAGCGCTCTTTTAATTAAATCTGAGAGTTGGTCTTAGGGGGAAAGCGAGTGTGTCTTGATAGACCGTGCTTTGGTTTGTCCTGAGGGGGCGACTTGGGCTTTGTAGGGGTAGGAGGCAAGGGTGTGGACTTTGATTTGTGCCCATGCTCCTGCTGAGGTGGAAGGGTTCTTTTTTTGTTCTGAGTGCCTAGACACTGGATTGTATTTTTGATAGGAGGCAGAGGGAGTGGCTTTGGCAGGACTTGAATCTGAGAGTTGGTCTTAAGGGGAAAGCGAGTGGTTCTTAATACAGCGTCCTTTGGTTTGTCCTGAGGGGGCGACTTGGGCTTTGTGATAGGAGGCAAGGGTGTGGAGTTTGATTTGTGCCAATGCTCCTGCTTGAGCTTGCTTATGTCAGCTTTCAAGATTGTGTTCTCTTCTTCAACACTCTCGTACTTTGCCTGGTAAGTATCAAGTAAAACGGTTTTCAACACTATCTGCTTCTGAAGCTCAGCGTTCCTCCATCTACACTTCTGGAGCTTCTCTACAGCGTCAACGGGCCGGCGGAGCAGCATTGCATTCAACCTCTCGATCTCCTTTTCATTACAGGAAAGCACTTTTACAGAATGACTTTTTCCACTGGACTTCTCATAATACTGTTGCTGCTGCTCATAAATCACCTGAAGAAATCTTGGAGTCGGTTTCCTCTTGCACCTTGTTTTCTCCCGCCGTGTCTTTATTTTCAACATGTTAATAGCACACCGCATGTTTACGCTGTTGGTATAAGACTCAAACTCAAGCTTTGAGTTTCGCAGCTCGAGACGATTGTTTCGCTTTGAAATCTCTCCGATTGTCTGTTCTTGCTCAATCTGTGTAGTTTCTAGATCTTGGATCTTCTTTTGTAGCTGTACTACCAGCTGTTGAAAGTGAACTAATTTGTTGTTAAATTGTTCTTTTTCTGTGAGCTCCTTACACAGCGTTTTCTTCAACAAGATCTGCTCTTTATCAAAAGTCACTGAAGAGGTCTCCTGCAATGCCTTTATTTGCCCCAGCTCAGATTTGAGCATTTGAAGATGATTCTTGGAAGACTCATATTTCTTTCTCATCTTTGCCAGCTCTTCATGTGTTGTATCATGTTCTACCTCCAACGCGTGATAAGTGGTCTTTATCTCCTCTATGACCTTGTTGCTCTTGTTCAGTTCCTCCTGAACTTGGATCAGGTCTTTGACACTTTGGTCTCTCTCAGCTTTGATCATCCCAGCTTGAATGTTTTTCTTTGTTTGGTTGGCCTCTGCCTCTTCCATCATTTTCCAAAGGGATGTCATGTCCCTATCACAGGTTAAAAGTTCTTCTGTGTTTCTTCTCTCCTTTTTCTCCAGCTTTTCATAAAGGTAACTCAACTTGTAAAGCCTTTGTTCATATCTCGAGATCCTAGTTTTTTGTGTCTCCACAGTCTTTTTCAGCTCCTTATTTTCACCTGTCATGAACTTAATTGTTTCTTTGCATTCTAAAGTTTGTTTGTCAGTCTCCTCCTGCAAATCTTTTAACGAATTAACATTAGCATTTAAATTGGAGTTCTCCATTCCCAACATGCATATTTTTAACTTGTAGTGGTGTGCTTGCTCTCGGGCCTCTTTAAGATCTTTATCTTTCATTACAACCGTTTCCTTTGTTGCAGTTAGTCTATCTCTAATACGGTATAACTGTTCCAACTTTGATTGGTACATTGATGCCTTTATTCTTGATTGTTTCAGCTCCTCTAATGTCACATCCTTTTCCCTCTCCTTACGTCTCAAATCCTCTTTTTGATCATTAATAACTTTTGATGCATAATTTTTAAACCCCGTTAATTCACTCACGTCATGACTCAATGACTCTTTGACCATGGTCAGTGCTTTGACCTCCAAATGTTTTGAGGTAAAACTTGCTATCACGCGCTCTTTCTCCTCTCTGATCGCTTTCTCTTTTTCCCACTTGTCCTCGAGTTGTTTGTTTATCCTCTGAAGAGCATAAATCTTCTCACCTGAGGCATTGATTTCCTGAGCTCTCAGACGCTGCTCCTCTTTAAATTCTGCCTGCATCTTTAGTCTAGAGGCTCTCTCCTCTGAAAACGCTTTTTGTAATTTATTGACCTGCTCCGTTTTTGTCTTTAAAGACATCTTGGCCGTTACCAGGTCTGAGATGGTTCTTTGATTATTTCTGTTCTGGTCCATTAGCTTTTTTTCATTTTCTTTGGCCCTCTGTAGTTCGCCAAGGACCCGGTTCATATTTGAATTGGATGTGTCCATGATGTCTCCTTGGTCTTGCGTTTAATAGCCTTCCGTAAAAGAAATAAAGGTTTTTCTCAGATCAGTTTCTATTCAGACTAAGCCGGGCTCACACTGAACGATATTCCCCCGATTGTATACAATTCGGGGTGGAACGTCAGCTCACACTGTACGACTGAATCGTTTACGACGCACGACCAGACCTTAAGATTTATGTGCTCACACCTCCTGAGAGCTCACACTGTACGAGTGAAAATCGGGACGCAACGTTGACAATTGTTAATAAAGTTTCATTTAAGACTCCAGGGGACGGCAGAGAAGGAAGTGGAAGTTGTTGTAGGATATATGAAAGTTGATACAAACGTAGATATATTGATACAATGTTTCAGAAAAGTGCTGCACTGATAATCTGTGCCGTCCTGTGAACCGTAACCTAAACAAATGAAGGAATCGGCCCGATTATCCTAGTGTGAGCCAGGTTTAAGTGCTTTGGTCTGTGACGTCATGACATGCCTTTGATCGTAGAATCGAATCATAACAAGCTAACGTCATCATAAAGTTCGTTTACTGCTGGTACACAATGATGACGTAGAACGTATGCGCGCGCATTTTGGCAACGGAAGCATGGCGGAGATCAAAACATTATAATTCATCCCTAGATGAAAATAAAATGAAATTAATTCAAAGTTCTCCATGGTAAAAGCCACAGCCGAGTAGGCTACAGTATAAAAGCTGCTTCTATGTCCTAGCCTAGTTTTTGGTGCTTTACTTTGAGGCCTCAAAATAATAATAATTTGTGAATTATAATGACATACTTGAGTCACTTGCGGTTAAGCATTAAATAACTATTAGCAAGAGACACTTAATGTGGCTGCTAAAAATGCATGGGTTGAAACGTAAAGAATATGCTGACTCCATAGATCTCGGGGAAGTAATCGATTTCATAATTCACCAGCTGGAAGGACCTGGGAGACTTCATGGATACAGGTGGATGCACCAAAAGGGCTTAATAAATGGCATTTGTGCAAAAAAAGGAAGATGTTCTGGGATTCTTTCAGCTCTGGACCCTGACGCATCAGCCATTCGTCGTTCCAGGAGACTAAACTGTAGGCAGTATTTTGCCCAAGGGCCTAACTATATCTGGCATACCTCAAATTAGTAATTCATGGCCACAAATTATTATTTTGTGGCCATGAATGATTTTGAGGCCACAAATTATTATTTCGTGGCCACAAATTATAAAATTTTCACCAATGTCACCAGAGGGGCTCCGTAAAATTCTGCTTTTCTACGAAAAATAAAAAATTTGGCGAAACCCAGGTAGCAAAACTGCTAAACTAAAGGTAAAATACCTCACCTTGAAAATAAGAAAAATGTCTGTAACACTTGTTTGAAAGAATTTACATGTATTAATTAATATTTAGACACTATAAATACCGTCCAAAGATTGCAGGCGAAAAAACTATCTTTTTTTCCCCTTTTTTGCCCATTAACAAACACTAGGGGGAGCCAAATCCACAACTGTAAATTTTTTTCAATGGGTAAACTTGCTGCATTTGACAGTTCGGTTCCATTAAAATCATCAATTTTAAAACATTTTTCAGGGCATTGATCAAAACCTGTCGCCTAAATTCAAGATTATTAGTTTTTGGGTTTTTTTTCAGATTTTTTTTTCTGGGCTTCTTTTTTCCCCCAAAACATTTCCTCTTCCAGCATATGCCTAAAGCGATTATCTTTATTCTGTTATATCAGCAAATAATTATATAATTACAGTGTTTAATATAAAGAGTCAACCTCTTAGAACTTATATCTGTTCTCTAACAGTATGTCTTGCCTTTATATATTTATGTACATACAGTAGCTATGGTTAATTCAAAAGTTCAAGTCAATCCTCTAATGCTTAAAACTGATCTGTTTTCTTTGGGATAACAATGATTACACAATAATAAAACACCCCCAATACCCAAGGGAAAGAAATATATAAACTTCAAGTACTAATTTATTGACCAAAATAGGGAATAAAAAGAACATTTGTTCAGGTATTTAAGGAGTGGCATCTTCTCAACAATCTCTGTTCATGGGGTCATTTGCAGCTCTGGGATCAGCTTCTTTTTTCTAATACTAAAATGTTTGATAGAGGGAGAAAATACAGACTGGCTCAAGTTCAGTGTTTGGCAAGGTAGGCTCAGTCTGGATCCCCTAATGTGGACCATGCAGAACCAGCCCAGCCCATAAATAATACTGAGAGGAAAAGAACACTGAACCTGAAGAAAAACAAGACAAGACGCTGTGATATGAAGGTAGGCTTTCTGTGCAGAGATTTTGACATGTTGAAGATTCCTACTTTATCAGTATTGGTTTATCCTTCTTTAAAATATATGTTTTTATCATTTCAGATTCATTTTGCAGCAAGGGACTTCTCCATAAAAGCCATGCCTGTGTTGCTGTTGTTGGCTTTAGTGTGCCCGCCCATGGCTCATTCTTCACAGTCGACGGTACGTACATTTTTTGTTCTTCAATTGAAATTTGAAAATGTTTGGCCTAAAGGCATAATTTACAGGCAAAGCTGTTAAAGAGCTGTGACTCTTACTATGTCAAGAGAGTCAACATGGATGAAATCTGCTTAACCAATACCTGGAGATGAGATCCTATATGCTTTTGCTGGGCTCTCTCTGGCTATAGCATCAAAACAAGTTTAGAAACGTCATGTACAGAATAACATGGCATTTCTTTTCCTCATTTAAGGCAGAGAACATGTGTGGACCAGAAGTTGCAGCTCTCAAACGCAGCATAAAAAAACTGGAGAACAAAATCTTGCTCGGGACTTGGCAGGTTGAGCACTTGCGGAGGCACAAATACTTCAGGCCATTACAACCTGCTGTGTCTGATACTAAACCTGACACTGAGACCAACCATGGTGGAAACCAGAGCCGCGGCAATGAGACATTAGACAGCTCTGATATGACCCTAATAAATCTACTTCCACCAGCAGGCAACTTAGTTGTCCATGACAAAGGTAAAATAAAACTTGTATGAGAAATCATGTGTTTAGTTTTCAGTTTGGGATTTACAGACCCTTCAGCAGTGGTGTAGTGCAGGGTATGCGTATACCCACTTACTGTTCAGTCTCCATAGGGTGTACTCACTTCTAAATCTCCTCTGATTCAAACCAACGATTGATTGACAATATTCAGTAGTGTGCTGTAATTTTTTTTCCTAGGATGGTGACGGAATGACCCTCCCTCGACCCTACTCTGTCTCTAATTGGCTGGTACACTATAACTAAAAATGCAAGAGGAGTCTTACATGTCACTGTTTATAACAGAGCCACTTAAAAAAAAAACATTTTGGGGGAAAATTAAGAGTATACCCACTTCTTTAGGCACCACTACACCACTGCCCTCCAGGGCATAAACTACATCATTTATGAAGTTCTCTTAGTATAAAGGTTTAAGTGGGTGAAGTACAAGTTACAGCACTGACAATACCTTCATAATCAGCAATCTTTTTAATGGTCTTTTATTTGCTATTTTTTAGACTGTTCTGAACTGTTCGACAGGCTGAAACCACCAAGTGGTTTCTACCGCATCAGACCCAAATCACACCAGGAGCCTTTTTTGGTTTACTGTGACATGGATGATGGAGGAGGATGGACGGTGTTTCAGAGGCGTCGGCATGGAAAAGTCGGCTTCGACAGGTGTTTAAGCACGAGTGGTGGGGGTGGATGTGATCTACACAGCTGTTTCATGTTAGATTTATATCTGCCTAATTCTCATTTCAGGGATTGGGTGGACTACAGAGATGGATTTGGGGACTTTAAGCTGTGGAATGATGAGTTTTGGTTGGGGAATGAGCACATTTATTCTCTACTCTCAGAAGGTCAAACATGTTTTTACAATCATGTATTCTCTAATAGGCTTTCATTAAAGTTTCTAAAAATTCTGCATAGTTTGGATTATCCACCTAATTTTTTTGCCCCTATTTCCTTATCATGAAGGCAATAACTTAGTGAAGATTGATCTGATGGACTGGGATGGAAAGAGAAATCATGCATTTTATGAGAACTTCAGGATCACAGACGAGGCCGTAAGATAAACAATTTTACAGTTCAATATCTTGGTCAAAGAGTTACTGTGATCCCCATCTTACTTAAATTACTTGCTCCAATTGCTTTTCCAGGATAAGTATCGTCTCCAGTATGAAATGTATAGTGGGAAGGCTGGAGATGCTCTGACTGGTGGTGGGGGGATGGTGGAGCACTGGTCTACTTGTCTCAGTGGCATGCAGTTCAGCACCAGAGACCAGGTAGGTCACTAATCCTTTTAACCTTTCTAAGAAGCCTGTTCAATGGTCAATAAGATTATTGAAAGTGTATTAACGATGATTATGTAAACATTTACAATGGTGATTGGCAGGACAATGACCGCTACCTTCAGGGCAGCTGTGCTCAGGAGAACAAAGCAGGGTGGTGGTTCAACAGGTGAGGCCTGTTGCTCCTTCTGTTTACTTCCATCTGCCTGATAGTTGCACAAAAGCAGAACTTTAGATTGTCTTGTGAAAAAATGTAAAACTGTTAAAATTGTGTACAAACCTGGTATCTACAGGTGTCATGCAGCCAACCTAAATGGGAAGTTCTACCGCACAGGGAAGTATAAGGGCCAGTACGACAATGGTGTAGTCTGGGGGACCTGGAGAGGCCTCTGGTATTCACTTAGGCACACCACCATGAAGGTGCGGCCTTTGGTTTTCTTGGACGCTGGAGGCAGTGGAGCTGGGGAAATTTAAGAACACATGTTTCATGTTCTTTTGTAAATGAGGGCAAATAATGTCACGTTGGAATTCTTTGTATTTTAATTTCTCCCTTTTGTGACATGATTTTAACTATTTACAAATGTAGACAGTACAGTACAGTTTCCAGTATGAATTTCTTTCTTTAAAGTGTATGATATTACTCAAACAAATAAACAAACTGCATCCAAAAGTGAGAGTTATTCTTTTTACAACACAGTGTTGCGGACTGCATTAAAGACACAGCACATGCAGCAGTTAAAAGGGCTTAGACTTACACACTAACTTCTGTAGTGTTTTGCAGACTGTTATTAATCCGCCTTGTGTTTAATAATGCATACAGACATCACCTAAAGGGATTATATTGGAATATACTGTACCACTATATTGACCTGAAACAGTCATACTCAAAACAAGACAATATGTTCAATTTTGATGCCAAACTTTGAATTTTAATTTAAAAAAAACCCCATATCATTATTTTAATTTAAATACCTGAAGAAATCAAAATCAGTTAAAATAAGCATACTCTCCAAATTTCTTACAAAAAAAATTAAATAGTAACTGCTGTGCGTGGTCTACTTTTCCTCCCTGACATATGCTGAGGACAGGTCCAGGTCCAACATCCTCTGCTCCGCCTCACTCAGCCTGTAGGGGGAGCCACCAGTGCTGCTGTAATCTCCAGACATTGGCAGAGAGCGGCAGCGACCTGTCTTCTGCTCCAGGGATGATACACTAAAAGTGGAGCTGCGCTGCCGCCCCTTTGCCGCTGAGTTAGACTGAGCCTCCTTTAATTTACGTGCCAGAATGTTCCTCTGGATAGGCGACGGGCCACGGCGGTTCCAGTTCTGCTCAGCCCGCTCTGCACGATCAACACTCAGATTGACAGGACTCACGGCTGGACCCCCAATCCCTGAGATTCCCCCCCAGCTTGCTGTCCTTACACTCCTTTGCTTGTCTGCAGTGCCACTGGGGTCTGCTTTAGCAGGATTTGCATGTGTTAAAATGCTGTTTGTGTTGGTTCCTGTGTGTTTCAGTTCACTGTTGTAAGAAAGACCAGTTGTTTCTATCCAGGGCTTCCTCTTGTTGTCTCTCTGGGGTCTGGATTGAGGGCAATCTGAGGCCTCATGCTCTGGAATTGGGTAAGAGCAGTATGGCTGCCTCTCTCGTCCTCCTCTGGTCCAGCAACTTCCTTCAGGAAGGGTGCGAGATCCCACCTGAGAAGAAAAATGTATTCACTTTCTTAATAACAATATATAACCAACACTTTATAACTACAGAATAATAATAATAAAGTAACCATGTAGGAACCTGAGTCATGCTCCTTTCTCTGAACTGTCTGGATTGTGCAGACGTTGGAATCTGGGGTTTCATGTCATTAAAACTGGAGGTCCGGCGGAAATTTGGATTGTTGTGATTTCCCATCCCTGCATCTCCTCCTCGTTTGATTCCTGTTAACCCACTCCTCTCTACCATCTCCACCCAGTCTGCAGTGCGGTCACGCCATTTTGAGCTTCCTCCATTTTTAGTAGCAGAGACATGAGGACCCAGGAGTAGTTCCACTTTGGGACTTAATCTGTTGGGTGTGACCCTTGAAGTCTGCTCAGAAAATGGAGATGCAATTTGAAAATTATTGTGGTTAGTGTCATCCTGGAGGCCCAACGGGAGTGCCAAATGAGCGAATTCAGTTGGTGTAGGGATGGGGGAAGCAGTGGGTGAAGCAGATGTTTCAACCAAGGTGTCATGGACGGGACTTGAAGAGACATGATACAGCTGTGTTGCCTCCTTTAACCCCTTCTTTTTCATCTCTTTCAACTGCTGCTGAGCCAATCGATACCTTAGAAATAATGTAAATGTAACTTCTTAGACTGGAGATTGAAAGAAAAAGTTTGGCAATGGTGTGTTCCATGTGATATGATAGTGAAAAAATGAGCTAAACATACCCAAATATTGGTGGCATCAGCTTCTGACCTGTGGGGGACAGCCTTTCTGGATCCTGCGGTAGTGGTATCACCAAGGTCTGTGAGAGAGGTGGGCTGCCCAGGACAGGAGCGTCTCTCTGGGCTACGACAACACCCACACCCCCCAGTGGACACTGGCCGTCCGACAGGCTTGGTCTCTGGAGGCTGTGGCCGCAAATGGAGGCCTCATCAGAGAGCTTGCGTCCTCCGGGGGAGTGCATGGAGCCTCTGCGGACGGAGCTGCACTGAGGGGTCTGGCAGAATTTTCTCCACAAAGTCACAACAACAGTAGCTAAAATCACAGCCAGGCAGAGGGAGATACCGACCACTACGACCATGTTACCACCAAGTGGTGAAACTCCAACAGGCACAGAGGGTAGGGATGGAGAGGGTGCAGGCAACACTGGGGTAAGAAAAGGAAAACAATATTTGAATTTCTAAAAGATGAATGCTTCTTGCTAAAAAGAAGATCTATAGACAAATATTGGATTAAAGGTGTGACTGACCTGCACAGTCCTCCAGTGAGCAGAGAGACTGTTCCTTCACCATGCCTGTGCACTGCATCCCTCCCACACCTGAGGGCAGCAAACACTCACGCACTCTCTCCCTCACTCCCTCTCCACAGCTCACTCTGCACAAACTCCACGGCTGCCACGGGCCCCATGACTCTGCAGGAAAACAAGCAAGTGAATCATGTTATGAACTAACAGATACATGAGTGTTAATAAGCCTTAATTCCATTGAGCTTCTTTCCTGAATAACCTTGATGAACGCATGCCAAAAGGCCCACAACACTACCCAACATACAATCAGGAGAGACTCAGTTTTTCACTTCAATGTGATGATCAGATGAGTGAATAAAAGTATGGCACATAAGCATAAAATTGAGCCCTTCCACTTGGAGTTGAAAAAAATACATCCATCATATCACGTGACATCAACCAGTTAATGCTTTATCCCCAAAATAGAAAAGTCAGGGCACAGCTGCAGGCAACATCTGTATTCACTACACGTGCTGCACTGGAATGTGGAGAGGAACTATTTTTTGATCCTCAGTTGCACAGGGCATTTTCTTATTATGAGAATTTCATGGTAATACGTTTTTGCTTAGCTGCACTGATGATGTGTTTCTTGTCATCCCTTCGAGACATACTTGGCCTCAACGGACCTTTCTGGCAAATAAAAAAAAATGAAGACGACTATTTCCGTCTTGCATGCCCTAATAAGGATTTTTGTTGTGTGGTCTTTATTTTTCTTTCATTTAAGTTTCACTTTTCTTTTGTTTTTCACCATCTAGCTACTGGATGTCATTTCATACAGTGATCTGTAAAACTTATGAAGATGATGCAGTTGTAACTCTCAGCTGTTGGTCTTCATTTATAAAGATGTACTTTACTCCAGAAACAGACAACAATCTAGAGCAATCTGGAAAGTAGGAAACGTTAGTGGGACTGTATGGAATTTGTTTGAATTTACCAACTAGAAGAAAAAAAAATGAACGTGATTAAAAAAGCCTTTTTCAAGGTAGATATTTTCTTTCCTATAGATGAGTAAAAAACTAACAGCTGTTGCTAACACCATCAATGATCAGCTGTGCTAATTAAGTGTCCATGGCGTGCATAAAACCAGGACCCTGAAACTAAAGCAGGATAATGGAGTTCATCTTCTATGATGAATAAAACATTTTCAATGTCATAATTATGGTAAAGCAGTGCTTTCCCTCCAATAATGCTGCTCACTTGTTACTGTTTAATGACAAGCAGAAACAGACTGGAAGTCTATTCTTTACAGCTGCTTAATGTAAATGTGTCAATCCATTAAAGCTTACCAGCACTCCTGTGAACCACCAAACAGGTCTGTGCAGGACTAGGGGAGCGACTGAAGTTGAAAACAAAGCGGAAGCAGTACTTGTTCCTTCCTGGGTCAAACACAGAACAGTTAAACTCGGTCTCATTTTCTCCCTGAGTCAGCCAGTTAAAGGCTAACGGAGGAGAAGAGGGCTCTTCAGGTCCAAACCCTATCAGTGCTGTTCCTGGTCCCATCCCCGAGGACACAGAAACTCCTCTCCCAGCACCTGCATCCTTATAGAGCAACACTTTCCCATGGATGTGAGCACATGGTGGGGTGATCAGTTTAACAGTCATAGTCCCTTCACAACCACTCCTAAAAGCGTTGCTGTTTTCCACCTGCAGCTTATAGGAAAAGATGCGGGACAGGTACAGAGGTCCAGAGCTCTTCACATCCTGTGCTACGTGAGGAGACCGTAAAGCCACTTGTATGAAGTCTCTTTCCGTGAAGGGAAAGGCGCAGGAAAGCTGAACACTTTGGGAACGGATGGGTTTGATTGGGTGTCGTGTGCGGGCTCTGATCTTGTCGATGCTGATTCTTCCAATCTGGTTAAACTCCATGTAGCTGACTTCTAGAAAGAGAGCAGAATCAATGCCGTTGGAGCAGGCCTGAAAGTGCTCGTTTGTGGAAATCCCAACCTGCAGAGACACAGAAGTAGAATGATCATCTATTAAACTTAATACAATCAACAACAACAAAACAGACTCTCAGATCAGACTCAAAGCTGTTCAAAGCTCTTACTGATGTTGTTTCTTCCTTACTAGATCCTTGCTTGTGTTGTACTTACTCCTTGATGTTCGTCCCTTTGGACAAAAGTGTTTGCTAAATAATTAGTAGAATTGTACAACCAGTAAAGATAAATGTTTCATTCGATCATCTGAATCTGGTCCCATTCATTTGCTGCATGTTCCAGGTCTTTTTATCATGCTTTATTTATTTGATGTGGGTCAGATTATCTCTGACAGTTTAAATAGAAACCTGATTGAAAGTGGATGTCTGTATGGTTTTATTTACTTTTTTCTATTTCTTAGAACATAATAACTCAAAGTGACCCAAGCCTTTTTATTTAATTTTATTTAAATAAGGGAATCTTAAAAAGTAAGTATCTGGGTTGAGGGGATTCTGTTTAACGTTGCTTTAAATAACAAGGACAGAGAGGCGAGGTAAGTCATCTAAAGTAAGAAAGATAAGTTGATCCCAGAAGAACATTTATTGTCTGAATCCTTCTGATCCCTTTTAAAATTGTTGAATACCTCAGCTCTGGTCATCATTCTGCAGCACAATAACTCATCTGTGTGTCAAGTTTAATATTTGTTTGCCTTGCCTGAAAAGATTCAGAGTGGTTTCCAGCCCTCTCCACAGCGATGTGAAAGGTGGGCCACTGCACCTGCAGTTCTGAACTCCACCACCAGGTAGCGCTCTCCATGCTTTTGTCCTCTGTGCCATTATCATGAGAAACAGCAGAGATGCTGTTCTGTCGAAGCAGGAAGCGGAAAGTTCCTGCATACAGGAAGCAAGAGCAGTTGAACTCCACCCTAACAGCAGACTGGTTGCCGGGGAGAATCCTGGTCAGAAGGGTGGTGTTGGTTTCCGTGTTGACCAGAGAGAGGCTCCTGCTGCGGATGGTACTGTTGTTGGATTTTGTGCTGAAGTCCACAAAAACGCTGGCGTTGCTAAGGGCAACGTGGAAGGAAGGCCATACATTGAGCCCTGCAAAAGCTAAAGGAAAGGATGCACAGGAGTGAGAGAGGGCAAAGAGAAAGTACATTTTATCATACATAGATACATCTTGCACAAACATTAAGTATCTCCACTATTGGAAAAGCTTTTGTTACCCCTTGTTTATTAATATATATATGCAATTGTATTGTCTTGATATGACCTTGTAGGCTTCTTTTTACGTTGTTTTAAGGTAAAATTGACTGCCATGGTGGAATATAAACACATTTTCGATAAGTCTTTTTTAAGCGTGCGTAAGTGCGTGTTAAGTTTTCTCGTTGAGGTTGGAAAGCATGAGGGCAAAGGGAATTTAAATTTAATTTAAAACACAACATTTTAATTTAATTAAAAACACAACTTACACAAATCAGTCATGGAGAAATATTATATACACAGTGTCACTACAAAAAATTCTACAATTGCATGATGATACATTTTTTGGGGACATTGAATAGAGTAGGAAACCAGGGAGAAAGAGTGGGGGTTGTCATGCCTGAAAGGAGCCACGGGCAGAATTTGAACCCGGGGTGCCTGCTTGGAGGAATATTGGCTCAGAACATGGGGTGCTAGCTAATCCCTAGCGCCCCTTATAGGCCTATTGATATATACTAAACGTCAAGGTGAAACTAAGTTCAGGTGTAATGTATCCACAGCCACAAATGATGGAATTTGCTTAGCAAAACAAAAGCTCTGTTTTCAACACAGACAAAGTGAATGCTCATAACCCATTTCATGCTTCATCATACACACACAGTAGATCAAACCATTAGTGTTTATCTGCTTATCGGTGTATCGAAATATTTGAATATTTTTGCACAATATTAGTAACCAGACGAGAAATAAATATGTTGCACCACAGAATGAATATTAGCTTATTTAAGCATTGTGGTGTGTTGTGTGTAAATTCTGTTGTGTGAACCTCACCATCCTCACAAAACAAAGAGGGTGTGGGACGAGGAAGAGGCTGACTCTCCAGTAGCTCCTTCACTCCCTTCAACTCAACATCCCTAATCCATTCAAACGAAGGCAAATAGTGGAATACAGATTCAAGGTATAACGTGTTTTCTTGATCAAATACATTGAAATGCAGTGATCTGCTCCTCCTTAAAATAGTAGTTGTGTTTTTTAAACAGTTTGGTAAAACTCACCATATCCCATGAGCGCCAGCAGGAAGGACAGCAGTGAGACAGCCTGTGGCATTCCGATGTCTGTGCCTCTGTTTTCTCCTACACCTCATGACCGTCCTCCTCCTCAAAACCCTGACCTCTACAACTCAGAGGGAAATCCAAGAATACACACAAACAAATAACCGACTTGTAAGAACCCAGCAGAAAACAACCAGTAGTGCTTGAAGGCGTCATCAGACAGGAAAATACACAGAAGAATTTGTGCGCTCATCTGACTTTTGAATAACAGGAAGGCTAGAGCATGAAGCTGTGAGCATGAGTTTTTCTGATTTACTGTGGCGTCTTCCTCTTCCTTCCATCTTCACAATGGGTATAGAGAGAGCTGCCTTCACTGCATGACTGTAGGAACTAAAGGAGGCCTTTGCAAATAACACGTTTTTATGAGGAGAAGCCAGAGTATTGTTATTTGATTGTTTGCAAGATTTTTACCCTTTTTGTTTTGCCATTATGTTCTTAGAAACAACAACAAAAGACTCCTGATTTTCTCGAAAACAAATCCAAAATGTAAAATTGTGTGCACCTAATTCAGACAATGGAGAGCAGCTTTCCCTATCTAATGAACACTCATGGGCTGCACTTAATTAAAAGAATGAACATAATTAATAATACACAGTAGGCTGGTATGATACAAAGATAAAAACACATCTCTGCCAAAGAGTTAATTTAGCTTACATGTTTTCTCTAAAACCTAGTATACTTAGCTCAAATTGATTTAATAGCCTACTAGTTGTCTAAGGTGAAGAATGGCCTAATATTTTCCAAATTTGAATTACTTAATTTACTCAAGATATTAAAATTGCGTATGCACAAAAACGTACTGCTACGTTTAACTTGAACCATAACGTTAGACAAATACAGCGTCAGTCATCATCATAACCTTCACCTCTTTTTAAGGCTAGAGTTACAAAAGTTCCTACTCACATATCTCGGTGACTCAGCACAGCATTATTCCTCTTCACTTTTCCAACACAACAACCAAAATATTTCCCCCCTCCATGTGCTGTGAACGCATTTCTTCTGGCTGATAAACTGCATATAATTTGTATTGACGGGCGGCGGGACGAGACGGACGGACCCAACAGAGTTTAGCGAAGGCGCGCGCCTCTTTTCAGAGCGCGTGGAAGAGAGTCCGTCACAGCCGTTTCTCGGTCAACAGCAGGGCGTATTGAATAGTGTGTGCAGCTCCATATGTTTGTTTGTTTTTTTGTCTGAAAAATTTAGCGGCATGGTAATATAAAGTTATAGTAAAAAAAACTATTTTTTATTCGAGAAAAAAAGTCTTCCGGAAAAAAAATCCAATAACTAATTTTATTGTAAAAATATTTGATATAAAAACTCAATGGACTATTAACCAACGATTAAAATTGTTAATAAGCCAAAAAAAAATGTTTAATCTAACAGTTTTTTTTATTAGAAGCAAAGTCTGTTCTGCTTAATGTTTGCATTTGCATTTAAAGTTAGTATTTGCTTGGTATTTGGTTGAAAAATGCAAACTGAAGCAAACCTATAAAAATATTTTGGAGTAGTTCTGAAATGGGGTTCTTTTTTTGGGGGAAATAAACATTTTCACAGGTTTTCATATACAGAATCATCCCATATAGTGCATTCACATACACTTTAATTTCTGCAAGGTGCTCATTTAACATGCCAGCCAATAAAAGGTAATTATAGAAAACGTTCCTCTCCTGGTTAAGCAATGCTCTTCTACTGTGTAAGGTGAAACATTGAATAGATTGTTATCAGTGTGAACAACAGGCAGCTGTGTCATCAAAAGGCTTCAGCACAGGTGCCTGAGGAAAGTGACTATGGGGAGAAGTATGTGAGATTCAACAGATTGATCCATAATTCACTCCTTTTCATGGCAGTCACACATAAATCATTTTCCCAATGTATAGGGGCCATTGAAAGATCAAATTTAAACAGAAACTCATGACATTTCCCCCATACACATTGTGTATCTTAACTGGCCCTGTAATTTGGGTAACAAAGTAAAACATTGTATACAATGCCGTCAGGGTCTTTAACTGCAGAGCTATTCATCTCACACACTCACATAACCCACTGAAGATGAGATACAAGTATTTCTTCCATTATCCACTGATAATAGATGTAAAATAAAGATATTTCATACTAACAAGCCCTTCAAAAGATGGATATATTGATAAATCACTAGATCAAATCTGTTCATTTCATCATTAATGCCCAAGACTTACTAAGAAAAATGTCCACACAAAGTTCAATGTCATGCATGAATGCATGCAAGTCTTAATAATTACAACTTGACTTCCTGAACCAACAATTTAATCTACCATCAACTAGAGAACCACATGGCGGGCTAATCTAATCAGCTGTAAAGCACTGCAGACCTTCATTTTCATTGAGTGAAAACAGGAAGCTTCTCTAGATATGAAACAACCTCTCCTGCTCAGATCAGTCCACAATGGGAACAAAGAACTTTACCATTCTTTGTAAAAATGCTTTACAAACAATGTCATATTCTGCATAGATATTAGTACTTCTGCAGTTACTCTTTCACTGTGGTATAGTCAACTTCTTTGACAGCTTCACTGTGCTCATTAACAGAGCTCTTATCTTTCAGTTTGGCTTCAGAACAGTCACGACTGGAATTTCTATAACACAACCTCAGCAGTGAGGGGAGTAATTGCCTGAGGAGTGATGTTTGGCAATGTGCCCTGTATTTTATATGCAGTGACTGAAACGGACAGTGGATTAAACATTTTTTGTTAGATTTTTAAAAAAAATTATATCTCAGATAACTGCTATTCACAGATAATTTGAAAAGAAAAAGAGAGACAAAAGTGCGCACTGACTAAAAAAACCGTGGGACCAAAACAAAAAGAAATGTTAAGCTGAGTGTTTAGAGTCACTGAAACCTGTAAACTCAGGTTTTGTTTTCTCCCTTCTTCAGACGGCAAGAAAACAGGACAAGATTTATTCCTTTATCATTTATTACATGTGTGTGTATTTTTCTTTGGAAGATATGTTATTAGATGCTATGGGTTTTCAAAACAGCCAAAAGGTATTAGCTGTGTATGAATGAAAATAAAAAAACGCACACTTAATAACATGTTTTTTTAAATCCCATTTATTACTAAAAACACACTCCACCAGGCAGACCAATCCGGGGAACACTTTGCTGCATGGATAATACGAGCAGGTTCTTGAACAGTTTCTGTAAAAGAATCTTTTTGATTATCTTGAAAGACAGACTCAACTCGTAGACCTACATAGAAAAAAAGCTGGTGGTACCTACAGAGGCTTTGCATATGTACTTCTAACAGCACAACAACTGTTCAGTAATTCAGACTAGACCTGAGAGCAACATTACTGTGCCCAAGGCACACCTGTATCTCAGTATGTAGGTGTTGTTGTAGGATTTGTTTAATGCATCAGTCAGCTAAGTGCAGCCAAGTTTCATTGTTATCCCCAATCCTCACACTGATTGCTGTAAACAGGTCAAAACAGGTTTGGGAAGAATCTCAAACCCTCAACAGAGTCATCTCTACACAGGTGGCCCATCTTCTCAGCCAGCAGCAACCTGGAAATGAGAGAGACAAAGACAGGACGACGCTTAACAATGAAGAACAAGACAAGCATCTGAATAAAGAAAATGAGAAACAAACAACACTGTCAACATTGTCATTGTTAGTATACATTTGTGCAGTAAAAAAAGACTGTCACTTATCTTACCTCTCTTTGGACAGAAGAACAGAGAGACCCAAGAGCTTTGCAAACTCCTCTGCTGTCAAAGAGCCTTTGTCCGTCACCTACAAAGAGGAAGATGACGATAAGGGAAAAGAAAAAGAGGATAACAAACATAAAACCTTCATGTACTGAATGTGCGATCTCTATCTCTACATACATACATTTATATACACAGCATTATGCTTGATCAGTCTACACCATGTCAATGTCAGTATAATGTTTGTTACTGTGAAGCTTACATTGTCTAGCGCTGAGGCTATCATTTCCTCTTCGCTGTGAGACTGCAGCTGGACCACCATCACACCGCTGTCAAACACGCGCAGCCTACAAAGAAGACACATGAAGTAAAGAGTGTGTGAGACAGAATGAGATCTGGTTGACAGTTGTAAGCTGTAGTGATCTTTCACAACTTTAGAGCTTTAAGTGTCTTCCTACTAGGGCCCGACTGATATGGGATTTTTTTGGGGCGGTACCAATATTGGGGAATAGAAAAAAATCCAATACCGATGTATCGGCCAATATCTTTCTTAGATCTATGTTCGATCTGTATAGATAGATTTAGAGATACACATTTATTGCATTGATCCCTCAAATGCAGTTCTCAAACACTTGTGGAAAAGATATATAATGAAGACAAGATGATCAACTGCAAAGTAACTGTGCATGTACATGCATCATCGCTTGACAAAAATCTAGTAATATCGGTGAATATCTGTGATTAAATTGGCCGATATGCTAATACCGGTCGATATTATTGGCTGGCCAATTAATCGGTCGGACTCTACTTCCTACAAAAACAACTCATCAATTGTTGTTTAACAGTCAAATGTATCACTCGCTGTAATTCCTAGCAGTGCAGAATGTTAAGAAAGGCTGTTACTGCAGCATACTCTAATTCACTTCATCTGACAACTACCTCCTGGGCATAAAAAAACAGCTATATAGAAATAGTCAATCTTGCTGCTGATGGTTTCTTTTTGAGGTCATTCAGAGGCACTAGTATTAATTTAATGTCCGTTTCATATCCTGCGGAAAACACCTCACAGGAGCTTTAAATAAGCAGAAAGCAAAGGAACAGACACTAGTTTGGGAGGACTAGGACCAGTGTGTTAAGGAAACAGGCCTGTGTTTCTTTTGAAAACCCTGGGAAGTCACGGGAAATGTCAGCCACAGAGGGCTGGAGAACACTTCCAACAACAGGAAGCCTGACAGGAAGAGCCTGGCCTCTGTGAAGCAGGCGCCATCCCTGCCCTATATTCCTTTAATAAACACATAGCCTGGCTAGAGGAATGTATAAGAGTGCACAGACACATTAAACAATACAATGTGACAACGAAGTTGAGACAAACTCACCTCAATGGGAGCTTTAATGACTCAAACACCTTGCATGCATTTAACAAATCTTCTGGAGATAAAAGCTGCAGACACAAACAAAAGGCTGTTACTGCATGTCCCATTGGAAATTCAGCTCGAAGAAACATTCAAATACATTCCTACAATAACAAATGAAACTGATGATTAGTGTGTGTGAATTTTTGTCAGCATTACCTCCATCCCTCTAGCACGGTTCACAAGACAGTACACCTCAGTGAGAGCCATCATACCTCCCCGCTCCTGAGACAGTGACGAGGTATGGACAGGAAGCAACAACAACAACAAAAAGTCAGAGGTAGATTCAAATGGAAATTTAAGTAAGATGATGCTATAAATTAATGTATTTTATTCTGTGCAGGTGTTAAATAAATGAAACAAACTTAAATGCCTATACCTCCAGAGGGGCCTGTAGCATGTCTCCCAGTTGTTTAGCCAGCTGCAAATGGTAATGTGTACCTGATCCATGTGTTTCCCTGGTAACAGGGTTAGCGATACCCATGCTCAGTAGGTAGGACTTAAACCGGATTGTCTGTAGAGCAGAAAAAAAGAGTTAAAGAAAAGTGAAACATGAAAACCAAGTGTTGTACTATTACAGAGTTTAACATTGCAAAGTGGTGTGCAGAGAATTACTTTGAGGCTTTGATATTTTGATTAAGGTTCTGAATATGCATGAACAGTGACCTACACCTGGTTTGACTGTCGTTCCTGCACATGCTCAGCTTCTTACCTCGTCTTCTGTTATGTCTCCCTGCTTGTCTTTGATCTTGTTCGCTATTGACCTGGACAACTCCACCATCTCTTTGGCCTGTTTGGTCGAGAAGACAAGCAGTCAGCAAAATCCAACTGAGTATTATCTTAACACAGGTTTGTTTTCTATTGGTATGATGTTTTAAAAATCCTACAGCATAATGGTTAGATAGCATATTAAACTAAATGAGTCTTCTAAAAGGTCAGCTATTCTGTTACAGATTAACAGTAGCAGGAAAATGTGAGATTTTCAAGGAACTAAATCTTTACCTTCACCATCAGCTTACTGAGGTCCTCAAAAGCCTGAGAGAAAAAAGGACTAACTGAGTGAGAGTTCTCAAAAATGATCACAATTAAAAAAGCCACAAAACTTCATGGCTACAGATAATTTAAATATCATTCCACAGGATCTCCACCTCCTCAGTGGTTGACGTTAAACTGGAACATTCGTCCCAGCCCCTTTTGTTTCACCATCCTTCTTTTTAAATAGCCTCATGCGTATATATGTAATTTTGATGGTTCCAGGTTAAAGTCTGAAACACAAAGTGTGTCCAACTGCTGTTTTATAAACACATACAGTAACTTCATGGTTTTGCCTGACGAGCTTCACAGCATCTGTGGTCAGCTTGAATCCATATGAGCCACATTCATTTATGAGTGTGACAAGATTTTATGGCAGATAACCACTCTGCATCATTAGCATCTTCACAGTTAACTGCACCCAAATATGTATAAATAAATAAGAAGCTTGAAGGAGGTTGGTAGCAGGACAGATAGGGAGTATCCTTAGCGCTCTGTTTAAATCAATAACAATTAGCATTCTCGCACATTTCTTAATACTTTTAGAAATGTTTCGCTTCCCAATACCTCAGAAATGTTTTTGTCTGTTTCTTTTCTTCTCTCCTCAATCTTCCTCTCAATGCCAACAATCCCGACTGCACGTGTCCTTCCTGCCTATAAGACCACAAAGGAAAGAAAAACACACAAAGTGAAAGACGAGCAATTTCCAAGTTGGTCGCAAGCCTCGAAAGACAAGGAAAGACAAACACTGAGGTGGGAAAGAAATGTGGTCAAGTCTACTGTATATCATTTAATATCAGTATATATGATTTCACAATGTCAAAAAAACTACAATTAATACTCTCCTACTTATTAGGAGAAACATGAACTAGTGTTACTGTGAGTGTAATAGCAGACACATAAGCCAATTCTGAGTCCTTGCTGTTAGAGATTCAACCTAATTTCATAAATCAAGGGATTAGGGTATAAGCCAACAACTCAAAATCACATGAAGTAATACTGATTTTGGAAAACGTTGTAAAAAGTTATCAGAGACAAAAGCTCTGACAGTTTTGAACTATAAAGCCCCACAACATAGTGATAATACTGCCATCCTGTGGAACATGACATAATTGATGGACACATTAACATCACCTACAGTAGTAAAAAAGCTGAATGGAAGTTAAGCTTGTGAGGTTAAAGTCCTGTGGTGTGGATAAATCAAGTGAAATTACCGTATCTGCAACAAAGAAATTCCAGAGATATAAGAGAATGGCAGGGGTGAGATTCTCGTCTTAATGAGAAGGAACACATGTTAAGCCTCTCACCTGTGGGCCAGTTCCTGTGGGGATTGGCTGTGAAACTGTTGTTTTCTCCCATCTCTTCTGAGTCATTTCTTCTGTTAGCCTCCTGTGAAACTGCAAGCACAAGATACAGTGTCAGTTCCAGGCTATAAAGACTCAAACACAGACTGTCCCTGAAGAAGGCTCATTATAGGGTAAAAAAAAACAAGAACAAAATAGTTCAACAGAAAGTAAACATGGGACTACCTCTATCTGCCCATGTTCTTTGAAGGACAGCTTGATGAACGAGTACTTGCTGTGTTGGTAAGGACCTGGCTCCTTGTTGGCAGGTACTGGGTGCAGGTGTATCACTATTTTCGCACTTCAGGACAAACAATAAAAAGTGAATGCATGCATATCAACAGGGAGAGTTCATTCTTTATTCTAAAATGTGCTATGACCAAACAAATCTTAACTTTCTGGAGCTTTCTTAACTGCAGACACTTCCCGAAAATATTCTCCAAATATACAACAACCACTTTTCATATGACCAAAGTTGGGCGGCTGTGGCTCAGTTGGTAGAGTCGTCTACTCTCAACCAGAAGGTCGAGGGTTCGATCCCCAGCTGAGCAACATGTCCGATGTGTCCTTGGGCAAGACACTTAACCCTGCATTGCTCCCGCTGCTTCCGTGGCGGTGTATGAATGGATTAGTGTTGTACTTACTCTCTGATGTATGTCGCTTTGGATAAAAGCGTCTGCTAAGTGAATTTTAACATTGTAACGAAGTTCACAAGTTCAATAAGAGATTATAACAAAGTCAGCTCCATAAGAACTACGCCAACCCCATACACTGATGAAGACAACCATCAATGAAATACAGTAAACTCCAGAAAAAGCTACTATGTGAACCTTGGTTTAAGATGTATGCTCTCAAAATAACCATTAATGCATTCAAACTAGCTACTGTGTTTTGATTTCTGTCTTTTTTTAAACTACAGTATACGCAAACTTACGCATATGCACACTTACCTTTTTCCTATTCCTGCAGCCTGCTCCTCAAAGAAGACGATCTGGGACAAAGGCATGGCTATACAGCATTCCTACAGATGGCAAGACAAATACAGAAAGCACCGTGCGCCATGAAAGTAAACAATTATGTCTCAAAGACAAAAAAAAAAAGCCCTGGAAATCAGTGGAGGCAGTGTGAAGTCATTTCTAATGCTGTCTTACATGGTTTTTAACGTCCCTCCAGATCAACCGATGGGTACTCAACAAGGCAATTCCCAGATCAAGCTTAGCCTGGTACAATGACAGGAAAATGCACAAGTACATGGGGATGACTTCATTCGGCTATAAAACGATGTATATCAGTGGTTGCATTGCTATATATCACCTGAAACCAAATGGCTGCCATTTTAAATATATATAAGTGGTGTAAAAATGCTGGGTGTATGTTTTTGCTGTTCTGTAGTTGTGTCAGGCTACTCTTAGCCGTAACAAATGCAAGATGTACCTTGTCATCACCGTCATAGAGTCTGACACCTCGCTGCTGGATCACTAAGGTTTCGTCAATTTCTAAAAGCCCACTCGACCAAGAAAAGCGATCCATTTTCACTTAAAACAATTATTCCTTAGCTATATCCGCGGCTGCTGAGGCTCATTTCTATCTGTTTACTTCCTTATCGCTGCCTTTAGCAGGCCTGCCACTGCCTGCACGACATAGCCAATAAAACAGTAAAATCAAACTAAGTACATTCAACTGGTAATTAAACTTGTTTTAAATGAACAGTTTACACTCATGGTCATGTTTTAAATTACTGTTACTTTAATTTAAAACAATTTACGATGTTTATTTTTAGACAGGCCACTCCAAGGGGTCCTTTGTGGTGTTGACGTTCCTAGCGCCAGCTGTCAATGGATGCTAACAAGAGTGCTTTCTTGCTATCTTGCTAGCTCGCCTCGTTAGTTTATTATGTTTGATGAATATCGGCCGAGTCGTTATTTTCGCTAGCACTGCATTTAAACTAATCTAAATGAACTAATGCATGTATATAGCTTTTCGTACTTCGAGTGTCTTTTTACTGAGCTCTGCTCAAAATTGAGGTAGCCCTAGCTTGCTAGCTTGTTGTTAGCTGCGGACAAATCTGGTGCAGAAAGGCTTTTCGCTGCAGAAACAGCTTCTGTTATTTGGAAGTCATTGTTCTACGGCAGAAAGTTTGATCATGCAGCTTCATTACGGAGCCACAACTGAACAGCGATTGTTTAAACCTTTTGATTATGCTATTTTAGCAGTATGAATTCAAATAAATGACATTGCATCAGATGCACCGTTTTTAAACTTTTCCAAATCCATTGATCTTAAATGACCTTGTCATTGGTTTTGTAAAAAGTAATTACTGGTAGTATTTACCAGTTGTTGAGAGTAATAATTGTATTATTAGGAAAGAGGCTAACGTGTGTTTGTATCTGTAAACATGGATAAGAAATCATTTGATATCGTCTTGGATGAGATCAGAAAGGTAAGGGATGTCCAATCACAAATTATCTCTACGATTTTATGTTTGATAAGTGTTTTAAACACCGGATGGTAATTCTGTATTTCTTGTTTCAGTGCGTCCTGACCGACCAGCGGATCAAAGCTATTGAACAGGTTCATGGATATTTCTCCAGCGAGCAGGTAACTGTGCGAACAGCAGCAGTTTCATTTCATGTTCATCTAATACTGCATTTCACTAAACTCCAGACAGGAATCACAAGTATACAGCTTTTGTGTGGGGGGAAATGCAGTCCCTAATTGCATCCACATGCCCTATTATTTATATTACAAATATACAACTACTAGCTCTCGACTTGGTAGATTTTTAGATGTTATCTTTGAGTAAATGGAACATGTTCTTTTCTCTGTTTTGTCATGTATATTTAATTAATACATGATGTGATCATCAAAACTCCACTTTATCTTTTGTTTACAGAGGAAAGAGATGTATTTGCGAGAGTATTTTTTTAAATAAAAAATAAAGGTGAAACAGAGTAAAAACACATGAAGTGTTGCAAAACTTTTTTGATCAACAAAGTTGCTTTTCAAAAAAATTGCCATGATCTCTTCTGCTACTCCCATAGAAAACGAGTGCAGTTCTAATGTTTTAAGTTGTTTGTAACACTGCCATGAACATCTGCAGGTGATGGAGATATTGAAATACTTCTCATGGGCAGAGCCACAGATCAAAGCAGTGAAAGCTCTGCAGCATGTAAGTAACAGGTGTTTGAAATGACTGGGAAACCAAAGTGAATTTCTTCCATTCCTTTATTTATCCATCTACATTTAGTTTATGACAGACTGAACGGGATATTGTTAAACAAGCTCAAGATTCTATAAAAATGTTAAAATGTATCATTTTTGATTGTCTTACTACTTCTCTTGTGCCGTTTGTGTCGAACATGTAAAGTGAAATCTGCTTCTTTATCTGATTCCATTAGAAAATGGTTGCAATCCCTACAACCAAAGTTGCAAATATCCTGAACTGCTTCACCTTCTCAAAGGACAGACTGGTTGTGTTGGAACTAATAGCGTTGTGAGTACAATTTCGAAAGATCATTGAAGCACCTTAAATGGACTTTAAATCACAGTTTTTTCAAAAGCAATATGATACCAGTTATACATTCCTTCAGTTTTGAAATCATTACACTAATAGGTGACTTCTTTAATATTGTGTTTTTGTCCTCATTCAGGAACATTTCAGATGCTCAAAATTATCGTCCTGTGGAGGATCTGTTTCGCATACACTTGTCTGAGAAGAAGAGGGCTCGCAGGATACTTGAGCAAGTGAGTTCATCTTTGCCATTAAAACTTCATGGTGTAATTTGTATTCTTTGGAGGTCTTTGAGTCCCTTTTTGGGAGCCAGTTATTCCCAGGGGACAAGGGTTACCAAGTGAGTCAAGTGTGAAGGCACAAGTGACTGATGCAATAAATAAAACATTCATTTTAAATCAAGCGTTTATAAGAAGTAGTGTCCATGTGTGAATGCTCTCTTTTTGACATTTTTAATGGAAATATTTTTGGTGTTGTGTACACAGGCAAACACATGCACAACATTCCTGAAAGTGTACCACTTCTGTTTTACTAGGTGTGTAAGGTTGGCTGCAAGGCTCCTGTAGCCATGATCTCTTCCTGTGGTATGATACCAGGAAATCCATACCCTAAAGGAAGACCCAGCCTGGTCAGTGGCACGTTTCCTGTAAGTATGTGCAGGTCTTCATGATGAGCTAGGAGGATTCTGAAAAGGTTTAAGATTGGTCAATCACAAATTCACGACTACTAAGTAAAAAAAGAGCATATTTCTTATTTCTTATGTCTCGGTGTTTGTGTAGGTTCACATAGTTATTTAACCTGTTCATAAAGCATTTTTCAGTGTGTGTGTGTTTGTGTGTCTGCTCAACGTAAATCGGCCTTTGAATAAAAGTATCATTGTTTTTTTGATTTCAGGGAATTCCTCCGGTAAAGAAAGAAGGCGAGAAGAAAGAGGACACCTCTAACAGTATGGAAGGAAAAGGAATCGCTTCTCGGATTACTGGACCATTCAAACCAGTAAGCACTAGAATGGAAATACCTGGACTTGGATCATTTAACATTGACAGGTTGCCCCAGAGAAGTCTCATGACTGCGTGACGAGGCCTCACATGACACATTTTATTGCTAGCATTTGATAAAAACGTTATCCAATATTTCCAACTCTGTTATAAAAGCTACTGATTTACACCATTGTAAAAGAACTCATTGGAAACACACACATATTGGGCTGTAGTGAGTGTTAGCAGAATAATGGAAAGATAAAGAAAAAATTATCTGAGTGATAGTAAAGTTTTATATGAGCTCAGTCTGTAAGGACTTGGGTCGGTAACCGGGGGGTCGGCCGCTCAAGTCCTGGTACGGACCAATTTATGGACATTTGTCTGGTTGCTGGAGAGGTGCCCTTGAGAAAGGGACTGAATCCCCAACTGCTCAGGGTGCCCTCTGTGTGCAGCCCCCGACGCCTGCCATCTATACATTAATGCATATCCATGGGGTGCTGTTTGTATGTGGGGCGTGTGTGTGTGTGATTAACATGTCTCTCAGTAACTGAATTTCCCCTCTGGGATTTATCAAGTGTACAAAACTAAAACTAAATTAACATAAAATTGTGTTTATCTGAAAAGTAAACACACACATGGCTGGGAGGTAAAAGTGTGAATGTGCAATAGAGTGATCACTGTTGTAAATGTGAAGTTACAGTACAGACAGCTCTGAATTGTAAGGACCTGCAATGCTCTAATTGTTATAGACTTAGAAGTAGGGATACACATTTTCAGTAAAATCAATATTTGAGAGCATTTATTACTTTATGAACTAGTAATCCATTACTCGTAAATTATATATTTTCTACTGTCAAAAACAGGCCCCACTCTCCTGTCTCTCTCCGCTTTAAGCACATGTGGTAAAGCATCAAACAAGTACATCTATTATATGCAAGTACTTCTAGACTGTCATTGCTGACATGGTGCACGTAGCTCACTGAGTCCGGCTGTTGCAGCCTAAAACAATGCATACGCAGGTGTGCAAGTAGTGAAACGTTACTAGAATGATGATGTCAGTAACGAGTACTTGAGTACTGTACCATTTAGAGTATGAGAACATAACAAAAAACGGTTGGCTTTAAAAATGACTCTTTTAATGACCACAGAAAAAGCAGTCCTTTGACCCCATTTACTCATTTTATTCTAAAGTTAATGTGTTTTAATTTTTACTATCAGCTTTGGTTTGCATTCCAGATTACAGTTCAACCTAACTTTCTAATCAGATACATCTTTTCTGTCTTTTCTTATTACAGTTTCCTTCAACCTACAACCCTCATCGGCCTGTGCCCTACCCCATACCACCATGTCGACCACATGCTACTATTGCACCAAGTAAGAAACAACCCACTTTCACACACTACTCGCCTACAGTACCTTTCCCTGCCCTGTGCAGTAGTCCAACACTCGTACACATTTTCAAGTATTTAAAACTTAAGCTCGTTTTGGTGGTTTTATTTACGATTCTTACATTTGTGTGTGTGTTTGTATTAATGTGTGGTGGACGCTGTTAATATATGCAACTGCTATTCAGGTGCATACAACAACGCAGGCCTTGTTTCTGTGGGAGGGGTTATAACAGCCCACGTGGCCCCTCCCCCCTACAGCTCCGCACACAAAGTAGCAGGTATGATTCGAGTGTGTGCGCTTATGTGTGAGACAGCAAATAAACACTCTTTGAAGCTTGCTGCCTAACTACCTGGCATGCTGCTTACCTGCGCTTCTCAAATCTTTATCAAATGAAGAATGGGCTTTTTTGATTTCTGCTGGAGACACTTGAGTTACACTGAGTGACCAGAAAATGACATTTCATGCAGGCCAACCCAATGGTTGTGTATTGGATTCTTTTCATTTGGAACTGTTTGAAAATGCCGTTACATTTTTATGTGATAGGAGTGTTTTCATATTAGAGTGCAACATATCCAATACAACAATAATTCTGTTATGATGCAGATCATTATTTCTACAATTTTTCTCCAAATATGTGAATAAGCTGACAAGAAAAACAAAACACATCATACCAACAAAATCAAGTCCCCATTTAAAAATGTTGTTTTTCTCAAAGCTGTAATGTTTTGCTGTTCTGTGTGCAGCTACTTCTGCTTTCTGGTCAGTCAGCGTAGAAGTCTAATTTTGCTGAATCATCATGTGGACGGTTCGTCTGCGGCCTGGACGGGGAATAACTAATAACAATTCAAACTAATACCATCAATCTTTTTTTTTTTCTTGCTGGAATCATGCTCTGTGCTGGCATTTAACCTGCATTGCTTTAGAAAATGTATTTTGTTTAATGCTCTATCTCGTCATTTTTCACTGTTGAATACATATTCTAGAGTCTTTGGGGGAGATATGAGCACATTTATACTTCAAGTGTTATCCAATTGAAGAAGAACTAAGTGTTGAGATGAGAAAGTGGGTGATGAAAGTTAATCTGAGGATCTGAAGTTTCCCCAAAGGAAAGGAGACATATCCCAAATTGAAAAATTGTTGGAATGTTTTATGTAATGGGATGCACGCAGGAATGCTTTTTGGCTAGTACTTCATGCTGCATCTCCTATTTTTTTAGATGCTAGTTTTGGTCTCTGTATCTTTAGTTTTTTGGGGTCTTAGCTTATTCCATCTTTTTCTTTAAATATTTTTGAACAACACATCCGATTGGAACAAAAACACAAAAATCATGATTGGTACAACTGGTATGATGATCAAGTCTTGAGATAATAATACTTATTTTAATAACCATTTTCACCCCGTTGGATCTTTTTATACCTCCAGGTTATGCCAAACCAGGAAATCCACAGATCACCACACCTGGAGTCAACAGTGGGCCCCTCCTCATTTCTCATGGATCCACCCCTTCTACACCTGTCCCACCTCAGGCTTCTCCTGCTCAGCTAACTCCCACAACCCCCATCACTCCAGTGTTCCCCGGCATGGTGCCCTCTCACAACCCTAATGCCCACTCGCCCTCCCCTGCTCCGTCTCCATCTGTGATCAAAGCAGGGCCCCAGACCCCCGGGGGCCATGCTACACCTACACCCTCATCCGTCATCAAAGCCCACACTCCTTCAGGTACTCCTTGTGGAACGCCTGTCCCTGGTAGTGGGGGATTCACTTCATCTCCCTTCCATGGTGTTTCCAGACCAGGCACCCCTGCTTCCTCCCGCAGCGGCCACGACCCCTTATCTCAGACGAATTCCATGGGCTCATCTCAACAGAGGGTTTTTCACCAGTCCACAGACCACCAGTCAGGATCCACACACCCTGGCATACACCCACAATCAGGTAACCCATCTGGGTCAGTGATCCGAAGCTACACCCCCTCTGGACCACAATCTCTCACTCCTGGATCATCCAATCCAGCTATCCCAAGCTGTTCCACCCCAGGCCCCAGTGCCAAACTCTCCCCAGCCCACTCTGCACAGGTTCAGGCCGCCATGGCCGCAGCCATGAATAGACACTCTGTGGGAAGTAACAGCGGCAGTAACAGCCCCGTGCCCTCAGCTTTCAAGGGCGCATCTCGCTGCGGCACACCATCTGTTAGCTCTCTGGTAGTCCAAGGTTCTGCACAGGCTGCCCTGGCACGTTCTTTCGGTCTGTCACACCCCTCAGGTTCTCCTCAAGTCTCTCTGTCAAGTCATGTTGCCATCCCTGGCCTCCAGGCTCTATCCACCAGCCCAGCACCCTCACATTATCACGGCCTCTCCCACTTTCCATCCCTTACCTCCTCACTCCCTCCATCCACCATCTCTGCATCCATGCCCGGAATTCCTCACTCCAGCAGTATTTCTAACCATCCGCCCACCTCCATCTACCCAGGACTGGCTCCCAATGCTGCCCCCAATGCAGCCTCCCCATTTGGTCTAGGCCTCACCTCCGCCCCCTCGCTATTCCCAGGCCCTGCTGCCTTCCCAGGATTGGGGGTGTCAGGAGGGCACAGTGCAGGGAACCCTGTGTTGTCTTCTTTCATGGGACTCCCTGGGGCCACTCCGTCTTCAGTAGCATCAGTGGCACCACTGCAGGCAGCAGCGGCTGCCGCAGCTGCAGCGGCTGGAGTTCCATCCTCATCACCAGTTTTGCCAGGATTTGCATCTGCTTTTAGCTCCAACTTCCAGCCTGGGTAAGATGCTGATATGGATAACCTGAATAAACCTACTACTCTCATATTCATTTTCTCAATATTAATTAACCTTCATTTCATTTTGTCTTGATGAAAAGTTCCCACGAGCAACTGTGGGTCTTTCTTTGTGAATCTTCTTGCTGTTATTGGACATTAATCTTTCGCTTTTTAAAATTTCCAGTAAGCACAGACATCAGCTGTCCTGTCCAAGTAGAGTAACTGACATGTGATGGCATCATAAATCATGTCCATCGGTTTTCCACTCTGCGTTTCATGTGCTAATATTGGAAACATTGCACCTACAAAGTGCAAAGTCCACTGCTCCTCCGGAGTGTCAGGCGTAGAGCTTCTTGACAGTTTCCATTATTGTCAGCCATATATCAAGCATGTTATCTTTTCAATGAGCAAGCACATGCCTCACCTCTGTTGGTATTTCAACACTGAAATGGCAGGTGGTATTCAAGCCACCTAGATCTTGTTTTTACCGTTCATACATGGGGAACTGAAACAAGAGTTTGATGAAGGGAGACAAAATGTATACACACAAATGAGTTATCCAACTATACACAGCTGTTATAGTCGTGAAATGCTACCACTGTTACAAGGTATAGGATGAAGTATCTGTCATCCTCCAACATTACTTACAATACTCGTACCGTAACCATATACTGTTACCATCACCTGGATAGTGATCAGATAATCCTAAACTATTTAACATGTCTGATTTTCAACCCATTAAACCAATAAGATATGTTCACTGTTGCCCAGGTTGTATGTTGAAAGTGAAAGTGAGATCAGTGAGCCTTGTTAAGTGTATTTAGTTGTAAAATCCCGTGGATAAAGAGTGATGTGAAATATCATTCAATCAAACGTGGTGTGTTTCAGGTTGAGCAGTGGACTCCAGGCTCCAGGAAGCAGCGGCTTCCCCGGCTTGCTGTCTTTCCCCGGAGTACCAGCCTTCTCCCCCTCTGCCTCACCTGCTGGGCTCGGTGGACTACACAACCAAGCAATGCAGTCTGCCCTGCTGCAGGTAGACACACACACACACACACACACACGCACACACACACACACACACACACACACACACGCACACACACACACACACACACACACACACACACACACACACACACACACACACACACACAAAGACACTCTATACTCTTTGATAGTAAAATCATTTGAATGTCTGACTGATAACCTTATCGCTACAGCAACACCACTTTTCTTTGTCCTGTACCAGGCTCATCCCACGTCTGCTCTGGAGAGCTTTCAACCTCAGCCCAACTCTTTCACTAACTACCCTCCAGGACCAGGAAACCCTTTCCCCCTCCAACCAGGCCTGCACCCCCAGTTGGGTTGGCAGTAAAACACACACATTCATACGGTCTCCCATTACCCCCGACAGATTAGAGACTTTTAGTAATGATTATGTTACCACCAGAATGACTAATAACTTGAAGTGTCCTGCAAACAGATGAAATAGTGTGTGGAGGGGGATGCTATACGTCTTCTAATATGCATAGAGAACAGATGTAAATATCAGTTGTTGAAGTTGTTAGTTTATATAAGTAGACTGTGAATGGTTTTAATGTTAGCTGGACTTGGCTGATCTTGACCAGGTGTGAAAAGTCCGTAGTGAATTATGAAATATAGAACATTTACAAATGTACATGATATCATGTAATGACTCGACAGTAGTCCCATGTAGTATTTCCTGTCCAGTGTGAGTGGAGAGGACGTCCTTTATGATGATAATGACAAGTCCTGAATTGAATATCACATTATGAAATGAATCTCTGACACCTCTCTGGGTAAGTTGAATTGAAGTCGTATTTTAAAAAGGCAACACATGATTTCTTTTGTCTTTTTTTTTTACTCCTGCTTGGAGAGTCGCATACGTCATTTTGTCTTTTCAGTGAACAAACACACGTGGCTGTCAGCAGTTTACATTTGTTTGTCTACAAAGTGTTTTTTTTTTTTTAAAGAAGTCGCCCTGCTATAAGTACTGTTATAAAAGTGTTTGATCCATGTACTGATATACTGTTAACATAACTTGAAGCATTCATTGGTTGATCATGTTGACCTGAGATTTTAAAAACAAACAAACCGTTTTTTCTTAATGAATTTTCAGCAAAAGAGTAACAACTGTTATTGTATTTCATGTACTGCACTGCCCAGTACACTCAGTTACTTTCTCGTTGTAGAGTAACCGACACTTTTCTGTTTTTATTCAATTCTGTGTTGTTTTTTTCTATGTTGCCCCTTTTTTTGTAATTGCACCTGTTTTATTCTGCTGTCAGTAAACTGCTGGTTGCTCTAGCTCTTGTGTTTTCTCTATTCTGTACAATCCCAAGCTGTCGGAGAAAAAAAAACACCTTCATTAGAATAAATCGAGGTGACAAAATCAATGAACCCCCTTGCATGTTCAAAAATCTTTTCCAAACAAACAAAGCTAAGTGTAGCTATTATCATTTTAATGTATTGTCCTAATCATGGGAGCATGATCAGTTTGATAAGTAGCAGCGCTTTAGGTAAAAAAAAGCTCATTTATTTTTTTTAAAGTGACATCTTTATTGTATCAGACAAGGCAACACCAAAGATAAAGTTCATGGCCAGTTGAAGACTCGATGAAGAAGGTCGTGGGTACATTGTACAAATCACAGACTCAAATGAGACCACATGATCTCTTAAGGCTTCGTCATTATTTCAACTTCCCTTTCCTTTTAATTACAACTAACCCTCAATAGTAGATCCTTGTCCAGCCTACTGCTCTATACAGTGTTTATCTCCAGCACTGATGATAAGTGCATGAAGCTATCAGTCATGTGTCAGTTAGTCATGAGACCTGCCCACACCCAGTTGTTGTATCTCACTGGAAAACTTTCCACCTTACAACCATTGAAGTTTTCTATACCCTTACATTGATAACTGTTAACGTCTAAACACATCCCATAAATGAGAACATGGAATATACAAAAAACATTTTATCCTATGCATACTAAAACAAAGGGCTGTATGAAGATTCTTAAAAAACTTAAATATATTTTTATAATTGACATTTTGTAGTTTGAAAAGTCCCATATGACACCAAATGCACAATGCTACCATGGAAAGTTGAGTAAGCTGAGGATTCAATTGTACTGAATACTTCATCTTGCTTTTTTAATGCTAAAATGAAAAAACGGGTGTAATTGTGTATCAATCAAACTGATGTACTACGTCTGTCCTTTTGTTGATCCTCATAATGAAGTGATGGTCGCTCTGAAGCCTCCCTCTTAAAAATGTTCAATACAGTTCTCTTTATTATCTTAATATTTCTTTCACTTTTTAATTTGACGTCTTCCTTCAGCGGCAACAACTAACACTAAAAAGCCCAGTGTACATAAATATCAGGTGTTTGAACTGTTATTATTTAGAAATGGTTATTTTAATTGATGTCTCTTATTTATTTGTTCTTATGTCATAAAGCTGGATAAATTACCTCATTGACTGAATAACCACTAAATAGGATGTGTGAGTGTTTTTCCGATGGTTTACAGATTAAGTTTTTTCCGGTGACGTGTTGGCATCTTAAGAATTGTACTTTGTTGATTGTTAACTCAAAGTGTGAGCCACACCTACTTCTCCCTGAGCTCCATTTTATTACAGCTTTACAGCTTTAAAAGGCTGGCTGAGTCCCTCCTCATTAGATTCACTTCTCTCTTAACAAACTGCCTGAGTGCACTTCCCCTATCACTTTGATCCGGCACATGGAAATGGAGCACAATATGGAAAGCGGGAAGAGGAGAGTCCTGAGCAAAGAAGATTTAATATGTAAGCAACACATTTTTCTATCTTATTTTTTTGTATTTTTACCTGAGTTCTATTGTTACGTAACTGGTTTCTGTTTAAAAAAAGGAAAGTTGTATTTACTCTCTGTTCAAGGCTTAGCTCAACAAAGAGGTTGTTTACTCTTCCCTGAACTATCAGCTGAATGTACAGTGTCTGGTGTAGAGTGAACAGAAATGTGTTGTGTATGTGTTCAATCTCACCTGTTCAAGTGGAAAGCAGCAGGAGGCAATAGGGCAAAATAGAACTCCATCGTCATAGCGACAGAGATCACTTGGCACTGAGATAAAGGGTCCCAAAAGCATGTGACCGTGAGTGTTTGCCTTAGTGTCTCCCTTCACTTCTACGTGTGCTTGTTTCTATGCTGTGTGAAGTCAGGTGAACAAGGAGCTCTCATGTTACTCACAGGTGTGTTTGACCTGAGAGTACATGGTCATTACTTTTGCTGACAAGACCTTGTTTTGATAATCGTTTTCCATCCTCTTTGTTAAGATGACAATCCGATGGACAGGATCATGTGTCATAGGCAGCTGTGTACACATTTGTTTGAAGCCACTTTAACTCAGGTATTTGCTAATTTTATGGCAAATTAAAAAGAATAATTGAGTTATGTGAACAGATTATGATTGAAATTTGAAATGAATACGGAAGATTTAGACAGACAAAATGTGCAAACAATAAAAAGAATTGCGGAACAATAGTCAAACAAGTTTCTAAACACACATCTAAAGAGGAGAGGGAAGAAGTCTCCATCCTTATTGACTGTTCATTATCCAGTCAGCTTCTGTATTACTCTAAATATAGACATTCATTCATTTTCATAGACATGTCTACTTCTATAAGTATTACCTATTCGTTGTCTTACTATATAAATTCATCAATTAGATATTTATCTTCATCTTATTAACCAGTTATCAGTATATGTATGTAAATGTATGGACCACCACATACTGATAAACCAAATGTACACACTGTATAAAAACATTGTTATTAACAGAAGAATTGTTCAGATAAAAATCAAATCAATACTTAACATAAAATGATAAAACGTAGTCTGTGTAAAACCCGACGATTGTCAAACCCCTTCTTCCACATTCAAACGGATTCATAATTTCCCTCCAAAGATTATGAAGAGATTATTTGTTTATGAGTCTTGATGTATAAACAGCTACTCTTAAATCTGCTTCATTTATACAATGATAGGATTAGATCAGATCAACACAGCTGTAATTAAGACTGACAGTGTTCATTCTCAATGTTCAATTAGTCAATTTATTGAACATGTTAAAATAATACAAACACAAAATAGGAAGTACAAGTAATAAAGAAGGGGAACAAAACAAAAACAAACGGGATCCTCAGCAACAAATAAGTCAAATAATATAGTTTATGTTCTAAAGGGATAGGAAGAAGTTCATTATTCTTATTTTTATGCTCTATTCATTTTCATCCATCAGTATATAATTTTGAACTTCTTGGCTAAACCAAATTAAGTTTTTGGAGAAAGCTAAAACCAAATAACCAAATAATGGTACCAGATGAACCAGAACCATCGGACAAGAAATAACCAAACAGAAAAACAGAAAATCACTGTTCCAGCTCATAACTATTCAACGTTTTATTCCTGAAGTGTTTTTTTAGTTTGAATATAGTGTTGCATTTTTTCAGCTCATCACCGCAGTTGTTCCACAGACTAACACCCTTCGTTGTTACACAGTGAAGTTTTGCATTGGTTCTTATTGGTGGTTTCTTGAATATACAGGTTCCTCTCAACTTGTGTTTGCTTTCTCTCATGTGGAACAACTCCATGATACCATGAGGCAATTGGTGATAATTTGCTTTTTTCATAATTTGAATAGTATTTTAGTCGATCAAATCTTGACATTTTAGTGTTCTTAGTAGAATAAATAATGGATTTGTTGGTTCTCTGTAAGTGGTTTTATGTATAATTCGTATAGCTCTTTTTTGCAGGATGAAGATTGGATGTTTATTTGTTTTGTATGTGTTCCCCCATACCTCCACACAGTAGGTCATGTAAGGAAGTATGAAGCAGCAGTACAACGTAAACAGGGAGGTTTGAGTCAGTAGGTCTTTGGCTTTATTCAGTATTGCTATTGATTTGGATATTTTAGCTTTAATATAATTTATATGAGGTTTCCAACTTCATTTATTGTCTATTAAAACTCCAAAAAAGGGTTAGGGTTTTATTTCAGATACTCGTTCTAGTTCTATGCCAGATTTTTGTTTCACTACTTTCTTTACTAGAGGACATATTTTGT
The DNA here is from genome assembly GCA_020745685.1 of Tautogolabrus adspersus. Classification (NCBI taxonomy): domain Eukaryota; kingdom Metazoa; phylum Chordata; class Actinopteri; order Labriformes; family Labridae; genus Tautogolabrus; species Tautogolabrus adspersus. The sequence goes on from CM036546.1 coordinate 21,628,745, forward strand.
CATACAGTCCTGATACAATTTCCAGAAATGATTGATAGGCTTCATTTACATCTTTTACATATACTTTGTTCCAGTCTTGTTTCAGTAGGTCATCTTTAAGGGAATTAATAGCATCTTGTGTTTTGTGTCTGGTTATTTTGAATGTTGTGGTGTCTTTTTTTAACCTCGTACAGCTCTGTATGTTTGCAAAGACTGGCAGGTGATCACTTGTATCATTTAATACTAAACCACTGAGAAGTGTCGTATCCATAACGTCTGTAAATATGTTGTCAATAAGTGTAGCACTGTGTGTTGTTATTCTGCTTGGACGTGTGATTGTGGGATAATTCTGATTCTGTTATGACAATGCTCATACACTCTTAAGCAGAGATGAACTTTCCCCGAAACGGTCACAGATCATGTGAAGCAGTGGAAGTGAGTTATCAGGCGCCTGATACAACTCGACAGAATTATGCAACATTCTGATCTGAGATGTGCTCGGTCAGGTCCTCAGTGCCTTCCTCACAGGACGAGGCGATCATCATTTCCTTAATTGTTTCTTAATATTTTGTCTTGTTTTGTTTTGTCTTGTTGCATATGGTTGTCTTTGTGTGTTTCATCCTGCTCTGTCAGGATTTTTTTGTTCTATAATTTTGAAAAACTAAATAAAATATATATATACAGTATATATACTGTATAAAAAAGAAAAAGAAAAGAATTGTGCAACACTAAATTTTCCTCGGTTTTGTCAAAGGAAACAAGCATATCCTGTGGTTTGACCTAGAAAGACAGAATCATGTTCCTTTTTTTATTGCTTATGCAAATTGAACACTTTCAGAGTTTAGGAATTTGATTTCTAGCCACTTTGTTCCAAATTGTAACTGTTTTTAATGGATCACAGTGGTTTTTGTCACTGATTCACTGAGTGTTTAGTTTGTTTTTGTTTGTTTTACTGTGCTTGTAATCTGGACGGCCTTGAAAATGAGGGAAACCTCAGTGTCCTTTTGAGAATAAATAAAGGTTTGAAATGAAATGAATTTGTCCTCTGATAGCATTCAAAGATCTGAGGTGGTCAGGTAACCCTAAAGTCTGTTTGACTTTTATATTTGTGAATCTGGCCTGCTGAAAAAATAATTTGCCTTCAAAGTGAGGCATGTGACCCTGTGCGATGTGACCATGTATGAGATCTAATGGCTTTGTTGTGAAACACACACAGATAAAGAGAACAGTACTTCAGTCACTTGAGCTGGAAACTATGGCAATTTATGACTCCCAGACCTTTCCCTTACCTAATGACTTCTTTTATTATCTGTGCAGAAAGCCTGGGATCCTGTTGCATGAGTAAACATTTTACTGTTTGCACTGTGTGTATGTGGGTTTCCCAGCATGTAAACACACTTTGTTAATGAGCGACTGTAAGTATGACTTAACATCATTAAATACTAACTACTCAGTGTCACTGAGATCGGGGCATTTAACATTTTCCTCAAGTTTTCCTGCCTAGTTTCACTTTAAATGAACCATCAAAGAATGCCATGTAAGAGTTATATGTGTCTTAGCTTTGGCATGGCAAGTACACCATGGTTAAGGTTAAGGTTAAGGTGCGTGCATGTTTACATGAATTAAATAAAGGAAGTAAAAATGGATAAGTGGATATTACACTTTCTCCTGATACCAGAAAAGGACGGCTAAAAGGGATGCAAAGTTATTTCAAACTGAAAAATGTAAGGATAGACGCACATCCTTGACTCAAACTGAGAGGGACTCTTTGGAGAGACATACAAATCATACTAAGACTCTCAGGTATGGCAGTTTTTTACGACTCAAGGCCTTCATTGTGCTGTTGTAGTGTAGAGAGTGTTGACAAATAAAACTCTAGCGTTCCAAACTGGTTCCTGGTCAGCAACCATCTGGACTTTTTTTCCCCAGAGGTTCATGTATCCCCACACTATGCTCAGGTCAATTAGATCTATTTCTGCTTGATTCCAACCTGTTCCCCACTCATGCTTTGCTATAGCGTGAAGGTTTCCTCTGCGATTTATATGTGAAGGGTGTGACAGCATGCGACTCTTATCCACACAGTTGATTCTCTTTCTGTCTCTCTGCAGCTGAGCGGACTGGGTCTTTGGGATGCATTGGTTGGTTCATCGTCATACTCTCTGGCATGTTTACAGTTCTCCTTTTCCCCTTTACCGTCTGGTTCTGTCTGAAGGTGAGTGAAATAATAAAAAAAAAGAGGTTCAAAAGCAGTTAAACACTGATTTCATTAACTACATTACTTAACAGGAATGAACCTGGTAACGTGGTGTTATTTGTACTTTAGATTGTTCAGGAGTATGAGCGGGCTGTCATCTTCAGACTGGGACGCATCACAGATAGGAAGGCTAAAGGACCAGGTAGAAACATTAACCATGTTTGTTTCTTAATTTGTAATTAATTTGTATACATGTTTTCAATAAGTGGATGGATGAGATATAAAACAGAGGCTATTTCTGATTGATGCAAGATGTTTATGGTGCTTAAATTATGGAAATTCATGTTTTATCCTGCTTCTCCAGGAATTTTCTTCGTTTTGCCGTGCACTGATTCCTTTGTAAAAGTGGATCTGCGAACAGTTTCATTCGACATCCCACCACAAGAGGTAGACTTGCCATCAGTAAAAAACAACAACACATGCTGTCTGGAGTAAATCTCCTATCCACCATTTAAAAAAAGGTGACCTAACGCAAGAACGTTAACGCATTCCTTCTCTAGATCCTGACCAAAGACTCAGTCACCGTTTGTGTGGATGGAGTGGTGTACTTTCGGGTCAATGACCCCATCGCCTCTGTGGCCAATGTATCCAATGCTGACTTCTCCACCCGTCTGCTGGCTCAAACCACCCTGAGAAATGTGCTGGGGACCAAGAACCTCTCAGAGCTGCTGTCTGACCGCGAGGGCATCGCTCACAGCATGCAGGTACACCATCTAAGCCTCTAAAACTAGAGTATATTTAGTATTTGTTTGCATCATAAAGAGGAACCAAACAAATATATGATCATGTTTAATGCTGTTTTGGGTATTATTGCGATTCTTTTCGCTATATGCTGAGAGAATATATTGAGATATAAATTGCATTATAACTTTATTAACTGCATATTTTGTCCACAAAATCAAACAAAATCTGGAACTGTCAAATAAGATAGATTTCTCAGTCTATTCATCTCACTTCACTTCAAGCCTACAGACTGACCAACACTGTGATAAAAGTAAAACCCTGTAAAAGGTGTAATTAAAAATTCAACAAAAGACACTAGAATTGTGGAATTTTTTAAACATGCATTTCCAGCCCCAAAGATCTTAATGTATCTGAACAAAAGAGAGATGCTTCCTTTATTTGTTTTTTTCTTAAAGGAGAGCGCAACATCATTTGCACATTTAGATGTCTTGGTTTCCTTTTTTTCTGTGATATTCAATTCAATTCAATTCGATTCAATTCAATTTAAAAAAACTTTATTTGTATTGAATAGGGAATAATCAATCCAACTGCACTCTGCAACTCCATATACCTCATGTTTAAGCATTCATTTAGTGTTTTTTTGTTTGAGGGCAAGTATGAAGCATGTACAATAAATTGACGGCACACTGCAGCATGTGTGGCCCTAGGTAATTTCCAGTGCTTGTCACTGGATGGATCTTTCAAGTGCATAAATAATTTAATGATAATGACACAAGAGACAGTACAAAACAAACTCAACCGTTACATAGAGAGAATAATACAAGATACAAACTATTATACAATGAAACACTTTAAAACAGGAAGCATACACTCATCTTTTTGAACAGCCTGAGTCCTGTTCAGAAACACGTACAGTTGAACTTTAATTCTAACCCACTCACAATCCTGTAAGAGATCTATAGATACTGTAGGTTAATCACGATACCGGTGAGAGCCATTTCTCTTTTCTGGTTTAACCAGTCTAGCCTGGATGAAGCCACTGACGACTGGGGCATCAAGGTGGAGCGAGTGGAGATTAAAGATGTGAAGCTGCCACATCAGCTGCAGAGAGCCATGGCTGCTGAAGCAGAGGCTTCCCGAGAGGCCAGAGCCAAGGTGAGGACATGAAGCACAGACAGTGCATGAATGAATTCACCGTAAAACACAATGTACACACAGGCTTTATTGGATTCAAAAAAGGGCTCACCTCTCTCTTCATCCTTTTGTAGGTGATTGCAGCAGAGGGTGAGATGAACGCATCTCGTGCCCTGAAGGAGGCGTCCCTGGTGATTGCAGAGTCCCCGTCAGCCCTGCAGCTTCGTTACCTGCAGACTCTCAACACCATCGCAGCAGAGAAGAACTCCACCATCATCTTCCCTCTGCCCATGGATATAATTTCTCACTTTATGAAGAAGTGATTCGTCCGTTTGCTGATCCTCTGAAGTCGCTGATAACAAACCCTGATGGGATCTGAGAAAAGTGCTTCACAATAAATGTTGGGATTCAAGTTATTGCTTTTGTTTTATCAAGGGACTGATTTCAGAAACACCTCTGCAGTAGACAAGCGAGCTGTGATTAGATGCTATGCAATGGCATTTGGATTAAATTAGTGACCAGCATGTAAATTGTTATGAAACTGGTATAATGCTAAAAGTATTGAATTAATAGTGTCTAATTCATGATGTTATATGATGCTATGTTGATGGGTTGCATACTTTGATAAATGTATAAAACGTATTGAAGTCCTGTCTTGACTGAGTTCCTGATATGTATCTGTTTCAGGTCATGATGCCTTTTTGTGTTTACTTCTGTAGGGTATTTTTACATCCCCCCACCCACGGGATGGAGGTCTATGAGAGTAAAATCCTATCTTTATTCAAGACCGCGTTTGAACATTTGGAGAGCAACATTTATTGATTTTGCGTTCCCAATTTTTTAAATATTTTCCTTTTATAAAAATGTGCTTTTGTACTCAAAATCCCCTTTCTTGTGTTTCAATTTGCTCTTGAATTTGAATTGCTTTAATGCACCAACCAATAGAAAAAAAGGATAGGGTTGACCAATCATGTTCACTCCTCCCCGTTGTCAGGGGGCCATCCTCACTGCTTAGAAAAACAACCTTTTTAAAACGTAAGGTTCATAAATACTACCTCCTCTAGCAGTTGGTCTGATAAAAAAACAAAACTGGTTCAACATGTAATTTTCAATTTTAAAGGCAAACATCAAACTACTTTTGTTTTGTTGGTCCAAGCTTTAATTCTTATTTCCAAACCAATTCTGAATGTCTGAAGTATGCAGTACTCTAGTCTCTTGACTTATATTGAAATGAATACAGTAAACATAGAGCATTAAAAGATGACACCACGTCTTTTCTTGAATATTTTTAATACTGTATTCTCCCCAAATCAAAGCATCAACAGACCATGTATACATTACATGTTGAACTATCTCATTCGTCATTCCTCTAGGCCTCCTACGCTACAGTTACAATTCAAACTATCACAGATGCGGAGAGGTGACAGAAGAGAAAGGGAGAGCCAGAAAACAGCAAAGACAGAAAAAACATGCTTCTATTACTTAAGTCGGTGCACTAAGACACAACTCTTGTTGTAAATGTATTTACATTCAAAAGTATAATCAGTGCCAGAACAAACACATTAGGTAAACTTTGTCTCTGGACCAAATCTGTAAGGGGGTAAAATTGTCGAGTTTACAGCCACAAAATCTGATTCTAGTGCTGGAGATGACAAGCCATGGAAACATTTGCTACAACAGCATTCAAATATCAAAATGGACACTTTAAATTACCCATGATTCTTGTGGGGAGGCTAAACTAAGTGCTACATGTTAAATGGCTGCTACATAGAGGTCCTCTTAAATCAAACAAAATCACATTGATTGCTTGTATAAAATGCAGTCATTACATTTTTGACATTCAGCGCATAGTGAGACACAAATGTCCACAGGACACATCGAAGGGTCGTTACAATACCAGCTCATTGTTTAGAAATCGGTCCATTCAAAGGTGAAATATTAGTTTTTGGTGAAACCAGTAACTTTTGTAAACAATCATTTTGGTTGCATCTTGTAGACTGTATTTTTTATTTTTTTTGCACTATTAGTGAGCTTAAGGAGGATCGAAAGAGTCATTCAGTGACGCAGGTGAACCCTAAACATTTGAAAACACAGTGACTTTCTGACTGGTATATTCTAACAATTGTATCGTAATGCAAAGACATTCTCAAAATCATCAGTGTAGGTATAAAAAAAGTGTGGATTGAGATACATCTCTCAAATTCCTTTGCTGTATTTGACATTCGTTCGCTTAAGAGCATTCAACCCTGTGTACGTGTCATACAAAAAAAAAAAACTGAAGATCTGTGAAAGATCTTTTCTTAAAAACTTTTTTCACGACCATCAAAAAGTGCTGGTATCGCAATTTTAAGTCTATTAATGAAAAAGACTGGCAACCCACAAACATCCTCCTTTACATGCTGGTAAAAAGTAATGAACAGAAAAAGTGACCAGGGGCACTGAATATTAAAACCCTAACCCCCCCATGCATCTATGTTAATCTAACAATATTACATTAGCCACTAACCCTGCTCACTTTTGCAAAGTTGCTGCCACTGCCAACAGCCTACTCCAACTTACCCTCATCTCTCCTCACTGGCTTCACTTATATACAACGGCTTATTTAGAAATGTAGTCTGAACAGCTTTAGCTTTGTTTGTTAGCGTGCCAGTTAATCACTGAGATTACTCTGTGTATTATAGTAGTTTTCTATGTTGACTTGTTGAAAGCCAGGTGATGTAGGTGTCATGACCCTGAGGGTAAGTCAGCTGAGTACAGTACAGAAGGCAGCTATCAGATACTGTATAATATATAATAATGATCATTTTTAAATACCAAAGCTTCTATAATATTTAACATATGTGGAAAATTATCTCGGGAAATAATCTTGAGAATGTATAATGTTCTGTAGAGAAGCTATAAAAAGTAAATCGAAAGTTTTTTCTAATCTAAATTTAGAAAACAATTCCCTGAATAAGAGATTCTCGTGTGCTGAGAATTCAGTGTAGTTTGTAAAAGTTTAAAAATGACACTTTAAGGGGAACAAAAGTGTCATTCAGATAAACAAAGATGTTATGAAGAGGTTAAAACAGACCTTAGAAGGTAAACAAAGGGTTAACCTGTATTTTTCTTCAAACCTACATAGCTTATAGACTCATATCATATCATAAGACGAACCCCTGAACACTATACGACTTCTCCCGGGGTACGTCCCATATTTCACTTGTGTCCCATTGGGCCATATTTCCATAGATACACACACACTATCCTTTTCCTTCACACCTCAAGCTTAATAAATAGACAGATCACAGCAATAAGAAGATTCACATTAAGACTGGAAGACCTTTACAGTACATGCTTGCTTAAGTGGCAAAATTCATGTAAGAAATAAATTAGATATAAACATCACATTTGAAAACATGGAAATAGAAACAGAGATTTCTGTGTTGTTTCCCCCTTTAGCTTTGAGTTCCCTTGTAGCTGTGTGTTTGTGTTCTTGTTGTTGTTGTTGTTGTTGCTGTTGCCATAAAGACACAACAGACTGCACATTCCCGCTGAGGTAATAGAAAATGGCAGACGTAGTTTTTGCGTAGTTGACCTGAGGGATCCCAAAAGTGAAGGGTATAGCTCATGTGGAGAGATTTCTTTAGGAAGACCTGGTAAGGTTTTGTACATTGAGTTCTCTGTATTTTGCAGAAATAATGGCAAAAGTACACGACAGGTATAGGGTTGTCCCACACAAGTAAAATGATCAGCATCAGACAAGTTAGAAAATGTCCAAAGGTTGATTTACACGCCAATTCTTTATCCAAAGTCTTTAGTGAAATAAAAGGTTTTTCTCTGCTGGTAAGATGGCAGGACAGAGTATAAGGCGCTTTCTTTAGGGATTTTTTTTTAAGGTAAAATCTGAACTGACAAAGAAAAAACGGATCCAGATAACACAGAGTATCGCTTATTTCATCAAGGACATGATCGTGTTTTAACACATCACAGTACTTTAAAGGCCCTGTATACACCTGGTATTAACATGCATTTTAAGTAGTCCAATTACAAGTGGGCAGTAGAGGTGTAAACACACCCAGGAATCATTTCAGATGATGTGAGGTCTGTTCATTCGGACCACATTCAGTAGTATTCTATGCAGGCTGCATAATGTATGTGAACACAAATGACCACATTTTCACCCCAACTTTATCTGGACTTTAGCCTCCTAGTTAAATTTCTGCAAGAAGTTGGGGTAGGCCAATGGGAGAACGCAGCAGGAAATATTAAGGACAATTCACAGAGAGGTAAATAACAGCACATTTATGGGAGCAGGTGGAGGATGATGAGCTTTATATCCTCAGCCATTGCTCCACCGGTGAGATCTTTGTACACATAATGAAGCTGCTTCATACTCTTTTCTTCTTACCAGTTTGTTATTTCAACTTATTTTTTTTGTGAATACATCCAATGTGTGGGGCATGTGTGAAAGAGAAACTTGGGAAGATTTCAAGTGCAGGTTGCACAGAAATGTTCTAGAAACTCTCAGGAGTACACACGTGAAAAGGGCAAAAGAGAGGAAGTGATAAAACAGATAAACAAGATGCTATTCTCTGACTCTCTCACTCTCTCTTTGCTGTGAGTGTGAATTAGAGTCTTCTATAAAGTAATATTTTTTATAATGAAGACTATGTAGGCTGCTCATAAATGCCATGTAGAGCAGGGAAGGGAGATCTGATTGCAACTTGTAACTGGAGGTGTAATTGAATACATGTTAATGCCAGGTGAGTAAACATACCTGCGTGTGATTGGATCACCCAGCACACGGGATTATAACAGGTCAACAAAGCCTCAAAGAGAGTGCTACTTTCCATCTGTACAGTTTCTTTGTTTGTCGGAATCATGACTACAGATGCAGGGAGATTTAACTACATGACGACACTGTCTGTGTCTCTATCATACAGTATATACAGTCTACATTCCAGGACTCATTTTTCTCCAGCATGAACCTCAAATCCATTCACATTTAAAAAGGGAGGAGAATAGAAGGTAAATAAAAGAGAATTACCCAAACACGAAATTCAAGAGATAGAGAGTTGTGAGCTTATCTCTGCAATGAGCTATGACAAGCAGCAGAGTTACAGCGATTGGCTGATACTCTGTGTGTGGGTGTGGCCGGGCCAGGTGAATAATTTTGATTGCTTGCTGCCCTGTGAGTGGGTGTGGCTGGTCCTGGGGAGAGATTTTGATTGATGACGGCAGCTCTGTGGGACGGGGAGCAGTACTGAGCCTGCTGGGGACAGCCGTAGCAGTGAGTGGGAGAGTCGCAACCTGCTACAGGTGAGGAGGAGAAGAATGGGGATGAGGGAACGGGGGAGGTGGAGAAGGAACGGTGCAGAGGGGAAGAGGAAGGAGACATAAGGGGGCTGGTCTGGAGACGCCACAGGAGCTCCTCGTTGTTGCGACTCAGACGCTTCTTCTCCGTGCTCTCCTTCTCGACAGACTCATGAAGGTTGGCGTTATCCTCTGACAGTTGCCTGCAGGGAAAACAGCAAAAAAATGCATATCCACAATAAAAGAAACAGATGTACCACTTTGAGACCAAATCTAACGTTTACAGTAGGCTTCATGACCAATGAGTAAAAAGTACACACAGATTTATTTATAGTGATAACAGGGCTATTCATAAAGATGATAAATGTATGTGTCTCACCTAGACATTGCAAGGTTCATTTGAATCCGAGCCTTCATATCTTCATTCTGCTGCTGCAGAACCTGGACTCTCTCCTCGAGGAACACGTTCTTATGAGCCTGCTCATAAGTAGAAAAAAAACACAGCGAATCTTTCATTCACCCCACATATGAACTAGCATGTCTATCCAAAACTGTGTGTGTGTGTGTGTGTGTGTGTGTGTGTGTGTGTGTGTGTGCGTGCGTGCGTGCGTGCGTGCGTGTGTGCGTGCGTGCGTGCGTGCGTGCGTGTGTGTGTGTGTTTGTGTATCTGGTAGAGAAGTGGTTTGAGATAGCCTATTTGAGCCTACCACTTTCTCCAGGTCAGAGATCTTCAACTCTTGCTGGTGTATCTGCTGGTTCTTCATCTCTACAACCTCCTTCAAGCTCTTCAGATCTTGTTCAATGTGCTGGTATGGAGCCAAAGCATCCTGTTAATAGACAAACACACACAAACATTCACAGAAAAAGATAACAAAAATACAGATGGTGAGGGGTTGATAGAGTTGAGCAAGACAGGAAGTACATATTTGAGGTAGCATAATATATTTGGTTATCTACAATTTTCACAAGACTCTTATTCTGTATTTCCTTGAGAGATACATACAGCCATGTTACCATAATTTACAATGTATGTGTATTTTTCAAGCAGTAGGTAAACTCACAACTATCTGTTCGTCTGTGCTTCTCCTCAAAGCCTCCTCAAAGCGTTTGGCTTTGTCCCTTAGACTCTGATTTTGGAAAGTGAGAGTGTCCACTTGATCCTGCAGAAAAAAAACAATATTCAAATGTGCCTCAGTTATGTGCATCAACCTAAGAACAAAACAATAACTTGAATGTCTTTTTTAAAAATGGGATCCTACCTGCAGAGAAAGCCTGAGTTTCTCAAAATCCTCCTCTAGAAGCATCTTCTGTTGCTCATGAGCTTTCCGCAAGTCTACACAAAGAATCAGAAGTGATGTTTTTAGTTGGTGAAGTGTTGGGGTTGTTTTGTGTTTTCTAAACGAGATCTAAAATCATACCTCTCATGGTACGGGCATGCTCTTCATGCAGTGTTGCCATGGTGATGTTATGCATCTCCCGTAGCTCCTGAATGGCTGCCTGATGGTGGACTGTCATCTCCTCCACCTGGCACACAAACAACAAACAGCAAATGTCCTTCAATGACTAATCAAATTGAGTGTTAAAAGAACCGAGCTCATCAAGGCGGACATAAAATAGACACATCTCCCATGATGCCTTTCTGTCACCTGTTCCTGCTGCTGAGTCCTCAGCTCCTCCATCTCTGAGCGATGCTCGGCCTTCAGGTGTTCCTCCTCTGCTGAGTGACACTTCCTGAGCCCCTCCTCCACCTCAGCCAGCTCGGCCTCCTGCTGCAGCTGCAGCTCCTGAAGCTCTCGTTCAAATGCCACCTCCAGCGCTGTCTTTTCCCCATGCAGTCTTTCCCATCGAGCTGAGTTGGATGCTGTGTGTGGAGCAGGGTGTATCTTATGATCTTACTTAATCAGAGAGTGCAGAATATTGATTGATTTACTAATATTTTTACTACAAAAACTGGAGTCAGAGTTAATTCACTTTTATGATATATGATAAAAACAATTGCATTCAAGAATTAAGTATGTTATTTGTTTTACATTTACTATTTTTGGCATGTTATAGGAAAATTAGCACAGGTACCAATAATGAACCATTATCTTAATGGTCCTGTTATTGTGCATGCTCCCTATCACATGTAGTGCTTCTTAAACACTTGAATAGAAACAAGGTCTTGTAAATGTTATTTGTAACACCTGTGCATTTCCTACTGTACTATGACTTGTCAAAGTGTCCACTGTAAAAATAAAGTCCTGCCTGTGACCTGATTTTCATGATTTTGTGTTTAATTTTTTAGTAAAATGTTGGTTTCCACTCACCCATTTCTTCTCTGATCTGTTGCATTTCCATGGACAATTTCCTTTGATTTTCTTCTGTAGTTTTGTTCTGAAAATTGGAAATAAACAACTTTTGGAAACATAAAAACGTACCAGCAATAAAAATGTATTTAAAGCCTTGATGGCTAGTCAACTTCTTAATTGCAACAGAACCTAGATAGCTACAGATCTGCTAGTTTCTCTGAGAGGTTTTACACAGGCATGGTGGTTCCCTGAGCTAAATGCTAAACACATCTTACCCATATCATTATCTAAATGAAAAATAGTAGCCAGCTGACCTTTGCTTATTAGCCAAAAGTATTGAAGGTGGATGAAAAACCATTGGTGTTGGTGATTATACAGCTAGGGCAGATGGAAATGTCTACGTTTCCTGATTAATTACCAAAGTCTTGGATATCATTTTGTAGTCATGTGCTAACATGTCTAATACAGCCCTTAAGAATGTAGGAAACGTAGGTTACAAGGTGTAACCATGGTTCTCTGAGTGAAGAGACTATCTCTCCGGCTCCATACATATGGAATATGTAGCGGAGAGATAGTCTTGATACGATAGAGAACTCCTTTAGCCTTTAGGCCCCGTTTTTCATCAGACTCAATTATTCCTCGAATGAAGACAAAACTTCAAACACTCTTAGGAAAGTAAGAAAAGAGAATAAAACAAAGGATTATATATCTAGGGATATACAGCATGGAAAGGTCCTGATGCTGGTTAATCACACCTCGATAATCTGCTTTCTCTTTTCACATCTGCTGCCACCAGAGGGAGCTCTTACATACTCAAACAGGCCCTCACCTTTACCATTCATGTCTGCTGTATCTGCATTGTGGAGCTGTAATAGCAGCTCTCAGACAGTGACCATATAAAAGTCAGACAGTCCCTAGACAATCAGCAGTATTACATGGCACCTCAGAGGCCAAATCACTCCATCAGACTGAGGAAGCTGGATGAAACCAGCTCTGTGACACACTGAACTCTGGAGGAACCTTCCCACTATGCAATCAGTTGCTCATCTTGCGCATTTTGGATCGTGCCCTGAATATTACCTCAAAGCAATAAATACTGCATGTCTTCCTGAGTTAACATGTGAGTGAGCATGTTTTAAAAATCGAGACTATGAGACTTAGGAGAGATTTAGACAATCTTCTTGAGAATCTATAGTTGAATCTATCAATTCTAATAAATAGGGAAAACATATACGTTAACAAAGGTTTGCATTCTCCCCAATTAGGGCATTTTAGGTGAAGCAACAGGAATATTTAATAAATTGTAGTGTATAGCCACGTGAATGTTACTTTATCAAACCTGAATACCTTGAGGCAGTAATGCTGAGTTGTGATAATGAAGGCCTCCAGACCGAGGGAAGTCTTCCTCAGTTCTCCTCTCAGAGCCGTCAGCTGCCTCTCTTGCAGCTCACAGCGTCCCTGGAGCCTCTGAACCTGAGCCACAAAGAGTAAAAACCATTATAGGTAAAGTGCAAACTCAAAGTGGGGCTGCAGATGCTCCCATCAACCCACCTCCTCCTTCTGCTCTTCTTTTTCTCTCTCCTCAGCCTGCCTTTCTCTTTCTTTTTGTTGAGCTTCCTCTTTCTCTCTCTGCAGGCTCTCCTGCTGCAGGAGCAGGGGGGGCACGCAACGAGGGGACACTGGGGGGGCTGACCCTCGCACTGCTGCTGCTGGTCGCTGGACAGACTTGACTGTACAGAGGGAAAGCAAACAGAAAATTAAAGTAAGTCAGAAACCAAACACACCCTTTGGTTTTACAGGAAAATATTTGTACATATGATCTAGAAATATTCTAATAATACATACAGTATTTGATATTTCCCATATGGAATTAATAATACGTGACTTGCTCTTAAAACTAACTGGGACACATCCATCTATGATAATGGAATTGATGAGTATTAAATCAGAGGAGATTTGACCCGACCTATTGCTAATGACTGTGTTCACATGATAAATGGTAGTAAGTTAATTGAATCTTATCTACAGAGGAAGCCTTGGGGTAATTCCCAGCCTGGTGTTCCTCATGATGGACCATCTAATCGTGATGAATGTGACCGATATCATGAAATGATTGAGCCTACAATGAAATACACACTCTAATAGTATGCTGAGATTAGATCATGTGTTTGTGTTTTTGTTAGTTAAGTCTTGTGTCATTAATGAGGGAGGTAAATTAAAGGCAACATGACAAAAACATGCAGACAATATTTTTCCTCAAGGGGTCACAAGCATTAAGCTGCAGTTGACGTACAAGCAGTCCGATTAACCTCAGTGTGAGTCACCTTGTCGTTTAGCTTTAACACTAGCCTGTGGAGAACCACAGCGTCAGAACACAGCACTACCACATGAATCTCTCCTTAAATGTACCTCTTTTATATCACATGGAGACTGACACATGAGCCTGTGTGCGTGCATATCAACACACACACAGTAATGAAATCACTGCAGCTCCACATCACCTGCCTTAACCATATCATTCAGGGCTACTGAGGCATGAGGAGACGTCTCCATGACAACGCAAGGCTGGGCTTGGGGTGCAGGGTCCCAGGTAATGAGTGAAAGATCGGTTAGAAGGAGGCGGGGGGATAAAATAAGGGGAATGATGTGGGCCACGTTTGAACGGGATAAGAGACAAAGAATTCAGAAGAAGGAGGCGGAAAGTCCCTGAAGGTGCAAATAAAACCTTAATGAGGAAAAATGAGCAAACTAAACATGAAAAGATAAAACAATAAGAGGCAGATGTTTTTTTCATAGCATCCAATAATCCAGGCTTTGTTTGTATTTGTAAAGCTGAAATATCAGCAAGTGTTTCAGTATTACATCTTCATCTGTGTCTTTGCCTCGAAGGCACATTAGGCTTTCTTTGAAATTGACTACAACCCGTATATGTGAAGTATGCCTTCCTCTTTGCAGGCACACACGTGCACACCTTCTTAGATATGTGTAAGTTCTACCTGAAAGGTTAGTGAGAGTTGAGTGAATACTAAATGAGTTCATGAGGCTGAGTGTGAAAGCAGCATGCTGATGATAGCACAGTGGTTGATGGAAGAGGAATAATGATGCAATAAGAAACAATGAGAAAAGGTGATTCCAGACCTAGCAGGGTGGAGAGACTGGCATGCGCTCTGCTTGGGTGTTGTTAAAGATGGGCATAGCATTGCAAATAGCATTATCATAGCACATTTTATATGGCAGTGTGCCTTCAAGTAGGAGCAGATGACTAAAAATATTTTGAAAAAAGGGCTAAGAATCGGTGAGAAGAAATATATGTTCTTGTTTTGCAACTGTGTAGGAGGAGATGGGGTCCAGCAAAAGAAGCAGGGAAAGAGAGGGATGAACTTGTAACGGCAGCACCTAGTGAAAATAGAAAAGTAAGCACAGAGAGACGAGGTGTAGCCTGAGGAGATGTTTACCAACTCTGCAAGGAACGACAAGGTGGCCCTCTGCAATCCTGTAAGAAAATAATTTTAAGCTGCAGAGCCAAGAGGAAGAGAAGTCCAGACTTCATGGATCAAATCCAGAGCTAGATATTTGAAAAGGATGTAAGCTGCTTCTTGGTGTGGGTGGATTAAGAAGAGGTCATTATAATAAGGGATATTTCTGGAGAGCTTTAGGAAGGTAGACTATCTAGTGTGCCCTAAGAGGAGGATTAGGAGCCATAAAGCCAGTGAAATTAGGTGAGAATTAGAATAACTTTTGACTTGTGAAACACAGGTATAATTCATATGGCAGCATAATACAGATGAACTGCAGGAGAGTTCTCCCCCTGGTCTGTTTCAGTGCACACTTTAAGTTTTCAGTGTAGAAAAAGATGATACTATTATGATGGCATCACTCTATTCAAGTGCGTCGGTACAGTGTGTTAGCAATTACATTACCAGAACCCAAGAGCTGAGGGGAATTAGTAATAAATATTACAAATGTATTGAGTCAACTTAATGTGTAGCTTTTTGAAGATGCTGGCTTATAATATAATTTATATAATTAATAGGACCCCGATTGACATACTTTTCTGCTTTGAGAAGTTATGTGCTGCTGTGGTATGAGTCATTATTGGGAATTTTCAGGTCGTAAGTCTATCAGATTTAAAAGTTCTCACTCTTGAACTTGCATTTGGTAAAGGACAACAAAAACAACCCTTATTTACTCTATGTGTGCAATTTTTGAGATTTACTTCCCTGCAAAAGGAAATGAAAGCTCACCTGGTGACTGAGGTTTCGGGGGAACCACGGCCAGCCTCTTCGGGGAAGACGGGAGTGAACGTGTGACCTCTGAGCTCCGCTGAAACTCCTTCCTGCCAGCTGTCAATCAACAATGACACTCAATGTTATTTATACAACAGATGACAGATAAATACAGAAGTAACTTGTCAAAAAGCTGTCTTAGATTTGTATAACTCTACAACAAATGATGTCAAACTTATAAAACTTCCTCACAGATACACACACAAGCATCAAACCGGCCGTTTTTCCCTTTTGAATGCTCGCTATCTCTCTCTTCCTTTCCCTTTCCAGTTACTTTGCTGATTTTTCCCCCTCTCCTATCTTTTCTCAATCTTTCAGTTACCCTCCCCGCTTTCTTCTGCAGCTTTCTCCCCCCTGCTGCTCGGTATAACTATGTCCCAGGGGACTCTGGGTCAAAGAGAAGAAGAGCAAACTGGAGGAGATGTGCCCATCACCTCCCTGCTCTCTTTGACATTACACACTTTGTAGCTAAGACTGAAAACATGATGAACTCTGTGGCACAGCTGTAGAGGTGTGTGGGAGTAAAAGAAAGACACTGATTTGAAACAATAAATGTGGTATGCATTACGTACAAGTGCAGCGAGTTAAGAATTATTATTTTTTTTGGGGGGGGCAGATGATAGTGGTTGTAGGAGGTTTGCAGTGACTCTCTTGTAAAGCAGTAAGGATAGAAGGAGAGAGGCCTTGAAAAGAAACTAATTAGACCTGTAATGGGAGAGAAGCCTCTGATCCTGAACAAATCCACACAAAAACCCCGGAGACACACTTCAGGCCTGCAAAGACACTGTGTGTGTGTGTGTGTGTGTGTGTGTGTGTGTGTGTGTGTGTGTGTGTGTGTGTGTGTGTGTGTGTGTTTGTCTGTGTGTGTGTGTACCCTCTGCATGTGTTGGTGTGATCATGCCAAGTCTCAGAGTGACTCATTAGTGCCAAGTGAACTGTCGACTCACAAATATGCATATACACACAGTTGGTGTGTGTTGCGGTTTTGTAGTGTGGTTTGAACACAGCAAGAGTGTAGTGAACTTTGAAGTTTGAATATAGAATAAAAAATAGAACGAATACTTAGACAAGCAGTTTGGTTTGAACATTGTAAATGTTGCTCTCTGTTCAGTAAAATAATGCGTTAACATATTTAATCTTAATGAACATGAAGAAATGAAGATAAACACGACCAACAAGTACCAAGAAATGTATACAGCTTCAAGCTATGCTGCTACTTTATTGCTCCAGGTTCTTAGGCTACTATCTAAATATCTATATACAGTATCTATAGCTTATTAAGCAGTGGATAATGAAATAAGACAAGTCTATAGCCACGCTACACAGGCTTTGGGCTAACTGCTAATAGCATGCTAACATTCAACTAACATTCCAACATGTTTATGCTATCTTGCATAACCACTGCATAACACAGAGGCATAGGTTGAAAGCAGTCCTTGCCATCATGACATCACCAAACGGTTGGGGGACAGCTGTTGGAAGAATTTTGAAGCACTCTTTCTGATGACCATTTTGAAGCATTTTTTTTTAGCATTACGATGGCTGCCCTTTTGTATTCTTCAGGGGACTAGCCTACTTGGACTAAACGGTTGGACTTGCATTGACATATAAATGTTTAATGGTTGCGGTGGAAGCATTTGCTTAACCATAGTTGACAATGAGAACCCTTTGCTTTTAAGTAGACTTGTAGGCTAACCATCAATAAGACCATGAACTCATTTCTATTGCACTGAATTTGCTAGGTCTTTGAAAAACAAAGTTTTATCTCGAAGCTTTCAGAGGCTTGGCAGGACAAAGGAGCCTAACGATTGATAAGTTGTGTGTGTGAATGTCTGACACAATGTGTGAGTCTGTTTTGTATTGAGATAAAGCTATGTGTCTGTGCAGGACATGAAGCTTGACAGGGAATCCTCAGGATTCCTCATCAATAATTTACAGCACATTTAAAGTCCGTTCAGGCCTACAGAAACACAGGATGAGAGAAATCTTCTCACAATACTGCACTGTCTGCATTCAGAGCACACAGGCTGGGGGAAAAACCTGTTGGAAACAATGCAACATTTATGTCTACATTGTTAATTTTCACACAACTGCAGAAGGGGCTGAGCTTTGAGTTTACACTTATTCAATGAGCCACTATAAAGGTTTTAAGACTTGCAATAAGTGTGAGTGAGGCGAGATACTATCCTTCTTCCATGTGTGAAATGTAGCCTATAAGTTTGTGTGAAAAGCATCACCGACACTGCGCTTTCTCACTTCTAAACAGACAGTATTGGCACTGTAAGGACAGTTGGGACTTTACAAGATTACAAAAATGTGTTAGCACCAGTATGGAAAAAATGTCAAAAATGTGGACTTTGTGTTTTATTATACTTTAACATATCTAAAGCAGCAACAAGGGTACTTTAAAATCTTTGATCTTGTTTTTTCCTCTGGATTACAAGAAAATCCTGCCATCGTGACCAGGAGAACACTTCAATAAAAAGGCTGAAACAGGCACTTGAAAGTCAGTTCAATGGCTATTGTTCACACAGTTTAATAGATTCTGTTATAAGTGAATTGAAGTGAAGTGTGAGTGGCTTCCAGCATTTCCCAAAATGGCTTTCAACAACCCGTGAAAGCAGAAGCGTGTGCTTCATTAGGTGTAACGCTATTTGGAGGCATAGAGAAGCAGTATGTTATGGCATCAGAGAGAAGTCTTTATAGCCTACTCTTTTCTTTCATGGCTTACCCTTAGACTTTAAAACACTGAAGTTATAGGCTATATAGAAAAAAAGATTCCCACATAATGAACACAAAACCATCTGTTTACTACTGACATTTCTGCTACTGAACACATTTGTTTAGGGCCTACCTGATACTCACCTATAACCTCAAGATATAGACTGTTGTTAGTTTATTTTTCTATACCCTTATGAGGTGATGAAAATTACCCTTAATAACCAGCTGTGAATATCTTATTCTGTGTGAATTTATAAAGGCTTGTGCTTTTATTTTGAAATGGTTGTAACAGGTGGTATTTTCGACGAAGCAGCACAACCATGGAGAGGAACGGTAAACGGACAGGTGTGTAATCCACAACGATTGAATCCACTTTTTTATTGTTAGGCACCTGGCAAATAAGAGCACAGTGTCTCGTCATATTTTGCTTTAAATGTAGATTTACATTGAATGACTTCATAATCCCTTTTTGTCCTTTGGTTCAGTATGTGAGAAAGCTAGCAAGGATGCTATATTAGCTCTTTGTACCGTGATTCAGGTAATTAGAAGGAAGAATAAGGATGAGGTTACTTCACCACATGTAGACTGAAAGTGTGCTTAAATTGAGGGCTAAGTACATTTAAATGTTCATACATTTTAAAAAGAAAGTAGTATATTTTTCTTACCTACAGCACTTTGTTTTAGCTTGTCATTTTGTCAAAACAAACCGTGAAATTAATCATTGTATTTAAATAATTATGTTATTAAATGTTCGCTCTTGGTTTTATTGAATGTTAATCTTTTGTTTTTCTCTACAGCTCTCTGTGTCTTCACTGCATATACAAAGAGACTTTGACCATCATTTAACCACGCTGGATATGCATAAGTGAGTACACTGTCTTTGCCCCTTTTTAAAAACAAGTTTAATTGTTCTTGCAAATGCAAATTTTAGTATAATTTTTACCATGAACAAAAAACTCAGAGGCCAGTAATAGTCATTAAAATATTAAAGTTTTTTCATTTCCAGTGTTTCTTAAAATTAGTGTTCTACTTCAAAATCTTCCACTGACCTCCGGGGGAGCTTCTTGGCTGGGCAGGCAGGTAGCGTCGGGGCAGGGCTGGGGTTGAGGGAGGCTGGAGGCTGTTGCTGCGACATGGTGGCCCTCTCTGGTGGTCTGTAGACAGTGGGCCGGTGGTCACTCTGTGGGGAGGAGGCTCCTCGCTCACACTCAGACCTGAAATACACAGAAGGGCATTTTCAAAACTGTGGTAGATTTAGCTTTGGAGTTCCCTGTCGGACTTTTCCTACCCCGATAACCTTCTCTCTAACTCCTTTTCTTTAACCACATTTTGTTTTCCAACAACCTGGTGGGTCTTTTTGTGTCTGAATTTAGGTTCACTGGACTGAGAAATGGTTTGTGACCTCATAGCCTCCAGACTGCTGCTCTCAATCACCCTTTTGTTAGCTAGAAGGGACACACTAAGTCTGCACACACTCACACACACCTGCCTCAGATAAATGTTTACACAGGGACGAATCAACACTTCCCCGAGAGCACACATACACATTCAAGAAGAAAATACAATGCACACTCACACAGAAGCACACTGTTCATTGCTCATCCTGGCCTATCATGCAGCTGTAATCTATCAAATGACTAGTGGATCGTTTACACACTTGCAAACACACAATCTCACACACTGCGTATATCCTGCTCATCTCCTCATCCCCGATCAATAATGACACCACAGATTGCCTGCACTTCTCCGCCTTCTTCATGTGACAAGTTGGGGATAAACAATTTAATGGAAAGCCGCCCGTATGAAGCCATGATTAAGCCATGTAGCAAGATTTTTTTCTCTCTGCGGCCACAGATATGTGTACATTTCTAAGGTAAAAAAAAAAAAACAGCTGCTGTGGAAATTTAGATCTCAAGATTCTCTTTTGGTCTGCATTGTCTTATGTTAGAGCTAAATCCCTGAGGCGCTCAGGATTAGAATAGTAAGCTACCCTGCAGGCTGCCTCATACATTCAGAGGAGCAGCTCTATGAGCCGTGTGAACTTTGTGGGTGACCGAAGTATTCCATCTCTCTTTTTACATACAAACAGATGCAGAAAAACACAAAATACTGTACTTATGAACACACTGCATTTTTAATCATTGGATTGTATAAGCATTGTTGTAAGTATGGGGTGGATCATCAGCTTTATATTGAAGCCTAACAAACATTTCTGGTGCTTATACTGTTATTAAAGTCAATATTTACAGAGAGATAACTTCCAATAAGACAAACAAGGCATTCAACTCTTACACAAGTACAATTTAAAACTATATTTCTGGCCTTAAGAGACAAGGGAGAGTATTTAGATAACCCTGTATCTAGGTCATATTGTAGTTTATGTCCTTTTTATTACTTATGCTGTCAAAGAGTCTCATTATTGTTTTAATTTATTTGAAATAAAATGGGTGAGGAGGGGGTGGGAGTTTGTTTGGTCTGTAGTGGTCTGGAAATAGAAAAAAGTGTTTTGTAAAGGTGAAGGAATTTGTTATCATGTATACATTTTTGCAGACTCAACAGATTAGACAAGAGTAGCCTATATTAACGGTGAGTGGGTTTTATAGTGTAGGCTTTTCTTTGCAAACCGCACATGATAAGAACAACAAAGACATTTTCTTGGCGAGGCTATAATTGTTAAAACCATGCTCTGAAATCCCTCCCAATCAATGCTGTGTGTTAATTTGTCACTTTCCCTTTTGTAAAAATGATGTATGTCCAGAAACCAGTGTCATTTTTGGAAAAACCAGAAATGTCTTAAAAGGAAAACCTTACAGTGTTCGCTTTAGACAGTAAATTCCTCCAACATAAAAAAGGAGGACTGTATTTATGATCCCTCACTCCTGTGTTCACTGTGCTGCTCATCTCATACAGGTGATGCATAAAACACTCCTAAAGCTTCCTTCATCAGCCCAGAGCTCCTCCAGCAGTAAATTAGCGGGCTCGTTTACAATATTTCCTCCTCATTAACCAGTCAAGGGCATGGGTCCAGGCCAGATATGATCTTAGACTGAGCACTGCTGCTGTTAGTTATCTCTTTAACTTCTACTGTCAAAATATTCACAATTCTGCTTTAAATGGAAGAAAAATCCTCTGTGTTCATCTCACATGCTTTTGACTGAATCTTGTGTTGACACGTATCAATTGTGTCGTTGATATGAACGGAGGTTTGCTCATTAGTCATAGGTCAAGTATGTGCAGACACATTCCCTCCACACAGAGCAGGGAGGGAGAGTAAATGATGATGGTTGGTAGTCAGAGATGCAGAACTGAGGAATGCCGTGAATGATAAAAAGGAGATCAAAATTCAGTGGCTTGGAGAAAGAGGGAAAGTGGATGTATTTCATTAACGGTAAGAGCTAGCTGATATGCATCACTGATTGGCAAAATGCCCGCTATGATGGATAGCAGAGCGTGAAGAGGATAGGAAGAGGGAAGGCAGATGCTAGCTGTATGAGATGAAGACGAAGCAAACAAAAAGGAAATGAAAAGAGCGAAGGGGAATAAAAAGAGGGAGCCTGAGGTGAGCTTAGGTTATTATGAAGATAGATGAACATTTTTAAGATATTAAAAAGGGACCAAGAGCTGAGAACAAAAGACAGCAGGTTTTTCCAGCTCAGTGGGAGGCCATTTTATTGGAGAAGCCTGCAGCTCATATCAAAAGTAATGCCGGTAGAATGCTGCTCTCTCCCATTTCTCAGTCGTATACACGGACTAAAGAGGACGTGGACAAACCCAAAGATCAACCAGAACCACATACATTCCCAGAGTTTACCTTTGTGTATATATTTAGTGACTTGCATGAGCCATAGTTTCAATTGGTAGATTTTCCCTGTTGCGGTGTTTCAAACTGGTCTGATCTCATCAGCTCTGTCAGCACATTCACGTTCTGCTAAAGAAACCCTCCTGCTGTCCTGAAGGAATTGATCCTGGCGTAGTCTGTCCAGGTTGATTACAGCACACGCGGCACACACCCAGGTGCACAGCTTGCAGTGCTGACGTGCCAAAGAAAATGCTCTTATCTTTCAAAAACATTAAGCCCCTGGGAAATTACGGGATACCTTAAATAGTACTTTATACTTAGATAAACGCTGAAAGAATCATAGCATCTGGTACCAGGATATTTCTAGATAGTTAATAAGCTGGGTGGTGGAGAGGTAGCTACAGTATCTTGTTCCTATCTTTCTTTACCATTGATGTTTAATGAGCATTTCTATGTTTATGTCAGCAGTGGATGATATAGAGCCGGGAGTATGTAATTCTACTCCCAAACAAATCTTGTATTATTAACTGTAATGAAGTAATAGAACAAAGTATGATCAACAAAACATGGTAGATAGATAGATAGATAGATAGATAGATAGATAGATAGATAGATGACTGTTAAAAACAACAGCTGTTAAAAAGTGTATATTAGTTTTTTTCAGGGTGTTTATTGCAGAGGTATTGAAGGATTTTTTTGTAGATGTTTTTCCGGGCCAGAGGGACTTTGTAGCGTCTGCCTGATGGCAGTAACTGGAAGGGGTGTTGGAGGGGTTGCGAGGGTTCTGTGATCACAGAGAGGTCATACAGCTCAGAGAGGGTAGGTTGGGATTAGGGATGCAAATTTCAGTCATTTTCCTTAACCGATAGTTGAACACCTTAACGATCAATTATAAATCAATCAGTAATAATTAATGAGCTACAAAATGCACATATTTTTCTCAGTTTATGTTTTATTGAAACCATTATAGCAGCACAATAGTTACTTGAAACATTAAATACAAAAAGTTTGAACTAATAAAACAACGAGGCTCTCGCTCTTTGAAACGTATGACTGCCCTTATTTAACGCTGCTGCTAGCAAAACAATGCCAATCGTGCGCTCCTGCCGTTTCTAGACTAACAAGGCTGACCGAATGAAACTCCTTTTAAACATCAACATAAAGTTCTGTATAAAAGTGAAATAAAACCATTTGAGCCACTTCACAGTGCACTTAATGCTACTGCTTTGTAGGCAAATTAACACATCGACACGTTCAGGAGTGAGATGTGAGTGCATAAAATACTCTACTCACCATAATATATCTATGGTCTAGTGTTTGTTTTTTAGAAAGATGAGAACATCTAAGTGACCAGGGCTGAGTCATGTGATCAGTCTATTCACAATAAGTCCAGCTGCAGAAACTCTCGCTGACCGCTTCATTTTCACCTCAATTTTCTCCGTAAGGCTTCGTCCTTTAGTAATAATAACAGTCGTTTTGTGAGTTGCAAAGAGGACGGACGCCCCCTTTGGTATAAAATGGTATTACATGTGACCGGTAAAATTTTAAACAGCTTGTCGGTTAATACATTTTTAATCGGTTAAACTCTTAACGGCGATTAATGATTCATCTTTAACATCCCGGGTTGGGATGAACCGATTTTTTTGCTTGCCTGATTAACTATGCGGGAGAGATTTGTTTTGTGTTTGGTGGTGAGGGAGTACCAGGATGAGATATTATGTCAAGTTGTCTGAAGATTTTTATTGGTGCATTAGCAAAAAGCAGTGTCCGCGTCATGAGCTACCTGGTTGATCCTGCCAGTAGCATATGCTTGTCTCAAAGATTAAGCCATGCAAGTCTAAGTACACACGGCCGGTACAGAGAAACTGCGAAAAAAATGATAATCCGTTGTGAATGTTGTGCCAATTGGAAGGATACAGTTTAGTTCAACGCAAATGATGACATATGACGGACAAAATGATATGAGACGATTCTTGAATCATTAAAATGAGTCATTAATAATCATTTATAAGTGTTTAGGGATGCATCTATAAATTGAAGCTGAGGGTTTTAGGACACTGATGTTTAATTGGACTACATGCTCTCACAGAAAGATGTCGGCTTCTTTCCTGCATTGTTGAATATAGAAGACAGTGTGTGTAATTAAGCTTGACGATTGTACTCATCACAGCCTGTCCTGCCTATTTATGGTTGCTTCCTGTCATTAGTTTGAAGCTGCTTTAAACTCTGTCACTCTTCATCCATCAGTCCTGGAGTACATGGACACTCTCTTCTCTGTAATATCACCTTTCCACTGATCTTTCATAGTTGTGCTTTGTTCACAGTATCATCATTTTGTCTGCATCATGTTTCATGCTGCCACAAGATAAATATGAGAATCTGTCTTAACACCCAGAACACATTTTGCGTAATATTTTGAACTGTAGTGTAAGCAGAAATATGTTTTTATAGTTATTTTGCTTCTGTTATTTAGTAACAAACAATTCAATCAAACTCCTCCCACTATCCCAATTTGATCAGTAGTATTATTGGTAATAGATTGAATGTAATTATATTATGTAAGTGCAACTTGATGTACCATAAAAACAAAAACAACACACAGATTAGGTAACCATAAATACAAACAAAGCAGACCATAAAAATACGTGATGAAGAGTTTAAAGTATTGCCCTTCAGTCACAGCGAACCTCAAAGAATAGCTGCAGCAACGAGACACTTAATGTCGAAGACTCAGTCATTAGAAACCAGATACTGTTACCCTTAGATTTAGAGTTTTGATTGGTTGAGTGCTCATTTTTTAAAGAGGACATATTATACCCCTTTATCACATTTTTAAACAGTCCCCTGTGGTCTAAATGACACATCTGTGCTGTGCTTTAGTCAAAATATAACATGAATCAAGCACCAGAGGAGGTTTGTGACCCTGTATAAACCAGCTCTCTCAGAGCGCTCCGTTTTGGTGTGTGTGTCTCTTTAAATGCAATGAGCCCCCCTGAGTTTTCCCGGTAGACATCACTCCTCTAGCGAGAATAAAAATGGCGGACCTGCGCAAAAGTTTTGCTCTAGGCTGGGGGTGGAGTCCATGGGTGGAGAAACCAGGGGAGAGGAGGGTATTTTTTTTACCAGAATCCAACTTGTGATGTCACAAACTGAGAAAATTTGAAACGGAGCACTTTTCTCTGTGTGGTAAGACTAATGCAGACCACTGGATGGGTTTATTTCAAATTTTGTGGGTTGATAGATACTCGGGTTACCCAAATATATATGATCAAAAACATTTTCATAATATGTCCCCTTTAAATAAATTCCAAACTGCTATTATACTCAGGTGCAGAGCTTGAGATCTAATTACATGGAAATCAGTCCCAGACAGTGTCGTCTTCCTGGCAACAAAATCTCAAAGCAAATGCAAAGTAAACGAGTGCATCTGCAGTGTGTGAAAGTCAAGGTTAAAGCTGCATACATAAAGCACACAGTAATGACAATGCAGAGACAATACTATGGGCTGTAGACTGCGAGATAGATTAGATGATAACAGTGGAGCTGACAGCAGCATCCACAGGTCTCCTGTCCCCTTTTAGGACCAGGGTGTCAGGGATTTAAAGGTTCAGTCCAAACAGAAGGATGCTTGAAGCACATATTTCTCCTCATATGGTCAATAAAAGAGCTACTCCCTTCCACCGTAGAGCTGAATTACTGGAATTGGTGAAATGGATGCATTATATGAAATTGGAATAGACTTCACTGGCTAAGATATTATTTTAGGACTCATTGTCTAGTCTCAATAGCATGTCTGGAGATACAGATGTTCTCTGGCTGAAGATGGTGCTGCCCTGAATCTGCTGAGCACAATAGTGAAGTATCCCTAACAAGGAAAGGCTCAGGGCAAGAACAAAAGTTTCAAAAGGATTAAGCCAGATCAGGAATGAATGAGAAACGAACAATTAGCAGAAGTTCTGGGATTGAATAGATTGGAAGCAGAGGGACTTATGGATGACGCTGACCGTCTTTGAACCAGACGGTCAGGGTTCAAACCCCATTAAGAGTCAGAAACATTAGTGCTGATGTGTCCTTGAACGACACACTGGGATCACGTTTTAAATACAGACACAAAAACTTAGTTGACTGCTGTACCTTCCATTTAGTAAGTGGTAAGAGTTTGAATAGAATAAAGTACACTGAAATCCTTTGAGTCGTTCTCTGCCGTTATCTGCTGTGGAGAATACAGGGAATTACAACTGATGGTTTTTCTTCTACTGCAAATCTGCACATACCTTTAACAAAACAGATTTTTCCTCAGTTATGAGCTGCACAACTGTTTTAAGGTTATGGAAAAACTGCAATGACCAACAAGGCTTTTTTAGCACAACATTAAGCAGCAAATGTTTGACAAGAAGGGACAAAGACAACAAAAGTGTTTGTTTTTTAAAGCTTGCTTTTCACCACAGTTTACTAAACTAGCTAAATGTATTACGATAACCTTACCTCAGCAACACAACTCATTGAATATATGTTCCACTTCCCAATAAAAGTGGGAGCAGAATCCTCATTTAGCATTATGTTGTCCTTTCACTCATTTCTACCGAGAAAATAAATGCACAGAAGTCATCAGAGTTTTCAAAGAGACAGCACCACATCTTAAATAAGTCTAAGTGGAAAGTGAATTCAAACTGTAAGACTTAATATGACAAGCTACATGTAGAGTAGACTGGATTGAGAGTGTTAGGAAGAAGATTGGGTGTGACATGCTGTGGAATAAAAAGGAATTTATTTGCACTGTAAACAGGGATGAGGATTGCTCAGTAGGAGAGAGATGATTGACAGTGACGCTGTCGTGCAAATAAATGCAGCAAAATTGGATGATTTATGCTCTTTAGACAGCATAATGAAGATTGAGAGGTTTCTGATTATTGAGCGAGTCATAATGCTTAGTAATACATAAAGTCATCTCAACACCTCTGGGCACACATGACCAGTCTCTTTTATCTCTGTGGGAGTTGAAGTGTAAATCTAAATATTTAGCCTATCAGATTTTTTTGCTGCTATTTCTACATTTCTGATGCTTTTGTCAGCCTGAACCATCAGTTAAGCTCATAAACCGTCAACAGTGAGCTGGATGCAAACATGTGGAGTTCACCACTTAATGAACGAGACCATTGAGCCCGTCCTCACTGTCACAGCTCTGCAGCTTCTGTAAGCCTCTGCCATGTTAGTTTTTCTCCCCTCAGCCGCAGAATGGCAGCCATATCTAATTGGCCCATCTAATTTGCTGCTTTGCAAGCGTGCGTTTGAGTGTGTGTATATAGGTGTGTGTATGTCTGTGTGCGCACCATAGAAACCATCTGTTCACAGTGAGCTAGCATGAGTCACAGACCAGATCTGAGCCATGGCATCTGGGGTATGGCATCCACTCTCTCCTCCCTGCGCCAATCCCTCATCGCTCCTCTCTTTGCCCTCTTTTTTTTCCTTTTACATCCTCCCTTCCTCTTTCCTTGCTGCTCATTTCCACTCATTGAATTTGCCTTTATCACTGCATCTCACTTCAGCTCTCCATCTCCCTGTCAGGTGTCAGCCCCGTTTTCCATCCGTTCATTTGATTTCCAACTTTATTTCATTATCACTCGATGGGAAGACGGACTGAGGTGATAATGCTCTAATAATACAAAGTTTGTTTAAGGAATTGAGTTTCTGTCATGGAGTCGACGTGGCTCAAAGCTACGGGCTTCATCAGCCTTTTTCCTTTTGAATTCTTCTTGCAGCTATGTAATGGAGTCTGTCAATCACAGTGGTATTAACAAAGCAGCCCCTTCGGTTTCTTGCATGCACTCACACACACTCACACAGTCCTGTAAAACCTTCGGGGATATCAGCGATCAGGCTAAAAGGAGGATTGGGTTAATGGCTAATCAATGTTGTATAGAGCACACCAAAGCCCCAAAGGTGCTATGTGCAAACACACAAATACTTGTATGCTTACTTTTATGCAAACAGGCAATACTAGTCAATCAAGGCTATATTAGTGTATCTCAATGTCACCTTGGCTACCTTAATGTAAGAGTGTTACACACATTTCCATTTTTGGTCTTCAGGATCCATGATTTGCTCCACTACGAAACATCGGGGGGGGTTTGAAGGCTGATGGTTTTCTGTCACAGGTAATATAAATCACAATTTTAAAGGGATTTCTTACATACTTTATTCACATTTTTCAAACGTCTGCCTTCATCCCATATAGTGCAATCAACAGAACAAGCTGTCATCAGATTTGATTGAAGCTACTTTCATACCAGATAAATAGTCCCTCGAAGAAAGCACTGGTATGACTGTCTATTCAGTGGATTAACCCAAGAAACTGGGACATGGTTTCTGGGAGGAGAATGTGCTGTTGAATTTTTTAAAAACATTTTTTCAGTGCTGTGAGCACCACAAACAGAATTATATTTATCACCGTGTTATTGGAGTGCAGGCAGAAATCTCAGAGACTGACTTCTCAAAAAATGGAAAAATAAAACCATGACTAAAGCATGTTTTGTGCGTGTAATTTTAGTGAGCTAACCCCTCTTTGTGATCATGAACTAATGCCTGTTCTTATAATTACACATCCTCCCAAGTATTCTTTTTCCTTTGCCTCTCATTTCTCTTCTCTACAGACACACAATTGCACATGCACACATACTCCCAGATCTGCACAGCAGCCATTGATCAGAGCAGGTTAGCGAGCTATGACAGTGGGGAGTATAAACTCCTGGGATACTTCCACTAACCCACTTTACTTGAGCGCAGCAATCCTTTCCTCCCCATCGCTCTACTCCTTAATGATTTCTCCGTATCATCCAGAGCCCTCACGGAGTCTGCTTTGCTTGCTGATCAATGAAGAAAACGAGGAACTGAGCCCGGTTTTTCTTGTCTCTGTTTCAGGAGGATGTTCTGCAGTTTGCAGTGGCGGCCCCAATATCTTTTTCTGGAAGGTGTGTCTGTATCCCCCCCCCCCCCCCCCCCAATCTGTCTCCTCTTTGATCTGTGTTTGAGCGATTGAAAAGGAGCAAAGGTCATCGAGCGGTAGAAGAAAATCAGGTAACTCAAATAATCACAATGTGTACATCATACACCCTCACACACACACACACACACACACACACACACACACACACACACACACACACACACACACACACACACACACACACACACACACGTACTAAACAGAGACACTCCCACAGAAAGGAGAAAACGCAGACCGTTTATCATCCTCATGAATGCTGTTTAACTTTTCAGACCCCATCCGTATCTTGCTGCAAATCACAACGTTCAACAACAGATTGGTTTGTTCAGTCACTCAAAAAACACCCAATATTTCACATTCAGCCTCAGGCTAGATTATGATCTCAAAATGCAATTATTTTTTGGGATAAAATTGATGCTGTCTGGAATTCAAATCAGGGAAAGCAGCTTTGCATGAAAGAAAATGTCATCCCTAATTTTACTGCTCATCTTAAATGCCTCTAGGACAGACAACAACCCAGAATTTTATAGCATCTAACTTGTAATCATTGAGTTCAGGGCTGTGACTAATTCTGTCTATTTGTCCCGTATCAAACTGTGTTGATTTTGAAATTCATAGATGCAAATGTATGATGACTTAACCCAGGTCAAGAAAACACAAGAAAGAATACTTTTAAAAAGTTTAAAAGCTTGGAAGAAACTTTGAGACTTTTTAAAGTGTCCCCAATGTTGTAGAGGGAGGTATGAAAAAAAAAGGCATCAGACAATCCTCTGGTTAAAGCTCAACCAGTGCTCCCCACACACTGGGAGAGACAGATTGGGATCATCAGTCAAGCCCACTTTAGTCTAGAAGGTTCAAATAGAGTGGAGGGTTCAAATGCCTCTCAGCCAAAGGTCACAAGCACCACACAGAGTCAAAAGCGGAAATAAAATGTTCCTGCTCTGCCCTCCTGCCTCTTACACACATATATACAGTCACTCAGACAGAGAAATGAACATCAAAGGCCCTTAATCTTCAGCCTCTCATGTCTATCATCCTTGATTCCATTTTGGTCTCACCGTGCGCTGAGAAGCAGCAGGAGGAGAAACATTCTGCTGCAGGCTCTACTTTAAAAACTTCTTCTGCCTGGTGTTTCCGTGCTGTGGGAGTGAGTCGGAGTGTGTGTTTACAGGGGAATATTTTTAAAGCAGTCAAAATGCCTATAGAGGTATAAAGTTGATAGATCCATGGAATAAAACTGCACATTAATATTGGCATCTGCTTAAACAACTAATAAGCTAACAAGCAAGAGTTTAGTGCATATATATCTCAGTGAATGCAGTTACAGTCAGTGGTAACTAAGCTGAGGTCTTTAACTGGAGCAGGAGAGATTTTCCTCTTGCTTGAATCTCATTTTATGGTTTAATGATATTGATATTTGCACTGTACTTCATAAATGAAGCAATTAGCCGTACAACAAGGGCAGGGTTAAATTCAATACTGTCTGTTATTTTGAATTTGTTTGCAGCCACACAAGCTGTATATATAGCTGCAAGCACCATGATGCAAGCATATGCTTGTGTTTTTACATTTTGACTCAGCAAATATACTTCCCATACTACACACTTTGAGTGGTTGATTGTTTTAGTGTCACAAAACTAAAGGTTAACAGATGTGTTTAGTCACAAAGGAGTGAGAAAGCCCATCATGGTTTCTAGCAGCTCCAGTTGACACCTTAACGTGGCCTGATCATCACATGAAAAACCCCAAACATTCAGTTTACTATCACTAAAATCAAAGACGTATAGAGAATGTTTTTGTTAATTTTTCTAACAATCATCAAAGCAAATATCAAAAATCTGTAACACACTCACATTTTTACACACAATGCAAATTAGGGCACCATTCATAAACTAATGAAAGCCTTTTTCATAAAATCTTAATGGAAATTTAAAATATGTCTGTCTAGGCCTTTAAAACAGGTACGACAAGCTTTCTTTCAAACATAAAGATTAATGGCACTTTTCTTAAAAGAACACATTTAGCTCTGGAGACCCTCAGGGGAGTCCTCTTTTTCTCTTCATCAAAAGGTGCCTCCCCGAATTACCACACACTTTGAATTCAATTTCCTCCAATGAGAGAGAGAGAAAGAGAGGGATGGAAACAGTCCAAGTCCAAAAAGAGGGGGACGAGAGAAAGGAGTGATGACATAACAGGGGGCCTGATGTGCGTGAGAGCGGGGGTGCTTACGTCAACTGTAACTGGGAGAAGAAGAACCAGCGTTCTCTATGTAGGTCACATTAAAAACACATGCAGTTACAACCAATTCAGCCAACTAACAGACCAGCCTGCCAAGCAGCACTGAAATTCAATGGTTATGTCCAACTTCATTTCTCAATGAGTGGCAAAAATTAAAATCTGTCAACCCTTTCCTGTTCTCTCTGCTAATGCTGACTGAATGTGCAGCGCAGACCTAGTTTAGAGCCTGTTAAATTACTGATGAGTCTGTGGAGGGACATCATGTGCTGTGTTTGTTTTACGTACAACTTACTCTTACACAGTTTTCTTGTTTTTAATATCTCACAGCTTCACCTCCCTTTATTTAAAGTGCATATTTAAGCAATCAGTAACAGTGTCACAATATTCTGACCTCTATCCCTCTAGAATACAATCAGAATTAAATTATATTAGTGCCTCTTTTCGCATCAGTCATGTATTATGAGAAATAATGGATTGAACAAACAGTTAAACTAATACACAAATATTAACAATAGTGTCATTGCATCGTATTGTGGCCTTATGTGTCTGAGAAAAAGTGCTGTGCAATTCTGCTTTATAGTTGTTTTTGACCTGCACCATGCTTGAGTAAGAGACTAACAGAGCGCAGGATAAATTATAGAGCAAGGTGGAGCTCAGGAAGATGGAGCAAACTGTAACATAATGAATGTGGGAGGGTTGTGTTTATGCAAACTGTATTCATGAGGGGGATTCATAGAAGGAGGCAATAAAGACTGTGTGATGATGATGGTAATAGTGCACTCATGATGTGGTGATAAATTAGATGTTTGTGAAAGTACTGGTGAGATACACTAACACATACTGATGCTGGAAAATGAAATGGGAATAATGTCAACAGATCTGTGACGTGTGGACTCACGGTGAGCTGTCCTGCAGGGGTCGCTCTGTGTGCTGTCGGCCGAGTGTGCGGAGGTGACTGAGGACACGCTGGAGCTCCGAACGAAGCCAAAAGCTGCCAGGCGTCCGGCGGGGTGGCGGCTGGAGCTGTAGCCTGGGGGGCGCAGACCTGACTGGCAAGTTTTAGTAAGCATAGACCTGGAGGTGGAGGGGTGTGGCTGAGGTGCTGCTGTGGCTGGAGTAGGAGCATCATGGGTAAAAACCTCATCTGTTAGGAAATACAAAAAAAGCTTCTCAGCTTAGTGTACAGCGCTGCATGAACTGTGAGTGTTTGTGTAACGACTGTAATTCATTAACCCTATCATACCAACAAAATGCAGAGAAATCAGCATGTGATGAATCATTCATCATCCTGTGTTGACTAAGCTCTCAGTGGGCACCAGGAAGTTTTCGGTGTCATGACTCCGACTGCTACAGCAAGCAAATATAATAACTGTGCACACAACAAGCTGCTAACAGCTGCTTTGGCTCTGGCCTTGTTTCATGGTGGGCATGCAGCCAGCACTTCAACGTCAACACAGTTAGGACGTTCACTGTGACACCAATAATTCAGGACATACAGTAGATGATAAATCTTTCCAATGCTTACACTGTGTTGGCTTGTTTTTGCAGTTCATAATACGAACTGTAATTCCTCGCTATTATATGCGTTAAAGTGATTTGCAGCTATGGCTCTATTATCGAGTTTTCTGGACATTAAATGAGAAAATAAGGCTTTAATAAAAGGTAGACACAACAAGGAATTCAAGAAAAGAGAAGCATCTCTACAGAGAAAGAAAAGGTAGGGAATCAAAGCTAGAAAAGAGGGGATAAAGAAGTAATCATAGCCCCATAGAGGCAGCTATTGTCGGCGAGCAATGGGTAGAAATCCTCCCTCTCCGTAATCTATGGTTTCCAACAGCAAAAAACAGATGAAATGTGCAGGCATGAACAACCAAAGCTGCACACACACATTCACACAGTGGGCAAAATCCCCAGGACCTAGACCCATCTTGTCTGCCCCTGCCTGCAGTAAACGGTTTAGATCCTGGGCAGAAGAAGAGCATTATCCCCTGCTGGCTGCAGAGATAAGGTAGGCTGTCCTCCTTTTCTCTCCATTTAGCACAGCTGTGTTTCAGTGCATGCTACAGGGTAAGCACCACACCAACACAAAAGAAAAAAACAAAACTCTGAGAAGGAGAACAAGAGATCTGCTGCTGGAGCAAAACAAAGAGGGAGAAAAGTCTCCTGCGTAAGTCCCCTCCAGGTACAACTCAGCTGTTTGCGCTATGCGGTCGGTTTATTCGATTGGAGCTCGCCCCTCTTGAGTGAGAAGGTCAGGAGAACTGGGGATCATTAAAGATAAATGTCCTCATTTCCAATCCTGCCCCCAACCCTTTTCCAATCACATCGTCTGAGAGACCTGGAAGAGGAGTGAGCCTGACAAACATCCACTTTAGCCTAGCTATCACGGACCTCTGCTCATGTTAAATGAAAACCCAAAAAGAATAAAAGGGAGATAGAATTATTCATATGGCTTTGACTGTCCTTTCCATTTATGTTTCACTCTCTGTTATCTTAGCCTTGCAGTATCTATTTAAAAGTCTCATTCTTTTGTGTTCCTCATTTATCACTTCCCTATTCCACAAATTGCACCTGCAATGTAAAATCCCCTCTATATAACAAAGTTATATAGTGAAAGTGTGACTTTGAAAATGCATCATACATCATTGAACCGTGGACATTTTTTCACTCGTACACTTACCATAGTTTCCCTTCAGCTATTGGAAATATTAGAATAAAAACACTTTACTTTGCCTGCAGGTTTAAAACACTGCCTTTAGTTTCCTAACAACCCTTGCAAAACCTAACAACTTAAACACCCATAGGCTTTCATCCATAGGCTTTCATCCCAAGACCAGGCACCCTAACTTGAAACTAATTATGTAAACTAGGCTGAGAAAAGTCAATGGGACAGGCGACTCAGATGAGCACTGTAATGACCAGCCGATTTTAATTGCAGCCCAAGGTGAGCTGCAACAGCCTGCATGGATTTCCTCCACAAAGCATTAAATTGCAGGTTATTAAATGTGATACTGGAGTGCATTGCCATCTCTGCAGAACTACTCGAGCAAGGCACAGGGCTTCACTGCTATGAAGAAGGCAAGATGAGAGCCTCAATATGCAGAAGTTTCAGTGCTTTAACCAAACATCCTTTACTGTAGTTGGATGAGCCTGATAATCATGGTAACACAGAGATTCAAACCTACACAGTAATTATGTGAGTAGTTAGAGTTCTGCTCTACAATACTAAGCAGTATAATTACTGCTATATGTGTACAGAAGATAGAGATTTCCCTTCACAAAAGCTTTTACAATTAACAGTGATGAAAAGAGAGGAAGTAAAGTGCTTATTGGCACATTACTAAGGGTTACGGCTCAGATTTCCCCAGGAGAGAGATATAAAACAACCACAAAAAGAACAAAAACACTCAATTATGAAGCTTATACACACAAGAGCAGACACCTGTACACAATGCTGATTGCTGACTAATGCTGTATATGCAGTTTATTCAGAATTTTAACTTGTGTTTATCCATGCAGTATGAAGGGCAGCGTACAGGAGGGATGATTCCAGCAGGAAGATACTGACATAATTTAAACGTTAATTGCTTTGCACTTCAAAGCTTGTAATACCCTGGAGGCCCATGCAGCACTGAGACAACATACATATGTATTAATACGGATTATGATAAGGAAGCTTGGCATATCATAACACTATGCTGATCAATTCTGTACGTGCAGTTTTTGGTTTATGTGTGGGAGGGCAGATCAAATATGCATGGATGTAATAAATGGCATGGCTTTCCAGCTGTGTGCTGGGTGATGAACAAATCTCATACTTTAATGTTCCTGTGACAGTTGAGCTGTAATGTAAGTCTGACTTCAGCAGTCAGAGATGGTATCTGAATCATCTGAATAATAAATTCGCTGTACGCGGGGAGAAAGTATGAGCAAGCTTTTATTTATTTATTTTGTTTTGTAGATGGCAGCCTTCTGGCACAGAAAAATGTCCCCTCAGAGTTTTTCTTAAAACCCTCCAATCAGAGTGCGTAATCTCAGGATATTCATTTTAATGAGCTGCCTTCATCTCATGCCAATTTTAAGAAGAGGCAGTCCCACCACAGCACAAGAGAAGAAACATAAGGTAGCTCTCCAGTGTTTCAAGTTTTTGCGTTGCTGAAATAAAATCTGACATGTAGTTCAAAAGATTCCATCTGCATCTTTTTCTGTGAGGAAATGAAAACCTGCTCAAAAGAAAAATGTAAGGAGATGTTTTCATACCTGTGTTATCCTGGCTTTTCTGACTCTGCGCTGGGCTGACAGGCTGGATAGGCTGGCTGATGACAAGGGTTGACTTCTGACCTTGAACGAGTCCTCTGCCCTTGGCTGACCCTGTAGCCGTCCTGTTGACGGCTCCCAGACCCAGACGCAGACCCCGGCCAGAGCGCAAGAGACTGCCGCTTCCTCCGGCCTGAGGGGCTGTTCGAGCCTGCAGCTCGTCATCAGCAGTGCTGCCTTTTAAACTGGAAGATCTGCCCATCTAGACATTTAAATCATGACATTCATTTAAAATCACAATCAGGTTTTTGTCCTCTAAATTATAGAGTTCTGAAGCAGGAAATTCTTGTAGATAGATAGATAGATAGATAGATAGATAGATAGATAGATAGATAGATAGATACTTTATTGATCCCGAGGGAAATTCAAGCGAGGTGACCTCACTGTTCACACATATAAATTAAATGTGCAGTCCTACTCCTAAGTGTTCATTACAACACTACTTTTTTCTTAATTTTGTCCTTCCGAAAGTATAAATTGTACCCTTGGAAACTGACGTGAAATAATAGATATTTCATGTTTTTGTTCAAATTAAATGGGAGTTGTAGAAGATTTTAAGATTTTAACTACATGCATCTTAGCTACTGTATAGGAGTGGATATAATCCTGCAAGACTTCAACAAAAATCTATATCACTTTGAAGATATATGTATGTTAGCTTTAACTGTAAAACACGTTGAGTCACAAATTAAACACTTGTGTTTTTAGATTTTCTGCTTGCATTCAATGTTATGCTAATTGCAATAGATGATAACTGATTCATGGTTACATGAATGTAGTGTGTACACATATCAGACTAAAAGTGGAAAAACAGTCTGATGAAACATTGAACACACAACAAATCTGACATTGTAGCACTAAAAGATAATTAACAGACCTGAAGGGAACCAAGAAATAGATAAAGGAACTATCACCAGCATAAATCAAGAGCAAGATTCGTCCCTCTAACAAAATGCTAACGCACATGTAGTAACATATAGAGCATAGATAATCATTATGTCCCTGTGGGCTTCGTACTTCAAATGCATTAACTATTTATTCCCATGTGCTGGTCTTTGACGCTGCATGAATAGGAATGCTGAATGAAGCTGTTTAATCAGAATCAATAAGGGATGATTTTAAAGCGATAACGAGCAGCTCGTTTGGGAGTGGGAATAAAATGCAGCAGATCTTTGATCAATTATACATGGTTTACTGTAAAATAGAAACTATAGGCAGCAGCCATCAAAATTGATATGCAGCGTCAACGACTGTAACAGAAGATGTTTGTCTCTGTGCTCATTTTATATCATAAACTGTATTTATGATATTGCTACTTTCTTTGTGAATGTGCTGTGATTCGCATTTGAGGAGTCTGGGGCTAATGAGGTAGCGTAATTCAACTGACGACAGGGTTGGTGGTTCGATTTCCAATTCCTCTTTTCCACATGTCAAGCTGTCCTTGGGTAAGACACTGAACTCTTTTATAGCTGAAAGGTCAGGCCAGGACCCTGCATGGTAGTGTGTGAGTGTATGTGTGAATGAATAGAAGCATGGAAAAAACCTTGCAAAGCAATTTGAATGCAAGTTCTTTATAAATGTCATTTGGATTGTGTTGGAGCCCAGCTTTGTAGAAAATCCTTTGTGGACTTTGCACAAACCCAGCTAGGGTCAAGATTTTTGGTGTCAGAAATGTTCTGGTTTCTGTTTGTAGTACGACTAGTGTCATCAACTATCATCTCTATGGACTTAGGCTGCATTGACACAGATAACTGCATTTAAGATCTGGGCAATATGTTCTCTCTCAAACCCAACTTTGCCCCTCTATTTGCTAGTCGAACTGGAAGTACTGACAAGTGCTTTGGAAAAGAAGCCTTGGCATAAAAATCCAATCCATCTGGAAGCCCAGAAAAAATGTGGCCATTGCTTCCTCAGGCTGTATTGCAAGACAATAGCTGATGTGTTATAAATTGCAATAACTTTTAATCACAAACTTAAAACTTGATGGAAAAACTAAATAATACTGACCTCTGATGGTGCCCCATAGAAGTCTGCCTTGCTGCCCAGTTTTGGAGGTGCTGTGTGGCTGTGAGTGTGTGCAGGTGGGACAGTGTGTGTATGCCCTGGGGCCCTGATGCTCCTGCTCAGCACACCTGATGGGAAGATGTTTGTCTGCATCTCTTGGCGGTACTTGTCATATAGCAGATTGGAGGCACTAAGAACGGGGGCTCCTCTGGTTTCTGCTTCAGGCTTGGAAGGGTCTTTAGTGGTGTCTTTGAAAGAAGTGGTTGTTTGGCCATGTGTGTATGCTGAAAGCCTCGATG
Organism: Tautogolabrus adspersus; assembly: GCA_020745685.1. NCBI lineage: Eukaryota > Metazoa > Chordata > Actinopteri > Labriformes > Labridae > Tautogolabrus > Tautogolabrus adspersus. The sequence continues at coordinate 21,667,049 of CM036546.1, forward strand.
GTAGAGAGGATACCTGATAAGGTCCATCAGCAGCTTGGGGCTTAAACTGAGGATTCTTTCGGACGTAGGTGATGATTTTGGGCCGAACTCCTTTCGGTTTAAGTTTAGGTGATGGGGAGCTCTCTTTTGGGCTTGAGCTCTGCTGGTTGTTAAGAGGCGCTTTTGGGATTCCACTTGTGCTTATGTTAGTTTTGACTGGTGCTCTCATGCAACTGTTGCCATAGCCCTGAGCTGATGTTGTTACAGCAGGGTTGCATCCTGGGATGTGTCGAACGACTCCAGGGACATTCCTGGAAACGAGGTACATGGAGGGTTGCCTGCGTGGTGAACCCTGGGGTGTCCTGAGAGGGGAGTGGGGAGGGGTAGATGTCCTGGAATCAACCCCTGTCCTGTTTGGACTGGAGCAATTCCTTCTGTATGTAAGCTGAGTCTGGGGTATCTTCTCAAGAGAGGAGGGATTGGCAGGACTTGAGTTCCGCCATGTAGTTGTAGCTGGCTGTTTCTCTACAGGACGAGCCTCCCTCTGGACTGCGGGGTTTGGCTGTCTAGGCTGTAAGACTCCAGATGTGTTGTAGAGGGATGAGAAATCGGATGGTTCACGTAAAGAGGATTTTGTAAACTTTCTGTTAGACCCACTACTGTGTGAATCTAGAGAGGGTTTTGGGAAAAAAGATGGCCCTGTTTCAACCTGTTGATCATTGGGCTCTGCTGATTTCCTTGCACTTCCTGTCTCTGTCTGACAGAGGGGTCTGACAAGCTGCTGCCGTCGTGGTGGCATGACCCTCTCCTCAAATCCAGCTTTCCTTCTTTGGCCAAAACCTACATCAGAAGAGGATTCATTTCTTTGCAGACTTTTCTCCTCGTGTCTTCGATCCTGGCTGTAGAACTGAGGAATGCGAGGCTTCTCCTGAGGATTTGATGGAGGGGAGGTCTGGTTGGCATCTACAGGAGCTGCCCTTCTTCTTGTCTCGGCTGAGGTAGTGTTGTTTGTGTTAGGATAAAGGTTGCTCTTGGAGTTGCACATAGAGATGAAAGTATGGGCTTCTACGCTAGTGTCAAGCGCACTTGATAGACTCCCGCTGAGGGCAACAGCTGAAAGGCTTGAGACAAACACATTTGTCTCTGACTTGGACTCCTTCAGACCTCCCTTCTGTCTCTCTCTGTTTCCTACTCTTCCTGACCTGGTGTCTTTTCTCTCTATTGAGCGTGTCACACATGTGTCTAGCTCTTCAGTGCTGTGACAGGCAATCCTTTTCTGCACCTCTTTGCCCCTCTGCATTCTGCCCTCCATTTTGTTGCTGTCATTGTCATTTCTCCTCGCTCCAATTGAGGCAGAGCTGGCAGTTGAGCTGGAGGATATTGACATGGGACCCTCATCTTTTTCATCTCTCAAACTTCCACCATCATCTTCGTCCTCATCCTGATCCTGATCCCTGTTCCCCAAGAATGCATGTATCTCCTGACACTCCAAAACCTCAAATTCTCCCAGCTGAGGCTCCATACATTGCTGTTCAGAGCCCCAAATGACCAACTTGTTAGGGGAGTCAGTCTGAGAAACAAGAGGAGGGATTGAGCTTGTGCTGTACACTGTGTCCTCCATCAGTCTTCTTCCTTCTTGGTCACCAACTGAAGTTAATCGATTTGCATTATCATCCCCATCAGGGAACTGGATTTGGGTTTTGTTGCCAATCTTCTCTCCTCTTTCAACATTGACCCTTATGCCCTGGAAACTAGTGGGGAAGCTCATATTGAATCGATTTAATCAGAGGGCACAAAGACACCTGCAGGGTTCTGAGGCCATCTATGGACCTACAAATGTTTCCTCTCTCCACGTCTTTCCTCTTCAGGGTCTGTGTTATAATGGCCCTTCAGCTGATTATTCCAAGGACGAAATGTCATCTCATAAAATCTTTTGCACTTCAGCTCCCCACTTATGTTACATTACCAAGGATGTCTTTGATGGTTTTTCAGGGAGTTGGACGTCTGTTCAATCTGAAATAAAAGAAAGTAAAGGAGACTCAGTGAATGAAAGTGCCTTAAAGAAAGCTGCTTTTGTAAAACCCATTCATTTTTTTCCTGTTTAAATCAGCTGTGCATAGTCAGCAACTCTGCTCTTTGTGTTACTTGTACCAATGGATGGCTAAAACTGAACAGAATTTACAAACTATTGAGATAAAAAAAAAAACTGGAGGCATATTAGGACGTGATCATTTGTGCTAGGGTTGTCACAATACCAGAATTTAATACTTAGATATGGTAATATTACAAATTAAACAATATCAATATGTGTTTTGATACCCAAAGCAACAGGGTAGTAGTCCTAGGTTCCCAATATATTTATTGTTTTAAATCACCAAAAATTGCCAGCAAACATCGTCTTACAAGCCTGTTTTGGGCTGGGCATATTGTTCATGCATGACACAATAAAAAGTCAAATCAATCAATCATATGACTGAATATTTGTAGTTTGAAAAAATTGGTTTTGTGCGTTTCAAAACCATCTTTAAAATAATGGGCAATGTGTTTCTTTTATACAGCATTTTTCTTTGCATTACATTAGATACATTTGACTGGTGGCTTGGTGAGCTCAAGAAATACTAATGTGCATATTTGAATCCAAAAGGGTAGTAAAGCATTTATAATAGGAAAGCAATTATGAAATGATGATGGATGTTCAGGTCTAGAAAAAAGTAGATAAGCGAGGAGAGAACTGGAGGAGAGCAGAGGCTACAGTCTGCTTGTGTAGAAGTGGAGGAGTCACCCTCGGGATGTCTGACGAAGACAGGCGAGAAGGAAGAGATGGACGGATGCAAAGTGTTTTGTAATGAGCATTTTTTTCTCAAGAGACATTGGAAAATATAAGGTGGGATGAGGATAAGGGGAAACCTCTGCTATATAAGTATGTTCAATGTTTGCTTTAAAGGATAAACGACACAAGCAAACAGTGTCTTAACTCAATATCACTGGGTTAAGAAATGATCTGTATTTTTAACCTATGGTGTTAGTGCTGTTCTTTGTACCAGTAGTCCTAGAAATTAAACCAACTAACTGGTCAGGTAATCAAACAGGAATGAAAAAATACAACCCATGTTCAGGGTGTAATATGCTCATGTGCAGACATGTTCCAAACATGAAAACTGTAAATTATGTATGGGTGTCGTATTAGGCTTAGAGTAAAAATACCAGATTTGGAGGGATAAATCCGTACTGTAGGTCTTATCACTACAGGAGGGTTAACACTCTTCTCTCAACATGTCCTCTCTAGCATGCCATATGGCTGATTGAGGCAATGCCACAGTTCAATCGCACACAGCAATCTCACATCCTGCTGTATTCGTAAGTAGCATCTTGCAGGATGTACAGGCAATTGAGATTAAAGTAGTTGTCTCCGTCTGATCATTTTCAATGTAAACGACTGTATTTGGTGTCGTGTACAGTCAGAAGATGAGCAGGTGGCAGGGAGGGCAAATGTCCCGCAGCTTTTGTCACACAATGTCAGAGCAGGACAGTTTTATCACAGCCTTATTTAAACAAACACAAACCAAAAATAAAAATGGCTTACAGCAACAGAGAAGAGTAGTCACTTTGACAACATGAAATGTCTGTTATGTTTGTGCTCTCAGGGGAAAGACTTTAAACTTTTGTTCTACCTCAAAAGACACCTATTTCCTTCATTATACACAAAACTTTTTACAATATTTGAAGCTAATTCTATCAGGTAAATGTAGAATCCAGTCATCTGTGAAGGCGGTGAATGATGTACTTTAGACCTAGATGGTCATTATGTAGTCAAATATGTGTCTCCCAACCATCGCACTAAATATTTGAATGGTTTCCAAAGTTCAAATAAAACTCCCACCATCTAATTATATGTGCAGCGGGGGAGTGTGTGTTCTCATTAGCAGGTGCCTTCTCCAAGTGTCCTGTGGCAGTGATATCAGTGAACTGAGTGAACCGCTTCGACTGCAGTTCTCATTGCCTGTGGCACAACTGATGCAGCTCCGTGTGTGTATAGAGCTTCATTTTGGCCAAATGCATGAGGAGTGGAAACATTCAAGGATTTGATTTGCATTCCTAAAGGTCGCCATAAGAGTGAAATATTTCAAATTTTCCTATGTGTAGTCTCTCAAAAAGTCTTATTGCAAATGATTTAGGAACTGAATAACAAAAAAACATAAACCTGAAACTTTCATATTCAATTATCAAATCTATATACACTAATTTCCTATCTCCTAGATATTCAAGATTCATATTTGTAATTTTCTGTTTGAGATCAGAGATTGCTCAGAATCAGAGGAAAACATTCATTGTGGTAGACAAATAGACAAACAACATGTAGAGTAATCCAAACACTGCCGTCCTCTGTGCACTCAGCTAATATTTACCCCTAGCTGGGGCACACAATCAAATAATTAGCTAATTAGAAAGAACACATACAGACAGAATTCAAAGAGGCAGGGAGGGAGAGGGACGGGAGGGGGAGAAGAAGACAGAGAGTTGCATTCGAGAGAGCGACAGAATTCTTCGAGAGGACATGGTGGCAGATTGATTACGGCACTGATGTAGTGCTAGGGGGTTGTGCTGATGACAGCAGTCTTGGGAGGCTGAGCGCTAAGCTTGGTCACAGTGGCTGAACCAGAATAAGCTGCACATCACCTCACAGTGTGGCATACAAAACTAATCTGAAAGAAACCCTAAACATGTTACGACAGAGAACAAAAAGAACCTGCCTGACAGTGAATAAAATGGCTGGTTGTGATGATAAAAGGCATTCTAAATGAGGTGTTTCATGGTTTGCTTTGGGAGCCACACGTTTGAGGAACAGAACTTGACAGGTTTCCCCTGCTGTCGCACTCCTTTGTGCTGATGACACACTGCTAAAAGTGAAGAGAATCGCTAGAGTGGATGAAGCAGGGCTAGTGTTGGTGAGGGGCGGAATGGAAGTTTCCTATGACTGAAATATGAATTATGCAATTACAAGACTAAGAAATGTGGAAAACCATCTTTGATACACTGCAAATAGAAACGGAGCACACTGAAAATGTTTGCTTTATTAGTTTATGGACAACAGCAAAGTCAATTGTACATCAACACTATTTCCTTCTAAGTTATTAAAGCTCCTGTGAGGAACTTTCAGTTGGTGTTGATTTTGGTGACCCCTGTGGACAAGAAGGTCTCTTTGCTGATTTTGTCCTGTACATGTGGAAGTAGTGTTTTCAAACTGAAAATGCCATCCTCCTCACTCAGGAGTGAAACATCAACAAAGGCTGTTATGGGGGTCATTCACTTTGTCTGGCATTGAGTTACAGGCATTAATAAAAACGTAGAAATAATCTGTCTTGATGCTGATGCTCTCGTTGGCTTTTGTAGGTCATAAAAAGTCATCAGTATTAGTTTACTCAGTTTCATAACCAGCAAAAAAGCTTCTTACATGAGCTTTAAATAAATGAGATAAATCTACCTAATAAGGATTTAAAAGTGGAATTAAAATGTTTTTTACACTGGATAGCATAGCGGTTATATCACGCACCATATGTTCAGAGGCTATAGTCCTTGAAGCAGACAGTCCTGGATTCGATCCCGAAACCTCAGCACTTTGCCGCCAATATTCCTCACTGTGTCATCCCAGTTTCCTTATTCTATCCTCTGTACTCTACAATAAAGGTATAAAAGCCCCAAAAAAGTGTCAAGATTGCACTGATTTTTGACTTTTTAATTGAAATCAAAGCAAATCAGGGAGGTCAAGCCAGATATCATTCTTGCATATATGCATCTTAAGCTGATCCTAGTTGGAATATGTAATGAAGGTAGGCTTTGTTTCAACCACTAGTTGAGATAACGACTCAGTCCGAACTCCTCTGGGAAAACAGCAGGGGGTAAAAAATTGAACAATCCTGCTTGGGTTGTCATGGTGATACCATATCCCTGGGAATTGGAGAATACACGTTCTGACCCCTGCGTCTTCCATCAGAGAAAAAGGTCACATACAGACAGACAGGCTGTTGTGAAGGTCAGCTTTACACACACAGCCCATGCATAAAGATCTCGTGTGCAATGCTCTCAACATGTGAATTCACACAAAGCCATGGATAAGCATACATGCAGCATCAGGAATGCGTAGTGCACACAAAGCTAGAATATATGAGTGAATGCCAGTTATTTCCCCACCAGGTGTATGCTACTCTTCTTGGAGCAATCATCCCTGTGAGTGGGTAGATCGACACATGGCGGAAGTGATGAGAGCATGGGGGAAGGGGGAAGACACTATCTCAGCAGTGATCAAATTCAGTCAAGAGCTGCAGTTAGTGGGCTTCTAGCCTATAACGTGATGCATTCAACCACCAAGAGCTCCGACTCCTCTCCAAAGAGGGAAAAAGACTAGCTGAGAACATGTAACGATGAGGGACTGACTGAAAATGAAGGAGAAAATAAAACTAGAGAGGAGAAATGCCTGCTCATCCTCCTTTTTTCTGAAACTGTGTGGGTGAAAGACTGAGACAGACATGCAGTGGGAGAGATGAGACATGCAGATGGATACAGACAGTAGGAGAATTGTTACAGGAGAGCTACAGCTTTCCAATTAGACTGAGGGAAGGTAATATACATCATCTGAACCTCTATAGGACGAGTTATAGAGGCCCATTTTCTGATGGAAGCCCGAGAGAGCAGAGTGAAGTAATTATTGAAATCCCTCACCATATATAATGCTAATTAGCACTTAATTGTTCCCATTGATGAAAGTCGTAACATACATTTCCATTTATAAATTCCTACTCTGCAGGTGGTCGATCTCATGTTAGCAGTAAGTGAAGAATATGAAAGTGTGTAAGTGGACTGTTTTTTTCTCTCTCAGGGACTGTATAGACATTAAAAGTAGGTGAAGAGAAGGTGAGAGAAGGGTCATTCTTTCCCCCAAATGGTAAGGTTTTCTGAATTGTTGGGGACAGGGGACACCTTACATTTTGTTTTCATGCCAGGTTTTTATCCTATTGGTAAGTTTGGTTAAAAAAAATAAAAAATCTTGGAAAACTGCAGAAAATTCATATAATTCATTCATCTGTAAAGCTGCATGGAAGAAACTAAAAGGAGATCGTGCAAGTGATCTGAGATACAGTCAGAATCAAATTAATGTCCACTCCCTATCATAAATCAGCCAAACCTGCAGATATAGATACACCTATACTTACAAAAACACTCATGCACAAACATTCTATTCTATAATGTATTTGTATTTTCTTGAAAGAAGTCATCTTTCCCTCACTCCTCAAGACTTTAGCTTTATAATATATAATGTACTGCTGAGAGTCAAATATCAGAGGAAAAGTTTCCTTCAAAAAGAAGTCATTTCTCTTTTTCTTCCTCTCAATGACCTTGTAAATCAAGCCAGGAAGGAAGTTTATCACTCAGCTTGATGTTTTCTGCCACGCCAGTGAGTTGGTTTGCGTTTTATTCACATATTTACACAGTCACAACTAAATACTATATGTGCAGCACATTATATCCCACAAAGACACACACACACCTGCACAGACACACACATTGTATGCAAACACTCTCTCAGTGTCTTTGTTGTCCATCCAGCAGCACATGTGGCTATTACAGCAGCCATTTGTCTTTGGCACTTTGCTTTATTCCCTCTCCTCCCCCACTGGAGAGCAGACAGGTTTTATAGCTCCCGGGTCCCAGGGGAACCCCAACGACACACACACACACACACACGCATAAATTCCCCAGTGCCATCCCTCTTTCATCCATATATACGTACTTCTGCATAGATGTGAATTCCAGCACACTTGAAAAGAAGCTAAATAGATGAGGGAACACAAATGGGCAGAGTGTTGAAATGTGCGTAACCATAATTTATGACTCCCGAGTGTTAGCACATGACATAATTAGATTTAGTGCAGAATTCACATTAAATGCATTGTAGCACTTATCCTTTAGATTAAATTCACTTCCTTTAATACAGTACATGCCGTGTTTTTGCATGTAATCAATCTCTAATGACATCATCCTTGCATGTCCTTGCACATGTTCCTGAGGCTGTATTGTGTTAGAAATGTGTGTGTAAAGGTGTGAACTTGTGAAACCCTCTACAGACGTGTGGATACATTTATGGCTTGTGTATATTCAAAAATAAACCTGCAAACTCTACACATGAACGCAATCATCCTCTTGTTTATTTTTGCAAAAGTATCCCTCTCTTCTTGTATTTTGTATTCTATCAACACACATTATACAGCAGGATAAGGCTTAGCAAGAACGTCTATTCAGAAATAAGCTAAGCTTTAGTCATCCTTCTCTTCTCCTCCCATCTCAGCGCTGACAGAAATAGCACTGAAATAAGCTGAACACCATTTTCACAGGAGACACAAAAGACACCCGGTAGACAGAATTTCACAAGTGATGATTCACTAAACAGCGCCTCAGTGTGTATGTGTGAACCAAAAAAAATAATGCACTGTGCACAGCAAAGGGATTACCACCGTGGAGATGCAGAAATGTGAAATATCCAGAAATAGAACCATCCAGTTGCACTTTCATGTAAAGATGAAAAACAACAATCTCCCTTTGCCTGACAGCATCACAACAACACTTCTAACTGTATCCAATTAAGCTTCATTTCTGTGTTTCCCATCTCCTCCTGTTTTCCTTTCATCCACCTTAATAATACAGAGTTAATAAGTGCAGGGCTAAGTGATCAATCCCATTTTCATCCTTAAAGATGGCACATCAGTAGGCTACATCTGCCCAAATAATCCCCCTCTGCCTCTCTCTCCTCCTTCAATCCCATAAACACACAGACGCCTTTTTGTACCCCAATGGGGGCAGGGGGGGGATTCTGTCTACATGGCAGTAGGGACTGTAACAGGATTTCTACAGGATCACAGGTCAGAGTGGGTGGTCATACCTAACTGAATAAAGAGAATACGAAAATCGAATCATCTGCAATAAAAGCTGAATTATTTCCTTATTGTGAATGATTTGCGACCTGGTATGAAAACGCTGGGAAATCACAATATCGCCATAATCGGATTTATTTAGGAAAATGAAAAATGGAGGCAGGGGGTTCACACATCCATCTATCAAGATGTCACACACATGGTGTGTCTCTTTTGTTGTTCGCACAGCTGACAGTACACAAAGACAGGGAACTCAAGTTGACAGAGAATGATCACAATGTAAACTAAAAGTCTCCCTTTCAGAATAAAACATGAGCGTTCACAGGGCATGTAGGGTAACACTTATGAGTGCCACCTACACAGTCTCATGAGGTGACTATTGCTGCAGCAGGATCAGAGACAAAGAGACAGCTTCTTACTAGGAGAGAAAATATGGCTTTCAATCACAAAAAACGCAACCACTGAGGAAATGTACCATCTCCTAATCGTGATATATTCACCTTGCTTTCGGCAAGTACTGGGAATGAGTCCCTGCGAAATCAGACAAAGTCCTGGTTTCCTGTCTGCTTTTGCCGTGCTGTGCAGCCTGTAAGGATTGATTGCTTTTGAGATGGATAATAGGAAGACAAATGTGCAGGAAATGAAAAGAGAAAATGACAACGGGAATAAGATAAATCGAGAACGAAAGACAAAGAGGAACTGGTTGGGAGATTAGTGTGATTATGAAGAACAGATTGCTACAGCCTGCAGGAGAAAATGAGAAGGCGAAAGACGTGACACGTGTGTTTATTGACTCATTGAGTCTCAGTTAAAACACACACCAACAATGATCCAGACTGAAGATAGCATAGTGGAGAGGAGAAAAGAAAGGTTGTGTGGCCATGCTGGATGCTGGTTGCACCGCATTGTTATTTGCAAAGCCCCTCCACCCACCCACCACCCTCGCTCCTGTCGCAGAGAGAAATGTTAACTCTTGCATGGCTGGTGGGGGGAAACTGTACGAGGGGACAAAGACGAAAGGAGGAGAGAGGAGTTCACTTCAGATGCAAAGCAGAGGCAGACAAAGAATTCTCCGTGGGGCCGTAAGTTGGCACATGCTCACCCAAACACACACACAGACACAGAGACGCACACAGTCAGACATAAAGCGGGCAAGGTGAGAGAGTCCAGACAAAGAGAAGCTGAGTGCAACTTTAGCCAGGCTGAGTCACTTGTGTTTATTTTAGGAAAATATGATAATAGAGAGAAATGATACTGCAGAGAGAAAGAGCGAGAGGAGGGGGTGGAGAGGAATGTTTGGGGGGAATTCTAGTGCAATGTGTGAGAGTGTGTATGCATGTGTAATGTGCAAGTGGCAAACCCCAGAGGTGAGGGGGGAGGGACTCCTGGCAGAGGATCAGTGAGAGGTGAGGAAAGAAAGAAGCAGGATGAGGCTTTTTGGGGTGGTGATGATGTGCAGAAAAAATATGGTAATGGGTGGAATGGGCTGTTTTTGCATAAAGGAAGGGGAGAGAGTGCAGGAGAGGGGCACAGACCTCCTTGAGGAAATGCTGCTCAGTTTAACACATTCTATGTGTTTATTTTGGGGAACTTGGATAACACTGAAAAAATACAAAGATACGGTGTGGAGAAGTGCCATAAAATATGAACGATGTGGAGTCACTGAATGTCTCTGTGGCCTTTTACAGCCGAGCACTCACAGTTCTGTCCTCATAAAAGGACAACTGCTGCCTGCACTTGAGTTCATTCATAGAGATGCATTCATTTGCTTAATACTGGCTGCAGCATGCTGACTGATATGATTTCAATGACCAAGCCCACAAAACACATACAAAACCTGTAAAGTCTGCAGAATCCCTCTTAAAATGACTGCTCAAATGGATGCACAAACGTCCAAAAAGTCCAAAAATGTTGGCTCCCCACAGGATAGGGAAGTGTGTGTGTGTGTGTGTGTGTGTGTGTGCATTTGTGTGTCATCAGTGGAGGCGTGCCTCTCTGTTCACCCTCTGATGTCCTGCCTGTGACTGCAGGGGAGGAGCTACAACAAGCTCATTGCCACCTTCCAGACAAAGGCAGCGTGAATTTGAGAATGTGCGTGTGCATTTGTGTTGACAGTTTTCATGCACACAAAATTCACTCACACAATTGTGTGTCTAAACTTAATTACACCTTTTGAAATCCTTTCAGATCATAACAACCATGATGTTTAATTATATTTAAAACAAAGTCTTTAGATTAGAGATTTGAGATTCCATTGCATTAAAACCAGTCGTGAACATTTAGCATACTTGTTTGTGCAAAATAAAGAGAAAAAAGAAAAACAAGTAAAATATAATAAAAACAATCTTGTAAATACTAATATACCATATGAAATTGCTATGGCATTTTTTCCTCATCTTTTTCCTTCACTTCACTTAGCTTCTGTCGTTTCCTCCTCCTCCTCCTCGTCCTCTGCTCTTCTGTCCTATTAAATGACCTTGAAGGTCGCACCGGTGCGCTACACTCATGGGCTTTGTGACAAACTGTCTTACCTGCAGAAACAACACACACATACATAACTCCTGAGCCTGAGGACTTAAACACACAAGAAAACACACACATCTACACACACACACACACACACACACACACACACACACACACACACACACACACACAGTGTTGCTGCAAGTGGTTTTCCTGGCAGAGATCTGCTGAATTGATCGCTGTTCAGACTTTGCAGAGGTCAGATGTAATGAATCAATCACACATGCATCAGCATCAGGAACAAGCCAAGGCCACGGGCTCTGCTGCCCTGCTTTGATGCCGTGTCAGCCTGCACATCAGCATGACTGCAAGGGATTGGCAAGATTTAGCAAAATGGACTGCAAGATCCATAGTTGTGGGAAGTCTATAATATGGGATCGATCATGACAATTCCAGTAAACACAAAAAAACACAAACAACCCATATCTCCCATTATCTACCCTCCATGTTGAGCAATGAAGCCAAATGCTGAACAGTTATAATACTAAAAATCCAAGAAATAAGAACTACAAACAAGTGATACACGCTAACAAAGACATAAAAACAGCACCCTGCACAGTCTCAAGGACAACCTGATCATCAGACACCAATCAATCAGGACAAGAGACAGCTGAGCGTGAAAGACATGCCCCCAATCTGCTCACCTTTATACCATTCACTCCTGTTTTCCCTCTGCACATACCCATCTAGGTAACCAAAAGGTGAAGCTGAGGACATGCACGGGAGATTTGGAAAAGAACATTAAAGTACTAATAATAAGGACTCCTTTGGATGTAAGTAAGAAGATACTTAGAATAAAGGGGGGGGAGGGACAGGCAAGTCTCATTCATGCTTTTTATGTTAAAGGACAGGTGAGGAAGGAAGAGTTTGAGCATTTAGCAAAATGTGACCAGGTTTTTTATTTGATATGTATATATACAACTAATTTTTATAAATATATTTATAAAAAATAGTTTGGCATTTTTACGGAAAAAAAAGGACAGACCTTTGTAATCTCCTTTTTTAATTTTTTTTACATACTGTACATACTTTTCATCAAATATTGAGCACACACAAATACCTTCCCAGAAATTAAACAGGGAAATGCACACTTCATATGCATATTAATTAAATAACCAAAAACAAATACAGATCCCTCCAGAGTGAATATTTTTACACCTCTCAGTACAGTGGATCATAGCAGGAGTCAAGTCTAAAGCCTGGATAATCTATATCTGATCATTAGCATCACCCACAGAGACCTGACCTGCTCCTTCCATCACACCAACCTGCTCCTCACTGTCTGACCTCACTGTCTCTCTCTCTCTCTCTCTCTCTCTCTCTCTCTCTCTCTCTCTCTCTCACAACACCTCACACTCTCCTCTAGCCTACTACTCCAATTACAGCACGAGCCTGTTATATATCACAGTTTTGTTTTGCAGAAAGAGGCTCTGAAATGACGTAACATATCTTGCAAACTGCACTTAATAGACTGCAAAAAATACAAATGATCAAGGGCACATTAAGCTGAGAATGCTAACGAACCGAATCAGAACCCAAGAGACCCAAATAAAACGACTAGAATACGTGCGTCACTTTTTAAAAACCCGATTCTGACCGCCGACACGTCGTTACATAAAACGTCTTTTCACATGAGCGTCTTACCTCTGGGTTTCTCTGATGTTAATTCAATCAACAATGCTCGGAGTTGCAAAACGAAACACACGCGCGCCTTTCCACTCTCTGGCTCTCTCTCTGGCTGATAGAAACAGTGTGAGGAGAGAGGGATGTTGCGGACAGGAGGAGGAGGAGCAGGAGGAGCGGTGCTGATGCTGCAGCCGACACCTGGCAGAGCATCCTTCTGTTCAGCCGCACGGGCCTCTCTCTATCTATCTCGCCTTTCTCTTAACACTCTCGCGCCCTCTACTGGACCATGTGGGAAATGTGATGAAAAGTCTGGCCATGCTATGAAATAAGTGGATAAATCAATAGATATAGCTGACAGAAGAGTCTGAATTTTGTAAAGCTTATTTTTATTTACAAGAGTGAAGCATGAAACATATGCAGACATGACAAAAGGCACACAAAGGACAAGCAGGGATGACTACCACATGAATAACACACAGAACACCTATATTTTGTTTAATATTTTGACTTTCAATTGTATTTTTTTCTGTGACAAATCTTTAATTGCAGGAAAAATATAATCTATGATTTGCAATAGCCCCTCAGATTCCCTAATTTTGATAATACCCGATGTCCCCAGCAGGTGGCGCCAAAGTAAAGAACTGTCACATTCAACAAATTGGTTTTCAATGTGAAATGAACACCCCAACACAAAAATAAAATAAAAAGGTCATTAATTGTCTTCTTTTTCTGTGATAAGAAGATATATTTATGGCCATTTAACACAGGCTACAGGTGTATAACTGAAAATGTACAAAAACAAAATAAAACCAAAAACAGAATGGACTCCAGAAAACAAAAACACAATCTTTACATAAAGCCATCCTAGTAGCTTTGTCTGAAGTTTTCAGTTTCAACTAATGGCTTCATGGAAAGATATCTGTATGAAAACTGCAACAAAAAAAAACGCTACTAACTTGACCGTGAGGTTTTTTACTTTCAAAAACAGACTTTGATGCCCAACAAAGATGCACTCCAAGTTAAGGACAAGACAATGACGTCCAGATTTTTCTAAGTGCAGTATTGTGCGTAAATGCAGCCTGAGGGAAATAATGATCGTCTCTTCTATGAGGAAATGTTCAGTGAGGGTAGATTAAACCACAGTGATTAATAATAAAATGAGAAACTCTTGATTTTCAGTGAGAGATTTGAATTAAAAATTAAGTTTTGTGCTTTTCCAATATTTACACATTACACCATTGAAGCAACAATAACCAAGAAAAGGGCAAAATGAGAAAAAAACAACTGAGAAACAGAAGTTTGTTTTCACAACAAAAAAACAAACACATGAAGAAGACAGTCATCAACATTGCATGGATTTCACCATTTACACTTTTATCTCTCTATTGTATGTATGTAAATACATATATGGTTAAGGTGAGATGTGACATGACTGAGATATAAACATTTATTATACCAAAACAGATTTTGAAATACAAAGGAATCCCTTTGTAATGATTCTACAAGACTAATTATGTTAATTTCATTGGGGGAAATATTCACCATCATGGATAATTATAGCTAACAAAGAGTTAAAAAATAATTGTGCTTTGACTGGGTGTGATTCATGATGATTAAAAGTAGATATAGCTTCTGCCTTGTGTTTAAAATTCAACAAGGTGAAGACATTCTTGTGTGAACGTCATCGTGAAAGGTAGTATCAGAGTATCAGACTTGAACTGCCAGAAGCAGCAGTAGAGCAGCTCATTATCACTCCAGGAATCATGTTTCTACCACAGTGAGGCATCCTGTGTCCATAGTTTTAAAAACTGACTTTTTTTAAAACGGAAAAAAAGAGCATGTCAGACACAAACAGGGTGACTTAATAAACGCCTTTTCTACAATTTACAAATAATTTACTGAGAAATATAAACAATACTTTATATACACAATCTTGATTACACATTTTGACCTCTAGACAGATTTTATTCATCAATGACAAGGTCTAAAATGATGTATGAAGGGATACAAATTGTGTTGTGCCTTTTGTTGCTGTAGAGCAAGCTGCACATACTCTAGTAAATTGCCTCAAGTGATGTCATTTGAGTAAGATGAAAACTACGATTGAAAATCGACAAAAATCTAGATTTGCGTTGTTAGAAATGGGTTATTGAATCATGAGCGAGTAAGACCCTCAGGCCCGTAAACATGATGGAGGCCAGTGGCCTGAGGTTCAATAAGCTGCAACAAGCTGTCAAAACAAACTCTCCAACTGATTGTCAACAATCAAGTTGCAATATGGGTAATGTAGGCAACAGTTAATTCATCAGTGTTTGTGTTTAATCATGAGACAGATGGTGTTAAAGGCGCAAAAGGCCTAGGCTTTAAAAAACACAGATAAGTAAAAGAAAAGAAATGTTCAAATCTGCCTGATCAAATGATTTGTAGGTTAATACCTAATTAAAAATGTTAACTTGATTCAGATTCATCGTCTGAAAGACACAGAAGTTACAATATGTAAGGGTCTGGATGATAAGAAGACATCAACAAACATTACAAAGGGAATCATTCAAATTTAGAACAAGAACATTTATCCAGAAAAAAAAAGGTTGATTTTTTTTTTTGAGGAACTGTTACATGCTTCAGATTCAAGACGCACAGCAACCAGCACTGTGAAAAAAAATCAACTTCCATCTATAGTGACAAAGTCAGACATTCATCAGCTGTAAATGTCCTCAACTAATGTTTAGCATATTTACTAAGAGCATCGGATAGTTCTTATTATAGAGTGTAATTTAGAAAATGTTCATCTAAATGTGAAAAACATGTCAAATCAGGCAACTCTTAATAACATTATTTGGGGCTTTTTCACTCCTTTATTGGGATGGCGGAGGATAGAGTAGGAAACGGGGACGAAAGGACGGGAAGGCCGTCCACTTGGATGACAATAGCTTCCGTAGAAAGGGGCGTGTGACATAACCCCTAGGTTATCCAGTGCCACAACTCTTGGTCAAATTTGACTTTGCAAATTTTGTCGTGCTTTAAAATCTTCCTGGTAAGCATTAGATCAAATCTCTATTTCAATCTCAGTAACTCAGATTCCAACAGGAGAACAGGAAACTGTATTTTTACAGCTGTTTCTGCATCATCATTTGCAGCCAAATCCATCGCTGATTATTTTCAAAACTGCTCCTTGCCAATACTGTAACACCCAGGGAGGCCAAGCTTTCCCTTTTGCAAGAAAAGCCTTGGACCTCAGATGGCATTAAAGCAATCCTTTGGACTTAATGTTTGTCTCATGCTAACTGTAAGCTATGGTTTCCTGTCAGCCGGCCAACGTTCACAGCTATCGGCCATCTAGCCTTTCCTGAAATTATATTCTTCATACAGCAAATGTGTTGCAATGTATTGTGAAAGCAGTACCTTATCAGCCTGTTGGGGATCATTTCAACATAGGTTGCACAAGAATAGGAAAAGGTTAAGCACAATCTGTATTTAACACTAACCTTTAAATCTGATTTTTCAGAATTATGTTGATATATACATGTTGTAATAGGAAGATAAATGTATTACTGTTGAACCTTCAGGCACCCAGAAAAAAGCTGTTACCACATGTGCACATTGTCCCACTGCCAGCAATGTAACCCAGACACTCTCCAGAGACGTTATTGTGACCCCTCATGAGGAGAAACAAATATTATTGTCTCCCAGAAATACTGACATGATTCATGTGTTGAGCCTGAGCTCTCCCACATCAGTTAGCCAGCGATAACGTGCCTCTGAAGCTCAAGGGCAACAAAAGAGGTGACAAACCTACAACATACTGATGTAACATGAAGGAGCATTTCAATTATAGCATCAGAAATCCTGTTGTTCTAACCAGCAGTCAAAGGACGGGGGGGAGGGGTCACAGGTTTCTGAATTTTAGGTCAAGGTTACACATTAAAACTTCCTTCAAAGAGGAGTACTGCCAGTGAGGGACTGGGAGTTGTCCTGTCAAAAATAGTCTTACGCAGACAGACTGGCGTCAGGGCAGGTTGAAATGTAAGCAGCATGTTTTAAGGCTTCCTACAAATCTCCATCGTCCTCTTCCCTGGCATCGATCCCATAGTGCAGGAAGGCCTCCTTTTCTGTTGACCTGGCCTCTGAATCATGGTCGCCTTCCATCTCTGTTTCTGGAGACGAACGGGCTATGGAGCCCTCAGCGCTGTGATGGATGCCGTAGCAGAAGTATATTACAAAACCTGGAAGAGGAGAACAAGATACAACCTTATTATTACCTTTTCAAACCTACAGTTTGTCAGATCACAAACGCTTGTTTACTGGCTTCAGTTTGCTTCTTTTGTCAAAGTTCCAAAATAACAGATATTGTCTTGAGGGCACAAGGCTATTTATTGAAGTCTGACTTATATTTGAAAGTCACCTTTTGATTGCAAGAAAATATTAGGGCCTGACCGATATGGGATTTTTGGGGCCGATACCTATATCGATATCGATATTTAAAAAATCCAATACCGATATAACGTTCGATTTCTTTCTTTGATCTATGTTTGATCTGTTTGAACACATTTATTGCATTGATCCCTCAAATGCAGTTATCAAACACTGGTGGAAAAGATATACAGTATAACGTAGACAAGATGGTCTCTCAACTGGAAAGTAGCTGTGCATGTACATTCATCACCGCTTGACATTCTGGAGAGTGATATTGCTTTTTTGTAATCCATATAGCTCACTCCTCTGGTAACAGCCAGAAAGAGAACTGATAGTATAGTTCAACAATACTTATATTAAATGCTATTTGAGTGGAGAATAAATCTAGTAATATCTGCGAAAAAATTAGCCGATAGGATAGTCACTTGATAAGCTAATATCCCCCGATATTATCGGCGGGCCGATTTATCGGTCGGGCTCTAGAAAATATTGTAAAAATATATGAGAAACTTTTTCAATAATCATAATAATTTGCTTTACAGCGTCCATGTATACATTTGGCCGCCAACTCTCAAAACTCAATGATTGATATACTGCCAAAGACATGTGTCAAAGGGTTCCTCTTTACAGCTGTGTTACATGCCACAGTGTGTGTGTGTGTGTGTGTGTGTGTGTGTGTGTGTGTGTGTGTGTCTTTCTTCCTCTCCTGTTGCTCTGCAGGTTGGTGCTCTCCCTACTGCAGCTGGTGATTGAGCCCACCTGATACCAACCAGCAATCAACGTAACAATTAAATAAAATATTGTAAAACAAAAAGTATAAGAAACTTCTTCTATAATCAAAATAATTTGCTTTACAGCGTTCATGTTACATTTGGCCGCCAACTCTCAAAACTCAACGTCAGATTTTTCACTTGATATACCACCAAAGTCATGTTTAAAAACAATTTCTCTTTTCATCTGGTTTAACACAAAATTCTGAAATAATACAGCCCCGTGAAGCTAAAAAAGCAAGCAAAAATACATTTTTAAACTAATTGCATTTGTTGAGGAGTATACGGGTGACGCCTTAGCCTAAAACTTTTTCACTTTAAGGGATCAATATCATGTCTGCATCTAAAAAGTCAGTTAAACTCCTCTGTTGACCTACCTATCGCCATCCAGATAGAAAATCGTATCCAAGTGCCTCTGTCAAGCTGCATCATCAGGTAAACATTGACGAACATGCTGATGACTGGAAGGAAAGGTAGCAGTGGAACCTAAAGAAATGGGATAGACACATAAATAAGAAGCACAGCTTAATAAAAATCTAACCTTTTGTGTTTTTGGTCCAAAATACCTAACATTTCTAGGTAACGTTTCTCCAATCAAACCTTGAAAGAAAGCTTTGTCTTGCTCTGTGGTTGCCTCCCGATCGTAAAGGTGAGAAAGAGACACGCCATGAAGATGACACTGAGGATTACGATGTTCCAAGAAGCAGTGCCACCTTGCACTGCGAGTACACTGAACGCCAGGATCAATGTTCCTGCAGAAATTCATTCATATTTTCTATTATTCTGTATATGCAGAAGTGACATGTGCAATATGGATTCAGTGAAGATATTTTAAATGATTACTCTTGGCGGTATCCTTACAGAGGTAAAAAAACAAACTCACCATTTCATTTATATTTCTTGTATTTCATCACCTACCCAGCAAGGAGGCGCAGATGTTGACAGCGAAGCCTGAATGTGCTGATGGTTCATTGTTGTCTGGGAACAGGAGGGTCTTGAAGCTGAACCTTTCCTCCACACCGGGCAGGATGCCCATACTTGGGACACTGATGCTGTCACTCAACTCCCCCTCTTCCAGGGTACTGGCCATCTCATACACCTGACTAGGCTGCTCAGGCTGGTACCTGAAAGGAAAACAAAAAACACACCATGCTCTTTTTTAATGGCACCCCAACACTTATAATAGTTGCCAGTCCCAGTGGTATGCAGTGATAAGGAGCACATATTGCAAAACTAGTGCACTGTTAATTTTTGAGTTATGCTTTCTATAGTGGCAGAGAGTCCCTATTTCCTAAAATTATCCTAGATGTTGAAGCAGAAAAGCTGCTCAAATTGTGTGCCAGCCTAGCGCTTGACCAACTTTAATATTTCAAAATTACTTTTTCCCTGACTTCTTGCCAGTGTGATTTCAGGCTCACATACATACAAAACATGAACTTTGAACACCTTGTGAAAATGCTGACCTGAGTACGAGGACACATGCAGCCACCAGTGTGTAAGCCAACAGCGTTCCTATTGACATCAGGTCCACCAGGTCCTTCAGGTCGAACAGAAATGCCATGATAGCTTTAGAAAGCAAGACAAAGAAAGGAGAGTTGAACACACAGCTTTTGTGTCATCATAGCAACCTCTGTGAATATGAAACAATATTAACAGAAGACTTTTTATAGTTTATAACAGTCCTCTGACACTCCATATGTCTGCAGGTTAAATGTCTATTTATATCCCTAGATGCATAAGTGGGTCAAAAATGTAGTTGTTATCATTTCATAATCCAGGTATTCCTCAAAAACATGTTTCTTATATCATCTCAGTAACACTGCTTCTGCTTAATACTATTTTTTTCAAAGCATTTTTATCAGCAGCAGATTCCAGCATGGCAGTAGACTTTTTGTGAAGAGATAACACCCAAGTTAATCAGAGGTAGGAATTTATAAAAACATTGGATTGCTAACCAGATCTGCTACAACACCACCATATTCTTTAGCATATTAAGCTAGCTAACATGCTAACTGATACCTATTTTAACAAACAAAGCATTGGGATGCTCAACTCAAAAAATCCTCAAAGGTAACCAGTTCTAACTCAAAAAGAACACTACAGGGGTGCTGATGGCCTAGTGGTAGCAGAGAACACTCCAGCAGAAAACATCAGCACTCACTAAAAAGTTTCAAACGTTTAATAATTAAGATAAACTGAAGCTAATTTATTATTTTATTTGTGTAACATCAGCGATGTAGACTATCAGCATGCTAGCAGGTCTTATGTAGCTTCATGCTGACATTTGGTTTAAATCACTTCTGGTTAGTGTACAGCCTCTATGAGCTGCTAGCATGTCTGTAGACTTTTGTGTCCTGATTACAACCTTACACTGCTACAACCCTTTGAAGATGACACATTTTCTACACTGAAGTTAGTGTCATTTTTTAAGTGTCTACTGAGACATTCTCAAATCAAATCAAAGCCTCAACCAATCAAATAACCCAGACCCATTCTTTCTGTATGCTTCCTAATTTTAACAATCCCTATTCATCTTACCAGACATAACCCCGGCGGTCACAGTGGACGTTATGGGGGATTTCCTCTCGCTGACACGGGCCAGGAAGGAGAAGAGCAGGCCATCCCGAGCCATGGCAAAGATGATTCGGGGGAGAGGGAACATGGAACCCAACAGACTTGGGAAGGCGTGGGTAGGAAAACACCAGATTGGGATGAAAGTTGTTGGGAGTAGGGTAGGGGACACAGGGAACATAAGGATTGAAAGAGGTCAGTAGGGAAGAAAGAGGAAGGATTAGCAAAAGGACACTAATACAGTTGGCAAGACAGAAGGTGTGGATTTGGGTTGGAGGACTACAATTGGGGACAAAACTGGCTGCCCTACACTCGCAGGGGAACGATAATTAATGAAATATACTCTTAGGCTGGCATGCAAACTTTCCTTCCCTTAAAAAGCAAATATTTGGTGCACCACATGCTGTTACTCTCCTTTCTGAAGTGAAAACATCTTGTTACTTCAGCATGCAGTTTAGTTTGGTATTTTAGACCTTATTAACACACCAAGATGTAGGTAGAAAACCCTCTTTAGTTCAGTAAACACAAACTGTACCCACTGGCAAATGTTAGAAGAATTATAAAGTGTAACCTTGACTTTCTGAACAAAGACACCTGACCATGTAAGACAGGATAAGAAACAGTTAGAGATGTGCTTTTCATGCTGGAGGGCTGTTTTCTGGCAGGTTCATTTAAAACACAACTAAAATAAGTTCATATATACAGGCAACCTGGCACAGCTCAGCCCAGCAGCATGAAAAGCGGCCTCAGTGACCATGGATGCTGTTTTGAAACATGCGTGTTAGTGTCTCACCTGCCCCTATGCCAGCGGTGAGGGTTGCAGTTATTGGGGTTTTGCTGCGGGGGCTGATCCCGGCCATAAACTTGAAAAGCAGCCCATCCTCAGCCATAGCCCAGATCACACGGGGTATAGGGAACATAGCACCCAGCAGGCTACCAGGGGGGGAAGACCAGGATATATAGTATCCAAACTTACACCCACAAGAATGCCGTGAAATATTAGTTAAGAGAGAGACACCAGCTCACAAATACAAGGAACATCACACAGTAAACATAAAGCAACATTTACAGAACACAATATATGCTTTAAATTGTGCTTGACATATGAACAATAGTGGTGAGAAGGAAGATGTTTACACAGCTGTTCACACCCATTAACCTGACCTTATAAGAATATTGAGTCATATTGAAGTCATAGTCATAAAGAATCAGCACAATGAAGAACTTCAAATACCGCCTTTGGTAACCATGTACAATGTGTGTTTATATTAAAACTGTAGCTTGCTGTGGCCTTCGGTGACATGAGGTCGTCTTACATAATCTCATGCTTACACTGAAGGTCCCATATATTCTAAGTAGTGCTCTTATTTTTAGATGAGGGCTCAAATGCCCTCTGAAGTCAAATATACACTCAAATAGTCCCACACACATACAAACAGAAACGTCTATAAGTGTATGTGTCCCAATGTTTATCACAAAAAAGGACTTCAGTAAATGAGCATGCACTTACAGTATATCTAATGGCAAAAAAAATGAAGCTGTGTGTTACTGCTTACCTAGTGGACAGAGCACACAGAGAGCCTACAGCAACAGCATATTTGGCTCCTCCCCAACCCACATAGTTGAATGCTACAGGCAGAGGGCTGTTGTTGTCCAGCAGGTAGTATGGCATCATGAGGGTGAGGGCAGCAGAAACACCAAAGTAGGCTACAAAGCAGATGAGCAGTGAAGATACGATGCCAATAGGGATGGCTCTCTGGGGGTTCTTCACCTCTTCACCTAGGATGTGGAGAGTGAACAGAGACAGTGAACGGGGGTTAAAAGTCGTTTCTTACTTCACTTATCTTAAAACAAGCTTTTGTGGCACTAAGAAGTTTAGAACACATTTTTACACTTGCTGTACCTAAAATAATCCTGTAAAAATAAACTAGACATGGGTCTTTAAAATGTACACACTGTTTATTTATACATAAATTATTACATCAGTCAAAAAACAATCCTTCAATTTGGCTTCATATTTCAAAGTTTTGAGCAGATCCTGAATTGTACAGACCAGTCAGTCTAGTAAGCATATAAAACTGGGCAAACAGACGCAAAACTAGGCAAACTTTTTGTGGTGTGTTTTGCAACAAATTGAACAAGGAGTTTATTTTTCCTGTGCACCCACAAGACCTAAAAAACCAAACCATTCAGCTACAGGTGATTACGCAACACAGCTGCTCAGTCAAACACTCACGTCCTGTTCTGCAGTGAAATCACATTGCAACGATGGAGCGCGCTTGACGCTGTCTGGATCTTTTTTACACCACTTATCATGACAGGCAACAGAGACTGATTGGCCCACAATATTGAAGGGAATGGGGTCATAAGCACGACAGCGGTATCAGTTATGAGGGCGTATGTGTGCCTATGTCAGCATATGTGTGTGTGTGTGTGTGGGGGGGGGATTATGGCCTCATACCAATTTAACTCTAGGTTAGCAAGAACACACACACTCAAACACACAGGGACAGATGATATAATGGCTGCGGGGCAGGCTGAGTGTGTGTGTGTGACAGACAAGCCCCTACAAGCTATACTCAAGCAATCATTCAGGGTTAAAGTCCCACCAGCCAATTAGAATTCAGGAAAAAGAGGGGTGGGAAAAGCCAGGGGGCCCTGAGGAAGGCTTGCTAAAGAAACTTTCCTTTTATTTCAGCCAAGACAGCTTGAATCGATTACATAGAACTACATGCATCTAGACACTCAACCAGTCACAGGTGCAAATCTACACAGTGAAGAAAAACTTAAAGGAACAACCAAACCTCATATCATGATTTGCACCCCTAACCTGCATTACAGTGCTTGGCGTTCTGCCAAGAGAAAAATTAGGCCAAGTGCATTAAACTGCCCTGCCCCTCTTATGTAACACTCGTGGAAGTTTAGACAAGCTCAGGATTGAAATGGTTCCAGCTGCTGATTCTGTTACAACCCCCCCTCCCCAAAACTTAAACATACCCATGAGGCAGTGGGAAGGAGACATATGTAGGCATAGAACAGGGCAAACAGAGTAAGTGTTTTATTAGAACTGACCTGTGGTGGCGATGCAGTCAAATCCGACAAAGGCGTAGAAGCAGGTAGCAGCTCCCGACAGGACGCCTGAGAAACCAAAGGGCATGAAGCCACCCACCCCTAAACTCTCTTTGGTTGGCAGGATGTCTGTCAGACTGAAGACAAAAAACACCCAAAAATATAGAATGGATTTTTCACTTTGAAGGGTCGGTCTACCTAAAGGTCAGAAGTAGTTCCCCAAAATATAGTATGTCACTGAGTACTGAAACACAATGAAATAAGATAACCAAACATCTTCCATTAGTGAAAAAGTCAAGTGTTTAATGCCATGTTCTTACTTGAGACTGGAGTCACTGGTATGATTGGCATGTAGGATCTCTTCAGGGTCAATCTGCCAGTTCTTTATAGTACCTTTGACCAGGCCAGAGATCACCATGAACAACAGCACTAGGACGTTGATACAGGTAAAGACCTTGTTCACTATGGCTGACTCTTTGACTCCAAATGCCAACAGACCTTAGAAACAAAGAAGACAAAGAAAGAAAGAAAAAAAACAAAAAACATTTGTCAGAAAAGAAAGAATAATATAAGATATATAAGTCAATAGAGAGACAGAAAGAAGGAAGTTTCCCTACCAGTGAGGGTGATTATGATAAAAACAGCGAACACATCAGGGTATTCTGCTAAGACACCCGGTGCATTCATGTACATGTACTCTCTGCTGAACATCTCTATGCGCTTTCCTACCAACTCATCGAAGGTAGCGCTCCATGCCCGGGCCACACTGGAGGTACCTAAGATAAAGAAAACCAGTCTAAGTACAAGTAACATGGTCTATTTCCAGTATTAACACCAAGCTTTTAGTTCTGTTTTTTAATGTACAGGAAACATAGTTTACCAATGATATAGGAGAGGATGAGGTTCCATCCAGTGATGAAGGCCCAGAGTTCACCTACAGTCACATAGGAGTAAAGGTAAGCTGAGCCTGTCTTGGGAACGCGAGCTCCAAACTCTGCATAGCATAGACCAGCCATCACTGAGGCGAGGGCTGCTATCAGGAAAGACAGAACAATAGCAGGACCTATGGGGGACAACAGTAGCGTATGATTAGAAGCTTTATAATATAGGCCATGGGATATATTCTAACCATATACAGTAATTTTAACTCACCAGAGTTCTCACGTGCAACAGCACCAGCCAGCACATAGACGCCAGCACCAAGTGTGCTGCCCACGCCAAGTGCCACCAGGTCAAAAGTGTTAAGGCATCGGGACAGACGGGAGTCCTCTGAGTTACAGTCCACCACCTTCACCCTCAGCAACTGCTTCCCAAATCCCAGAAGACACTGCAGTGCCATGGATCTCGGTCTGACCTCAGGAAGGGGAGGGGGAGAACGTCTGGGGTTCTAAGGTCACAGGGGAGAGGGGGAGAGGTCACAGACACCCTAATGGGAGGCAAAGGAGAGGCAAAATGAGGGACAGTGATATTAAGTTTCTGGCGCTTATAGTTGACTCCAGTCACTTCAAATCAGTGCAGAACTTTTTGTTCTCAGTCTTGGCGATAACTGGAGTCGCGTCAGCTCTGTCCTGTAGCAACTGACAGATTAATCAATTGGCCGATATCATCTGCACTGTGATATCGGTAACAGCTTATATGGCTACTATAATGCAGCGATATGAAAACTTTATTCACAGATCATTGTATGCAAAAATCAATGTTCAGGGTTAATTAGAAATGTTTTAATCTCTTTTGTTTGCGTAGCTGAGTACACTTGTGCTTTATAGTTATCAAAACTCTCAGCACTGTGCAGTGCCATACTTTTTTTTGTCATTCTCAAACTTTTACTGTATTGGCAGCTTTATCCATAATAGGTGAATTCTTCATCTCTTAAGTCTGTATCAGTATCATCCTCAAAACTCCAACGAACATTACTGTCCATTTGACTTAGATGTCTGAATCATCCAAACTAAGAAGTCTCAAAACTATGTTGAACACAAATACACAGAGTGGTTCAGTGCTACATTCATTTGCTGAATGGGGTTCACTTGTCCTTGACAAACTTTTAGTAAGTAGAACAGTTTCCTTGGGTGTTGCATAACTCAACCGAAATCCACAATGTGTGACTGCCAGCCAAGAAACCAAGGGCCTATAGGGATCATCCATCTTATTCATGTCACAGACATTTGTTACATAACACAACTCACAGGAGAGGAGGCAGGGCCCTCGAACAGACTGTTCAGTACCAACAAAGAGAATCATAACTCATGACACAGAAACACTCTCTTGAAGCAGGCCGTGGAGACTCATCACTGTGTTGAGGATACTCCCACACACAGCAGAGGAAACAAACCTACCAGTGTTAGCCCCCCCCCCCGCTGAGGGTCATACAGTACTAACAAGAAAATACACCACTTTTTCTGTGCTCAGAGTAAACAGGAAACAAATAAAATTGGGTGTTGCATGTTCACAAACAAAGATGAGAAGGAACATAGTTTAAGCTGTCTCTTCCCTCTGGAGGTCAAACAGAGTCGTCTTGTTATTGCTGAGAAGAGTCTTTGGGTCAGTAGTCTGTCCAATATCTCGTGAACATTCCCCACAGCTGAGCTCATATACTAAGAGGGAATACTTGATATTTGGAAGGGAAAAGACTAGGCAGAGACAGGGAATTAGGGGAAAAAAAGAGGGGAGGGGCTTCGTTTTTTTTTTTTTTTATTATTTTCACATGTCCGAAATAAACTTCAAAACTCAAACTCAAACAATATCTGCTTGACTTGTATGGCAGAGGTCCAGTCGTATCGTCCATAGCAGAGAAACTGAGAACTGAGTGAATACCATACAGAAACAATTAACACTGTGACCCATTTCCACAATGGTATCTCTCCAGAACCCACTAACACGGGGTCATGTAGGCAGTGCCACAGTCAAGTCGCACCTAATGGAAACTTCCACATGATGGTAAGCTAGGCCAATGACCTTGCAGACACTCTTTCCTTCAAGAAAACATTCAGGCTCAGATACAAGTTTCCAACCAGGCCAGTGTCAGATCACACTCACAGCACTCCACTGGCTAAACAGAGTGACAATGGGGCAGTCACAACAACAACTGGAGTTTTCTCACAGTTGGGTAGGCCACAGCCAGGAAACACATTAAAAGATATATCAATTATTAAGAAGTAGCCTAAACCCTGAGACGAAGGAGCTTCCACAAGAAACTATTCCAACATGCACCATACTGTCTACATAATGGAAAAGGAATAACAACACCTTCAGAACACATTAAATCAAGTCTCTCCTGCTTGTAGCTGCCATCTAGTGTCGTAGAGGTCACTATTGTTTAGACAGCGTCATTAATCATGAATGGTGTTGCATGTCCGCAGTGAAGCTCACTGGATGTTCTTCAGATATGATGAGGAAAGAATTACACATGTGCATGCTCTCCATTGGTATGCTATTGTTGTGCTGCTGACCATCATCAGCCTACAGTGTGATAATGAGCCTTTTAGTTACAGAGGCAACAATCAGTCCAATAACTGACCATTAGATTGACAGAAAACTCATCTGCAACGCTCAATACTTTGTGTTTTTTTTAAAGAAAAATAAGGAAAATATGCTCGATCCGATGTCTAAAATCGGATTAATTATTCTTAAATGATATGAGAATATTGAATATATGTTGTCCCTATGAGATGATCATACCCAATTAAAACATGATGTGGAAAGCAACCGCCACAAGTTTTGCTTTGCACATCTGACCTGATCAGTGAATGTAACTGTGCTAATGAAGTCCATAAATATGAATAAATAATTATTTAAAATTATTATAAAAATATGTCTTCCATGCTTCTGTTCAAAACAAGCTGTAATGAAAAAAGCGATTGGAGAAATTGTCTAACATATTACTGGCTGAACCCATGGCTTTTTTTAGTATTCATTTATTAGTATAGTTAATAGCTGGATAAATAAAAAGCTGATTATAAGTGAAAATAATATTCAAATATCTTTGAGCAATCATAAAGCGCTTACAGGAATGAACAGACACACACACACACACACACACACGCACACACACACACACGCACACGCACGCACACACGCTCGCCAAAACAGCAGAAAGTGGCTACATGAACCACTTGACCCTGATCCGACCTGGGCACACAGGTTATGCAACAATTAGGAAGACACATTTTCTCTAAATACAGCTCTTCAAACAAAAAATGAGGATTTTAACAGAAGGAAACCTGACGATTTGAAACAACCACGTGTTTGCAAATGGACGCATGGTGAAATACACTGTTAGTGTTGCTTAATACAATGTCAATGCTACAGCTCAAAGTCAAATTGGTAACAACCTGTTGCCTCATGGCAAAGTCAGAAAATGGAGTACTTACTTGAATCCACCTGCAGACACCTGTTGCTGCAAGCGTGATGTTTTACAAAACCTAAGACAGATACAGAGATTAAAAGATGGATTTCTTTTTCTTCAAGCTTGCTGTGAAAAGAGCAGTGTGTTTGACGGCCGCTGCTCCGAAATAGAATCTGGAGGAATCACATGGCTCGGCTATTCCAAGCAGCACACTCGCATGCACACACAAGCACGGTCAAAATATAGCAGACCGTTGGCTGACTGTGACAAGTTCAATAAATTTATTTATATAGTATTAACCCTGGATGACATTAAAGTCTTACGTAATCACAGATAAGCAGCTGCATCCACTTAAAAAGTCATAGTGACCCAGTTAATCTGCAAAAGCAGCAAAGAATGTACCCAAGCAAACTCTGGGATGTGGCTGTAACATTATATTAACTAATGAATGCAGTTTTTGGACTTTAATTTAATGATTTGGTTTATTTGTAGGCTACAGTAATAAGGGAGGGATGAAAGTTTTAGAAATCTTGCAAAATATAGGCTTTATAAATTACAACCCCTTCTTAACTTAATGCACACCACCGTGGGTTTAAAAATGATTTGGCCGAGAACAGTACAGATGAGATGTGAAGAAAGCAAAGGCAGTGCTCTTCAGTGGGAGGGAGTGGATGATCAGGAAAAGGGGGTGTGATCCTTAGAACCAATGAAATTAGACCATAAATATTACACTATTTGACATTTAAGCCCCCTTCAATATTAACTGTACTGATATGGCAGTAACTTAATGAAGAGCTAAATGAGTTCCCTTCAGCAATACTTATTTTTCCACCCTCGTATCATGACGTATGCATTTCATTCTACATTCTCAACATACCTGATAGAAAAGGCAATGAAAGCCCTGCAAAAAGCTTTGGTTCTCTGGATTTTTTTTTTATTGAGCTGCACTGCATAATGTCAGCAGAATAAAAAGAAACACAAGGTATGCTGATTTACTGTTTGTAGATTGCTCTACTGTTTTGGAGTCATTTAGTGCAGCTATAAGCAAATACAATCATCGGGTATCCTGCTGACTGTGTTTACTGAGGAGGAAGAATGGTCAGCAACATTGGAGGGTTTAGCGCTATTTGTTGACAATTCCCATCTGTTCCTATTCCATGCTTCATTATGGACACATGATGCCACCCAGATCTTATCACTTGGTCTGTGTAAACAGAGCGATGTGTTGCTGTTTGACAGCAACCTTGATGATGACAGTTTTGAGCTGACCTCACTAGACACCATGAACTTGGCAAGCATGGAGATTTGAGCAGTGTCAGAAAGTGACTTTGTGAGCAGCAGTGACACCGATTCCTCGGGAAAAAAATTAAACAGTAATGAGAAATTCAATGCGGAAAAAAAACTCACCAGGTGATTAATTTTCCATAAAGGAGTATCAACGATCAACTTTAGTTAACAAAACCCTTACTCAGGTGTTATTTATAAGCACTGGCACTGATATTTCTCAGAAAGATATTTCTCAGAATCTGTTAGAAAAACGTATCACTTCTGCAGGAATGCACAGTTTGGGTATTATTATAATTGCTTAACATCTTAATAACCCCTTGATTAATATTTTGTACACAATGCAGACTATTTATGCATATGCAATCCCTTAGGCAACCTTTTAAACACTTTTTGGGCAAATTTAAATTTAAAAAAACACCACATGTGACTGGTTTCCATTGGTAAACAAAAGCTACACTGTTCAGAGAAAATTGAAATCTATGCTGGTATTACTAGGAATATAGGCAGCCTTATGGGAAGCATAACTCAGACGGGAGCTGCAGTGACAAAGAAATTTGAAGCCTTAGCATGGTAAAGCCTCCCCCAGAACCTCAGTGTACCTGGAAAGCTTCCATGCACAGCCTTCAGTGCATTTGTATAGGCTACATACATCACTGCAGTCAGCAGCTCGACTCACTAGTGACCCACTTTCAGAGCAGCTAAAGTTAGACCCCGACTGGAACTGGTCCGACCTGTTGCCCCTGAGATCTGGAAAGGTCAAGTTATGTCTCTGAATCATTCTTAAAATATGGTCAGATTTTAAATGTCAAAATGTAGTCAGTGGGTTGTATTGCTGCTTTCAAGTCAAAGTTGACTGAATCTGGTTGACTTAAATCCAGCCGATGTGAAACTATCCATCAGACTAGATAAACTGAGATTTCATAACCCCTATGATTTTCACTGTTCCTGTTCAATGTGTGTTTTACTAATATGGATGACACTTTGATTTTTTTCAGAGGAGGAAATAACACCTCTCTCTTCACTAGAAGTGGTACTTAATATAACACAACACTGTTGCCAAACCATCACATGTATAGCCATATGGTATCAGTTCTTTTATGACAAATTCATCTTTAAAACATTGACATCTAAAATGCTGGTTTGTGAGATTGTAAACAATGCAACGCTGCAGCAGGGGAATCCTTCACTCCTGGCATTTGGATGTTTTTCCTCATGTTTTTTCCCTCACTATATTAATGTTATATTCTTTAACTTAAGGCCACTGTAAATGCGTACTTCTGATTTGCTACACGTCCTGCATGCCTGTGTCTACAATGTGAGAACACTTGCTGCTTTCACTCCAGTCGAGACAACAGCCACACACTTCCTCACATCAACAGCGACAGCCCAAAGCAAGCATCCAAGGAATCACTTCTCTCATATCACAGGAGAATTGTTGCGGACTGTGCTATACTATACTAAAATCGTTTTTAAACTCTATATCGGGTACAAGGCGCAAGAAAATGAAATCATACAACTCAATGATATTTCGTCTACTTGTTTCAGAAGCGTTACAGCAGCACTAACTAAGGAGGAGTTAAAATGGGGTCTGAACTAATGCAACATGCGGTTAACAGCACGGGGGCTTACACTACTGTGTCTACGCACCCATTCAACTTTACGCACGGAAATGCTTTCCCAGACAAGAGCTCTAGCGCGCGTGAGTAACCTCAAAACCAAGTAGCCTAGGGTGCAGATTCATGGAAGCTTTTAATTACTCATTACATAATCATTTTTATGCATGTGGTTGTGTAGCACAAAATGTAATATTGTATGAATAGTTATTTACCTTGTAAGCCCTGCGGGAGCGCATTAATCAGAGATCCCAAAGAGGAAAAATGTCGAAGGGAGGTCCAAAAAGTGGATAATTGTAAAGAAAGTGAACGGCGGTCGACAAAGTTTGGAAAAGTCTGTCTTTGCAGGTAGTGAAGGGGAATTTAAGGTTTCGGGTTGCTCGGTTGAACGTGCTCAGTTGGGAGGAGGGGATACAGAAGCAAACAAGCAGCCCCGCCTGCTCATTAACATGAAGAGTTACGCAAACGCAATCAAGCCCGAAGATGAAATCGTGCCAATCCCCCAAATGAGCCAAATTGACGAATCCAGCACAATTCACTAACATGTATTCACACTTACAGCATTGTCATGAAATATGCGATTTACAAATACTTAGCAAAACTTTCTTAATAAAGGGCAAATACTTTGCTGCATGCCTGAAGAAAATTCCTGTCGAAAAGAAATCGAGCTTCCAGAGGAAAAAACAAAACAGTGATGTGATTATTTAAATAAATGTGGAAACTATACTTCATTTTTAGGATATTAGGTATCACTTTTGGAATATCTCTCTGTTCTGGTCAGAATATGCAAACTACAAAGCAAGAAAACCATCCCATGATGTGGTTTCCAATTAATTACAAGACACAATATTCAAATTGTTATTTTATTGACAGGCAAATAAAATACCAAAACAAGATTCTTACAAATCTGAATACAAAGCTCTCTTCTCTGGTGAAGTCATCGGGTGAGTCCGTGGGTGGCAGAGGAGAAATGAAGGATTGAGTGGGTAATTGAAGAACAATCATACCAGCAGTCCCACAGTACACCTAGAGAGAGCGCCTTGTCAGACTGTGAGGGACATTTTGGCCAAGTTCTTTTGACACATACCAATGAGGAAAGTATGTGAGGGAAATAAAAGGTGGTGAAGCATTTTTTTTTTTTTACACAAAGTTTCATAGTATGAATTTTGTGACATTTTCCAAAAAGATGCCAGTAATCCATGTCGACAGTTGTTTACCTTTAATAAATAATGCATTAAAACACTGCTAGCATGCAGTAAAACTGAGCGATATTTTAGAGCTTGCAGTACAGGGCCTCATTTCAGCCTCAGTCTTTAGTTGATGAGTGTGTGAGAACACCTTTCTATACACTATTCACAATAATTACACCTAGGTTTCTTCTTTTCAGCGTATATATAAAGACTGCTGAGTTTTCCAAGAATCCTTTTTTGTGATCCTATGGTTTCACATGTGCTGATCACGATGTAGGATTGGTAAAAAGTTTGCTTTTCCTATATCCTCCTTTATGACTTTGCTTCCAAAAGTTGCTTGATGTCCTTGACGCCATGCTCTGCTGCCACGGTGACGATGTGGTCCAGGGCGTTCATGTGGCCCAACATCTTAACGAGCTCTTTAATTTGGTCCCTGTTAGCAGATAAGGGATATATTAGAACGCAGTGTGGAGAGGACGTACTGCATAACACAGATTAAAGTTACATTTTTAAAGAGGTCATCTAAGAACATCAGTTAGTAAATTGTTACGCAATATGACAAAACAGCCCAAACAGAAAATTCATCCATCTCAATGAAACGTCCTTAACATCCCAGTAGATGGAGCTATAACTTTATTCAAGTCCCCCGATTGTGTAAGCAAGTTCGCTACATCCTCAGATGTATCAAGTCTAGAAAAGCCTCTTACTTGACCGTGCGTCGCTCCACATCAGAAACACCCAAAGTGCCGCGGTGCAATGAGTTGGCCAGGTGGGTGACGTAGCGACAGAATGGCTCCAACTGCGGTAACGTCTGCTGGCTCTTCAGCCCAGAAAACCAGTGCAAGGGCAAACACTCCACCACCTGAAGAAGGCAGAGGAAGAGAAAAAGAGGGAGTGAAAACCGGCTCTTTTTTTCTGAGCAGCTGCGTTATTTCAAGTCAAGGCTCACGGCACAGAGGTGGAGAGCAGCCAATCACAGTGACATGGCCCAGGAGGCTTGTATTTTAAAACACAAGAACCTCTTATCAATTGTCAGATGCAGGAAAAGAGAAAGTTTCCACTGCTCAGGTGGCTACAATAAACCCATATTTATTTTTAGACACTGTTGGCACATTATGTACTGGACATACAGCACAACATCTGAACAGTAGTCAGAGGTGGGTAGACACAGTTTGGGATTAGAAATGTGGAGAGTTCTTAGAGATGATGTTTCTTCTTCTTCTTGCAACCCATTTTGAAGTCAGACTTGACAATGAATTGCTCTGCTCTTTACAATAATGATAGAATGATAGTGTTTTTAGAAACACCACTAAGGGAAGAGTGGATCTGAAAAGGCTCCCATGCAAACCAGATGTTAATACAGTTTGGAGGTGATAAAATGGCCCTCATGTAATCTATGCCTCTTTTCAAATCTTAAACATGACACGTCCTCTGTGTTGGGGAGAAAAGGAACACAACTGTATAATTCAATGGTTCATGTTCCAGCTCTACGTACTTCACAAGACAATAGATTCTAATCCCATCTAAACAACAGACGGCTGTGTTTTGTTTCATGATGAGGAATGGATGTCACAGGATACACATTTGCAAAAACTGTCAAATAAAGCCCTTACTATCTCCGTACACATTAACACAACAACAGAGTCTTCATTCATATGACTAGTATTTACAGTATATGTATGGACCTACCTTCTGGCACTTGAGAACATTGTCCTCACACATGTCTGTGGTCTGCAGAGCAGAGAGGATGTATCTGTTCAGAGTGCTGTCCAGAGCAAGATCCCTCAGACAGGAAGTGGACAGGATACCATCCCACTGCAGGATGTTGCCCAGCAGCTGTTCATAAAGAGTAAGACAAAGATCAACTCCTTTCTATATGTAATGGGAACTAAACTGGACACAAGTTCAGCATTAATCAGTGTCTGAAGGGTTTCATTCTTTTAAAAGCTATTTTTCTCCTTGCAACAGTTTTACACGTACCTTCACACAGGACCAGAACTGCCTCTCATAGAACAAGTACGGTCCGCTGTTCTTGTTCTCCAACACGCTGAACAAAAGCGAGATAGATTTTTGACCACTTAGAAAACTTCGTCATGCAGAAACAGAAACTGGACAGCCTGCAGTATTGACTTTTATGTCACTTACTTTTTGGGGTAAAGTGGAAGGAAGATATCTTCATCCAGAGTCCGCCTGGCCCTCAAGACAACAGTTTTCAAAAGCTCCTGGTAGACAAAGAATGGAAAAAGATGATGGTTTCTGACAACAAGCGCTGAAGTTTTCTATTACTTGCAGAAAATATTATTATTTGTATGCATGTAATAAGACAGAGGACGTACCTGCGTGTATCTGTTGTCCCCATGCAGCACAGTGGGGTAACCTTTCATTAATCTGTGAATGAAGCCCACCAGACTGGCAGTCTGACTGCTGGACAGCGGGTCCCACACTTGCTCTGCCAAGACTGACACACAACCACATACAAACCAGAAATATAGATAAAATACACATGGCATGTTTTGTGCTGACCTGCATCGTTAGGCCAAGCACATCTTAGTATGCTAGATGCAGCTGTTAATGTTGCTCTACCTGTCAGTTTGGAGAGGATGACCTTCTCCACAATAGCAGGCAGCAAGCTGATATCTCCGTCTCCACTCTGCAAAGTGCTGTGCTCCTCGAAGCCGTAAAACAGCAGAGACTCGAACCAGAGCATGTACTCGAAATTTGCACAATTCGCCTGGAGAGGAAACGAAAGAACAAATGGCTTTCAGAATACAACCCTCTCATTAAAAACCATTACACTCCAAACAAATACTTTACCTACCCCCAGAGGGTTCCATGTGATCAGCTGCAGACGCACTAAAGGGTTAAAGAGTTTGGGCAGACAGAGGCCTATGTAAGCATCTCTGTAGCAGTCCGCATAGTCTCTCCTCCACACTTCGAAATGGGATTTGATGCAGTCCAGAGAATGAAAGTCCTCCACAGCATCCTCGAACACTTTCTTACATTCCCTGGAGATACGATCTGGATGAAAACAAAGGTTCATGGTTAGCACATCTGGTATGCAAGCATTTCTTACATCGATCAACCAGTTTTCCAAATCTCTGTATTATGGGAGTCTGAACAACATGGCGCACCTCTCTCCATGTTGAAGCTTGTTACGTCGGTAGAGGTTTCCTCATCATCAGATGACAAGCCTTCTTTATGCTCCGCTCTCTTTCCATTCTGCTCTCTTGCTTGCCGTCGCCGAGTTCTGCACCCAACAACAAGCACACAGCCAGTCAATAAAAACCAAGGACAGCATTTCTTTAACTGTGTACCAACACAGTATTTAAATAAATATGAACTGAGGATCTCCTGCAGCAATAAAACATTATTTACAAAGTCAACTACAATTACAAAAGTATGTCCATGACCAAAAAACTACCGGGAAAATAAGAGTGTGCATCTTAAGCTTACAAAACATCACAAAAAATTAAGCCTACAAATCCGTAAGAGTGAATGAGCAACATACCGCCGTGCTTCTCTTTCTGCTATCCTCCTTTGACGACTGTGCTCCTGGTAAGCTGTTCGGTCTCGACCAAATGAATCTAGACTAGGAGCCATGACAGCTTTATCTGCAAGAGACAGGAGCCATATAAGAACCAGTAAAGAAAACCAGAGACGACCTATTACCTTATTCTGGGCATTAAACATCTTATACAACAGCAGGAGGATTTGAAATTGTTAGCATTGGAAATTAACTAATTAATTACTGGTAATCCAAAATGCCCAAAAATACTAATAAAGTAATTTAAAAGCTGAGATAAGCAGAAAGACATTAACAAGCTAAAATA
The DNA here is from genome assembly GCA_020745685.1 of Tautogolabrus adspersus. Lineage (NCBI taxonomy): Eukaryota > Metazoa > Chordata > Actinopteri > Labriformes > Labridae > Tautogolabrus > Tautogolabrus adspersus. The sequence goes on from CM036546.1 coordinate 21,703,192, forward strand.
TTGATCTAAGCCTTCGTGTCTAATAAACAGAAATGAGATATGTTTGTAAAAATAGTTTTGGTTCCATTCATTCTCTAGGCACTTACCTTGCTGCGACCCCCCTCATGTTACAGTGAAACTGACAGGTGATAAGTCACTTTCAAGGGTTTTATCTTTACTTAGTGACTCATTGATGGAGCCGAGTTACAAGCACCCAGCTGTCTGTCAGACTCAGCCGCTAAAGAGCAGCCGATAACACATTTGTCATGTACATGCTCGCTCGCTCAAAATCACACCTGAATTCAGCTTCATCTCAAACATTCGGGAGTTAAGGGGGATAGTGGGACACAAGACTGTGAGCACTCACACGCACACACAAACAAACACTCGTAACCAAAGAACTAACGAGGCTGTTCAAATAAATCATAAAAACCTTCAAGATGGACTGACTTGAAAGGCTTGCAAACTCCGACGATTCATCTTTAATATCATCCTGTCTTCTCTGGACAAGTCGTGAGGCCCGTTGCCTTAGTAACTGGTGCATGGCAGCCTCCAGCTCCAGGACAGCAGGCACCTGAAAGATATGATGCCTTCTGTGACCTCTGACACAAACAAAAGCGGGGCTCCGGCTCACAGGGTTGTCTCGCTGGAGGAACAAGATGAGCATGACGGACAAAACAACACTGGAACCAAGATATTGCTAGAGCTGGGTAAAAAAAACAACAACTACGTAACGATGATGAGAAAATCACGTTTGTTTGGTGATATTATTGAGCACTGAGGACATTATTATTATTCAGCCAATTTTTTAAGCTGACAATATAAAGAAAGTTAATTAAATAGAGAGTCCAATGTATTTAATTGTGAAGTTAATTACATTTTTAAAAAATCATTAAGGCTATTACCCAACATTGACAATATTTAGTTCCAGTCTTGGTGTCTATCCACACTAAATGATACTGAGAATGTGGATTAGTTTCCATCACAGAGTTGTGTGCACTGAGAGTCACCTATCAGGGTTCAAACAAACATTAGTGTGGAGGCGTGTTGTCAGCTGAGAGTATTCGATTTGTTCCATGTCGTTGCTGCTCTGCTGCTGCAGGATCAAGACTGAATTATTCTGATAGGACATGCATATTAAGTAGCAATAGTTTAAAAATGATTGATTTACACCACTATATTGGGTTCTTGTCCTGCTCAAACTGATTTATAAACAGCTTTAGTTGATTAATATAGGAATAATGAAAAGTGTGGATTCCTTTGAAAATGGCTGTGAATGCAACAGAAGCTGATCACCTTAAAGAACAAGCACTTTCTTTTCTTAGTTGAAAATTCTAATTGTAAAAGTACGTCATGATAAGAGATAAAAAGAGTTGGGAGTAGAATAATAGCAATGACATCAAATGGGAAGTATACGGGGTGTGACTTATAGTCACATAGAAAACTCGCTTAATGCAAGAAGAAAAGTAGCTGCTTTAATTAACTGCTGAATCAAAACAATAGCAATAGTCTCCACTTCAAATGCTTCATAATAAAGGTTTCTTAAGAGATTCTATCTCTTAAAATCCACATCAAGTAGTCAGTCATCACAAAGACACAGAACAGAACACAGCTAATCAGACAGCAGATCTTTTCTCCCTTACCTTTTCACTGAAACACTCAAGCAAGTCTCCAACATACCCTCGCATCTCTTGCAAGAATTTATATTGTTCTGCATTGTCATTGGCCGAGCCCTCCAGATGCTGTATGCTGCTCTCAGAGGCAGCCAGGTCTTCTTCGATCTGTTTGAAGCGCTTGGCGTTTGCGTTGTGGCCTGCATGCATTTGGCTGAGCCTACACACACATGACATACAGGGAGAGACAGTGAGAATGACTTGGATGGAACTGAGGAACAGCAAAACTAGTTGAATCAAAATGACTGACATACAACTTTAAGTTCAACCATCCGTACACACAGAGATATTATGAAAACTGTGCTACAATAAGGAACTCCAGCAGAAACATGAGTTGTCAGGGGACTAATAGGACCACTCTCAGTCCCATATACAGTCTCTCTGGTCATTGAGTTGTTGGTAACTCTGTTAGGTCTGCAGGACCACAGCACACAGACATGGCAGCACCTGAGCTCAAGACTGATATTGCTGCAGTCTTTGACTGAACCTACCTATCCTGCAGGCGTTTCTTTACCAGATCAATCGATACCGGGGTTAGATCACTAAAAGGGACCCCGTAGTGAACAGAGCCATTGTCTGCTCGGCCCGTCGGTTTGCAGGTCTGTGGAGCCACGGTGCTGTAGGTAAACGGCATACTGTAGGAGGCGCCATAGGGCTGGCTCTCGTAGCTGTTCTGGTAGTAGACTGTGTTGTCCTCTGGCTGACTGCTTTGGACCTATACAGCCCAAAAAAAAGGAACACATTGCACTTTTAATTATAACTGGGCTTGTGATAAGCTAAAGACAAAAAAAGCAGAAAAATTAAAGCACAGAAAGGGTAAGCAAACACAAACGGCCAAGATGGATCACTGTGGTCATATTTAAATCTGGACAGATCGCAGATCATCTGATCTAACAAACGATTAGATCATATTGGAGTATATTGGGGTATTTTGACATAATTAACTGTCAGGAGTCAAACAAGAAGGCAAAATATTTAAATGCTGTTTTGACAATTAGGTACAGCTTACCTGAGGTATGCTGATTCCTTTCCTGATCTGCTCCTGCTCCCAGCGGCTCACCTCCTCATCCTGACCTGTATCCAGTGCCTCGTCATCACTACCCTCAATACCTGCACATGTGAAAGGGACGTTCACATGTTAGAGACGAGTGTTTTGACAACAGCAGAATGTTACCTGAGGTCAGTAAGTGCACTACTTTCTCACGGTACCTATCTCTTCGGCGATCTTTTGTCTCTGGCTTTTGTTCTTGACTCCGCTGAAGCTTATCCTCTTCTCTTCGTCATCTTCGTCTTCACTGGCATCTTGATCTTCTCCTCCCAGGCGTTTTTTGGGAGTCTCCGTCTCTACCAGAGGAGCGTCACCGCCGAGCTCTCTGGCCAGTTGTCGGCGCTTTCTGGCAGCATGAATAAATGCTGCATCAGGGATCTCACCTAGTGGAGAGAAACAGCACTCTAAATACTTATCTAATTGTTGGTCAAAATACCAAGTTGTCTTTCAGGTTTGGATCTGTACACGGCTTAGAGCACCAATTACTCTTGGTACAAAGTTAATTCTCAGATTAGCAGCAGAATATAAAAGAACATGCTCATATTTCCATATTTATACAAAACTATAAGTACAGAGCCATTCACAAGAGCAGGAGCTGGCTGTTTACAAGAGTGATTATTTAATCACAGATTGTAGTAACAACTCTGAACAAGCATATACATCTAAACTTGATTGTATAATACCTGGTTTCAGGCTCCCGAGGGAAGAGAGCGTATTGAACGATGTTGCAGCATTGTTGCTCTTCGTTACTTGGCCTTGTGCCTGGCCACCTTGACTCCTCGCCTCTTCCTCCTGCTCATCAGCACTGTCCACCTCCATTTCTTCCTCCCCATGTTCACTACCTGCTCTGCTGGTAACTTCCTCTTTGATGGAAAGTGAAGAATGAATTGGAGCATCTGGAAAATGGGACACAGTTAGACATAAATCAAGAGAAAAACACGTGTTGCAAACATTTCAATGAAAAGTGGCCATTCGTTCCTCAGATCTACCTCCATTTTCTGGCACAACTTCATATTCTACCTCCAATCTACAAGCAATTGCTCTGATAAAAATCTGATGTCGCAGTGAAGTGCATTTTAGAAAAATAATGGTTATGAGAACTGATTTTATTCTGTGCAATGTTAAAAATCAAACATTGCAGCTAAAACGTCAGCTCGGCAAGTGAAGGTATTCCCATGCTGCTAATGTGACAGTAAGTAAGTAAGTAAAGTTTATTTATATAGCACCTTTCAAGAGCAGATGTCACAAAGTGCTTTACAATCAAACAAAAAAAAAACAAAAAAACAAAAAACAAAAAAAAAAACAGATAATACAAAACAATTTCATAAAAAACAAGTACAGACAGATTTAAACAAAAGCAAGTCTGAACAGATGAGTCTTCAGCTGCTTTTTAAAAGTGTCCACAGAGGTCAAGGCTCTCAGTTCTGGGGGAAGACAGTTCCAGAGTTTAGGAGCCACAACCTCAAAGGCACAGTCCCCTTTGGTTTTTTTTCCTTGTGCGAGGAACAACTAGCAGACCCTGGTCAGAGGACCTCAGGGACCTGCTTGTGTTATAAGGCCTCAGCAACTCAGCAACATAAGCTGGAGCTTGACCATGCAAGGCTTTAAACACAATAATAAGAACTTTGAACTGGATTCTAGAACTGACGGGGAGCCAGTGTAACGACCTAAGGATAGGTGTCACATGAGACCGTCTGGATGATCCTGTCAACAGCTTAGCAGCAGCATTCTGGACCACTTGTAGGCGGTTCACAGAAGTGACACTAAGACATGTGAACAGCGAATTACAATAGTCAAGCCTTGATGAAACAAAAACATGAACAATCATCTCCAGCTCAGCTCTGGACACGACAGGTCTGAGTTTCGCTATATTCCTTAGATGATAAAAGGATGAGCCGACCAAACTGTTCACATGCTGGTCTAGACTCAGAGCCTGACCCATTTGGACCCCTAAATTACGCAGGGCAGGTTTAACAGTAGAGGAAAGGAAACCAAGACATTTCTTCACCTCTGGAACAACATGCTCAGGAGCAGAGATGAGAACCTCTGTCTTATCAGTGTTCAGCACAGATGACGGACAGTGACTGGGAACAGTAAGCTTTCTCACCTGACTTGTTGTCTTGTTTGACACTTCCAGACTTCTCCAAGTCCTCTTTGTATTCTTTCTTCAGCTGCTTGACAATCTTCTTGCTGTGAGTGGATTTCTTCACTCGAAACACCTCGGATCCCTCTGTTTACAAACAGGCCATGCAAGTGAAAGTCAGTGTTGAGTCGAATTAACCATGCACGTGATCATCATTCACAAGTGAGTTGACATTGCAAAGGTAAAAAAAGAGATTACATGTATACAGAGGCTTCAGTCGTTATAAAAACACTTTCACCAACACAAGCTGCGTACAAGGGGTTACATCAATACTTAAAGCCGTCAAGACAAACACGTTTATACTAGCTACCGTCAGCCGGCTAGCTAACTTAGCATTGGATACTAAATTACCTTCATCATCGACGAAACTCAACAAACTGGCTTTCGTTGGTCCCGGCACCGTGACGTTGACTGTTTCTTTGCTTTTCTTCTCTTTCTTCACAACTCTCAGAGCAGTCACATTAGCCAGGAAGCCATTACTGTGAACGTTTTCCGTGCCGCCTGGTGCTCCGGCAGCGCCGTTATTAGACGACTCCATGAACGGGATTTCGCCCCCGATAGGCCCGAACAGTGTCGGCGCCAGCTGCGGCTGACGAGGATCCTCCTGTTCATCCTCGTCGGACTCATTTCTCCGTCGAAAGTTAGCTCGTTTCGCCTTCTTAAACATTATGTTTATCTGCTAATTGCATCACTGCCTGCACAGACGTAAGAAACCCTTAAAATCGCACTTGAAGCTAAAGGAAATTATCCCCACAATCCCGGTCAGCCATTTTCTGTCAGATATTGCATTTCTTCTTCGTTTTCAAAGTTAGCGGTGTGGCTCATGCGTCACCGGCACATTATTGCCCCCTACTGGTAAAACTGATAAGCTACAATCACGTCAATTACATGGACTAAATGACTAAATAGCCTCAATAAATGCGAAGCAAAAGCAAACAATCGTGTAAGGTTATTAACAAAATCTAAATTAGGGTGACATAATTTGCTAAGACAGTAAAGAATGAGTCTACATATCAAAAACACTGCTTTGTCAAGTCGGCTAGGGCAGGGGTGCCCAAACTTTTCAGCTCCCGACCCCCAAAATAAGGATTACGGAGACTGACGACCCCCACTGTCCCTGAAGGTGGTTAAAGTAGATAACACACTAATAGGCCAATCCAAACACTAGTAACACATAAGAACACACACATGCATACAACATCCTCATTTTTTTTAAATTAAAAAAAAATATATTCATTTGTTTTAAGAAAGGCCATGACGTCAATGGCCCTGTGGATCAGTTTATTGAGTCTGTTGGAACATCCTCAGCATCATCAGACAGTTAATTGTCCAAATAAACTCCCTGGTACTTGTAATCCTCCACAGATGTCCACGGTTTAGATTTGAGTTGATGTGTAGGTAAGCTAAATTAAGTTACTGTATTTTATGAAAAACAAATGCCCCCTTGGAATATTTACCAGCCCCCTCAGTCATTTTATCCTGGCGCCAGGCCTGTCTTTCACTAACCTGTCGAAACCAGCATCTTAGTACAACAGTCTGGAGAAGGATCTATTTGTATTACACCTTGTTGCCGCAGTATGTATGGTGGCATGTTTAACACATTATGGACAATTTAAGAGCTGAGAGGAGCGTATGTCTCTCATCATGGAAACAGGTAATGTGCATTCTAGACGTGGCCAGGTCCTTTAATAAATGCCAGACATGTAAGCTGCAGTTAGTGAGGGTCATTATACAGAGCCATTACTTGACACGCTGTTTAGTATGGTGTGGCAGTGATAATAACTGCTGAAATTAAAGTGTCACTGTAGATGAAGCTGAAGTGATATGTTGTGATTAATTAACATCAAGATGACTTTTTGCCCTTAAAATGATAATTGGAGATAATATCTCCCCATTAACAGTAGCATTTAGGATTTAATGTCCCAGGGTGCCTTTTTTCTCTTTAGACACATCTGTAATGAAAGAATGTAATGTATTATCCTGTTGTGATGAAATAAGAAGTGAAAGTATCCTGGAACCAATCAAAACGTACTGACAATGATACTGGTAAGCACTTCCTTGATGGAGTTACTGCACAACCAAGAGCAAAGGCTGGGGTATAAATGAGTAGTGCTGGAAAGTCAAGAATGTAATGTATGTGGGCATGGACGTTCATCTATTTGGTTATATTGCTGCTCCTCCTCACACTATTCTAATAAGAACATTTTGCTATCCATAACCATATAATAATCATAAATAAAATATTGGACTTTACAATAACCTCATTAGTTCTTTTGTTCTTGAATATACATCTGTCAAAAAGCAGAACATATTGGGACAAACCAATTATAGTTTAACAGCTCAGGAGATAGAAGGGGCCGACCACTTGTCAGATAATTGTGGGTTTGATTCCTGGCTAAGCAGTGCCCATGTTGTAGTGTCCTTGAGTTAGAAACGGAACCCCAAATTGCTCCCATAAAGATTCCTAAAATGTGTGAGTGTGTGCTCAAACACTTTTAAGATAAGGATGAGCCTTGTGGTCCTGAATGTAAGAATAAGTCTGTAGTTTGGATGAGTATTGTAAAGTGTTTCAAGTGTTTCTGAAAAACACAATCTCTCTTTCACTCTCTCAAAATATTTATATATTTATTTTATATATATATAGCGTTTGTGTGTGTGTGTGTGTGTGTGTGTGTGCGTGTGTGTGTGTGTGTGTGTGTGTGTGTGTGTGTGTGTGTGTGTGTGTGTGTGTGCGTGTGTGTGTGTGTGTGCGTGTGTGTCTGGGTGTGTGTGTGTGTGTGTGTGTGTGTGTGTGTGTGTGTGCGTGTGTGTGCGTCTGTGTGTGTGTGTGTGTGTGGTTTCTATTTACTCTCACTATAATTCTTAATCCAAAGTTACAATGCTTGATTTTTTCCTCCTCTAAAATACCACTCTGTTCATTGTGGTTCATTCTGTTAATGACAATACACATTTAAGTAAATAAATAATTAAAGTCATTTAAAAAAACAACGTGCAATTTGTTAATGTAAAAAAAAAAAATATTAGAATATGTTAAAGGGAACGACACATATTATTCATCTTTAGAAAGATCACTAAATAGTTGATCAGTTTTGTTCCTTTTTGGGTACTTATAAGCTTGGAAGTTGTATTCTTTGCTCTAAGTTTTAGAAAAAAATTGTTGATATTTTTTAATTTACAATACATTACCCTGAAAGTGCTTTATTGTCACTAACAGTTAGGCTCACTCATCACCATCAGCCTTGTCTTGGTCCCAAAAGGAACAACTCAAAGATACAGACATCGTCATTATCTTTTGCTCATGCAGGAGCATGACATTCACTCTAAACGCCTCTTGGGGGCACTGTATCCCCTTGCAAGTGAGAAGCAGCTTCTTATTTGTGGCCAAGATATCTCATAGTTCACTCATGTATAAATGCTAATGAAATACAATGACATTTCCTGATCTGGAGAATGTATCTGCAATAAGCCAACATGAATATAGATGACATCAATACTGCTCCTCAAAGGTTCATAAGGCTCATCAAATCACCCCCATCATCGCTCAGCGGAGGTTGTTGCTATGTGACCATTTCAGGTGATTATTTGTATAAGAAAAGCAATGTGATTTGTTTGTGATGTATATCATTGTGTGTTTGGTTGTTGTGCGCCCATGTGTGTGCAGCGAAGCGTGGTAAAAGGGGAGCAGAGTAGGTGGGTAATGTCTCTGTGCTGTGAGTAGTGCAGCTGGAGTGATGCCACTTTAAATACTCCCCGCAGGATACAGTAAGTGCAGAAGCAAAGTTATAGGAGCCGAGGTTTCATCTGCACTAATGGAACAAACATCAGAGGTTTAATAACCCGACTTATTAAATGCACAGTGTGCGTGTCAAGAGGTAATGAAGATGGAATGAGAATTTAAAAAAGAAGGAGGCGCTGTAATTGAAGGACAAGAGGAGCTACACCTTCAACCTCTTACTGAAGACCTCCATTAATGTAAGGCTATTTATATTAGTTTAAACAAAATTGATATGTCAGACTTAATCCAAGAACAGACATCATATTTGCATCGTAACCTTTGAGCTTGTGCTTTCATACGCGAGCATGTTTTTATAAGAGGGGCTACATTTTCTCAGGAAGACAAAAATCTAATTCAAGAATTAGCTCTTGATCGTTCCACTGCTCTTAGGTAGTATCATGCTTTGTAGACATGAGATTAATGGTTTGATTCAAGCACTCGTACAAAACTCAACTAACTAATTATACTTATATCTAACAAGGGATCAGGATTTACTGAGGTATATCTTTGTATTCTTTATGCTAAAAGAATACATTATTTCTTCTCCAGTTGAGGAGGAACAACAAGCGCATGTGCTCAACTGGCTAAATAGGAAATTCTTACTATTGTGAGCACTGTATGACATTTTCTGACACTTTCCGTGTGCGCTTCATGTATCGACAACAGCTAAATGTGTTCACCCTGACTTTATGCGAAGCTTTTTTCCTGCCAGCTCCCAAGTAAAGTGTTGGTGTGAAGTTGAGTCAATGCCCCAGGATGAGGTGCATTCCCGTCGAGTGTGTGAGTCCGTACGGGCGTTCCCACTGTCCAATCATCAAGTGAGTGAGGGCATTTTACAATGCTATGCGCATATTTTGTGAGTTAGCATTTCTGCAGACTTTCCTGTGGGACTTACCCAGAGTTCATTGCACACTTGGTAACATAAAGAATGTGACTGACCAGCCCCCTACTAAATGTAAAAAAAAAAGATGGTTTATTGAAATAGAAGTCAAAAAAGTCAAAAACAAAATATAAAAGTGTGAAAGAAATTAGCATGAGCATGACGGGAAACTCCATAAAGATGTTTGTCACAACATGAAGTCAGTCGCTTTTGATTCTTTATTCCACATTTGTGGAGTTGTTTGTGTTTTTCAGTTCTCACAAAGGAGACACATTAATAAAGATCAGTTTTTTTAATAGAAAATCTTGTCTAATACATGTTGTAATACTGTGTCCCATTCCTCATTACCATACCATCTCAAGCCCTCACAGACTCACGCTCTCCAGCACTGCATTACTGACATCATTTTAAGTCTAGAGGATTCACTGCTTAGGCTGTAGGGTGGAGGTTTAGTTTGGGTCTATGTGTGAACACAGCAGGTCATAGTCAGAAACATTTACTCTGAGCGAGTGTTCATGTTTAGAAGAATTTCTCTTCTTTACACTCTTTACTTGTCATTTCAGTTGTCTGTACTTTTCCCCCCCACTGTTGTATACATATTGCAGAAACATCCTCATACATGTTATAGTGACAGACACAGTCACCTTTATGGAAGAGTCCTCCTCATGCACATGCTATTCAGACGTTGTCCTCACATAAACCAAACAGAGTATTTTAAGTTGTGAGAGCGCATCCGATACTGACAATCTCATGTTGTGAGGATCATTCTACAATTCACTTAGCAGACGCTCTTATCCAAAGCGACGTACATCAGAGTGTAAGTACAACACAAGCAAGGATCTAGAAAAGAGGAAACAATGTCAGTAAGTGTAAACAAACAGCTTTAAGTCCAATTGGACACAAAGGTGCTGACAGGCATTGCACAGAGGCAAAGCACAACATTGACGGCTGTTCTTGAGAGCTTCAATCAGCATAGAAACCATCTTAAAAATCGTCGTTATCAAACAAAACCATCATCATCATCAATAATATCAAAACCATCGTCATCATCATCATTTAGGTCGTAGGTATTCATGAAAGAGCTGGGTCTTTAGGATCATGTGTGAAAGTCTCTGAATGTCCTGAAGTTGTCTGGAAAATAAATGTAAAGAGCTGTACAGTCACTAAGGGGAAATCTACTGTAGTAATCATCTGCTTATAGGGGACACAAGCTGCTGGAGCCAAAAATCCAGAAGCTCCGACAATAAACAAGACACGTGGAAAAGACACGTGCAAAATGACAGAAGGGAAAGGGATTCAAAGAGAAGATTAAGACGATGATTAGATCTCTTGATATCTGGTTAATGTGTTTTTGTGCATGTTCAATATGCTCCTTTTGACTGTGCGTGCCATGTTTGTGTTTTGGATGTGTGCTGATTACAGTGCAGATGTGTAGGTGTTAGATATGTTTGTGAATACTGCAGTGACCTCCAACTGCCTCCTTCACGCATTAGAATAAAAATTGACACAACCCGTTACGCACTTTTCTTTCTAATCCCCCCTTTCTTTCCCTTCCCTTCGGCTGCAAACCCTGCCGCCCCCATTTTTCAGTTGATGCTTTTCCCATCTCTAAAGTGAGACAGTTGTTTTTTTCTGTTGGGAAGAGTTTCAGGAGTGCAGATTGAGAAGTGGCAAAGACTGAAAGTAAAAAAAAAAAGAAAAAAGCACAGAGGGGAAAGTTGTCTCAAACTACTGTGTCAGCAACAACATCTTCCTCTCCTCCTCCTCCACCTCCTCCACCTCCTCCTCTCATCTATCACTCAGGGTAACATCAAAGCCTAATCACCAGGAGACTTCGCCATATTACACACCCTGTCCATGCATAGAAACTTTATCAGGACTTTTAGTTTACACACACACACACACACACACACACACACACACACACACACACACACACACACACACACACACACACACACACACACACACACACACACACACAAACATCTCCTCCTGCTTTGCATACATGCATATCAAACACCGTCCCTCTTTAGAAAACTTCACTCCACCTTAGCACACCCTGCTCTGTGACCTGGGAGAAACAGAAATGTGCTTCCAGAAAGTGCTTCGAGAACTTCCTCGCAGCACCTGTGACTGAAGCATATGGAGGCTAAAGTTGACATGGGGGAGTTGGAGGAGATGATGTGCCTGATTAAAGAGAACAGAGAGAGAAAATGATGATATTTAAACCCACTTTGAAGCCTCAAACGTGTAAATAAATGATGCACTCTTGAAGACTCGCGAAAAGGCTGCGGCTCCTACACCTGCGGCTCCAAGCTTAAATATTCATTTCCTGTCACAGTCTCACACTTGAGTGACTATATAGCTTTTAAGGATGTGCGTGTGTGTGTGCGTGCAAAGAGATGTTACTATCTTAAGGAGAGAAGAGAGGAGAATTAAGGATTTATTTTCTCCTTAATGATCTACTCAAACACCCTCAAAAAGGCCCTCATCAGCGGACAGCGCAGCAGAAAAACGCCCTCGCCGCTTCTCTTCTGCTCCCTTACTGTTCTTTCATCCCTGCAATGCTCATAATGGTCCCAAGATTAGTGCTGGATGTGTTAACTAAACTTCTCATTTGGCAGAGAGGGGAGGGGAGGGCGAGGAGAGTCTTGTTTGAGAGAATCAATGCAGGAAAAAATGAAAAGAGAGAATTTTCAATGCGGATGTTTAGAAGATGAAAGGGGAGCTAATTCAGAGAGGAATTTTCAAAAACATTTTTTTAGTATAAACTAAAGTAATAAGGGTGCCATTGTGCCCATTTGCAAACATTTAGAAACATTCTGGGTAGCAGATGTTCCCACTTGAAGATGGCCAAACAGAGCACTGAAGAAATGTCATAAGAAAGTTGCGATAATTACAGACAAAGTATTCAAACAAAATTTACCACATTTTTCTGTGATTGACAATCTGTGACGAGTTTGACTGTTTAAAAAAACACTTGACTACAGCTTAGTAAGTACACGCACTCCTCCACTCTACTCTCCATCACTGTCTGCTGATTAATCATTGTATCTGACTGCTCATTAGACCGTCTCTTTTAAAACTACTTGACCTTGCATCGACTTTTATCCTCTCCTCTCCCCGTTTTACTTTTCTTTCCACCGATTTCCCTCTCTTCTCCGTCTCTTCATTTCCAAGCCGGCATATGTTTCAGACACTCCTTCGGGGGCTTTTCTCCTCTTCCGTCAGCCTGAATACAGATTTTTCAGCACCTTGATTTCAGAGTAATTACATGGGGATAAATGATGACTCTCCCTGAATGTGTTTCCCCTCTCACTCTCTCTCTCACTCCTTTTGTCAGCCCATCAGGAAGAGGACCGGGGGGGCACGGCAATCACTCACTACCACTCTGCAGGTGGGACTCACAATCTCCCAAAAGTTTACACGAGAAGACAAAAGTCTTTTTTCTCTCTCCTTGATTTCACAGCAATTACACGAGAATAACTCTCCATGAATACTACCCCACTTCTTTCCTGTCAAGCTGACAGGATCAGGACCTGCGGCACAGCAATCACTCGCTGGTGCTCTGCAGGAGGGAGTTACAGTCTTTACAGTGTTTACATGTTAAATCTTTTTTTTTTCCAGCGCTGTATTTTTTTCAAAACTTTTATGTTAGAGGGGGCTTTGGCTGAGCAAGCTTCCTCATTTCAGCCTCACAATGTGTCACACTCATACAGTTATAAAGATTCCGGCCAGGGAGTTGCTGGGGGCAGATGCATTCTGCTGTTTGCCACCCAGACGCTCCACTGGAACAACTGCGGATTGCTCATGTGTACTTCAATAACAGCTGTAGAGGGACAGCTCATTTACGCCTGACCCAGATTTTCTCACCTGCTTCTAAGTCTCAGTCCTGAAATCGTACTTTCTTAATAAGCTTTGGGGCTCTTTTCTTGGTATGTGGCATCCTAAAAATGGGGTTAAAAAAGAGAACTTCTTAATAAAATCTGGTGTGCGCCTGTGAACATGCAAAGAATATTAATGTTAGGACATCCTCTACAGCCCTTTGACTTGGGATTACCTGTTTGGGATTCCTTCCACTTCTCGAAAGTACCTTTTGTTCTTCAAGACCAAAAGCTATGTGAAGTGTATCAGTGAAGAGCATCAAAAATCCAACCTGATCTTATGTTTGATATCCAGCAGGTTAACAATAACAACTTGGGATTCTGTGCAGATATAGGACATCTGTGAGTGATGTATTTGGCTCTGGGTGGAGGGAGGGGGGGAAAGGAGTCCTTTGAGGGGAGCAATGAATTCAGAAAACAAATACCAGGCTCTTTGTAATGTCTCTTCTCAGGGACACATCCAAGCCCCACCGGGGATGGAAGCCCACTGCCGCCCCAGCAGAAGGCCTCACACCAGGGCCTTGATTTAATCATTGCCCAGCAAGGGGAGAGGCCAAGCAGGCAACAAAGCTGCCCTCCAACCCTCCATCCCCCTGCCATCGATGCTCCCCGTAGGTTGACCCAGGAGAGGCCATCCCTAGCCCTCCACCCCTCCGCACGGGGCGTTTGAAGATGAGAGGGAGCTGGGTGTGAGGGGAGGCACGGCCGAGAGGAGGAGAGGTAGATGAAACCCCCGGTTGTTCCCTTTGAACTGCTAATCACTGTGTTTAAAGCTGACCTCGCTTCCTGGCTCTCTTTTCTGTGTTTGGCTCATTAAAATATGTACGCTTATAAAGGGGCCAGATGGGAGTTCACCACGGACCACAATCCCTACCTCTCTACAAGTCAAACGTGCACATCTCATTTTCTCCCCCAAAGATGAAACAACAGGGTGAGAATTGCATGAGTCATTGGTACTCAGATGTGAGATTTGTAAATATTTTACTTCTTCAGTTGCTATTTTGTCCATTCATACTGTATTACTAACTGACCTGCATCCCTCAGTCTTCTACTGATAAGGGACAGAGCCAGGGTTTTTTGACTATAGGGTGGATAAACTGGGGCACTTACATATGCGGGGGTGGCATGAAGTTTATGTGCACATACACAAATTAATAGAATTTATTTACCCTTTCCTTTAATCTCCACTAATCACTTCTACTTTTACATGAAAGTATCTGAAAGTTGTAATCTAAAACAAACAAGATGTGTGTTCAAAGTCAAAATTTAAAGGGTCAACAAAAAAAATGCAACACTGAAATGTAAAGAAAGCTTCTAGCCTGTTGCAACTCAGCCCAACTATTGGATTTGAACACAAGTCACACCTCTAACAAGGCAAATAGCCAGTCATAAGCTGTTTTCACATATGCACTCCGGAAAATATCTAGATAATTTCGGGAGGACTGCTCCGGAGATTCTCCCGACCTGGCTGTTCACATATGATCCCCACAGCTGGAGACTATCCCTGTTGTTTTAAATGGCTGGTTAGGACCCAACACAATACTTGTGCAACACACCATCCACATTAAGAATGCTCATATGGTAGATTTATAACTTGACGATCAGATGATAAAACATAGTTCAAGTGTAGACCTAATCTGAGATGCATTCTGATGCCACTTGTAAACTGCAATCTATGTCTACCACTGGATCTTGATCCATGAAGATACCAGGTCAAAACAAACCAGCATAGACCACAGGGAGAAGGAGGGTGGGGCACGGAAGGAGGGCATTACGAGGCAGAGGGTAGAAGGAGAGTAGGATAGCAGCAGATCAATCAATCATCGCTCCTGTTGGTTTATATTGACTCTGCAGTCCCACTGGGCTTCCACGCTCAATGTGCTTTCAGGCATTTTGCGAGGGTCGATGAAGGAGCGTGCCTGGCTTAACACTCACCTTTTATAGCCACACATGCATTTGTGTTGCGTTAATATATTCGATGTTTTTTATGACGAGGGCGGAGAACTGTTGTCATAAGTGTTTGTCATGTTAAAGTGCGACGAGTGGTCTATGATAACTGAGTAATGTTTTAGAAATAAGTATCAACTTATTCATGCCACAGTGAAGGGCATAAGACATGGCACTCACTGATGATTGTCGTTTTTTTAAAGTTCACCTTGCAACCAAGCTGCATCGGGACCAATGGAAACCTTCCAAAAATAAATCAATGAATAAATAAGAGATCATAAATGTTTTCTATGTCACACAGAAAAAAAACTATCTGTTGGACCTATCAGCACACACTGATGTAAATCATATTCTCTGCTGCAATAGATTGATTTTATTAGTGACTGTGCTCTTTTGTGTAAATGAAAATCTAGATTACAGCCTGTCCTAACAGCACACAACGCAAGCGCGCTAGTGAGAAAACCAACGTTTTTACCCCGACGTCCCGTTCCTGTTTTCCTCTCTGTCGCTCGCGTAGATGGACGAGGAATGAGGGAGGGGGCTCTACAAGGCACTGTCACTCACTTTTATCGCTCAATAGTGCTTGTTAGCTTGTATTATAAAGTGGAAATGGTGGTGCATTAATAATATCCATATTCATGCTTGAAATGTTGAGCTTTGACTTCTGTCAACACCAGAGAAAAACTCTGAGTGCTCTGATTTGAGTCAACAGCTCATCAATACAAAGCCCCACACTTCAGTTTGTCTACATACAATACTAAAGCACTAGATATTATAAT
The DNA here is from genome assembly GCA_020745685.1 of Tautogolabrus adspersus. Classification (NCBI taxonomy): domain Eukaryota; kingdom Metazoa; phylum Chordata; class Actinopteri; order Labriformes; family Labridae; genus Tautogolabrus; species Tautogolabrus adspersus. Next base: position 21,719,303 of record CM036546.1, read on the forward strand.
GTTTGGAAGGGGAATCCAAACAGAGCAAAGAAGAAAGTATTTAACGGATGCAGTGTGGACAGTGAACTTTCGATGCTGCAGGATGCGACTCGATATCCAACGCTAGCTTGCTGTTTGGAGACGGTGTTATTTGAAAAAAAAAAAAAAATACCTGGCTGGTCATCAATCATCTAAATGATGTGAAGCCCTGGACACATACTGACAGGCTGCAAGTGATGGATGATTGACACTCGATGATTACCTGAGGTGAGGGGCGTTTCCGGTCCTCATGGTGAACCTCTCCAGGGGATTTTACCTCATTGGTTCAGATTGGAAGATTACCTGAGGTGGTATGCGAGGAAATAAACATTTACACTCAATTAATCAGAGTCAGCTGTTGAAAATGATCAACCGTGTCTTTCCCTCCTGAGTGGATACATTTGACAACAACAAAGGTGTCTTTTTTTAGATTACATTATTAACAGTTAATCCTAAGTGAGCGTGTAATAGATTAAGTCTAAATGTAGAAGTCAGAAATACACTCTGAATGAAAGGCTGCATAATTCCTGAATTCTGAAAAGCTAAATCCATCTAAATGGGATATTAGCAAGGGTGCTGTGAAAAGATGGAATAGCAAAGCATGAGGTGTTACTATTTGCACTTCATGTTTTGTGCACACATCTGTTGCTGGCAGCCATTGCAAAAATGTTCACAGTACAATTTTTGACATTTGACTCAAATTAATTGAACATGTTTTAGATTAATTTCCCTCCTTAGTTAAGCACAAGATGTTCCAGGATGAATACATTTGATTATAGCGCCTTACTAACAGATCCTGAATCAAACGTATTCAGTTAGGTAATGTGAACATAAGCACTTTACACACATGCACCAAATTCCTGAAAATGTCCAAGATTTTTCAGGGGGGAAATGCATGTGTGAACACAAACAACCACATTTATCAACATGACTTTTTCCTGCCACCACCCTAATAACATTTCTGCAATGACTCAGGGTGAGCTAGCGTGTGAACACAGCAGGTAGCATTCAGGAAACACAAATATTATTAATATTATCATATACTGAAAAGGGATTTTACAGTAAAGGGGGAAAAATTCCAACAGCTTTCACGGTTGAGAGGGATAGAGGGACAATGCAAGTAAGACGTTATATCCTGCTTCTGGTTCCCGACCGGTGCAATATTTATGCACATATTGAAGCTGCTTCATACGCTCTTCAGCATGTTCTTGTCACACTTTTAAATGTTTACAATACACATAGCATTATAATAAAGGAAAACAAATGTCAGTATAGCATCTGACCCTGTTGCTTCAGTTTAAATATTCTGTAAAATGGATCTTTGAAGCTTTGATTTACTGCAATCACTATCAGACACATTTTAGAGTTCTGACAATCAATTTCAAAGTGACAAAAAAAGACTTCAGTCCACTGAATCAAAAGCCAGCAGTGCGGCAAAATGTTGGTAGGAAGTGGCCCACTTGAGACAAGCAGAACGGCCGTTTGGTTTTTCAGGAGTTAAGTTCATACTCTGTAATGTGAGGTTTTTCCACCACCCAATTTGCTGAGCATCTCTGACACCGTGACCCTTCTTTTATTAAGAGTCTGAGCTGTGTAAGAGGGGACAATGTTTCTTTGAGCTGGCAGGTCCACTCAATAGACTGAAGGTAATAAAGTGAGTTTGAGAGAGAGGCTGAAAACAAGGAGAGAGCTGGATTGAGCAGTAGCAGCAGCGGGCGGACAGGCCAAAAAAACCCTGAAAAAGGCTTTCTATCTGACGGGTTATTGATTGGCTTCCCAAAAGAATCCTGGAAGACTTTTAAAGGCAGTAGCGGATGCTTCTCGTTCAAACAACCCCTTTCTCGCCAATCCAGTCTTCTCTAGGCTATCTTTTTTTTTTAATCTATCAACCCCTTACAATGTTTGAAATCTTGATGGCATTTGAGATACTTTAAAAAGAGTAGATCAATGGAGTGAACAAGAGTAAAACACTGGCATTAAAAGGCAACACAGTTTTCCACTTACATCTTTATTTACACTATCACAGGCTGTGCAGCAAAAGACAGAGCAGACAGTTGGAAAATGGAGCATAAAGGGACTATGTAAATGAATTTGGTTCTGAAAGTCAAGACACTCAGGGCTTGTAATGTTCTTTTTTATCACTTGTCTTGTCTCAGATTAAAACAAGAGCATTTGCCCCACATCTTAATGAATAAGATAACAATTGGTACAATGTGTTGTACTGCTGCAAAGTGCATCTTTATGGACCATGTTGCTAGTGAAAATGAACCTTTTAAAGTATTTATTTACCTTTATGGTATAAAGTAAAGACGCCTTGGTGTGTTGGTGCACCCCATAGTCATCGAACATTACATACATTTTAAAGCCATATCAGATTCTATGCCACATTTGTCATGATTTAGTCTTGTTTTGTTTTTCAGAGTTTAGATTTCCGTTAATTTCTCTTCGTCTTCCCTCGTGTGCTTAGTAGTAGTTTTCAGTCTTATTTGGTATTGTCTATCCTAGTGTTGCTTGTTTCCCTTGTGTGTTAATGTGTCCTAGTGTTGATTGTTTACTTGTTTAGTCTTTAGTGTTTCCTGTTTTATTTTGTAATTTCTTCTCCTGTGTCTCTCTTTGTTTTGTTACATTCTTCAGTTCTCTGTGTTTCTTAGGTGTTTCATGATTTAGATTATAGTAGTCCCCAGTGTTGTCTTTACTCCTGCCTCTGTGTGTTTCCCTCCTGTTGATTGCCCTGATTGTCCTCACCTGTGTCTTGTTAGTCTCACCTGTGTTTGATTACCCCTGTCTATTTAGTCTCAGTGTTCTTCCCCTCTGGGTCAGTTCATTGTCGTATGTTGCTGTTGAATGTTAGTTGTCAGTCGTCAGTGTTGTCCTGGTCCTTGTGAGTCCTCGTGGCTCCCTGTGTTTTCTTCTTTTGGACTTTTTGGATTTGTATTTTAATAAGTTTTTGTTTGCCTTTTTGTTTAAGAAAATAAAAAAAATTCATCTGCACTTGCATATAACACACAACTGTACAGCCCCTCCACACCTTGTGTACATATTCTGTTTCTTTTAATATTTTGTATACATTACTTTAGTCTATTTAAGTTTTTTGACTGTACTGCTGCTTTACAGCTTTTTACTTTTCATTCTACTTCTGTGAGCATTGTTCTTGCACCAAAATAAGTGAGAGTCCTTGTATTTGTAATCCTATTCTGATTCTGTAAGCCAAGAGTAAAAAAAAATGACCTTCCCCTTTTCTGCCCCTTAACATGCCACTTAAAATGTCTGTACAGTCCTTCAACTGTGAGATCAGTAACAAGGTATTATATCTGTATGCATTAGAACATCAGTATTGGTTGTTAAAGCCTTCAAAGTTAAACACATTTATTGGCCTGAAAGTAAATTTTGGCTCCTTCTGCAGCCAGATGATGCTTAAACTAAGCCCAAGATGTTAACTCTTCAGACTATCAAAGACCATTTACTTACACAAATAGTGTGTGTGAGCAGTGTGATTAAAAGAAAACGCATGCAAAATAAATGTGGCAAGTTTTATGTTTCATGTCAAGGCATTACCCTCTTATTTTGACTCCTAAGCTTTTGCTGTAAGATCAGGTATGACAATATTTTAATTCCACAAGGTACATTTGATGGTCTCTAAAATAAGGGGGAGAAATGCAGTTTATGCATAAAATGATATCTACATCAGTTATTAGCCAAGATTAGCTGAAGAGTTTTGCTAAAAATTCACATCATTGAGTCTTTGAAACGATAGATGACTACGTGTTTTGACCGTACTCAGACGCATTAATCTACTGGATGTTAAATTAACCTTTTTATATTTGCAATTGCATTTTTGTAGCTTTCTTCTCTACTCATTTTGAAGAGCATGTACAAAGCCATTGGATAGCAAACGCTCATGTTATTTCAAAGCAGTGTAATGATCTGTTGGTTCTGTGTGGTCTCCAAAGACTGATGAGAATGACCGATGTTGACCTTTAGGATTTTGACAGAGTCATGAAACTTTATTGCCAAGATGACAGGAGAGGATTCTTGGCTGTCACAATCTATGATTTGCCTCGGTACAAACTACTTGATGTATTTTGAAACCATTTGTTGCAAAAGAGCAAATGGAAAGCTAGCATGCCCTTGAAGCTGCTGAATCCCTACATGCATTTAAGCATATGTTTTTCATTTCCTGTTATAAACCATTATCAACCCAACAACCTCCTACATAAAGGTCTGCTTTGAGTGAAATTTGCAAAACATATATAGTGTTTAAAAGCATTTCTCATAAAATGGACTGACCAATACATGTAAATGGGCAAACATACACACTGCTGTGAGTCCATTAAAATTCCATTACTACCTTTCCTGCAGCCCCCACTCACTTTTCACAAATCCATTTTCCTCTTGACGTATTTCACTTGATCTGCCTTCAATAAAATGTGTGTTTCAGCATGTGCATTCCATTTTTTGATCTATTTTTTTAATTAGAAATAGCATGCATGAAACATTTCCACTTTCAAGTCTTTTTAAGAGACGAGTAAGAAAACAGGACTATTATGAGTCCTGTGGGAAGCTATATGACTATTCATCAAATGTGACCCCGCTGAGGGTCGTGGCCTTACTTTATCCTCATGGTTACAGGCTTGATCTGAAAAATCTTTTAGCTTGTATTTTTGTGCATTTTTGAGTCCTTCATATTATCATAACAGGCAACCAAGAGAGATGAAAGTAATGAGTTTTCAAAGATGTGAATACAACTCGGTAGGCAGGAATACGAACAGGGACGTCATTCAATATTAAAAATTCAATTTTTGCTCTGTTTATGCACATATTAAAAATGTGTTTCAATCTCTGTGCTCCTCCTCTGACTGCATCTCCAGGTTTTATTGTGAAGTCCCTTTCACACAAGGACTATACTCCTGGCAATTTCCAAAAATTGTCCAGAAAGGGTGTGAACACAAACATGCTTTTTTCACACGCCAATTTTTTCTTCCAGCCGCAAGATTTCAGTTAGAAGTCCATGTGAGCCAATGTGTTAATGCAGCAGGTAACATTCAGTAAAATTCAGGCAGGGGTGATGATGTTTATCTCACGCAACCGGTTGGAAATCGTAAGGATCTTTGTGCATGTAATGAAGCTGCTTCATGTTTTTTTTTCTCCTGCCAGTTTGTTCTTTTTACCACTTTTTCATGGTACTATGAACATGTCTAGTTACCAAAGCATGGATTTCATCCGTTCGTAGCATGGGAATCTGTTGCTCCATCTACCATCATGGATAATGTTGTATAATTGGACTGTGGTTTCGTCTGTTTCCTTTTTAAAGTCATATTTTGCCTCCTGAGACCCCCCCCCCCCCCAATCCAATAGGGAAAATCTTGCACTGTAAGGGTAATGTGTGAAAGGACAATTCAGGAAAACATCAGGGACAGGCGATCAGAAGTCCATATGTGAAAGGGGCTTACAAGATAAGATAGGATAGAACTGTAATTATCCTGAAGGTCTCTCTGGTGCCAGGTTGATCCAACATTACAGAAGAAAAACATTGAAATACAAAAAACACAAGAGTGTATTGTAAAGACAAAAGTGGATATAATAAGGATTTGCCTAAAAAGGCAACTCAAATCCCGGCTTAGTTATGTCGTCCATTATGTTCAGGGATTTGGACTAGTAGTGGGACGTGACCTTACTGTCACATTGTGCGCAGACAGATGTGAACGGAGGTATGTATGTCTCTGTCTTTTTGCCATCTTGAACAGAAGTGCCCTCTGTCATGTCGTTATAAAGCCTGCAACCTGAAACACTCTCAGGTGGAGTCCCAGTGCTACTGACGACACAAAAAACTCAACAGAAGAAGAGGCTGGAGAGAAGAGTCATATACAAAGGCTTATCTCTGAATGAGAAAATGTGAAGACCAGCAGCTTCTTTCTGACACTGAGCAGTCTATTGTTTGGCCCAAGTCCCAGACCACTGAGGTACTTTCATTCCTGAGACCTCAGACACAAGAAGTCCCAGCTCTTGTTTATTATTGTGCTACACCACAGTATATGATTAAACTTACAATTTCACAGTTTTGAGCTGCCGAGTAGGCTGTTTTTAAGTCAAACAGGTCAGCCCTCCTTTAGCTTTTGATTAATGGTGCAGTTTGTTTTCCGAGCAACTACCAGCACCAACAACACAGTTGAAAGTATTGAATGAAATTATGTGAGGTATGCTCCTGTGTAGATAGTTTACTGGTGGTGTAATGTAGTTTGGAGAGTTTAATGCACTTTTTATTGACGCTGAGTGTGGGTGTTTAGTGGCTTGTTTCCAAAGCAGCTGCAGGTGTCAAAGACATAAATCAATAATGAAACATTTGTAAATTCAAGTGTCTTACGAGGAAACCTTAATCTAAAGAAACCGTACATGCATAACAATAAAGTGTTTAGAGTTTGAACATGGAACTCAAAACTAAACTTAATTCTGTTTAAAAAAATGTACAAAAAAGACACAGAGGCGTATAAGTAGAGGAACAGCTGGTTACGAATATTTCTTTATTCTTCTATAGACACTATGTGGATATTTAGAGTGTAGAAAAGTAGAAAAAACAAGTATAAACTTCAAATTTCATCCGAAGGTATGCTTAGAACTTTTTAATACTGTGTTCGTATGTACATGTTTTTTCACGTCTGCATGTGTACACTTTTATTTCTGAATGCCCCTGTGTACATCTACTTGCTCATTTTGATGATTTTGTTGGAATAATTTATAAACTATATAAATAAACTAGCCTTGCCTTACTCCTTTTCAAACGGTTGATATTGTTGCTTTGGCTCACTTTTCATATTTCTTTCTTTATTGCTTTTACCTTCCTTCATGCTATTTACATGTTCACAATAAAGACATCAATAATACATTGTTAATAAATCAATAAGGAGGCATTAGGGCATCTGCAAAAGCAGCAAAGATGTTTCTTCATAAATGAACGGCATGCTGTTGTTAATTAAGTGAACATATTTGATGACTCTTTTTTTAATGCACCTTAAAAAGATAGTTCTGAAACATTAACCATCTTCTCTGATTGGAGGTTTGTGTGACAGATGACAATGCATGACATGTTTGTAAACACAACCCACTTGCACAAGTACACACACATTAATATACACTCGCACACGCACACACACACACACACACACACGCACACACGGACACACACACTTCTTTCCACCTCACAAAAACATGTCCTAACTCAGCTTATCTCACAATTCATCCATAATCAAAACTGACACTCTGTGCCTCTATCTCCCCCCTCCCCCTCGTTTCCCACCTACTCCCCTCCTGCTCACACATCCCGAAATACCAGGCTGCTGAACACCAGACTCCTCCTGTAAGCCGCAGGCCAATTAGTGTGGTGTTGCAGCATTGTTATCTGCCTGTCATTGTGGGTTCCTCCTGCCTGCTCTCTGTTTGTGGCAGCACAAACTGCTGCTTCTGCTGCTGGGCCACAGGCAGCGTGAAAAAGAGGAGAGGGATGAGAAGGAGAGGAGAGGGGAGGGATAAGGGGGTGTGAGGTGTAGGGAAAAATCATTCTATTGGTTAAGAGGTGATTTTTGAAAATGACTCTTAATTTTAAAGAATACTGTTCACAATCATGTTGTGATTTCTGACTTTGTTACCAAACCTGTAGCTTGAAAAAAGGCATAAAGGAAGGGAAAAGGATACTTCTCCGATTAAGAATTATTATCTTTTTCACTTTCCTTTTGAATGATGATAATCAACCTGCTGTAGGGTGGAATATCGAGAGAAACAGGAGGTGAGAGGGAGGAGGTTAAGGTTGTGGACTGAGTCATTTGAGTTTGTCTTGTGTGCACACAGAAAGGCGAGTTAAATGGTGTCAATACAGTACATTGATTAAAAAAGGCTGGCAGAACCTCACCATGGTTACTTCTTTGGTCTATGAATGGAAAAATGAGCCGATCAGTCACTACTTCAAAAGACTGTCCTGGGAACGCAGAATAAAAAACAACAACAAAGATATTACACATATTTTTACACTCTGTTATTGAGGGACATGCTTCTCACACACATAGGCCCAAACTACACACATGCACAAACAGAACCGTGGACATGCATTAATGGAGAGATGTCAGAGTGGGGCTGCTACCCACTGCTACGGAAGAAGCGCACTAGAGCTGTTGGGGGGGTTCAGTGCCTTGCTCGAGGTCACCTTGGCAGTACTCAGGAAGTGCCCTGACACCTCTCCAGCTACCAGATCAATTTCCATATTTTGCTCCGCCCCGGGACTTGAACCAGCGACCCTCCGCTTCACAACACAAGCCCCTACAGTCTGAGCTACTGCACATATTTTAAAACATAATGGGACAAAAAAACAGTGTGAATAGATGTGTAGTAGTCCCCTTTAATTAAAGATTGGACAGCTGTTAGGGCTAAATGCAGTTTCAGAGTTTGAGAGGTGGGTAGACGTTTTGATGTGCCTTTGCTTTCCACTAAAGCCCTGTGTGATGCTGTACATATAAACCAAAACAATTACAAATTAAGAAATATGATTCATTAAAAAACAATCTGGATGGTTGTTGCAAAATGACTTAGCAATGTCCCAGCCTCAACCGAAAATTACAAAGTCGGACAAAGAGAAAAGAGGAAAAGAGGTTGTAGCAAAGGAAGCAGAGACAAATAAAGGTGATGACAGCCAGCTTTTATACTACAACCTAGGAAGAGTCTGCCATGAAGCAGTGTTTCATCAGCTAAACTTACAGAGGAACACCACAAGCAAGATGCTGTTTTGAAGCTCATATTAAACGCCTGGGTCCTTACTGAATACAGAGATAAAAAAGCTCCAGCAACACTTGTGGTATGAAGATCAACTGTATTAACAAATTAGACCTAGAGACCAAATTAGATCTTGGTCTAATTTGTTAATAAAGTTGATCTTCATACTACAAGTGTTGCTGGAGCTTTTTGACCACTTCAAGCCTTTCACTCTTCATGCAGCTTTGTAGTTGGTGAAGTTGTCAGAAAATCCCACTCTGTTCCTCACTGAATACATACAGTACAGACTTATTTCTAAATAACATTTATTGGAGGAAAAATCCTCAGATTCAACTGAGAAATAATCTCAATGCAAATGGTCTTCTAGACAGATTTCTATCACGCTTTACACACGACAACAAAGCTGCGTATTCAACTATGAAGACGAGACAGATTTCCTGAAGTCGTTCAAAGAGATCCTTGGAGTCCTTATATATCCACGTTAAGAGCGAGCAGATAGCTGTTAGCGATGTGATTTCTTTCAGTTTAATCAATACAAGACAGAAATCAATGTATTTTTCATGACATTGATGAAAAGCTCTTTTCTTTTCTATGTATCTGCCTATGTAAAGCACACTACACAAGAAGGTCTCTGAGTTTGAAAGGTAAACAAAGTGTGCTTGCTTTGCCCATGAAGGGCAGCATACATGTCTTCTTTCACTGTTTTATAGCACTACTCTGTCCTCCAGGGAGACAAAGAGAGATCCAAACAGGGCAGAATTAAGTCAAATTGAATTATGGCTCACAGACGAGCACATTTGATGCACAAACAGGATGAAAGAACCTCTTATGAGGCTTAAGACACGTAACATCAATTCTGACAGAATAATTTGGACAGTTTAAAAGAGATACATGGTGGCTTTTTTTAATAGTTATATCAAATGACTTATTTCAGAACTATACCTTTAAGTGAACAAAAATGCAGTGACATGTTATTATGTAAAGTCTGCACAGTGTAGCTCCTAATGTAGAGAAATGTCATTAATTTGAGGTGTAAAAATGAAAATACAACTTAATTTATAATTAAAACATGAAATATCTCTTTGGCACTTTAATGGTTTCCGTCTCAATTTCTTCCACTATGCACCAGTAATTGTCATGTACATTTCAGTTTGGGGGTTTCAAAGTAATGACAGAATCAAATGCAGCAAAGAACAAGAGCCAAACTTACTTACTGCCTGGCGTCATTAATTTGCAAGACTTTTTTTTTTTTTTTTTTTACTTTCAGGGGAATTTTACCCTCTGGACAAGTTTTGAATCACAAGAAAAGAAAAACTACTCTGTGGAATATAATTCTGACAAAAAAAAGAACTTTGAGTCCCACAGCTTTCACTTGAACTTTGCTTAGTCGAGAGACATTTATGCTGCTTAAATTTCACATCCAGGCATTTTTGCAACATGCACAGAGGGGAGAGAGGAAGAATACAGATTATGATTTGCGGGTGGATCTGATGTAACTATCTGATGTGATATGAAGGACAAGGGACTTTGGAGGCAACTTCTTTTCATGTTCGCAGTTGAATGAGGGTTATTAAATTAGAGCTGGGACTTTCTGTTGTCACTGGTGGTATCAAGAGGGGCAACTCCTACTTAGGATTCTTTCATCTTCTGTTTTTATTTTCATGTTAGACCACAAACTCCAAGAGACTTCCTCAAAGAGTCCTGCTTTCTCTATTCCAGTGTCAATTCTGATCAAACTTCATCTGGAGATTGTTATTTAATCAGAATCTTGCAGGACACATGGGACTGCCATAGGACACAAGTGTTGCAGCATTGATGTAGACCAGGATTGTTTGAGTCTGGGGAGTGCATGAAAGTTAAGAAACTATTGACATGCAATAATATCCATCTTTATTATATCAGCTAATTAACACTAGAGTGCTGTGACTTACTAAACTTCAGCATAGAACATCTGTATTGGCTTATTCTCATGAACTGAAGCCTGATCAGTACAGGTACAGAGTTATAATGGAAAACCCTTAACATTACATAACCTGCAGTTTCCTGTTATAGAAATAAATAAATAAATATAGGAGGACATTCCGGTCATTATAAAATGATAACCAAGGTGAAGAGAAAATGGCCCAGGGCTTTACCTTAAATGAGAGGCATAGGACAAGAAGATCATATTCTGGCAAAATGACAAAAGTTGGATTTCTGCACAACTCTGCGCCAAACTTTTTTTTTTATCATATAAGATTTTGCTGAGTCTTTGCATTACACTACTGGTGGGCCACATTGTTTGTCAAATATTTTACGAGAACTTTACATTTAAGTTCAATTGTTTTCAAATTTAAGCTGAAGCTAAAATGGAATTATGAGAGCAGAAGCTCCTTAAAACAAGCTATATCGCCTGTATGGCTGTGGGTTTGAAGGACTTAACAGTGCATACTTTTGGAAACCCTTTGTCCACCTTAGTGAGGAATCTTAGTAAGGGCTATTGAGACCAATAAATATGAATCTATTATTCCAGTAAAACCTTAACATAACCAAGGAATGTTGGCTTTATCAAACCATATATGTCTGTGCTGGTTTAGACTAAATGGTTGAATGTCATCACCATCGTTAGTCGACAGCAGAATTACTAGTCTGTTAATCAAATTATTAACAATTTTATTTGTTGGCCCTCAATGCTGGTAAATTGCTCAAACTGCAATGTAGCCACCCAGCCAAAGACTATAGCTGTAACTCCGGTTTATAGGCCTGCTCCTGCCGCTCTACCAGGTGCAAACAAGCACAGTGAAATGATAGCATCTCGGGTTGCCAGAATTTGATCGAGAAAACTGAGATAAAAAAGTATGTAAACTGTGTCAGGCTAAAATGGCATATCGACCAGAGCAATATGTGTCCACACGCATGTGCATGTTAACCCGCAGGGAGGGCCGAAGGCTGGTTGTGCTAGCACTGCTAACATTAGCCACACTTGGCAAACCAAACTACATCATTTACACGCAGACAATTGAAAATAAAGTTTGCTCAATTTGGAGTTTTTCCTAAGCTTTAGACCAGTTGGCATGTCTAAATTACATTTTTCCATTTAACAAGATATAGTTTGTTTTATTTTGTTCTCCTTAGGGAGCCTATTCTAAAATCTGGCCAGGGACTACATACAATATGGAAACTAGCCTTTTGGCTAACTCGGGTATATTTACAGAAATATTGATTAATACGCATAAAAAATAAAAAAGGTTCTAGCACAAGAACCACTTGTCACATAGGACTAATAAGGCTATATAAGCACATTGACATCAAAATACAGACCTTCCTTTTTGAGTAGATGTTTTAGTTTGAAATTATTTAAGTATTTCTCTAAGATCAGTGTTAAGGCAAAGATTCATTAAATAAACAACTTTTTAGGTTGTGTTTTTGCTCGTTCAAAAAAGTGATGATATTAGCCCTGTAGAATCTAGGTGACTCAGCTGCTGGTTCCCTGGCTAAAAGTGGTTTACAAAATTAGCACCAAAACAGAAACTAGACAAACAGACTAAAAAAAACAAAACAAAAAAAAACAAAACAAGAACAACTTCAGGTCAGGGACTGTTTTTCAGTTTGACCACAGAATGAAGTAGGTGATTTAAAGAGGCTCCGACCAGAACTCAGCTGGTTCAGTTGGGGTCAAGAGGGGTGTAAAGCTAGAGAGGAGTGTGAGGAAGTACAGGCCTGAGTCAGGACTGTTTGGAGTTGAAACTGGCAAAAATATCTAACACTATAAACTGATGCAACAAAGACAACCAGATTTGTCGAAGTAACACTAAATGACTACATCCGACAATAAACCACCCCCTCCTGTGGTTAAGGCAGGACTGTAAAAAAACAAATTTGACCAGATTTCTCTTTTCTACAAATCCATACAACTACACTTGCCTCAATAGAATCATCACATACTCACCCTATACAAAACAGTAGCTGATAACACTGTATGACAGAACCACAACAGCTAGTTTGTGACCTTTGTTTGGGACTTTGCAAGTTTAACTTTAAATCATAACTTAGTGTATTTTTTAGAGGGGAAATACATTTCCATATTTTTGACTCCGAGTTGTATTTTTCTCTCAGTCTGAGTCACTGGCTGCCCTTTCTGGCCGGGGCCACAAATCCCCAAACTCATATAGCCTACAAGAGGCTTACAAATCCACAAAGGGTACTCTGCCCTCATCAACCATTCCTGTCGTACCAGGGTGAGCTCTACCATGTAAACAGACGGCTGAGTGTTGGACTGTAATTCAAATTCAGACCTCAGACTGCTGCTGACAATCTCCAATGGGACTGCAAGTTACTTTTATTTGTCAGCTTGAATCTTCCATTCCCTCGTCCTCCCTTGGCTCTTCCTGACTTCAGCACAAGTTTAAACTCCTTCAATTAGCTCCTGTTTTATACTGTCCACTACCATGACTAATAGCAGAGAAACTCTTTTGTGATGACGTCTCCTGAACAGTAGGGTTGTGGATTGGTCTTTTCCATCATCGGACCTGGGGCTGTGATGTGTGGGACCCACTGCTACTAATAGCAATATTTGAGCTTTGTGTATCCTTTGTCCACTATTTCCAGTGTTTAAAACTTGTAAAATGTACTGTACAAAACTACAAGCTCCTCACATTCATTGAAGCTTCCATTCATTTAAGATAATCCTGAGTGTAGCAAGCTTAGCTTTAGCAGCAGAGCAAACGTAGCCTGCTACATCAAAGCAATTTTTTGCCAGTCAGTGCTATTATTAAGGTGTTTTATTTACAACAGCTTGGGACTACAATGAGTAGCGGCCATTCCTACTTACGTTTTAAGCAAATAATTGTTACCAAAGTGTATAAACTGCTAGCTAGCATTTGCAGACTGCTATGTGATGGATAGCTTCTAGGAGCTGGATGTGTTTGCTAAATAAAAGAGCTAAGCTGAAAAAAGTATTTGACTAAGATAACAATGACACTCCCAACTTACTTTTGAGAATTTCTTGTTAATCTGCTAATAATGCTAAATGTAGCACAGTCACTGCCCAACATCTGCCTCATGGCTGATGTTTTTAATTTGCCAAGTTCCTATGCTCTGTGTTTTTACATACCTTATAATTAACATGTCTGCTATTTTTTATGTCTGTCTATTTGTATAGGCCTACTGCTATTTGGCTAATTAAATTGATCTTTTGAAGATGAATTCACTGGAACTTGTTCACACTGTTCCTTTAGCTGGTGCTCAAGCAGGAAGACAATAATAATTTAAATTTCTTCATCACGCCTGGTTTACACCTCTTAATTATCATCCAGTCAACTCAGTGGGTTATGTGCACAAGCTTTCCTGTCAACCAATTATTAGCCGAAGGGTGCTTTCGCTAGTTTAAATGTCAGTGTCACTATGCTGTCACTGCTGTGTGCGCAGTGATATGACCCTCTGCCTCGCCACCTCCACTTATGTCAAGGACCCATCAATAGTCCCACAGGAGGAGCCCTCTCCAGAGTGGATGCAAACAATTGTTGCTGATTGTTATCAGTCCCAGCAGAACATGGTTTCTGTTTACTGTCAGCTGCTGTGCTGCCATGGAAAAGTACATGGAGGCAGGAAATGTCAGAGAAGTATTAAGATAACTGAGAAATTACCAATCTAAAATTTCTATTTGTCTTTCCGGTTATACTAATCTTAATCTTGTATGTTTTTTCCCTGCACATTTGTTATTCCCTTACAGCTTTATGAATCTTTTTTGGCACAAGTTCATCCTGACTTTATTTATGGTATTTCCACTTTTCTTTGGGGTCTGTTTTGTTACATGTGAATGTGCTTGTCTAGCTTCCATTTTCCACACTTTGCCATTTCCCTGAAACAGCTCCATTCGAGAAACTGTTCCTTTAGGCTTATTTTGCTTAACTGTTGACGAGCACTTAGTTGTTGTTCAGTCCAGTTTGATTTTGTGATTCAGGAGTTATTTGACTAAGAATGAGCCAAAACCAACCTTTCCCACATGGTATGTGGGAGAAAGTGGGGGAGTATTCAGCTCTTTTCAGGTGGAGGAGTAAGAGATCCATGAATAGTAGTAAGCCTCATTACTTTGGTAAATGGGTAAATGCCCCATGGCCTGTACCACCTACAGTATGCCAGCTGCAGACGAAAATTGGTCTCCAGGGAATCATAGACAGCTGTGTGTGTGCGTGTCAGAGCAAGAGCAAGAGAGAGAAAAATAACGATTGGCACAAAAGCAGCTACAAGGGACTAAAGCCACATAAACAAGCACATTTATTAACTTGCAAACGACAAAGCAAAATGACTCTGCCTGTATGACTTGTATTTATCACTTGGTAGCATAAAAAGTTGTTCTGAATGAAAGTTATATATTTTTTTACTTTCTTTGGAAGCATTCAAACTTTCTGCAGTGCTGTCAGGAACAGTTTTGGGAAAGAAGAAATTAAACTCCTGGCATTTAACTAGGCACAACTTTTTTCTTAACATTTTTATAGCAATGTTGAATTAGTCAATGAGTAAGCTTTTCCCTTGATCTTCTGCATAACCTTTCTCTAATAGATATTTCGGGTCATTGCATAACTAGTTGGCTTCCCCCTTTAACTCCATTTAATTGTTGAGTAACTTACATCAGGAATACACCTCTTTACATCACCTTTGTTTGTCTTTGTGTAACATATCACAAATATTGATGGTTGTGGCCCGGAACCCAGTGTGGGAACCAATACATTAGAGAGGAGTGTCATGGTCAAGATGGCCAATTGATAAAAATGACCCGTAGGCTTGTGATGCCGAAGGTCGTTGACTCACCATATTTTTAGTGTTATGACAAAGGTCAACTTTCTTGCTAATTAAGATGACGTGTAAAACAAACTCCATAAGGACTAAAAATAGTCATTAATGGTAAGCTTATCATTTTTCCAGATGGCACAGTTAATTAGGAACAATGAGAGGTTGAACCCATGTTCTCAGAGACACAGGTGAAATGACTACAACCTCATTAACAAATTATATAATTACATTTATTATATGGTGGCTTTACTGTCTCATAACAATGCGCCCTGCGTCATAAATATATGCCAATGGAGTGTCAATTCAGATTGTTTTTTTTGCAGCTGGTACAGGAATTCTTCAGAAAGTCCTGTGATGTAGTTTGAGAAGTGACAAAGGGGGGAGCTGTTTCGTCTATAGGATAGCTTAGTTGCCTTTCTTGATATCCTCATATTTCATGTCTTGACCGCCAGTGTTTCCGCATCTGTGATTATCTGTGTGTCAACTGTGTCTAGTTGTCTCCACTTTCCCTTCTCATTTCACTCCTTCAAAGGACCAGCCCTGCCTACGAAGGACCCTGGATAGCCTGCATAAACTGCTCAGGCCAAACTGAAATGACACGTCTGGTCTAGGAAGGATTTCCTGTTTGCGTCATCAACTTTCCCTGCCCTTACCTGTTTCCCCCCCCAGGAGTGTGTTACTCATGTCAAAGTCCACCAGTTTGTTTGATTGGTACTTCATTAATCTTGGAATATGTTCTGCCATGAAGGATGCACTGGATAGATCCTTTGTTTGCCAGGAAAGAAGGTCAGATAAGAAGGAGCCTTCGAAATGGGACAGTCTTTGACACACTGCTGTGATGTAATCTGTCTTCAAATGTACCCTCCAAAGGATGCAGCCCCTAAACTGGGACATAGTTTCTGTGTTCTCCTACTACTGTTCCAGTTCATCCTGTACCACCATCCAATGTTCCAGCACTGTTTACCTACCTATGTTCTGATAAAATGGACTTTGAATTTTTCTCGTTTCCGAGTCTTGTATTGGGTTCTGTTTTCATGGTTCAATGTGACAGGTGGGAGACTGGGATACATGATAAAGAAAACAACCAGATTTTCAAACAGGTGATTGTGGTTTGAGTATTGCTTGAAACAAAAAGTCTATATGACTAGTTTACTCTTCGTCACAGAGGCAAGAGTCACAGCCATCACGTTCATCCCTAGCATAAGGCCCTGTGTCCACCTAGCGTTTTTTATGGGCAGAAAAGCGCTGGCTGTGCGCTCGGGAGTGTGTGCATGAAGCGTTTGGTCGCTGAGAAGAAAAGCGCTGCACGTCCGTCCTGTCTCTATGACAACAGTTTGTTGACAACGTCCGCTGTATGACCGACATACATAATGCATGTTTTATATTTGAGATTGTTTTTTGCCCCAGCAGACACGGAGCAAAGAGGATGCAGGTACAAGATACGATCCGTAGGAGGCTAAAATACGGGGAATATCATACATTTTGAAAAGAGCGCCGGTGACGCTGAGAAAAAAACGCTAGGTGCCCACGGGGCCCAACTCATACAAGAAACCTGGTGTATTTAACCCTAAACCAGGGTTTACCATACCTTTTTTTCTGTCTCTCTTTCTATTCCACTTTTTCTGCCTATCCAGTAGCGGCACTCTAGTTGAGGTTTTTGCCTATTGTAAGAACGTTTTTTCCTTGACACTGTATCAAAAAGTGCTTGTTCATAGTGGATTAATGATGGTCTCTCTGTAAAGCACGATTATTTCAGGTTTATATGAAACATGCTATACAAATAAAATTGTGTCGGATTTGATTAGAACAGATCGGCTTTTCTGTCCTTAATCAGCCATATCCGACATTAACCAGACTTTCTACTCCTCCCACTTGCCCTTTGGGCATCATTTCAGTGGTGGGGCCAGTAATTTTCCCACACAACGTGCACAACCAGGTAATGCAATGTTAAGAGTTGTACATTTAATTATTAATCTATACTGCTTCTTATTTTTTGGCTAATAAAAAATCTTCCCTACTCAAACAGAGCTTGCAAAGTGCTTAAGCTTTTATCATTATAATGACTTCTGTATCTATGACAACATCTCACCAGTCATTCTGATGAGCCCCTTTGTCTGCAGGCTAAAATCTTATTATGTGCTGTGACAGCATCACATGGAAGGAAAATAAATCCAATCTCAGTGTGTTGGAACATTGTTAATTGGTCCACTAACAATCTGACAGAGTGTAGCATTCATGTTGGATATCATGTTTACAATTAATGCTTCTGTTCTAATCTTCAGTGCGACATAGATGACAAGAATTGACTCGGCATGCCTGTCTTTTACAAGGTTTTTTTTTTTCTTTCACAGGCAGTGAGCACAGCTACTGTTGAGAGGAGCTCTACTTTAGATCATAGCTGTCTCTCAAGGCGCATGATTTTGCCTCCAAGGAAATCTTTTTTATGTGTTTTATTTGGGCTTTGTGTGCTGTATTAAGCCCGTGTTGGTGTATTGAAGATAGAGTGCTTGGAAAAATAATTCTTCACCTGCAGTGGTTAAAAGTGGGTGGCTCAGTATTCAGCTGCTTTTTGCTTCCTGTTTTTCCACAGCAGCCTCTAATTCTCAGTCAGTGCTGGAGAGTTCACCTTCAAGGCCAGGTACAGTCAGACTAAACCGATATTTACAGAGAGCAACAAAGGGGGAGAGAGAAAAAGACAGAGAGCTTGATCCAAAGAGACTTTTTTTTTTGATTGTGTGTTTTAAGAGACCGCCGAACAGAACCCCCCCCCCCCCCCCCCTTTTCAGTCCTGCAAGCCAGACAGATCAGACACACAAACACAAAGCAGGACCATCCAAATAGACGTGCCAAGTCTGTGCTTTTGTAAGCGATGAAAGGTGGAGGGAGACATACAAAGAAAAGTGCAAATAAATACTTACCTACTGGGCATCAGACATAAACAGTGACACACACAAAAACACATTTTGCCTCACCCATGAGGCTTTGGTAGCTAAGGTAGTGTGTCAGGAGTGAAATGACTTTGTGATGTTGAATGAAAGGACGCAGTAAAGTTTGTGTTCATTTCTTTAGTTTCCCACCAAAATGTTTAAGGCTAATGAGTGTTGGTTTCATTTTCAATATTTAAAGGCAAATGTTTTTTTAACCTCATATTGTTCCTTTATTTCAATTCTGATTAAGTTTTCTGATTCCCATGTCTTCCAATCTTTGACTGGTTGTTTAAAAATGTACTTTTAGGAAACTGTACTGTTTAATGTTTCACGAATATCCATTCGGTCGGGTGTTAAAATGGGGCAATTGCATGGTTAATTATAGGCCAACATCTTATTAAGCGAACATTTCTGATATTTATCCTGATGATATTTGATGATTTCTTAAGCTAATTACTATGATCATGCTTCCAAAATGCTTAATATCTTCCTTCAAAGCACCACAATCCATTACAAGTACTGCCAATTTATGTAATGAGAATTTTATTATCAGGCTTATTATTTCCTTCAGTGGTGATTACATCTACCAGCAGTCAAGTGTGACAAATAAATGATGTATTTATGAACTGAGAACAAATGCTGACAAAGTGGGTACTTTGTGAAGACATGAAAACAACTTTGAGACTGGATGCCATAAATGTACAAAAAGAAAGCAAATGGCATTTTCGACCCCTTTATGAACAGTGTGTGTGCGTATGTGTGTGTTTTTATGTGTGCACAATGTCACTGGGGACACCTGTTGTTGTCTCACTTTGGTTGAGTGTAGGCAACAATAACCAAGCCCCAAAACTTTTACATCTTCACAATCCTTTGACAAGGTACGTGTAGGTTGGGGGTGAGGGTTATCAAGGGGAGACATGATTGTATTAGAGGATGTAAATACCTAATTCAAAAGCAATTACTGACTGTGGTTATGCAGGTTTTGTCTGACTTTGTTCTCGAAGACAAGTTGAGTTTTGTTTTTCAGGCTTGGAACAAACAACACTCTGTACAGGTGTAATGAGTTTAAAAACACAGGTAATTGATCAGCACCTGTTTCTGTGAGAGCGTCAGGGTTTCAGTGTGTTGTCAGGTGTTGGGTGTGAACTGAGGTGAAAAGTGATGTTGATGTTCCATTTAGCTGAGTGCAAATGTTTGTGTTGATCTGTTGCAGTTGATATGATCAGCAGGCAGGGAGCAGTTCTGTAATGGGAACAATTAAGGAGCAAGATTTCCTTGAGAAGTAAACTGAACCTAAATCAATAGGTAATGCCCAAAGGTAGAACTGCCCCATTTCTTCTATTCTGACAGACAATTAGTGGTTTGTCTTTCTGTTTGTTAATGTCTCGCTAGTGGAACCTGTTTGTACTGATAAAAGCCAACACAGCACATTTGAATCTAGCACAAACAAACTTACATGTCTGTCTTTTTAACAGCTGAGTTGATCAAATTAGCGAGACAACAACTGATCATTTGAATTTTCATAACCTTGGAATGCTGGGTTTGTTGCTGTGTTCACCAGTTGTCGGGCTTTTCACGTTTGTGATGCCAAATGGGGAGATATCAAAGCCAACAAAAATTCCCACACATCCAGCTTGTAATTAGCACTAGAAAGCTGACATGCACATGTTTGTCCCAGTTGGCTGCTCATATTTATGGGCAAATTGGATATGAGGTGAACGCAAAATTAAAACAAGAGTGAAGATGTCAGCGGAGAGGATAGTTGCGTGCCAGCTGCCTTCAATACCACTCAATTCAGCTCCTAATGTGATTTTTAGGGTGTTATCTGCTGCAGAATTCTTGAGCACAGACATACCTGTCATTTATGGATGTCATTTTTGGTCTGCTCCTGGGTTATAAAAAAAAAAGTCCTGCTTGCATGGTGAAATAAAAAAAAGAGTTTAATTGTTAGGAAGTTTCTCCATCCAGTTTTACTTCTGCCAGACACAAGAAGTAGATAGGGAGGAGGTGTGGAGAAAAACTTGTTTCTATAAGTCTCGTTCCTCCACAGACTTTTGTTCCAGTGCACCTGTCACTAAAAGTTTAGGATATGCAATAACGTTTTTTTCCATTTTTAGCCAGTATGAATGTAAAATTAAGCAATATTTAACGCTACAATGGTAAAAGAATACACATGAATAAACATAGTTAATAGTCCATTGAAGCTATTTAGAAGACAAATATCAGAAAAATCCAACCAAGTATGTGGAACGGAGTAATGGGGGCCTGTCTCTGCCTTCCTCTGCAAATGATGCATTTCAGTGTTTATGCGTATTCAGCTGGGTGATTTAACAGAAGCAGCCTTTGTTACAGGGCAAGAGATGCTGGCCTCTCCCTCTTTCTCGTTCTCTTTTTCTCCCTCTCTCCCCTTCGAGGCACACACCAACACACACACATTCACAAACGCACTTTACTAGCTAGTTGTCCTTGATGTGTCTCATAAAGACAGGCGGAGGAGGAGGAGGAAGAGGAGGAGGGGGAGGAGGCCTGGGATAGTTTCAGGCAGTAAAAGCAGCCTGTGAAATCACATCTCATGCAAAAAGTCACAACAGATGGCTACTACTGCTACGTCCTCACCGAGTGTGACACGGGAGAAGACACACTGAACGTGAGCAGCACATTCTGCAGCTATATACACCTCCTCAAATGAGGACATGAAAGCTTGTTAAAGACAAGGTTGCATATTGAGAGCTGTACTCAACAGCTGCTTATTGTGCTGTAAAGTTGGGAATTAGAATAACATTAAATAAAGAAAAAAAGTCAAATGTAGACCCAGTAGGGGGCAGAATTAGTCTGGACAAAGAAGATTAGGAGAGAGAAAGGGCTGATAAAAGGCAGGAATGTCTCATGGTATACTGCTACACAATCATGATTAGAGGATGTGTGGATACTATAGATGCAGCCTGTGCAGCTTCTGTCACCATAGTAACCTTATGAGTGTTTTCCAGCCTTCGAAAAGCAACTTAAACATAAATATCTCCCAATGAAGAGATAGAAGTAGAATGGGACAGAATAAGATATCTTGTTTCTGATTGCTCCTCTGGAAGGTTATGCCTGAAAAAAATAGAATCAAATGCTAAAGATGGAGAGGACAAATAGCCCAGGTATTGCTGTTCTATAGCTGAATATGCATCAGGTAAAAACTCACATCTTTTCAAGTGCCTTCAACTTCGGACACTCTCTACAGAGCCAGAGAAGGAGAGCAGCACTTAAATCCTCGACTTAAATGCATGCTGGGTATTCATTATAAAGCAAAATTACAAAAAAAAACCTTGATTCTCCAATTCTCTGTATCATTGTGCAGGCAAATGTGACTGAAAAGTATCTTAGATTTCATTAAATTAAATGTGGTGAATGGTAACAAATACGAGGATTAATAAAAAAATGTTTTTTTTGATGTTCAACGTTCCTAAGAGGATGGTTTGAACATTTGCAATCACAACTGTGTTTTTGCTGAATGCCGCCTTCTGATGTTGCTGCTTCTTTTATGTGAGCATGTCAAAAACACAGAAAGAGAGAGATAGAAAAAATACGAACGAACCAAAAGGAAAAAAAAAAGAAATATTTCTGAATTGGTTTGTTTTTACTACCCGGAAGGGGAAAACTATGAAAACAATTGTGACCAATAAAAAAACCAAAAACAACAATAGCTGATGGGATGGGTTAAAGGGAGATCAACGGGAATATACAAATGGTTCAGAAGTGAGAGAAATAAGAATGAACTTTGGCATAAGAGAAAATAATAACAGTTAAGAAAACATTAGATGTAGTTTTCCTCCTGAAAGGTTGGGGGACAGAAGTGTTGCTTTGTTGGTGTAACTGTGAATGAGATACAATTTCAGGATAAATGAGTAAAGCAGAGGGCTTTTACAGGCTGTTGTCTCTGCCACAGTTTCCCATTATTACCTGTATTTAATCACCTCTGCTCTTCTTCTGCTTCCTCTTTCTCTCAGCTCAGTTAGTCTCAGGGAGCTTAGAGCAATGGACAGGACAAACAAAGGAGAGAGTATAGTAATGTACAGGATAAACAAAGAAGAGAGAATAAAGGTGAAGAAAAAGAAAAGTTATTCTGCTGTGAACACTGCGGTTCTTTTCTGTGAAAAATCTTCATACAGACCTTGCTGGAGAAAGAGGCTGTTAAAATCTGTTTTTACTTATTAAGTAGTCACATTTGGCGAGTGCATTTACAGCTGAAGAGTGACAACAGTGAGATTGAGACAAGGGCACAGAAAAAAAAAAGGCAGAACCTGGAAGAGTACACTTGCTTTAATGGACTAGTCCTTATTCATATTTTCTGTGTTTTGTTGCTGCTCTCAAGGTTTCTCACACAACGCCAACACTGTTCTCACTCTTATTTCCTACCCCTGAGTCCTTGTGTCATGTTATTCAGAGCCACACAATGAATCATACTTCCTTGTATCTCTGTTGCGGACAGCCTTTTACATTTAAAGCCATCGAAGGGTAAGTGCTATCAAATGTCAGTGCAGGGAGAGGAGCACTACCCCCGGTAAGAAGAAACAAAAGACAACACAGGCGATCATTTTACCTTTTCAGTCTGGAAGCATCTTCCCTGCTTAAGTGTCCTTGAACTAAACACTTCATATCCATGATCTCTAAGGTGTAAGCAAACCACTTTGGCATCTGCCCTTCAGTTGGACAAAATAATTGACCAATAAACTATGCAGGTACTGTAATTACAAAACGATGGCAGAGAATTTTTGCTTGTGCAGTGACTTACCGGCTTTGCCATCATTCCTGAAGTCACCTTCTGGTTATTTAAGGAAAATGGGCTTCATTAGATGTGTAAAGTACATCATTGAATTCTATAAAAGCAACCAAAGCATTTTTAGTGCCTTTTGGGAAGCAGATCTTAAACTTCAAATGTCTTTTTTTGCAAACTCAGAGGTGTTCAGGCTGTTTTTTTTGCAGTTTGTGCATTTTGAGGTGATTAGCTCGGGAGGCATTTTGGTTTTAATTGCACCACCTTATTTGCTGTGAGCCTCAAAAACACAAAGACTTAATGTGTCAACAAACAGATTAGCTTGTTTTGATGTGACTTAATGGTAGCTGGATGCTCACTTTGGGAAATACAATACTGCTTTCACTCTGGATTGACTAGTACTTGTTTACATGTGCTTGCTTTAAGCGTCTCCTGAAGGTGGTGGGCATGACTTTGCCTTACTGCCACTGACTGAACACAGCAATGTTAAATATATGTTTCTGTTATCTCTTCCAATTAGTTAAATCTCCTTCAGAGATTCCTTTAAATAAAGTTTCAAAGCCTGAATGAAGAAGTTCTAGCACACTATTTATTGCTTTATCTCGCCTCTTATTTATTCATTCTTAAATCACAATTAAATCTAAATATATTATAAGATACTGAAATGTCTCCTTATTTGTACAGCGAAGTCTAACTAAAAGCTGCCTTCTTTTCACTGAGACCATATAGCAGGAATATGTATACATGGAAAAGTTTAAATAAAGAAATAGTTTTGTAATAAATAAAATGTTAACCCTGAAGATGTGTACAGCAGAGAGATTTTAGCTCTGCATCCTCCAAAAATACAAAAATATCCACATGGTAGTATTTTCCTCTAAAATTATGTTCGGGGTGGGAAGCAAATTTTGTCATAATGCAAACTCCTGTGTTGTGGGTTTGCAAGTTGAGCATAGGAAATCTGATCATTTCACTACTATCTGGTTGATCAGCATCCAAAAAAGACAATGGGAATTGCAAATCTCCAGACATTTGGCCGTATTTCAAGTTAAAACAAGATATGTGAGCAAAGTCAAACCAGCCATTGTTAGCATTCAAACTAATTCCTAGCATGTCTTACCATAGGCTAGGAAGTTAAACCCAAATAGACTGTTAGCAAAGTTGAGCTTTAATTTCAATTTGAGCTGTTGACTAGAAGTTGCCAATGTGTTATCAGATTTACGGTTTCATTGGGAAATACGACTTAATGTCCTTTTGGATTTTTTTTCCAATGCAGATGCATTGTTATCGAAACACCTGTTAATTTATCTTCATCTATACTATTTTTCAGCCTTGAAAACACAAAAGTATATCACAGCAATTCAGCTTCCCATCCTGAGCATGATGACAGAGGTAAATAACAGCAATGAGAATATGGTGAAAAAGCATATTGCATTTGAGCAACAAGATAAAAATGGACATGCATGCCCGGTCTATCCACAGAGAGAGAGAGAGAGAGAGAGAGAGAGAGAGAGAGAGAGAGCCTGTTGGGATTCAATTAAAGAAACTTAAATGATACTGGGATGACTGCTTCATAGCCAAATGGGCTGAGCTTAACACATCTTCTCTTCCCAATTATATTTCATAACAGTATTAACACATTGCCTTTCGGGGAAGGGGGGTCACAATGGAGCAACAGAAACAAAGTGTGTGAAGAAGGGAGGGAGGTGTTGAAAACTAAAGTATTTTTTTTATTTTATATACTTTATTAATCCATTTATTAATCCCAAAGGGGGAAATTCTGGTTCGCACTCTGTTATTTAGAGACATGCTTCTCACACACACAGGCCGGAATCACACACGCACAACGGGACCTGTGGACATGCATGAATGGAGAGATGTCAGAGTGCGGTGGCAGCCCCCACGGGAGGCGCCCCCTGAGATGGGGGCTGGGGATGGGTTCGGTGCCTTGCTCAAGGGCACCTCGGCAGTGCTCGAGAAGTGGTCTGGCACCTCTCCAGCTACCAGACCAACTTCCATATTATAGTCCGCATCGGGACTTGAACCGGCGACCCTCCAGTTCCCAACCCAAGTCCCTACGGACTGAGCTACTGCCGCCCAGTATGAGGAGATGACGTCATGGCTTGTGAAAACAAAATCACTTGAAGCATGCACTGGTTGCGTCACGAGAAGATGAAGCTATGCTTTAGGCGACTGAGATTGCCATCATTGAAAGAAGACAAAAAAAGGTAAATTTATCAAATGCAAGCATGTGTGCACATTCATAACATTATCTTTCTTGTGTTTAAAACACAATCTTTGACTGCACACTGATAAAATAGCTCCTGGTAGTCAACTGCGGGTCTCAGTCTCATCTCAGTCACATTGTAACCCCCAACAGAATTAGCTTCACTTGTGAACTTAATCCACTGCTACAAAATAACCAACAAGACCAAAAAAAAATCTCTTTTGTACATCACTCAAGCAGTGAGACTATCTCTCTATTAGTGAAGAGCACAGAGACATGAGATGAAGGCATAAACATGAGAGGGCTTTATTACAACACTGAGACTTATCTGCCCCCCCTCCCCCCTCCCCCTCAAATCTCTAAACCTCTCTCCATTCCCCCAGTTGTTTTGTAATGAAGTTATCCCACAGTAGAGTTGTACTCAGCCCAAGCTGTCTGCAGACAGTGGTAGGGATGGGGAGGGCAACAGAATGACAGGGAAGGACAAACATCAATGAGGAAAAGGCAGAAAATATGTGAGGGCAGTGGGGAATATGGGAGAAGATGGTCATTGAAGTAAAGATGGGACATAAGACATACTTTGGCTGGCTAACTTTAACCACTTTAACCAGAGAGACATATTCAACTGTCTCTTATGTGCCAAAAATACACAAACAATTACTGCCATTTATATAAGGTTTTTTATATAAATATAAAATACTATATTTTTCCTCTGCAGGTTGTAAGTGTTTTCATTACATATTACACCAGTACTGTTTATGAGTTCCCAGCAGTAGCATACACACTCTGGAAAAAACTGTGGAGAGCCAAATTGTGAAGTTCTATAAAGAAAAGTTATTGATATCATGGAAGCAGTTATAATGTCTTGGGAGGGGGGACTATCTCAGGCGCACAAGATAGCTTCCCCTATGGGGGCCTCGTAGAAGACTGGTAAGCTCTGCCCTGTCCAATACCTGTCAAATCTGTTATGGAATGTGAGATGCTGTCAACAAATGTCGATTCTTATATCCATGCAATGACAGGCTGAGCAGAGATGACGTGTTTAGAAAACACATGCATATATATAGAGGGTTTGTATTGTAGGATAAAACAAGGCAAAAAATCGTGGCTATAATTTTGGCTGCCAACGGAAACAATCTGGCAATGAGTGAGTGACCAGGAGAACCTTATAGGTTCAGGCTTTATTAGAGATGTAAATCAGCTGGGCGCACAGGTGCGCGGAATTGTGTACAGAATTAGCTGATGATATGGGAGTGGCTGGCGGGAAAAGTGGAACAGAGGCAGGATGAGTGGAAAATTACTGCTAGAAAGGTGTTGGGCAGTGGAGCAGAAATGTGACAAATAGTTTCTTATTCGCAAAAAAATCCCTACTCCAATATTGGGGACTAATATTGACATTAAACTGACAAGTGTGTGCACTTCATTACCTCAAGGTAATGAAAGAACCTCATGTGACCAATACTGTCTTTTTAAGGCAACTAACAACTACAATTTTGGCAACTTTGAGTTTCTGTAAAGATCGTGTTTTTTTCTTCAGAAATGTTTAATTCAACTGTTCCCTTAAAAACATTCTTGTAGTAGTATTCACCATGCTAGAAAGTTTTTTCCAAATCAAAGGGCAATAGGCCTGGGACATCTAAAGTAACTCTTACTAACTCTTTAAAATTATCAAGAAAATCTATTGTCTGGCTAAAATGTATCAAATATGTTAGTCTAAAAGTGTGTTTTAAGTTGGTAATGTAGACTAAAGATGCTACTCTTCAACTATACTCCTGGAGAGTAGCTAGTTTGTTTTTTTCCTTTTGGCAGCTGGGACCTCTCTGCAGCCATGGAGTCAATGGACTCCTGGATTGTGTGTGTGTGTGTGTGTGTGTGTGTGTGTGTGTGTGTGTGTGTGTGTGTGTGTGTGTGTGTGTGTGTGTGTGTGTGTGTGGGTGGGGGCTCCTGCTTCAAGCCAACTGGTATGGTGATTGACTGGTTGTGGGGATGGCTAATAGGCAGGGAGCCCAAACTCACAGATGGAGCAGATCTCTTAGGAAGTTTTAGTGGGGTGACAGGCTTATGGGCTGCATGGACTCCACAAATTCTTTCTAAATTATGCTCTGTAGGGACTTACTGTATGCTCCTTCCATCTCTGCTTAACTTTTGCCCAAGTGGCTTTGAGTGACTTCCCAAATCGACCCACAAGAGAGACTGACTCATCCAGGTAAGTGACTTTGTCCCCATCCGATACTGTGTTTCCCCCTGCTGAGGGAGACTGCTGCACAGTGGGGCATGTTGAGAATGTAATCAGTGGAAAACCTGACATTGTTGAGTATGGCAGTCA
This sequence comes from Tautogolabrus adspersus, assembly GCA_020745685.1. Taxonomy (NCBI): domain Eukaryota; kingdom Metazoa; phylum Chordata; class Actinopteri; order Labriformes; family Labridae; genus Tautogolabrus; species Tautogolabrus adspersus. The sequence goes on from CM036546.1 coordinate 21,747,082, forward strand.
AGGGACTCTCAGGGGGCATCTGTTCCCCAATGATAGCTTGATATACAGTATGGGTCTGCAAGAACGTAGGTTGTAAAAGAAAACTTCTTCTCCACTCTTTGACTGTTCACTTCTGCTTCTCATCTACTTCCTTTACCTCATGGGCACAGTTTGAGTTTCCATCAGATGATGAAAGCTTAAAGAAGGATCTTGAGCAGAAGAAGCTCAACAACTCACCATCAAGAATTATAAACCCTGATTTATAAACCCTGATTTATTGAGATTGTTTGGTCACTGTCACATGTATTGTTTTGTTGGCTTTATCTTAAATAAGCTACCAGCCAAATACCTGAGGGAAATGCTCTTTTTATTTACCTTGGTTTTCCTTAATTCCTCATTATGTGTCAAGAATGATTTGTTAGGCCTCTGTTTTCTGTGTGCTTGAAGGACAGCTACCTCCAGAAGGAGCTCCAATTATATTTCTGCATGCCTTGTGATATTAAACGCTGTGCTCAGCGAGACGCGAGAAAATATAAAGACACATGCACAAAAAGTGTTTACCGGTATGTTATATTAATACATGCATGTCAAATTGCAGGACAGGTTAGGTAAAGGGAAAATACACATTGTGGTCTGCTTTTGATGAAATGGAGAAACATACAAACACACACACACACTGAAACACACATGCTGAAACACATGTGGTGTGAGCAGTCAAAAGTGATTACAGTGTCCATAATTGCACTCTAAAAATGGTGCTTTGCTTTGCCACAAAGCCTTTTTAATGTTATTGCTGAAGAAGCCAATTCTCCCCTGAAGGCGTTTGATTCCCTCTCTCTTTATGCTCGCCTTTAAAACTCAATGAAACAAAACAGTTGAACAAAACTGTTGTTTCTAAGGCAGCTCTGTGAAACGATGCAATTACTGGTAATGCTGTTTTATATCCAACAACGGCAACAGCACCTTAAATCAGGTTGTAACTTTAAGACGACAAAATATGTGCTGGCAGCTTCTTTGCAATCTACAACTTCTAGAAAGAAAAAACGAGGGCAAATCTGAAGTGATGAGGAAAGTTTGGAAGTTGAAGTCTAAACAGAAGACAAGGAAAAGGAAGTAGAGGCATTGGCAACATGTCAACACTTACTGTCAATAACTATGAGAAACCATATATTGTTAAGGCAGGATATGTGTATTGTAGCCCAGATGACATCTATAAAGAAACCGCACTACATACATGCACTAATATACATCAATAAATCTATCCAGCTTTAGGAACAAAACAAACAAAGTCGAAACAGAGAGGCGAGGGTGCAGAGTGAATATGTTTGACAGATGGGTTACGTTCTTTCTCTTCTCTTTCTATCAAAGTCTTTTATTTCGAAAGCCCAAGGCTGTTACAGACTCAAGGTTCCTACAGTGATGCTACAATGGGTTGTGATTGATCAAAACGGCTGCTCTAAATTGTATAATGAGTGTGAAGTGATGGGATCATGATCATGGTAAAGGGACCAAGCGGAGTTAGATTTTCAACTCTGGGTGTTTATCACTTCAAGTCATATCATCTACGGAGGCAAGAGGCAAAATTCATCCACTGACATCACAACTGATCAAAACGCTGGAAACAAGGAAAGAAAAAAATCTACAGGTCATCTGTATATGTGTAAAGTTAAGCCTGTCACACACTTGTTTTTTTAAAACTGCTATTGATTGCTGAATTACAATAGTTAATTGCAATTGATCACATTTTTAATTGCATGTTTGAAGTTACATTATTTGGCATTTCAAAACCCTTTTTTACATATTTTGTACTGTCTTAAGCTATGGGTACTTAACTTCTGCTTTTTATTTTGAAAGAAAATAAGGAACATCCCGTAGATCCCAGGTTACAAAATTAATTTAATTACGGAAAAAGGAACTTACTGGAGACAAACTTGGAAATATGCCCCTTGAAAGATAACTCAAAGTTAATAAAAAAAAACAAGTACCTGTAGCTTTGATTGAATTCGATTTGATTTCTTTGGGAAGTTCAAATCAATGGGACATTCGCTGGTAACTCATTAAAACGGGAAAACAACATGAGCTTAGTTTTATGCGTTTTAGAGCAATATTAGTTTCTGCAGACAAGACTGGACAACATTGAACGCTGACTGCAAAAGCTCAAAAGCATGTTGCAACAGATGGCGAACAGTAGATGATGGTGTCATCGGTATAAAAATGATACATGGCATAAGATACATTTTCACACAGGTTATTGATAGGGAAAATAAAATGGGTCCTAAAAACATAAAAAAGCAGTTTTTCAGCATTTGAGCAAATACAAATCTCTGGCACTGACACCTCAGTTAAACCTATGTTCAGACAAATCCACATATTTCTCTCAACATCAATTCCTCTCAGTCTGCATCTGACTTTCTGTGTGACGAATCTACAAAGGGAAGCTAATTCACAATTCCTGTGGACTAATTTCCACCTGAGCTGCTCTTTAGTTTGAACGATTTGAACAGCTACTTATTAGACGTGGCTGTGACAGTCAGAGAAATTAATTCTGTTACTGACTTGTGCTGAATTAAACAATTACCTTGTTGCACAAAGTCTTTCAAGGTACACTTTAGCCTTCCACAGCCTAATATTTTGGCAAGTGCGATTTTGAATTAAAACCCTTTGATAGGCAGTAAAAGAGGAGTGCAGAGATGAAGATAAAGCCAGAGGAAGTCGAAAGAAAAGGTGAATAAAGGATTCAAATGGATTCTGAGTCAATGGTAGTGAAATAAAAATAGACAGAGTGATAGAAAACATCCAGAGATAGAAATAGAGAGTGAATTGGTAGACTAAGATAGAAGGCAAAGGACTATATAGAGACAGTATGAGACAAATGAGACGACAGAATGCTACGAGCATATGTGAGAAAACAGAGAGAGAGAAAGAGAGAGGACAGCAACAGAAAGGCAACAAAACGCACAAGACACCCCTCCTCCCTGTCGGGTGAAGAGACCAGTGTAAATGAGATCGACTCATTTCCAACACAACCACCCACCCCCATCTGTCTTTGACAAACACACCCTCATATAAACATAAGCGCATGCGCACGCACACCAACACACATACAGGCAACATCAACAGCAACCAGAGATGAAAGGAATCAATAGATTATAAGCAGACATCTGAAGAGTCCAGTCCACTCCCCGGAGGATCAACCCTAATTGGTTCAGACAAACAGCCAAAGGACAACAACAAAAACAAAGCGGCCCACGCAAAAACAAATGAAGCAAATAATAAATCAGAACAGGAATAGCAAATTAAATCTATGAGCAAATATCGACAGGCCTTTGAACACATCTCCATTATCTGTGGCCTATTGTTGTGGTCTGTTGGTTTCAGAGTGTGTTTGCACCACACATTTGCATATCTAAATGACAAACACATCTGCATATACGCCAAGCTAGGTGTTGGTATTTGGTCTTCATTTGCCTAGATGCGTTGTAGCTCGATAAACAGCTCAGTTGTTTTGCTTTCAAATCAGGCTGAAGGAAGGTGATTTAATAAAAACTGAATTCATCCTCAAGAGTCCACAGCGCCACAGAGTACAGATCTAGATTTGACTTCAACACAATGTCAACAAAGGCCAAGCCCTATATAGTATATTCTTTAAGTAGATGTTTATCAAATCAAATCAAATGTATCAAGCTAAAAAAAATCCTTTTATGGTCTGGCAAAATAACAGTTATTTATTTAAAGCTTCTTTGAGGAACTTTTGGTGAACTGAATTTTGACAACCTGTGTGGACAAAACAGTAGCTCTTATCTCTTTGCTGATGTTGTCCTTTTCATGTCTAAGTAATAGTGTTGTTACAGATAAAGGAGAACAACAACCGCACAGAAAACAACAAACACACAAAATACAAACAATTATATGAACAATAAAGACAATAAAAATTGTATAATAAAAAGTTTAATAATATTACATTTGATAGAAATACAAGCAACCTAATTATGACTCAAAAGCCAACATGTAAAAGTAACTTTTGAGGCGGGACTTAAAAGATTCCACTATTCCAAATATTACATTTTTTGTAATGGAAAAGTTGATACTTTAGTAAGCTAGCACGAGCTAACCTCGTGCTAGCTTACCTTGGCACCTACCTGTCCAACAGAAAGCAGGCCAACTCACCTGCGCACTGTCATCGGCTGGGGGAAACGCACCAACTCCCCACCCAGAAACGTCCTGTGCCAACCAAAAAGTCAAAATACAGGCAGAGGACAAGGACTCTGCAGACACCACCACACATGTATGGAGGCCTATAAGTGATGATTGAGCTGCATTACTTTTGTATAAGTCTAGATTTTATTTTGTAGGAGAAAGCGACTGATTAGCTTTAACATGAAAACAACTTCAAATTGTCATAATGTTTTTTGTTTTTGAAAAAAACAATTTTTTATCGGATGAGTTGAGAAATATTTATTTTAATCAAGGTTCCAAGTCCACTTTACTAACAGATCAAAATTCAGTCTAGAGGGAGATTCACATCAGACACTTCATTTGAATGTACCACCATGTGTTTGTATTTGTGGATGAAATATACGGAAGCCCCATTGTGCCCCTTTGGGTCTGTTGCTGGAAGAAACAAGTATCTGGTCTATCTTATTGATTAAGTCTGTCAGATGTGTGTTACCTAAGGCGTGACTGAGGACCTCTTCTAACAGCCCTGTGATCCCTTAAGGCTCAGTCAATCTCTTTAGGTCTCCATGAGCACCAAAACGACTGAATTAAGGGAGGAGAGAGAAAGTCAGAAGGTGGTGGTGTGTGTGAAGGGACAAACTAGGGAGGCAAGAGGAGGAAGAGTTACTAATGTGGTTGTCTTGAAGGCACCTGATGAAGAGCCAGATCGTGTTTTGAATGCATTCAAGTAAATACAAATGTGTTATAAGTTGGGGATCTACAGTGTTGCAAGTCTTTTTGCATTGCATCCAGTTGTCTTGAAGGTCCCACAAGTCAGAAAAAAAACAGGTGGGGACAAAATTCCATTAACCAGAAGTCACAATACATCCATACATTGTTATCTTGGTTAATGAAATACTGAAAAAAGATTCCTTTAAAATTGGCTTATAGAAATAGTTCATGAAATTCCTTAACAACTCAACCTTTATTGCACAAATCCTTAATCCTTAAATCACATTCAGTAAATCAGCAGTTTGAAGGTAAATGGAAAAGAGGACTTTAAACTACGGTGACAACAAAAGAACAAAACAGGAAGACAAAAGGTTCATTTTTGACGAGCACATTGCGTGTCCAAGAAATGAGCGCTTCATTCATTTTCAATGGAGCTGCTCAAAGCTGTTCTTTGATATGACACAACAGATTAGACTCTTCTGTCATTGGCCCCCTCTCTGCCTTTGTCAGAGCACTGTTCAATTCACACATGATTCACTGGAATGTCTCAAGCTGCGGGAATGATTCAGAATGAACCTTTTAGTTGTCTTGAGTTCTGACAGTGATTGGAGTAATTCTCCAATAGAGTTGGTTACTCATACCCATTGAAACTGCTCAGTCTTGGAAGCACATCAGCAGGATAATTTGAGATGCCTCTGGGATGTTTTTATTAAAATGCATAAGGAGGATTGTTTGGTAAAACTGGGATAGTTGTTGATCGCTGTAAATACACGATAGTTTACATGGTTCGCTTGTCATATTAACATTTGTCTGACATTGACGACCAACTCACAAATAACCTAAACCTAAAACCCCCGTTATCTTTTCATCACCAAGTGGCAGAGATCAACCTACAACCAATCAGAACTAAACATGTGACATTAACCAGTTGCCAAATCAAACTTTCACCAAATTCTTTTCAAAGTATGGCAAACACATCTTTCTCATCGACAAAATCTGAAAAAGCCATTGTTTGTAATTTTTTAAGAGAAAATACATTGTCAAGTTTATTGCTGGCTTAGGTGATTAAACAGCCATTACACATCATCGGCAGCCATCTTGGATTTTCGTAAGATGCTCCAATGGTTCCCCTCTCTACAGTCCGGACCAGATCAGCTGAAAATCTGAATGTATGTGTGGAGAATCAGAGGCATCTGCTAAAGCAAGGAGCTTGCAGTCAAGTCTTTGGGTCCAATAACTGAATGAATATCAATATACCTTTTCAATGAACTTTAAAGCTGTTATATTAATTTTAAAAGAGCACACTGGCATTGACTCAAAACCTCTTTAACCAAATTAATGCTCAGCAATGTAAGAAAGTCTGTGCTGTAGATGATCTTAATATTATAATTACTATTGAATGTGTTTCCTTTGCTCCTTTGAATTGGTGATGACTGGTTTTTAAGTTTACTGTTACACTTAGACCAGCCCACACAAGATGTGGCCGAGCCCACCTTGAAACACTGTCTGAGACCCTTGGTTGGAGGATATAAGATGATATATTGCAGACATGCTTGGTTTTACATGACCAAATAGGCTCTGTGCCCCAGTTTCCTGAAGTAGGAGAAGAATTCATCAAAAAAGTACCACATTTTATTATTAAGATATGGGACTCTGCAAATGCAAAGGCAAGAGAAGTCATAAAAAGTCTGGCAGTATAGAAGGCACAGGATGGGAATGAAAATACATTCAGTGGCATGTGTGACAAAGATCCTGTGAGATTCTAATATCCACCTAACCTTTTCATTAAAAGTGATGTCCTGACGATTCATGTGATTGCGATTAAGATTTTAACTTTAAGATTGACTTATTGGGATTCAATTTAAACCAAGAAAATACGAGAAAAAAAAACTCCCCAGTACATCAGAACATTCGAGCACCTTCTATTCCCAGTGAAGTGGGCAAACTCTGGCATCACTAAGATAAACATGTTTGACTAGAAATTTGGATCCATTCCTGATTGAGATCTTGTTTTCTCATAATGATGAAAATATGAACACAGTTTGCCTCCCACGACTGTTTTCTGTAAATTATTTATTTTAATGTGTGAAACAGAGTTCTTTCACAGTTGATAAGAATTTCTTCTCGAGTGTTCACCGTTGTCAGTCTGCGTATGTATCACCACGCACCATTGTGGATTAATTCAGGAGAATGGGACAACAGGTGAAAGTGTTAGGTAGGTCTTTGTATTCATATGAGTTATGTAAAGAATTAGGTGTTGAGTACCAGGGCATTATAAAAGAGTTCTGTAGCTTATTGTGTGTGGAATCTCTCAATAAATGTTGTTTATATCACCATCAATACAAGCAGCGCTTTATTTTTCATATAACTTACCAAGGTTATCATTTAAAAGAAATCACTTGAGATTTTCTAATCTAATTTTCTCTGAAAGTAATTTCTAATATATGTGAAGTACGAAAACCAAATCTTGAATAACGTGTGGAAGCAAGGTTATTCCTTTTGAAAATCAAACATAAGAGTAGAATTAGTGCTAAGGGACGCTGGAAGTCAGTCATAGTTGGGGGAGCTGACTAAAGTCTGTTCTATATGATCATGCCATACAGTGTACTAGGCAATTTATATTTTACTAAGTCATATAAATCTCCAGGATTTAAATACTTACAGCAGCTTATACCTATTTTACAGCATTATGCACTTCAACAGACAACAAACCTCACGCCAAAAGTTTACCTAGATGTGACCGATGACTGGTTTATAGTTTCTAATTATCAGAGCAGTGAGGGTTAGTAGACAAGCGGACATACATTATGAGCACTCAGCGCACGTTGGAGCTGTTTGGACAGCATCAGTTTGTCAACAGAGTATGCAGTCTTCAGTATTTTTCACATACTTCAGGTAAATTGAGTTGACAAAGCTTTTGTTTCTTGGCCATCCAGACTTCGACGCGCAATGGCATGCTCCCTCAGTCTTGCGTGTCTGATCCCTCTCTCTCTCCCTCTCTCTCTTGTTCTTCTCAAATAAACTCCCCCTCCTCCTACTTCCCATGTCCCTGGCTTGTTGTAAATTGTATCTTCATTAGATAGCATGCCAAACAACAAGTTAGGTGCCTGGATCCCCAACCAAAGAACAATACCCAGAAAAACCTCACAATAAAGCTTCAAAACAAAGCATTACCCAACTGCAGGCGAAAGACAATAGGCTCAGCTAGTCTTACTTTCTCGGTCCAAATACCTCAAGGCTACTTGATGACCTAACATAACTTTAATAAGAGGGAAACTAATGTATACATTTAAAGGTTAGGGCCTTGTAGTACAGATAAGTGTTCCAACTTTGTAACATAACTGGCTGGACTGCAGAAAAGAGTGAAGAGTGCGAGATCACTCCTCTGGAGGTTTTTTTTTTGGAGCATGACACTGAACCTCTTCATGATCCAGCTCCTTTTATACTCACTCTGAACCCTGAACACGGATTAAAAATGGGAATACACACACTTGATGGCTGAATATTTTACTTGCTAGAGCATGTTCTTAGCAATTCAAAAGGCAGATGAACCAAACATGTCTCCTTTCAATTAGTTTGAATATGACTTAAATCCTGTCCTGCTTATAATGTGGCTAGCAATGACTGCTTAGGTTATGTTCACTGACAATGGTGAAGTGAAAGAAACACTATGTTGATTTTCAAGGAGTTGTTAGGAGTGGATGGCTAGTGTGAAAAGTAAAGGTCAGGACTCACTCTACTTGGATTATAGGCAACGTAAGCTATATGGCTGAGTAACAGACGAAGAGTTTATTTAACTGCAATATAAAAAAATGTCTGGAGTCACAGTTGGATTTTTTTGCATTTAATATATCTAGAATGTCAAAAAAATGGTCAAGTTTGACTACTTATTATGGAAAAAATAACTATACTGCTAACAAGAAGGCAACTGTGTAGACTCTGTAGGCAGGGAGACGCAGTGGGAGGCAGGGTAAGCCATGGGGTGTAAAGCACTATGGTGTAGGTCTGTGTGCACTGTGAGTGATGAAGGAAAGAAAATAATGAAGTTTGTGATTTCTGCTACAGGGTGAATTATAAATACTTTAAAAGAAACAGGGTCATGCAGACTGTGTTAGTCTATATGTGAAGCATGCTTCAGACAACAAACAACATAAACCAATTATGAAGACTCATTAATCACAAAGCTCATTGTTAAAGGCAGGGTTGTTAATTTTCTCCAGATACACTTTTAAAGATTTTGGTTGAAATAGTCTTTAGGTCCTCTCAGAAATTAATAATTAATGTGCTCTGAAAAAAGGAACGAAGAAAATCCGTCATCTGTAGCGGTTGTAAGCCTGTAAAAACTTGGACCAATGTCTTCCACGTGGTACCAGTTTGATAAACCAATCACGCCTCCCTGTCTCCCTGCTCGTTCTCTACCCCTTGCATGCTCTAACCCACACTCAAAGCGCGTCACAGATGACAGAGTTTATACTGTGAGTTTGTCAGAGGCTGTTGTGAGTAGTAAAATAGTTTTGTTTTTAACATCTATTATGATAAAGTTAAGTGTTTACTTACCGCTGAATGAGACACAAGACAAATGCAAGGGATGAGCTGGACTCCGCTTCTGGAGCCACGTCGCTCGTGCATGTAAGTGAGGGGCGTGGCTTTTGAGGAAGCACAGAGGGGAGGGGGTGGGTGTTGACGGAGCACTGAGGGAATGCTACTTTCAAAATCCTGCTAGTTTTTTCGAAAATGACCAACCCTGCCTTTAATTAGATTGATTTTTTAATCCCCGGACAACACATTTTAAACAAAAACTTTAGAATTATAAGTGCTCACTTCAATTGTGATCTGAAATACATTTGATTTTGTTGGAAAAAAAGTCAGTTACTGGTCAGTAAACTTACACTGAAGAGTTTAACACCAACGTGTTGCTTTTCCCAGGTATATTAATCTCTAACATTTGTTTATAAAACTCAGGGCAAATATAATTTACGCTTCATAAAGATTACGATTTCCTCCCAAAAAATATTCGTCGTCATAGATCTATATGAATGTGATATTATTGATACAAATGATGCAACATATTACTGGTAAATGAAGTAAAACCTTTGTTTGGCATGCTTTCCTTGTCAGTTCAGATCTTGGTCAAGCACTAAGAAAACTGAACAGTTCTATTTCTGCTGTTTTAGTGAACATGGATACTTTTCATTGAGTGAGCATGTGAGTGTTTTCTCCTGTGTGCATGGTTAAACAAATACTCCGACGCTACATGTGACCTTTGTTTTGATTCACTCCAGACTTGATCTGAAGGTCAGGGAGGCTAATCACAGCGACTAACGGACCGTTTCAATGATCATGAAAGATTACTGTGACGCTGTGTGAATATGGGGTTTATAAGCCTTGTCATTACAGCTTTGTTATTATGCCATGATTTGTCCGGTCAGGATAACAGTAAATGCAGCCTGTGTAATGGAAAAGAGGGGTTAGCTATAAAGCCACTGATCCTTTTAACCTTCCAATCTCTCTCAAATGACATTGATCAAAGGAAAAGACTGTGCGCTTATGCATTCAGAAAGAAACAGGTTGAGAGAAATTAATGTAGACAGAGCTATTTACTCATTACCCCTCAGTTCTGAGACCCTGCAGGCTATTTCATAATATAACTGCCCTTAATACCTCCTTTTTTCTCACCGCTCCAATCCTCCACCTTCACTCGTTTACTTGCTTAGCCGCCTGTCTTTACCCACCCCTCCCACCCACTCTGCCCTCTGTTCGGGCTTTCTCTCAGGAAGATGTTTAAAGAACTCCTCTGAAATACTAAGCAGTGGACTTAAAAGAGGAATATATTACTACATTTGCCATGATGTTCCTTATTAGGCCAGGTCCTCAAGACATTTTCTAATCTTATTTGATGGCTTGGCTGAGACTTATTATTTTTCCTTTCTTACTTTTGGTATAGTGAGAAAACTACACACAAGTTAACCACACACAGACACACAGAAACCCACAGACCCACACACATACAAAAAAAACAGTATTCCTTCTATAACACTCTACAATTGTATTTAAACATTTACAGAGGTACAGACAAATTGCGACGGGAGATGATACTGTCATGTTCCCTTTTATCTGTTTAGAATTCAGCTGTAGTTTTAACATGTTTTTGTTAGTTAGTCCTCGTCTTCCCTGCTTCTTTCCACCACCTCAATCCTTGTACCGTCTATTGATAATCTGTGTTTTCACCTGCTTTGCTGGACCTCGTCTGTTTTCCTTTTTGGATATGAAAGTCCTTGGACTGATCACTGTTTTGGTTTTCCTTTGTTACAATAAATCCTACTTACAGTCCTTCTCTGTGTGTTAAACCCTAACTTGCTAACTTAATATAGAAAAAGAAAAGGAAATAACAATAACAACAGGGAAACAGCTTGCTAATATAGAAACATACAAAAAAAAACAGTATTAGAAATGACAAACTCGAACAAACTAAGGGGAAAAAATAATCTTTAATACTGAAAAAGAAAAAAACAAAACAAAGGAAACCCCCAAACAAACATTGCTTCCTTGGATTTTTGTGTCTCGGTATTTCTTAAGTATACCATAGATTGTATAAAACATGGATGTATATGTCACCAATTGGTTTCTGAAGGAACAAATGTGAGACATATTGGAAATCCTATCTCCACCTCACTTTTGATCAATCACTCACATCAGCCATACAGTTTTATAATGAAACGAAAATGTATGCGTACCTCTACAGTATAGCCCTAATATGATGAAAATGAACGAGTAAAAAAAAAAAAAAAAATCCCCATAAAGAGTGTACCAATAAAGTAATTAGCTAAAGAAACCCAAACGTGTCTTGTACCAGGTTGTAGATGTGTTTAATTCTGCTGTAAAAATGAGCATTTTAACATTGGTTCTAATGGGGATTCTTTGTTTTTTGGAGCCCGCCTCAAGTGGACACTGGACGAACTGGATTTTTGTTTTGCTCTTTTGCTTTGGCTTCCCTTTTCCACATCAGAGGTTGCCACTTGGTGAACCAAAAACACAGAGTAGAATTTGATCAGCTCTTACATGTTATCATCCCAAAATAGATTTATTTAACCGTTTTTCAAGAATGTTTTGCTCCAATGGAAATTTTGTTTTGACCCAAGGAAAATCAATTCTAGATCCAAACTGTGCCTGCTAATAGTTTGAAAAAAACAACAACAACAACAACTTGTTCTATTTCATTAATAGCCTTGCACCTACTGTACATAAAATGTTAGCACTTTAATTCTGACTACAGCTGCTTAGTGGGATGGAAATATGGGTGCAGCCAAGTGGATCTGCAGAGGCCTCTGAGTGTTTTTTGTATGTGTGTTAAAAGTAATTCTGGTTATTTGAATTAAACTAAACATCCATTCTCTCACCTTTCGCTCTTTGATTCTTCCGAGAGAAATCTGTTTTTTTCTTCCCATTACTATTATGTACTTTCTAAGGGCTTTTTTCTGTTTCAGGATTAACAGCAAATGTGTTTACTGTTAGATTAGCTCTCTTGTCACTTTTGCTCTCTGTGATTTAGTGGCTTAGTCTATGTGTGTGAGTGTTTGTGTGTGTGTGGTTGTAATAGCCTGTTATTGTGTGTGTTTGTTTGTTCTTTGGAGTGGGTTAAGGTGATTTAGTGGCAGTGGAGCAGAATGCAGACCAGCCAGGACAAGCTGGAGCTCAGACAATCCTGCGGTGGTGACACAGTACGATAACCATTTAGTTATTGCCTTGTCCCTTGCTATTGCAAAGCTTTTCAAAAGAACTACAAAAAATTAAACACTACTTTGGTTTGGGTCTGGACAGAGGAGGGGAAGGAGTCAAGCCTCCTCTTCTCCTGGAGGAGGGGACAAAGCAGAGAGGCTGGCGCGATTGAGAGATAACACCACTGACCCTGAGTTAATTGGCAATTAGAGAGCTGCCAGCATTATTGTTGAAGGCTATAATTAGGATTCTCTATCTCCCATACATGTGTGAGTTTGTGCCTGTGTCAGGTCTGTGTCCATGACAAGTTTATATACAGAAGGTCAGTTTTCACTTTCTGTCATGGCCCTGGTTGTTTTCCTTCATCAGTGTGAACGGGCTCTGTTTCTCTCTGTCATAGCAACAGCATAAATAAGTAATGACGCAACTTTCAGGAATGAGAATTGAAGCGAATGCTTTGGTGTATAAACTGCAGTTCCTCGAGTGACCACAGGAGGCTTTCTTCATAACAGCGCCAATACCCTTACGCCAAATTTCCACCAGATCCGTGTGCATTGCGTGTCCGCTCCGGTGCGTGACGGCTCCGTGCACCCCCGTCCTTCAATACCCACCGGCTGCGTGCTTCGTCCGCAGCACGGAGGGCACAGCCGGTCAGCTGGGATGGAGAGACAAAGGAATTCCCGCGGTATTTTAAAGATTAACTCGCGACAGCGCGAGATTATACGATGTACATGGCATTAAACTCTATATAAACCTTATAAACACATAAACAAACACACATACAGTCGTTTTTCTGAACCATCAAAACGGAGTCTTTTATTCTGAAAATAAACCGGATGTTTTAATGTTGTATCGGTGTCTGACTTCCCGTCCCGCTTGTTCTTTTCTGTGCTGAATTGATGCGTCGTGCTCTGGCATCCGGCAAAAATAGAAGTCTTGCGTATCTGCTCCGGAGGGCTCCGGACTGACGGAGCTGAGACGGAGCTGAGACGCAGCGCAGCGGACCCAGTGGAAGCACACACGTTGAATAAAGTGAAACGTATCAGCTCCGCTGCCGGAACGGAGCGGAGACGGACCGAACACGCATCTGGTGGAATTTGGCCGTTAGGGATAGAAAAACGGCAAACTTTCCAGCAGAACTGGACATGTTTAAATCCTCGTTTAAAAAACAGTCCCATTCTCTATGGGTATTTTTTCTACAGTATTCATGAAAAATGTTGAATGTTAAAAAAAAAAAGCTCACTTGTTGTACTTATATCAAGCCTAGATGTTAAGCATAATTAGGGGTGTGAATGCTTTGATGTTGTTGCTAGCTTTCTGCTAGACATCAACACGGCTAAGACAGTTTTGAATTTCTCTCTAGGCTGTGTATGTTGGGGTCACATGCAGGACATTTTTCAGTTATATAATAGTAGTTAACATGTCGTGTGTGGCTAGCAGACCTTTCAAGAAGTTTTAATTTATTATTTAATCATATTTAAGCAATTGCTAGCAGTTATGGGGGCCTGAACTTGTTGAACCTAGCTGGCTTGCTAGCTTTTAGGAGACTGGATTGTTGTTAGCTTGTCTTTGCAGAGAAGATGCTGGTGCATAGGGATGAAAAGAAGGGTTATTATAAGTTACCATGCGATGTTGTTCACATGTCACCCTCTCCCCAAAGATTTGGGCAAACAGGCCATGAGTAAACCACTCACAAGCCCTTTAGGCTTTTTTTTCATCCAATGAAAATAGACAAATCTGATGAGCAACTACCACACGTAGAATCTCAGTCAGGTAACACATTTACCGGCTAATGAATAAGGTGTGGGTACAAAGTGTTGAGAAAAAGGCAGTTGACAAGCTAATATATGACCTCAAATGGCTACCTCATTTATTATCCAGTCTTTGTATTGTGCTTTGTGCTTACATCACAATATAAAAATGAAACTGGCACATTGGTTATGCATGTTATTAGCTATTAGCGGCTGGTAAACATACCAGATGGAGCAAAAACAACATGTGAGTATACTCTCTCTCTACATGTAGTGCATGTTTGTGTGTGTAAACCTGCATGCGTGTGTAGGTGACATTTTCCCTGATTGCAGCAGGTAATTTTTTTTCATCTTGCAGAGCTGAGAGAGGGATGAAGAAAAAGGAGGAGATGAGGGAAGGAAAGGTAGAAAAAGAGCAGGGTGCCACCACTTTGAAATCCATCTTTTCAAGGATGGATTCCCTACCGAGACCCTCAGGCTTTGTCCTTCTTTCAGCCCCCTCCTGTGTGCGCATGCATGTGTGTGTTTGTGTGTGTATGCCAGGTACAGAGTCAGTGGTTTTTAGTCCTGCTATCAGCCCCTGGTGTCAGCCTGGTCTCCTATCGCCCACCCCTTCCCTCACTCCCCCCTCCCCAACCCCACACTGTCAGAGGGCCCCTCAGGACAGTCCATGAACCTCTCAGCACTGTGTGTAAAAGAGCACGGAGCTAGGAGCTTACCTGTGCCAAAAACGGACAATAAGCCAAAAATAAAAGCACAACTGCCATGTCAGAATTTGAAGCCTAAATCCACAAGTCCAGCAATGTCTTACATGAAGATATTGGCCTTTTCTTTCACTAAAAATAGCACGCACACACACACGCACGCACGCACGCACGCACGCACGCACGCACGCACGCACACACAAACACACACACACACACACACACATACACACACACACGCACGCACACACGCACATGAGGTATTAAATGTCAAAATAAGCAGCAACACTATCAGTTCTCCCACTTCTCTCCCTGGTACACTTGTCTGACTTCATATCCTTGACACTTTTAGGTGGCTTTATAGCAGCTCCCAGACTAATTGCTGGAAGGATATCTTCAGAATGTACTGAGCTGCTAGTTGCTCTCTTCTGAGCCGCACTAAATCAGCAGCATTTCATACCAAGCAACCTTATTGCAAACCCTTAAAACAGATGTATGCAATTATGAAAGGCTTTTATTTTTCAACTGCCATGTTGTCTCGGAAAAATACTTTCCTAACTTATTTCTAAGAGTGCTTCTTCAGAGAGGTGTAGTAATACTAGTGCCTGATTAATGTAAAAGCACTGTCTTAAGTTACTCATCAGAGTCATGAAAGGATCTTCTGTTGTACTTTTTCCTTGAATCTCAAAAGCCTCCTGTGGTGAAATGTTTTGTCCTCCTCAACTGCTGTTATGAGGAGATAACATGTCTCTTCTACTTCTCTATCTCGTTAACACAGTCAGAAACACAAATAATTTAAGCCCCAATTTATAATTTTAAGTCCAAGTGCCCAAGTCTAAATACACATTATAAACGTTTTTACAGGAGCATTTCAGGATTGGGGTGAGTTGGGGGTCCTCAGGAGGAAAAACATGACATTAAAGAATGACGCAGAAGTGCTGGTCGAAACAACAGAGCCTGCCCACAAATATAAAAACTACAATTAAAAGATCATCACATGGCAAGAACATTAAGTGTAGGTAACGGATACCATCACATGCACACAGACTCTCACAGTTGAGAAGTGAACCTCAATTATCTCAATCAGGAAGCATGTAGCAACAACAATGAAAACACACACAAACTATATACACACACACACACACACACACACACAAACACAGGCGTTCATAAAAAAACAAGGTAAGATGCTAATCAGATAAAGGGAATCACAACTGCAAGAGAAGGCAAGGGAATTAAAGTGAACAAAAAGTTTTCTTTTTAAAAAAGCAGTCCTGCTAATCCTAAATGTAACGGCAGATTGTTCCTTCAATACGTGAATGGAGATTGCACAAGTCACGCCCATACAGTCCATGGTCGTGCGCCGGTTGCAAGAAATAAACGTCACAACCCCCTCCTGCTAGCTCGGGGGGAACATCCTGCAGAATTTCCTGCTGCATTTTCACATCAGCTCACCCCCACTTCACACGGAAAATTGGTAAATGGTAAATGGACTTGAGCTTATAAAGCGCTTTTTTAGTCTTCAGACTACTCAAAGCGCTTTGACACCGCAGGTCACACCTACCCATTCACACACTGATGGTAGAGGCTGCTATGTAAAGAGTACATCAGTATTAGCTAATCCCAGTCATACAGTACACCACTGACGAAGCAGCGGGAGCAACCTGGTGTTAAGTGTCTTGCCCAATGACACATCCAACTAGGGGCTGCAGGAGCTAGGGTTCGAACCCCCAACCTTACGGTTGAGAGAAGACTGACTCTTCGAACTGAGGCCAACAAACAGTCTTTTGTTTTAGTTTTAGTTTAGTTTCTTTAAGCGTATAGATGTGCTGTATACCTTCCCTTTTAATGAAGTGTCTTCTAAGTATTCTGAGAACTCTTTGAAAAGTCCTTGCAAATTCTGCAGGCTCAAGTGCCCACACATGCAACACACTCTCAATCATAATGCAAAGACACGCTATTGGTACAGAATAACACCTTCAGCTAGATTGAAGTGTAAGGAAAAGGAGTGAGAAGCCTCAGATGGGGAATGAACTGAGAAATTGGGCGAAATATTATATTACACCTTACAACTTCATTCATGTTTTTCTTAACACCTCACTTCCCACAGTATCCCCCTTACAAGGCCTTACACTGAGCCAATTTGTACAGTACAAACATATGGGAAAAAGTAAAAAAAAAAACAGCCAGAAAGTTTAAGATTCTTTGAAGTGGGGGAGAATTGGGTGTAGAAGATGCCAAACCTCTGCTTCGACCTTCAGGATACTTCTTCTACCTGCGTTTCCTCTTCTTTCCCACAGAGTATTTTGTCAGTCAGTTTAAAGGAAAAGAAGGTTTATGACATCCCAAGTGCTTACTTCCAAACCATGACCCTACTCCACTCTCCCACAAACTTTTGCATCCCCACTGATTATACTCATCTCACCGGGGTCTTCTTGAAAGGGGTTTGAAACTTGTGTCCTCCAGCTAACCTCACCAGAGACTTGATTGTATTCAAGTTCAAAACCATGTCTTTTCTAAGCTGTCCTGCAATGTGTTATCGCTGCTTTGGCTCTCCCAATTCTCTCTTCTGCTCTTGTATTCTTCCAGTAGCTTCCATTCCCCTGCTCATACCCACAGGTAACTGGAAACTGTTCACTTTTTCAATACAATGTGGAACTGAGGTGATTCTTTATTGATCTTGCAGGGAACACACAGAGGTCAAAGTTGGAGGGGGATTTCATGTCTTTGTGAAGGACACATAAGAATAATGGAAGCAGGGTTTAAGGGCATGAAGTCATTCTGTTGTCCTTAATCTCCAGATGTGTCCTATAAGCAGTCTCTATCATTACTTTCAAACTTTGAGTTGGGGCGGTATAATGGCTGACATTCTCACAGTTCAGACTTGGCTGACTTTTCTTTAATTGGACTTGTAGTCAGACACAAAAAATTCCAGTGAGTGAGTAATCCATCCAAAAATCTTCTTCTGTCCAATATGTATCAATAACTTTGCTCAGTGTGGAGTCTTGAGATAAAATATGAAATGTTCAGCGTCTTTCATCCAGTCCCTCTTAATTTCAAGCCTTCATATGGTTTCATCAATATAAACGCTTTGTTTTCGTTGCTTGCACAGATTTCAATAAGTCTGTGAAAGTAGTAGCTTTCTCTCTGGTATCATTCTTTAAAAAAACTCAATTAACCCAACCATCAGGGAAATAACATCCAATAGATGCTGGACTTCGACTCTGAACAGGTGTAGAGTAGGACTGTCAGGGTTAATGTGTTAATTGCAATGTGATTAGGGTCAGAAATTAAACACATTTACCATTTTTTACATGATTAGTTACGTGCTATATTGGCCCCTTCAACACAAAGTAGTTAAGCCACCATAGTATCTTCCTGCAGTCGCAGTGAAGGAAATAAATGAAATCGCAGCAGCTTTGAATGACTCATTTCCCTTTTAAAAAACTCTTTAACAGCTCAGTTGACGAGTCAAACGCAATATCCACCATGTGACATCAAACCTTTTATTTTTTGCTTTAGATATTTTGATTCACTTTCTGATCCCTAGTGAGTTCCTTTTTCCATGGTCAAGGTAATGTTGTAACTGTCATGAGACGAAATGAAATTTGATTATTATTTAAACCAAGTTTTCCCTTTCTATCAAACACGCCTCACATTAAATAAAAGTAGGCACATATTGGAATTGTTTTTGTCGTTTTTTGTTATGTGAACCTGACATGATGTTTGGCAGACTCTGTTCCTCAGATAAAAAGTTCTTATACTCCGTCAAGATGGGATTTGGGTGAGAAATAATTACTAAACAACCAAATATCATCAGTATTTTAAATCTAATTGATTTTGGCTTCAGATATTGACCTAACATAGTTTTTTGGACATCTGATGGCACAACCTTCATTACACCTAATATCAAGGTCCAACAGCCTTGGTGGTCAATCAATCAATCAATCAATCAATCAATCAATCTTTATTTCTATAGCACATTTAAAACAACCTTGATTGACCAAAGTGCTGTACAAGCGTAAAAAACACAATGTAAAAACAACAAATAAAATAACATAAAGAATGAAACACAATAAAAACACAGCTGGGAGATTACAGTGTTTGATTCCAGAAATTACAATAAGTATTGTAGCTTTATGTTCATGTGCAGTACATAATCAAATGTCTGTATATTATACATTGACATTATTAATGTTCTGATTAAATATTTACAATATAAAAACTCGCATGGCTGAAGCTATCAATATTTCATCCCTGTATCCACATAATTACATGTTCCCTCTATATGCTGCTATGTGTGCTACATAATGAGATTTTTCCTGTCACTCTTCACACAGTAATGTGCAGTACAATAGAGACTCTATGAGAATAATCTCTGCTTTTCCCAAACAGCCGACTGCTCACTAGGTCTGCGCAGTTAAACATAAAGTCATCTTTATTGTGATTTGAGCAATTGCAATAAATACATCGCAAAAGTCTAAATGTATCGCAATGAATAAGAATTTATTTTTTTAGAACCAAAGAATACTTTCTCACTCAACAATGTGTTCATTTAACCCATCGCATGGAGGCGTGGGTAATGAGCATTCTTTTACACCATTGTTGAAGCAGTCAGATGCTAGCTAGCAGCTACCCTCAGATAAACTGGTGCCAGTTTGGACTATTTAAGTTGGATTCCTGACAGACAGTTTGCAAACACAAATATTGTGTTAAACATGACAAAGAGCAGATAAAGAGAACACTTTGAGTTATATGCACTCCTAAACTTTTGTTCATTTATAGCACTTCACATCGCATATATTTATCATGCATGCCCACTGCTCACCCATGTCTTTACCCAAACTGAGTCAATGATGGAGGAGTTCTTGTTGCTGAAGGAGAGGCTAGAAAATGTATGAGGCCAGCATGGGACTTAGTTTTTCAGGGAAAGACGGGTCTTCAGACCTGCATGCTTACTATTTCAAGTAAGTTGGTGATGGAGAGAAGACAGGAAAAAAAGGTAAGCTTCTTCTGGGAGAGAGCAGAAAAAGCTATTAAAAATTCACAACTCAGTTGAGTTTGCAAAGAGGCTGGAGGGTAGAGATCGGGGAGGTTAGCCTCACTAAACCATTATAGGCCTACTTAACTGAACAACCAGGGTGAAACACAGAGAAGCCTGGATATAATGAGATAAAACAAAACATCTTTGGTTTGGATTGTTTTCCTTACTCGGCCCCCCAAAGACGGTGTGTTACACACCTGCAGCAACCATACATCACACGAAGGGGGGAGCGAAAACAGCAAGACACAAAGGTATTAGCTAGCTAGAGGAGAACGAATGTAAAGCAGGGGTGAAGTGAGGCTAGAGTTTGGAGAAAATAAGGCACAAGGGAAGGAGGGAGGTTTGCTTAAGGATTAAAAAAGAGGAGCTAGAGGGGGGAAATGTTAAGGTTAGAATGCAAAAGAGGAGACACAAAAATCAGAATCAGAATCAGAAGGAGAGACGGAAGAAAGCACGAGGGGTTTGAAATACTTTAGCTTAGCCATGATGGGCCTATACAAGCTCAAATGAATTTTTGCTTGGGATCTTGATTGTGCTTATTGTTCTCTTTTATATCATTATGTCTAGCGAAACTCTGATTTAGAATCTAAAATCAAAAGAAAAGCAGTCCTCATACTGTAATCAGAAATGATGAAATCAAACAATGAAATAAATGGATACACATTTTACAGAAAGAAAGATCCGGCATATTGTTTCTGTACCTCTTAAGTATGCCTCATTATCATCACAATGAGCATTCGGGTTTTGCGTCATCCTCATTTCCACCGAGGAACAACGCAATTCTAAAGAACCTGCTGGTGTCATCATGTTTTGTCACTTTAGAAAGACACCGTTTGATCTAATTAGGTGACTCATGTCTGTCCGTGCCCACACACTCACCACTAAAAGAAACGCAAACACTTATATGGTTGTGTGAATGGGACTAGCTGTGGAGAGGAAGGAAGAGAAGCTGAACTCAGAGAGTAAATGCATGGAAGTGAGTGGTAGATGCAGACTCTCATGGCCCGTTGACAAAATAGAAGCTCAGGGGAGGCACATTTAACAAGCGGGGAAACAAAGGCGCAACATCTGTCTCCTCTCTGCCACCTGCAAGCCCAGGCAATCATATACAGTACATATGCAGCCAAATGTTGGAGAAGCACCAAGAGCGGTTTTGGAGAAGGTCCCAGAGTGTTGGAGTCTGCTGCCTTGTTAACATATTTGGCGTTGGTAGAGAAACAGAGCAGCTCTTGTGTGGTCAACACAGAGGGAGGCTATAAGTAATTCAGGCTTTTACAGGAAATCTTGGACAAAACATCAGACAGTTCAGTCAAAGGATGTATCATGTTACAGGAATATAGGCTTTTAGAGGCAATAAAGCAAACAATGATCTAATCTACTGCTTTTGTACTCAATTATGTTGGCCCACAGAGAGAAAAATAAAGAGTAAGCCATTCCAGTTCACGGTGTTGTCCACTCATTCATGACGACAGGTCAGAGAAATACTTTGCCCTCTAAGGTCGTCCATCTATCAGATTGGGCAAAGCAGAAATACAGATACAAAAGATAGTCCGTTTATTGTTGCACACAGGCAAGCATGGGTTTGATAAATTTGTTTTGAACTCATTCTCTGGATAAACAGACACAAACACCCACAAACCTGCTCACTCCAACATAAAGCAATACATGTCAACTTACACACAGCGGATAACCAGTTTTACAGTTAACAACTGTTTAAAAACATCACGGTTAATTAATCCTAAAGGCTCTGCTTCACCCCGTGTTTCTGTTCTCACTTGCAAAAAGGGGGCGGAAACATTCGGACAGACACCAGAGTGTGCGCCAGCTAAACGTGCTGTCAATTAATGCATTAAGATACGCAACATTCGTAAGCCTGCCTACCCATATCCCTGCGACATGATTGGCTGTTAATCATCTTTTACTTCTTCTCTTTAATGACGGGTGGCAACTATAAGGCACATTAGAGCCCCCTTTCCCAGTGTTTGGGTGGTGTAATTACAGGTTTAAATCGAACATTTGTTAGATTTATATTAGGAAATATTATATCACGATTATTATCGTTATCATTTTATCGCCCAGTCTTAGTGTGATGTAAACAAACAGCAGCAACACTGCATCACAGCGGCTCCATTTGCAAACTTAACAATTAAGACAATATACAAAGATACAAACATTTGGCACAACATTCAAACACCAAACAAATATTCAGAGGCCTTAAACGTGCTTTGATCTGGGATTCAGCTCCGCATTTTAATGTGAGATATTTTCTTTCTTCCATTACAGAATTATTAGAATTCCTCAGCGAGTATCCACACTACATGCACATGTACAAGGTAGGAAAGGTACAACCACCACCTCATTTTGAGAGAGGAAAAACCCTGATTAGTTTAGCATGGATACATATTGAACCCATCTCCACAAGTGCACCCTAAACAGCATCCTAAATATCCCTATGTTGACCAGGGAGCTGCCTCACTCACTTTAACCATAAATAAACCCAACAAATATTACAGCAGACACATTTGACATGAACATGTATCAAATCTTTCTGAACAAGATACAATATTTAAAAATGAAATGTAGCCAAAAATTGAGAATACATTTAAACAAATTCTCAATTATTTTATTCTATTTCCTGAAAGATTTGTTGTTTTCTTGTGTTTAAAAATGGCCCTTGTTGAATGAATTTAAAGTGGAAAAGTACTCATAACTAATTGACAGTGGCCTTCCTGTTTTATATAATGAACAATAATGAGAAAAGTAGATAAATATATAAATGACTTGCAGAAGGGAAACTCATTAGATTGGTTAAGTCCCATTTGTCTCCATTAGCCTGTCTCTCTAATGCATTAATTAAACCTTATGAGAGGCTATATCGTGCATTTTCTTTACTTACACACTCTCAGTATTGCACACTGCTAATGTGATCACTGAGTGGGCGCCAAAAGTTTGTGGTCACGTCTGTTGCCTTTGAAAATGAGCTCGCTGAATTTGCCCTAGTTGGAAAATTGCTTAAAAAATGTGCAAGCAGCATGGGAATGATTCATCATTTCTTACCCAAGGCTTCCACTACAAAAGAAATGGCATCTTTCTATTCACTGCATGATTTGAAGTGACAGTCACCATGTCCCCTTAGCATGGCTCTTTGAGTCCACGGCTGACTCTGAGGGGGCTGACTGTCTGATCGGTCGGCCAAAGTGTGGAGGAGAGCGGGCCAGAGGCAGAGCAGGGAGGCACAGATAACAGGCTTATCACCAGGTGAGACTCACTGAGACCAAGAGCCCTTTTTCCCCTGAAACACTGAGAAAATTGGCAGCTTATTTGCTGAAATTGTCCACAACATTATTGTACCTGGCACTGGCAAAATGTTTTACACCATAAGGTAATGATGCAGGGTATTTTCAGTAAATACAGTACATGCCCTCGACAATTTAGTTACTCTAAGTTCCAGGTTATTTGGATTTAAGAGTTTTGAAAAAGCTACACAAAGAAGACACTTTTAAACATTGTAGTTTGTACTTTTTTTATGAATTGAATTGCATCATGAAAGCTTTCACCAAATGTGAACAATTTAAACATGTCTGTTCCCTCTTACAATCCCAATGCAGACCAATGTCTTTCAGCTAAGTAATGATAAGGTCTATTGTGTCAGTTTAATACATGATACATTATGTTATATTGATCATTTCTGTAGAATATCTATGGCTTTAAACTTGGACAACATGTTAAAAGATGTCAACTGGAATCCCAGTAAAAGCACCAAGCACGTCCATTCAAGTATAACATACTCCAAGGTGCACTTTGCTCAACCACACGATCATTTGTAATGGAAACAGCATCACTCCAGTTCTTCTTCTTAATCTTGATCTTTGTAAACACTTTCCTGGCACTTTCAAAAGGCAATGTCTCCATAATGAAGGCCTAGGATGGGAGGTGGGATTACACACCTATGGTTTCTGACATTCACAAAGGTCAGCACTTCATCCATCAGCCTCTCTATACACCCACCCATCAGCCGAGGTGTCCCTTCCTGTATCGTTCAATCCATCTCAACCTTCCACCACCATGCACTCGATCATTTTTTCCTCCAGCACTGCAACAGTTATGTACAAGCAACAAAAATAAGTGTAGTGACAACTTTCAAAAGAAGCTGACGAAAACTGGAACAACTCTGTTGTACAAACCCAGAAAAGCCGCAAGTAAAATGATTTTCATACATCAATGTTTGGCGAAAAACAGCCAAATATCTGCTGGCATGTCTTTCCAAGACACTCAAAATGTCTTTGAAGCTTTCATTAACAACTTGAGAAATTAAACCGCATCCACACAGCTGTAATGATATTGTAGCCTGGAAACAAAAGCTCTGCATTAATAAGCAAAACTGCAGGAGGACATCAGAACAATTCAAATGCTGAGTTATTCTCTAATTGCAATTTTCTGTATGATTGGTTTTAGGGAAAGTCATGTTTGTATCCCTGTAACTGTGGATTTACTTTGCGTGAATACATAATAACTAGGATTTGACGTCCTTCCTATATATATATGCCGACTCAAATGCAATTTTTTTGTTCACTTCCTTCAGAGACTTTTTGGTCGAATGTATTTTCTGTGTCCCCATTTCCCCTCAAACCTGGGTTTTCCCTCTTTAAAGGGGATTCTCTTATATACTATAATAAAGTTCCAAGATAAAGTCAAGATAAGAAGAGAGAACTGGGTGTTTTCAATCCAAGCTGGGAGTGTGGGCATGTAATGTCCCCAGCATGTGTAAGCAATGCACATTTTTTCATTCAAAATGTAACACCCTGTGGCTGTATTACATTATGCTTGTGTCAATGAAAAAAATGTGAATGTCTGTCTGCTCTTTAATGTCTGCTCTGTGATTGTAGAAAATCAGTGAAACTTATTGACTCTTAGGAAGACATTTAGTTCCAGTCAATTCTGTTCCAATTTTCTATTGAAAACTGAAAAATGATACAGAACTTTGATGTCAATCACTTGTATATAAGATTACCTACGATTCCTAAATATCCTTATTGTCAGAACTCTTTCGACAGCTCACCTTCTGATTCACAGGGAGCAGAAAACTACATCTCCCAAACATAAACGATAACCCAGAAATACACAAATGTGGCCGTTAAAGTTTTAGAGAAAGATGTTTCCAGATACTGATGGAGTCTTCACCCACCTTTAGTTCTGACGTAATCTGGGACAACGAAGCCTTCACATTTTGAACAATTCATCCTACCTTTAAATATTCTTGTTTTGACAGCCGTGTTAAACATAACCCAAGACCTTAAGCCAAAAGCAGAGGGTGTGATGGACAACTTGTAACGGTACATTCCTGACTTTTTCTCCAAACATTTTAATAATTTACTCTCTTTCCCAGCGGCAGGCAGAATAACAGGCCTAAAGGCAGTAAGTTAACTGTTGCTGTACTTGAATGATGCAACAAGGCGATTTTGCCCTCCGGTGCAACACTGGAAGTCCAGCTGGAGTAACCTGTAGAAGATGACGAAAATATTTTTTCACACATGCCTGAAGCATCTGGGTCAGGTGCTTTAAAGTATGTAGATTCCAAACTAACACCGTGTATACGGGGACAGAAACGCAAATATGCCTTCATTTTCATCAGATTTCTATGGTTGTGTATAGATTGCAATGTGAATATTTTGCTCTTGGATGTATAAACACATTGAATACTTGTTTGCATTTTGATACTTGTGCACAAGAACTGTTAATGGAAATGATGTCAAAGAGGAGGAGCCATTACAGCAATCAGTTCATCGAGATAGAATGAGTCAATATGTTTGAAACTCAACCTGTTTTTGCTTTTACAAGTTCTTACCATGTACCTGTAAAAAGTCACCAATAATATATCGCAATCTGTTATACATAATATCTTAGGGATGATCAGCCCATTAATAACCCCCACATTGACACAAAGGTCGCAAATACATCACAATTCAAGCCTCTGTTGACCGGAGAAGCAGTTCACGTTGGTTGGTCACCCAGCACTGGAGAACAGTCCTCCCCTGGTTCTGTAGCTCTGCAGCATTCTGCCCTCCCTCAGTCTTCCAGAGAGCTAGCCAATCAGAAGAAAGTGGTCCAGTGGTGAGGGAGGCCTAAAGGAGAAAGCAGCTGAAATGAACTGTTGCAGGCAGAGGTTGAAATGAGGTCTTAACTTACGCCAAGTACACAAAAAAAAAGGAGTTTTTGAAACTGCAAAGCTACTATCTATAGCTCTCAGCCCCAACCATCTCCTGAAAACTGTGTGTATGTCTGGTCTGAAGTATTTCTGATGTTTGCACTTCTCATTAGTCTTCCACTCTAAATTCCCGGTTTTGTTTGGGAAATGGCGTATGCATGTTTTGTATGCGTATGCATTGTTTGTACATCTGGCCCATTGTCTCTGCAGTCAGCCAGACTGAGCCCTTACATTGCTGTATTTCAACAAGATGACAGTGGATGATGTCCCCCTAAGTTTAACGAAAAGCACTTGAAACTAACAAGCTGCAAACTCTTGTGTTGAATAATGAAGCCAAAGCACATGTGCGAAGGAACTGCAGTTCCTCGAGTTTCCCCTTGAGGTTGGCTATAAAACTAAGGAATCCACATTAGAACCCATATTAAAATACCCATTTATCAGCAGAAATAAACATGTTTAAAGGCTGCTTCCAAACACGATTTGGTCACATACAGACATTCATACAATGCTTTCACAAGAGCAACACCTCAACTTATATGTAACATAAAAGAAATACATAAAATGTACATTTGCATTAAACAGAGGGATAGATAATTCATGAAAATGTATTATGCAGTTCAGTGCACACCTGGCTGCAGCCAATAGGACGATCTGTGAACACTCCATGAATGCACTCAGGGGATCCCTGTGTCTGACTTCTTTGCTGTAATAAAGGTGAAAAAGGATTACAAAAATATTCACATTCAAAAAGGACAGACCAACAGTAGAGGTGGTTAACACACACAGTCTGTTACTAAATACATGCTCAACTTATTTCTGATTGTCTGTGCAACAACGACTGAGGGCTACAGAATTTGACTTTTTCTCAGGGAACAGGCCAGCTTCTCCAACACCCTGCACTACACAACTGAAAACAACCACTGAGGATGGTGTTCTGTTGCTGAGAGATAATAGAAAAAAAAAGAGTTTATATCAATCACTGGCTAAAGCAATGTTCCATGAGCCTTGGTGCTTGTGGGCTCGCTGTTCAACCTTGAACAGCTGCATGTAGTCGAGGTCTCCTGCCTCACCTTACACTCACCTCTAGTACGTTATCCGACACTTCTTCATATACCGATGATTAATTATTAACTTTTGAACTCTATGAGGATAGTGGGGTGTAAAATCAAATATTCCTCTGTGCAGCAAACTAAATAAAAAAATATAAAAAAGGTATTTATTTTTTAGACCTTTAAATAATTGAGTATGTCTTTTGGTGCATGTGCTTATTAATGGAAAAATGTGAATCCACATCCAATTATACCGAGAGAACAACTTTGGATCAAGAAAAAAAATCCTGCTTTTTAAATGTCTCTCTCATTGTTCCACCCTCTAATCCCTCCCTTTTCAGTCTTTTACTTCCTCCTCTTTTTCTCATTCAACATAAAACACCGCACTAATTTTTAAGGGAAATGTAAAATCTGGGGTTGTGAAAACAAGTGGGCACCTCAGGCAGAGCGCGGTGGGCTGAGCTTCAGAGTGTTAACTCACACTTGAATGCTTTGCTACCATTTGGCTGTTTATGTGTTTCCAGAACAGCCTCAGGGTAAAGGGTATATTGACGTAGTCTACTGATGGCTCCTTTGGTGTTTTCAAGCAACTTCACATTTCTGCCTTTCACCTAGCTATAGAAGATTTTCAGTGGGATTATAAGAAAATAAAAATGGTGCTCAAGAGTGTTACGGACAAATATGAGTGGGCTGCATAAAATGTCCAAAGTTGCGAATGAAGCGGCTTGGTCGCAACTGTAATTAGAGCTCTGCTGGCATTAATTTTTGCCAAAGTTAATGAGAACAGCTTTTAATAATTGGCCGGTTTGACTTTTTTTCCAATTCAAAGGGTTTTCAATTAATCTTGGAAAATAAACCAGCAACACTTACTGTCACTTCAACTTTGGCTTCTGCGGGCTCATTTGCTGCACTGACAACACTCAACTTTTGCTATTTTCATATATTTTATTGAGCTGCTGTTCTACCTGCCCTCATCAAGAAAATATACCAATAACCCCAGACGGTCCTCCTGAGTGTTTCACATTGAACAAAGCAAACTTACACCTTAACCTGTATTGTTATCAAGATGTAAAAACTGAAATAGCTCCATAGAAAACTGATTGGGAAAGCTGCCATTTAATTCTGTTTGGTAGAGAATGATTTATTTACTGGCTCAAGTTTTGGTACTGTTTGTTCTGGCTTTAGAAAAGAGATTTTCAAACTTACAGACACTGAAAGATTTGTTCTTGACTTGTGAGTAATGACAGAGGTCTAAACCCTACCCATTAAATAAGCCTGTCTAATATAGAGTTAAATAAAAACATGTGTTTCGTTTTATAATATATTAGATTTTTTATCTTCAAGGTGTGTCTCAGATGTTCTGAATTGTTTGGTATTCGACTGTGAAAAAGAAGGAGCACCTGGCCAAGCAAAGGTCTAAAATAAAAGTCTTTTTGTATTTGTCATTGAGCACTGGTTATTGTATGGAGTGTTTTTCAAAGCTACTGAGACACATTTCACACCATTTTCAGATTGTTGTCCACCCCGTCCCATTGACACTGCCTTTAATCATCTTTAGTCTTTATCCATGAAACCTTATTTCTCCTACCCTGAAGTAGAAGATAGCCTGCCTGTCTGGTCACAGGGACTGTGTGAAAATCAGAAGAGATTTTGCTCTTATCTTGTGTGAACACTAAAGTGAAAGACGGGGATGGGGGGCTTTTTTGAGAAAATTCAACACATCAGAAAATGGAGCTCTGCATGAAATCCAATCACAACTAACAGCAGCTGGCCTCTTGTTGCCAATGAAAGCCCTCCAACTTTACAAGGAATCTGCGCAGCAAAGTAACACTTCCAATGGGAATACAATTGAAAGACTTAATAGCTTCTAGTTTACAGGGAGAGATGTAGAAGTTTAACATCAGCATAAAGGCTTTTTTTTTTTTTTTTTTGGGGGGGGGGGGGGGGGGGGGGGACTTTTGGGAAACTTCATTAATTCCACCATGTAACCTTTTACAAATTATTTGAGTACCTTGAAACTACAGAATATCAACTGTGGAGGTGCCATGTAACAGAATATTTATTTTTAGAAGAGTGAACCAATTTTGTCATTTAGGTATATCAGTATCTTGCATTATTAACAAAACCAAAAGCATCTCCACACAGGAACTCTACCCAAAGATACAGACGATTCTCATCGTCAGCACAGCAAACTTAATTGCCTCATTTTTATGTACTTAGGACTTTGGTAGAAGTGTAAATCACACTGTGGTGGACACACCTTTTTATTCCTTGAAAAACAGTTAGTGCAACTTAGACTTCTGGGTATTTTTGGTGGAAAAACACTTTGTGGTGTATATGGTGCCGTCTCATCTGAAACAGGTGTTCATACTCTAAACAGACTGCACTTGGCGATCTACCAGCCAATGCAAATCATTTTTTATGCTGATGACACACTGATGTTATTCTTTTCCCCTGGTAATCTGAGCCCTGGGTGATCACTTATTAACAGCATCAAAAAAGTAGACATCTTGTAATGTTGTCAGAGCTAAGCCTCAGGCAAGTAATAAGAACTTGTTAAGACTATTTGTCTCTGTGGAGCACCACACGCCACAGGAACTTGAGCACCATTCTTGATGTTTTTCAGAATCACATCAAACCCTCAGGCTTAATTACTTAGAAATCGCCTCTAATGTGAAGGACTTCATGTCATAGGCTAACGCTCAATGTCAGACACGCTGGCTGCTCTTCTCCCTTTGGGCCTTCATGTCCTAATTACTTTTTTAAAACTTTTTCTTATATTACTCTGCATTTCTTTATTTAAAATATTTTTTCCCAATTTATTTTCTTGAACTTAGCACCTCTGATGTCACAAGCCTGCAATCTGACACAGCCACTTCTACACTTTTCATTTCTCCATGTTTAAATTCTGCTTACAAATGCAACACGAAACGCCTACATGAAACTTCATACAGACCTACAGTAAACCAACAGGAAAGGATAACATTATGGTCATCTTCTTCAATGATTTCTTTCTCCGGCTAACAAATAGACTTTAAGTAGATGCCGAGAACTATCCAGTTACTTTTAAAAGACTGTATGCATTTGCAGTGGATTAGTGGCGTATCGGTCGAGTGAATTTTAAGATTTTTACCCCCCATCAGAATATCAAGAGAAGACACATTTAGAGGAGATTAACAAATGGGAAAAGTTGAGAGTGAGGAGTGACCAACACAGTGTTGTACATTAGCAGTTAAACTTAATGTAAGGTTAGCGCAGGGTATTACAATCAGGTCTGCCTTTTGAATTTACAGTAAGACTTACAGTAAGACTTGAATTTACAACAACTTTTACTTTCGTTATAAGGACAACTCTACCACAGCAACTCGCTGGAGCTCCTTTTTGGTTGGTTGATAGAAAAGCAAATCCTCCTTCTACTCCAGGTACAACATGCCACAGCAGTCAGTGGTAGTGGTTGGCTTTTTGTCGGGGGATTCTGAGGAAACCCCTCCTGTAAAGATTTCCATTGAGGTGTAAACTAAACTATGCTTTGTTTTTCATCAGTGGTAATGCTAGAGATTTGCCATTCCCACTCTGAAATCCAAAAGTATTCTCAGGCCAAATAAAAACCTCTAATCATACAAGTATGATCAGCACTTGAGATTTGGATAAAGTATTTCCCAAAATATTTTCATTTAATGAAGAAGGAAATTAAATGTGAAAATGGGTCTACAGCTATGCACTTTATAGTTTGTAAAACAGCGACATAAAAGCAAATACTGAAAAGTGAACTTGAAAAGTTACATTCTTTATTTACTTTTGTAAACACCCTATCTAGGCCCACACACACTGCCTTCACAGGCGCACCGGGCATCTTTCTTTTGAAATTACTGCTCTACAGTAGAGGTTCCCAAACTTTGCCATGCCAGAACCTCCATATAGCATCGGCCTCTGGCCTCTCGGGGAACCCCTTCTTGCAACATTGCTTAAATTCTTTGTACGTTACAATAGCAAATCAAGAACTACTTATTAACGAATAAACTTCATTTATTTCATTCCATTTCTTTTTTGTAAACAGTCTTCTATAATTTCTGGCTTAACAATGTTATTGTCCCAAATAATGTCATACGTACATTTTTATTTTTGATCCATTTCCCCCCCCTCTTCCCTCCAAGTTGCCACAACCCACCTAGCGCTCCCTAGCAACCAGGGTTTCAGGACCCCCACTTTGAAAAACACTAGAGGAAAGAATTTCTGCTGAATTGGCGGATATAGTTTGACAAGTTTTTTCTGCCATTGCACTTTCTTTCATAGGTACAGTTAAAAACTTGGAGTTTAAGCTGTGCTTCTCTTGCTGTTGAGACCTACCAACTGTGCTGTTATATAAA
Source organism: Tautogolabrus adspersus (assembly GCA_020745685.1). Lineage (NCBI taxonomy): Eukaryota > Metazoa > Chordata > Actinopteri > Labriformes > Labridae > Tautogolabrus > Tautogolabrus adspersus. The sequence goes on from CM036546.1 coordinate 21,778,784, forward strand.
AAAACTGACTTGCAGATAGTTCTAATGATTTTTGGGATATTTTATGTTCTGTTCTGGGGACATAAAAAGTTTTTCCAGTCTGTCCTATAAGCTTTTAGGCTTGAATATACAGTCCTGGATATCATTATCTCTATACTTGGTCTCATCTTGCTCCCACCTGCTCATATAGGTTGCGGCAGAGAATATATTTTCAGACCACACTATTTGTAAATGCCTCTCTTCTAATAAGTAATTAAGTGAGACTGTAAAAATTGAGGGAGGAGATCAGCTTTAGGTTGTGATAAAAAAAAAAAGAGTGTGCCTGTGATAACGACTAAAATACCAAGAAGGTGGATTTGTCAGCTTAAAATAGACGACTATGAAGTGACCACTGGAAGAAAAACGGAGACGGAGCGGTAACCTGAGTAGCCGATCAGGGGAAGGTTCGAGGTTGAGAGTGAGAGACAGACAGGTGAAGAGGGAGATAAGTGAGAGAGCGACAGAGAGTGCTAGTAGAGGTTAAGCACACAGACTTACACCTGCAGTTAAAGCCTTCACCTTGCCATATTATCCCTGGCCTCACCCCCAACATGCTCACGGATGCCAAGAAATCCGATTTGCCAACTTTGGGAAGCTGTGTGTGACAGCCAATTACTGGGGAGAGGACTCCCAGTGGAGTCACCTCCTCACCTCACAGCCCAAACATCTGCCTGACAGACAGTGAAGAGGGAAAAGGCAGATAGAAAAGCAGAGAGAGGAATGCAAGCAAGGGAGAGTACAGTCAAAAAAACGGAAAAGCCAAATGGTCAATCTTCTTTAAAAGTTTGTTATCTGATGCTGTCAAATCTCTTAAATGAAATCATAAATCATACAGTTTCAGTTAACTGTACTGGAACATGGTGTGGGTGTATTCGTAGGCAGAAATAATTTGCATGCTGTTATGTTAAAAGTTGCTTACATCCCATTTCTGATCAGGCTAAATGTGGTGTTTTTATCAGAGCGCTCTCATAAGCTGCATTTGATGTTTACGGACAACTGAATGTTTTCCCAGAAATCAATGTATTTACATTTATGATCATGAGGAGGATAACTGCGGGGCATCATTAAACCCCAAGCAAACAAACACAAACAGCTTGTGTTCATCTTGTTTAAATGCCAACACTGTTTGGGTGAAGATTGTCTGCTGTGACAGTTTTACTCTGCAGGAAGACAATCTGATTGAAACAATTAAGATAATTAATAATCATCTATGTGAGGTTTTATGTGCAAGCCGTACAAACTGACGTAAGTACGGCTGTGAGAGTGGATCTTTGACACACAAAAAAAAGGAAATATATTCAAACTTCCCACATAGCATAAAGAACTCTTACTATCCTACTCTGGAATTGTGTGGAGGCGACCAGTTTCCAATGCCTGAGCAAAGGATATCAAATCTTACCCATGCACAAACAGACCTTGGTGCTCTGGTTACAGGCAAAAGGTAACATGACGTTCTGAACTGTTCCGTGTTCTTCATTGTAATATTTATTTATAAGGGCTGTGACAGAAAAGGCTGCGGTTGTAATGCAGTCAGGTGTGGGAAATGGTTTCCTGAAGCAGCATTTTTTGAGGCAAAATGAGTTTAAATGAAAATACAACTTTGTTCTTCATACAGAGGTCAGTCTGTTATTTTGAATCCCCAGTGTAATATGAGCACATATGCCTCTGAGGATGATAGACATCATATGATCAATAGCTTGTACAAACATTTGAGGCTAACTGATGTAACACTGAATGAAAGTTTAAGTTGGAGAATAAGATTGCTTGTTCGTCAGTGCAACAGTTTGTCACACAAACGACCTTCCACTGTCTCCTTGCCCCTTACGTTTACTCGCCTCTCCCTTCATGCTGCTGCAAACGCACTTTTGTTGCACGGAGCTGGGTCAATAAATGAATAAAGAAACGTGGGAATTGGAAGGTATAGTGCAATCTGTTCAGCCACTATGCCTTCCCCACCTGCAACACATTATGACAGGAAGATAAGGATGCAGGGAGAGAAGAGGAGAGGAAGAGGCGAGGAAGAAAGTCCTCACATTCCTGCGCCGAGCAGTGAAATTGAAGGAGGAAATAATATGAGGCGTGTCAAAATGCAATATCACCCCCGTTTACCCTGATGTTTAAGCCTCTCTTCCTGACTCGGGTGCTTCCCAAGAGAAGCAGAGAATTAAAAAAAGGAAGAGAGAGCGATCGGCAGTGAAAGAGGGAGAGGTGTGAAAGCAGACGACGGATGGAGAGAAAAAGAATATGAGAGGGAGAAGCAGGCGAAGTGAGAGAGGAGCTGGTAATAGCGATATAAAGAGTGTAATCTCTGACTCGAGCAATAATATTTAGCTATGGAATGTGTGGAGGACGTTGCACACACATTTACAGCGGTGTAGTAAATAGTTCTGACCTGAACAATTTCCCAGACTTTACTGCAGGTCAGTGGAGAATACACACACACACACACACACACACACGCACACACGCACACATGCGTGGTGCACACGTGTACATGCATCCTCAAGCCCTTTTCGCTTTCCTGTGCAGACCTTTTAACACAGCTCGAGAGCCTTTGAATATGCTTGATGTGCCTGCAGTGGTCTGCCACACAATGGACACATAGCTGGAATATTCAGATAGAGAGTTATCACTCCTTGCCTTAAAAATGACACACACATCCAAGCATACTCTGAAGCGAGGTGGGGAGAAAAAAAAAAAGTATTCCCCACCTGATAAGGAGGAGCACACGCTGAGAGCAAAGACACGGCTATCTCCAGAGAATCCTTCGTTTGTGTAACCACAACCGCACTCTTTTTTTATTTATCCTCAGCTTCCCCAGCTCCTCTATTCCTCCCCTGTATGCTCCCTGCTGTTTTGTGTGACTATTCCAGACATAAATGAGACGACACACAGGTCCCCTTGCTCACATGTAACAAAGATCTAGACAAAAAACACACACATGCACAAAGTCTCCTGTTGCATTAGGAGGCAGTAAAGGTGTTACAGTGGCCTGAGGCGCCAGAATCGCTGCTTAATAACTCGCCCGGGGCATCAAGCTGGCAACACAAGGTACTAAACACACACACAGACAGACACAGATTGGCAAGGTGTCTGACCGTCACAGTCTCTCTCCTTCTGTCTCTCACATCAATAAGCAGGTGTATCGCACAAATGTCCACCTTCAAACAGAACATCTCTTAAGCGTTGAATAAAACGTGTTAAATTTAATGTGTAATACTTAAAATGCAAATCTCTCACATGTAAACACACATTTTGAACATTTCCAAATACATTCAGATCGCAGCACCAAACAGCCTCTTCAGCTCCAAACTTGTTTTTCAGTTTTGAGCACTTATTAAAGAACATCTGTTTCTCATGCATCAACATTTTCTCTTAAAGAAATAGCAGCAGATTTCATTTGACCAATCTTGTTATCTGATATTTTCATCTCTTACAAAGTTGATCAAGACCTTATCCGATGTTTTTCATTTGGTGTCTCTCCTACTTATCAAATCAGCATCATTAAGAAAAAATGGAAAACGCTCGACATTGCAACCCTGACTCTGAGAGTTATATTGAGACTACCGGGGGGGGCTGAGCACTCCTACAGCATACAAGTGCTCACTAGATTATGAATCAACACATTGCCTATAATCCCTGTCAACAGCATGGACATCCCTAGAATCTCATTTGACAACAATGGAACCTTAATCTCCACTCTGTATGGTGTTGCTTTAACTATACATCATCATTGTCTATTGCTTAACAAACAAGTTTCATCTAATCCTTTTGTCTTCATTATTCTGCTTGTTTCCCCCCTTAAAATCTGTTCTTTCTATACTTTGGATTATTTTTGTTTCCTTGATGAGAATAAACTTGAGCTCTCAGTTTCCTTTCTCGACATTGCTCATGTAGTCCCTCACCAAAAGACATTTGAATTGGATTTCTGCCCACTTCTTAAAATATCCACCGCTGCCAATCAACAACCTCCTTCTACTTATCCAGATAGACAGACTTACATACGTCTAGACATTAGTGCAATCTAAGTCTTTTATTTGGAGCTAGAATTTTCCAGGAAATATGTTGAAAAGGTAAATGTGTTTCTATGGCAACAATGAATTGCTTAGACTTGTTCCAATTAAAAAAAAAAAATGAAGTGGATGATCTGCTGAATGCAATATTCATAGTTGCATTAGCCAGCATGTGTGTGTTGAGTGTGCTCGGTGTGTGTCTATGTGCATGTATGTAATGTATACAAGTAGTGCAGAGCAGGTAGTGCTCCACGGGCCTCACAAAGCTGACCTCTGGATGTTGTAGTTGAATTCATGCCTAAAGCTGCCCTCAGTCTCTATACTGTATAATCTATACTCAAATCATTACAGAAGAAACACAGACACAGAGAGAGAATGTACCATCATTCTATTACACAAATTGCCAGAAAATGAGCCTTCAGAATGAATTCATCTCCTTAATAAGAGGGTCCACCATTCCTATCATTGTCAGAATCCTTCAGTTCAAAATGAGCAGTAAGTGGGTCTCCATCTGCCAGCCTCTTCTGGGGCTCAATTCAATGAACTCCATTAAACCTTTGGGACAATTCTTGGCTGATCGGGCCAACCAAATTAAAGCTTAAAAAAAAAGAGCTGAAAACCAGGAAAAGAATAAATTCCAAAGTAAATGGGGAAAATATGAAGCTTAAATATAAATGTTTGGATGTCCCTTTATATCAGTCGTTACCCCTCAGACAGCCCCTGAAGTGCACTTCTAATGCAAATTCCAAAGTAAGTGATTGTTTTGTTTCTCTTGAGAACGTTTCCATGCAAACTCAGACAAGAATGAACATTTTTTCTTTTTTCATGTTGGGACTATTCTACTCCACAATGAAGGAAGGGGTTTAAGTAGAGGAGGAGAAGGGAGAGAGAAACTTTGCATTTGTAAAAAAAAAAAAAATCACAGATGTTATAAATGAGAGACCTAAATTATTTGTTTTAATGATCTGTTTAAATAAATCATTGCCATAAACTAGAATGTTTCTATTACTATAAATGAGAAATCAAGGTTACAAGTGAAACATGACTAAGTTTAGATCACTCTTCTGACTCCAGTTACTCTAACCAAATTTAGAGTCAGATTATTTTACTAATATTTATATTGACATTATTACCTGCCCTGAAGATCAAAATAAACATTTTTCACCTTTCTTTTCTTCCATGTTCCTGATGTACACACAGACGTTTGACTGGGATGTTTGTAGACATACACCTGTATCTAACACATGTGTACAGATGTTTGACTGTTAAAGAGCATTTACTGTATATGGTACGTATAGAGATGAATAAACATGATACATTTTTTTAGGATGTGCTCAAATGTGATATATATTACATACAAACTGTGTAACTTTGGAAATCATTTTTTTACCCTAGTTTGAAACAAATATTGAAAAAAGGATTGCCTACATGGTAAACCTGTCCAGGTCAGTTAATGACTAACTTCCCCATACAGTGGTGTCTAATTTGTAACCGTAATAGCTTAATGTATTTGTAGAGTTTTGTTAAATGTTTTGAAAGGTCCATTTGAAGGTAAAGGTATAGAAAAGGTAACGGTAGACAGGAAAACCCAGAGAGAAATCTTCTTAGACAGTAATCAGAGCTCGTCTACGCAGTCACTGAAAAGCCCATGTAATACATGGAATCACACACACACACACACTGTAGAGCTGTGTGAACACAAACCAAGGGTTTCTGACGAGTGGGGAGAGATGACGAAGGGCTGCTTGAAAAAAATACAAAAGACTTGCACAGACGATCCCATGATACTTAGAGAAAACTCAAGTCCGCGCTTGCTTTCATTTCACACACAAAGACAGAGACAGTAGACGAAAAGTTGAGCAAACTTTGCTGAAAGCCTAAGGCATGAGACGGAAAAAAAACCCCACACTGCAGCAGCTACAGCAAGTGAACTTTTCACATGAGGATAGACGGGAAATTATATTTCTTCCCTATATTTGAGTAGAACTAAATCAAACACAAAATTACTTGAGCAGTGCATGTGCTTTGAAGTTTTGCATGTCTTAGAACGGAGCGTTGACTTCAGGAGCTGCTGTTAGCACCTAAAAATGGAGCCAGTTTGGACTGATGATCAACATCGCGATGATCCGATTTTAAAAATGCAATATATCACCCCAAGACCTTCATCTTTTTCTCTACAGAAGCACAAATAATGCTTCCTCTTCAAATGATTTACAGATGTGGAAAAAAAATCATGGGAAACCCCAGGCGTACACTGAAGAGCAGAACATAAAAAAATCACCTTTTTTTCCCTTGTTTTTATGCTCATTCTTTATCTGTAAGTATCAGTCTCAATGGATCCCAAGAGTGTAAAATTACCTCTCCGCTGCAAATCTCCATCTGTCTGAAGTAGTGTCTCTTCACACTCCTCCCAAGCATCTGAGCAAAAAAATATAGCTGCGTGCGCTGATGTACAGGGGGACAATATGAGCAATTTGGCCATTTTTTTAAATCCAATTGTGTTTTATTTATGCTATTGGCACTAACTTGTAATCCCACACTTTAATTTAAGACCTGAAAATGCAGCACAACAAACAGAGCTTGCCAATAAATGTATTTTAAATATTGATAACAGGCTCAAACTCGCCTGCTTTTGGTAGAAAGATTTTAAATGATCCAAAAAGAATCCGCAAAGTTCGACATTGACACCGCAGTGCCCCATGTACCCTCAAAGTTAATTAAAGTTGTTGCAAAAACTTGTGCCAAAAATATTTTCTTTCTCATTTGCGCCCCTCCTCATTTTCACACAACAATCCTTATAGACTTATAGTGGAATTAATTAATCCTCAGTGAAGATGTGCTGACAGCAGCTCAGCCTTCCCTTACACTCTAATTGTTCCGGAGAGACTGAGACTCAAACCGATGCTCATGTTGAAGGCTGTGTGAGTTTGTGTCGGTGGGTTGGTCCCCCTTGACAGCCGTTTGCTTGTCTCATTCTTGCTGTGATCCTTTGTTCCACTTTGCTGCCAGCTTGTCCTGAGTTACTGTGCGTGTTCAGGAAAAAAAAAAAAAAGTTGTATAAATGATAGACTATGGTTTTCATTATGATGACGTTTCATACTTGAAGAGTGTATGGTGGCGAAATGTACATACTGTGCGTTTAAAGCTGCAGTGAGGAGCTTCTGCTTTGTCTCAATTTTGGTGCCCCCTGTAGACAAAGTCGGAGATCTCTTTGCTGATCTTGGTCCTGTACATGTACAAGTAGGACATTCTACAAAAACAGTTTTTTCTGCTTTCTCCTAATAGTCAAACCTATCACTCATTGTGAGTCTTGGCTCTGGAAAAATGCAAAAAGAAATGCTACCTCTTTAGTAAAATGTTAATGGCTAAATCTGACACCTACCCCCACTGCAGTGATTAAAGGTATTAAAAATAACGTTCTATCTGTTTCATAACCAACAAACAACTCTTTGAAGTTGTGTTAGGTTTGGTGATCATCTTCTCTCCGGTGGTCTTTTTTCTTCTGGAGGTCATAAAGGCTTCAGTACAACTTTTAGACTATTTCATTATCAGCTTGAAAGTCTGAACACGAGCTTTAAGCAGGCTGGTTTAAAACATCTGATTGCAGTTCTGAGCTTACTTACAGACAAAATTAGGGAATGAGATAAAAAGCAAACTAATATTGCAGTGTTTCCCACAGAATGACGAGATACATGGGCGGTGGAGTACTCTCTCTCTCTCTCTCTTTCTATGAAGCTGATGTGATACTGCTCTCTTGGTTTTGCTCTGTCTGGACCTCACCGCTCAGAGCGCACGCCTGCACTCTATCGCGCACACTCTCTCTCTCTCTCTCTCTCTCTCTCTCTCTCTCTCTCCCACACTCTCTCTCTCTCTCTCTCGCACGCAGCAATTTTATGAATAAATGAAAAATTAAACAAAAATAGGTCATAAATATACTTGGGCGGCCCGCCCTGGTATCGTATATGTGTGGGAAACACTGCATTGGATGATGACGTTTGGATAAAAAAATGAACAATGTTGTAAAAAAAAATTGATGTTAGCCATATAGTTGTGTAAACAGTGTGAGGGGTATCGTGTCTCTCGGGGCAGGAGCATGCCTTAAAAAAAAATCACAGTCATTGTTCTTTGCAAATAATGTAAGGGCTGAATTGAGATCTTTAACAGCCTAATTCAGTCAATGGGCCGCCATTTGAAATGGTCCGTTTAAAGTCTGATTGAGACTCATTAGGGCTTGGAATCTTTGGGTGTCTCACGATTCGATTCAGAATTTATTTTCGATTCAAAATGATTCTGGATTCATGGATTCAAAGTCTATGTTTGAGTTAGTACATACTTCAGGATCTACTCCAGTCATCTGTGAGACTGGCTGAATTTCTTGCTGCTCTCTATCGATTTAAAATCTCAGAAGAGAAGAATCTCGTTTTTTACATAAAACAAGTTTTTTCCTACCTCTAGACTGTATACACAAGTTTCTCTTCTTTTTTTAAAGGAAGCCTCTTTGTTCCCACTCACATCCAATTCTCTGAGTTTATTAATGGAGTTGTCAGATTGTGAAGCACCATGTTGACGCACAATCCCATAAAACGAAAGGCTCAGACTTCATTGTTTGTAGCCACAACAATGACTATTGTGACTGTTTCTTATGCAGATTCAGTCTAGCTTGTGACGTCCTACACTCAGAAATCCTTGAAACTGCACGCACTATAAACTCAGTACATTTCAATGATTCATCTTATATTCATCCATTCTTGCCCGGCACAAGCTCTATATCCCTAAATTAGAAAGCGATGACTGTCAAACCGTGTGTCTGAACCCAACCGTCAGCTTTAAATCCATTAGACAGCGCCCCTGTTGCTCTATGCACTCTTGTTCAGCCGTACCTGTGCTCACCAGCTCACATTGCAGTCACCTCAGATATATATATGTGCACACACACACACACACACACACAAATATGAACACGGTCATTCACACACAGTGAACATATTCAGGAGTGGCAGTTTTAAAAACCCATTTTCCCCTTGGTTAAGCAAGCAGCAACAACACTTGACTAATGGAAAACCCTGCTCCTAAATGAGGTCGGAGAAATTCTATCTTACACACACTGGTTGTTGTGAATTCTAATAAAGTCACGTTTTCATCTCCTGTAGGCTGAATTCTTACACTACTGACTTCTGCCGACAAGGCCGTATACCAGCCAGCCTCCACAAACAGACAAGTCTTGTGAGTCCATCTAAACACAGGCTGCTTCCCTGAGGCAGAGGTAGAAATAAAAGGGGTGCAGCCCATTTTCAATTTTTGGAAGCTTATAGTGAAACGATGTGACTCAGCAGAAATGATATCCCAAAATTTTGCAGATCAACCAAACCTCATGATTTTTTCTCTCACTTTTACCCTGTATCAATTATGCAGTGTGCCTGAGATCTTTTGTCTTCATCATTATTCAGGGTGTGAAGTTCATCCTACTACGATCTGTAGTATTTTTCTTGTCTCTTTTCTACAGCCTGAGATGAGTGTCTGTCCCAAAATCTACCGTTTTGTTGTAACGTAACGTGTCTTACAGGCGGCCGCCATGATGAGCCGCCATGATAGACACGAAATGTTGATCGTTGTCAAGGAAACACCGGATGTTACGTCAAAGACCGCGGCTTAAGCTAGCGCTAGCTGCTACTGAAAACTGCCGTTCTGTCGCTGTATGTGCTGCTGTGATAAAAACGTCATGTAAATTATACTTGGATACATCGTCAGTACACATATTGTCTTTCTCAGGTCAGTTTCGCCCATTTGTATTGATTTAACACAGAGTTCGTTCGTTTTCTCCCATAATACCCCGCGAGAATTCGACGTCATCTTTTGCTATTGTTTTGATTGAGAGCCCCCTAGCGACGGATTTTACACACTGTACGTTTAAAGCACCTTTACCACCTTAAATCTTTGAAGATGTTATAATATTTGACTTTGTGTCGTATAGGGGTGGGACAAACTACAATACGGCACTATATCTTTGTCAGGAGGTAACGCAGCTTTAATGATTAAAGTCATATTTTACAACATGTCATTAACAACAATCTATCTGATACCACTGGCCATGGCACAAACGTGCAACGATATATGTTTCTGCCTTGATAACCCTTGGAATCATTTTATAATGTAAAATAAGAACAGCTCTATGTCAACTCACTCATGTATTGTATTAAATACAAATCAGCGTGCATGAAAATCTGCATCTTTTACACACACACACAGACTACACAAACCGAAGTACAACGTGTGTCTTCATCATGCCTGTTACTCCCTGCACACTTTCTTATAATTGGGCTCTATCCACTCCCACCTGTCACATTGCGGCTCCCACTGCCACTCGCATTATCATCTATTTTTCTGCTGCCACTGCGTGTTTGGACGCTGTGGCGGCTCTCTTCTCCCCTAATGTCTGTCTCACTGGCTCTGAAGGTCTCTGCAGAGTCCCTCCCGTGACACGGCTCAATGAAGGAACGAGTTATGTCTTTGTCGAGCTTGTCAGCATCAACAGCTGCAGTATTGACCCGACATTGACCCCACTATGGCCGTCTTATTCTGAAAGAAAACGTGCTCATTGATGGCAAAGTTTGCAAAACACACCCGTCTTGCTTGTTTTTATCTATTGTCTTTTTTTGTCCTGACCTATTTCTTATTGTTCTCATGCTATTCTCTTCACTCCCCGAATTCAAAACTTGAGTCAGTAAAAGCCCTGCAGCACACACACTGTGCAGCAGACACACTGTATGCACACACAGACACACAGCATGGATGTCCTTTCCTGGATGTAATGGATTTGATTGAATACAACAGATTGCTAGAGTGACAGAAAGCAGCTCCAAAACAGGCAGCTATCAGATTTATAGCAACGTGCTTCACATTTCTGTATACTGTACATGACAGAGCGCTGCAGTGCAGGTTACAGCAAATAGAGATTGTGAAAAGGATGTGAGTTGACATAGAGGTTGTTGACCAATTTATTGGCCTGTCAGAGAATTGGCAACCCAAGTCCAACATAAAATCAGTTGCCATGGGCAGCATGACAGAGCAGTTATTGTTCCTTAAAGAGAAAGTAATGGTTTCACTGAATCACTGAAGTAGATTAGTGTAGGCATGACAACTATGATAACTAAAAAACTCACCACCTTTCACATTTAAATACTTGGTGTAGCATTGATTGCTGAGGGGAAACTTTAAAATACATTGCTCAATTTTTTCAGATCCCATTTCTAGAGATGGTACAGTTCTGATCCAATAACGGTAACGGGTCCGATATTGACATCATTTACGGATTGAATATCCACGTCACCGATAAAGAACAATCGATGTGTTGGGCACTTTAAACATCTAAACATCAACTCGCACAGTATCACCTTGAAGACCTTCAGACTGAACTGTAAGAAGTGTCCAAAAATCTTCTCAATCGGATCGGCTCTGAACTGAAAAAAAGTGGATCAGTGCATCTCTACCCATCTCCTTCCCTGATTTCTATACCTAGACCTGAATACCTCTGATATTGTGCGTTTTAGAAATGATGCACTGATTACCATCAATAATTTTCTCTATGTTTGTCCAACATTATACTCTTTGATAGCACCACACTGTTGTCGTTTGTGATGGTCACATCATAATTTACCATTAAACTGTGGATTTTGGGGGGGGGGGGGGGGGGGGGCTAGTATGGGCTATATAAAGTGAAGTGGTTCCCAACCGTCTTTGGCTTGTGACCCCACTTTGACTTAACAAAACTCTGGCGACCGCAGACATCCAAAACACATACAGATGCATCTGTTTTCAATCATGTAATAGTTTTTCTACTGTGTTGCGAGTAAACCATTTTAGACCACATGTATGACAGAGACAGAGACTCTCTTGTGTTGGCAATGGCCCACAGTAGCCTGTGTTTAATATAATATACAGTATAGTTTTTTATTGATCAATGAATACAAATTTCAGGCGACCCCATTTGAATCCCATGGGACCCCAAGGCTGGGAAAGCCTGGTGTAGTGGATAATGATACAGATAAATACCACGTTTTAAGCTGACACTGGTATTGGTTTAGGAACTACTTTAACTTTAACACGATCATTTCTTACAGAAACACAAATGGAAGAGGTACTGTAATAGAGCTTTAAATGGCTTTGACTGAAATTATATCTTATATTGATATTGTTTCTGACATGCTGACACTTTTTTTTAACACATAATCCTCCCAATGATTGCATGTATTTATAAAAAAGGAGACCATGATACTGCATTAAACCATTATAGAGGTAAATCGATTCATCTTCATTACTTATGGATTAAATATATTTTTACACAGTCTGATTTACATTAAATACCTTTACGTACACATGACAAAGTACGCACACGGCCACAGTTACAGTTAGTGCATACATCTATTACCTAGACATGTTTAAAGTATCCTCTTTGCCAATAACTTTTAGTTGGAGCTCGATGCTCATTAGCTAAGGTCAAAAAGTTCAGGTTATTCAGCTGCGATTCATTCTCAAAGCAGTTGTGTCTCAACCTTTACAACCCTCTTGTTGAGACCCTGCTTGCTTGTGAACTGTCCATGCGTGAACAAAGAGCTAACTATTACCCCTGGAGTTTGGCTTGCCAAAGATGTTTGATTCTTTCAACAACTATTTGGATTTATTTCTTCCTTAATTTTACGGCTACACTCACACTCCTTGCTTTGTGCAATCACCTTAAATTAATGCTTGAATATCTTCTTTATATCAGAAGTCTCTAAAAGTGAATTATTTAGGATTCCTGCATTTTTCTGCTTGCATTGATTGACTCTCAAATGTTATTGTTAAATAACTTGTAAGGAAACTTTCAATCACTTTATTTGCCTTGTTAGATAGGTTTATAGATTGATGATGTTACATTTGGTCTTGAAAGAAAGAACATTTACATTGTTACTGCGCACTATCTCTACTGTAAAGTGCATTTAATACAGTGTTAAGCAACTGACATGATTAAGCAGCAAAGCAAGTTAGGAAAGAGGAAGGAGAGAAAAGAACATCTGACAGCTAGCTCATTATCTATGTCGTTATCCTCCAGTAGCCAGCGTTTTCCCCCTCTCCCTCTTTCTGTCTCTATCTGTCAGTGGAAGGATAAAATCCCTCTCTCATGAAGGCTTAGCAGAGATTATGCTGGTGTCCCAAGGGAGGGTGGAAGGGGTGCTGAGATGCCACATTACAGATGTAGCAGAGGTTATAGTAAATGTAATGGGCCTAAGGTTGAGCGGGAGGGGCAGGGAACAGAGAGATGCCAATAACTACGTAAAAGGATACTCCTTTTTTTTTTTTTTTTTTACTCCAAGCATCACCTTCTTTCTCTCAATCCAGGTATTCCTTCCTTTCTGTGTCTCTGCTATCACTTTGCTCTAAATTTGCCTTCTTAGCCATATTTTTAAGCAGAGGCTAATGATTTCTAATGCAACAGTCACAGAAAATAACAAATTGACTACATTAAAAGAAATGTGTTGTTGTCAGGTATGCAAATGAAAAACACCTTACCTACTACAATACTACATGACTTAAAACAAGTAAATATCACACTTAAAGTAGCTAACTCAATAACAATATCAAACAACTAAATTCCATATCACAATCACTTAAGAAAGCAACAGAGGATTTACCCAGTGCTTCAGCTGTGAGCAAACAGTAAGCAGTACAAGAAATAGACTTGTGCTATCATGAAAACAGCCACACACAACTGCAGCAAGCTAGCAGCTGAAACACCTGCTAGCTAAAGTAAGCCAGGTGTTTCGGTTTAATTGGTGACACTGTCAACTGGCGACTCTTAGCCGAATGCATCCCTTTGTCGTAATTACAACATGAGTATTGTGATGAGTATATTTCGACAATGCAAATAAAAAACAAACACAGTCTACTCTTTCCGCTTTCAACAAGCGTTTTATCTACGACAACCACAGACATTTAATTCTGACAGCCACACAGACATGACGGAGTTAGCTTACTTTTAGTGAGTCCTCTCTCTCCGCCCTCCTCGTTATCTTCCGTGTTTGGCATTTCAAAATCATCCACCAGGTTAGAAACGTCATTGCTGGAGTTAGCAGTCTCTACATCCATTTCCCTCGTTTATTCTCAGTTAGAAAAGTAAGGCGGCACCAACTTGTATCACCATGTAGTAAGAGACTGTTGTTAAGAAACCCCATAACTTGACGAAATTTGATTGTGGATAGATCTGTGAAATGGCCACTTACAACATTTTTTAAATTGATTATGAATATTATGAATTCTGCTCATGCTAGCCACAGGGGTATTCAAATATATAAAGGCACTATTAGAATTTAAAATAACTTTATATCCGTGTTTTAATATGGAAAACAATAAGGAAAAATACGTTAGAAAATAGCGTTCCTACTACTGCTAGCTTGCGCGGTGCTAGCATAAACAGTCCGCCAGAAGTTCGTGAAGAGGAGGAGGAGCACAGACTTTACTCTGGATAGAGGAGCAACAACAGCAGACTGGTTTCAAGCAGACAAAAGAAGAGGACCTCACAGCAGGTAATGTGTTTTGACACTGTTAATTGAGCTAGTAGGTTGGCAGCAAAACAGCAATGCTGCCCTGCAATACACTGGCGGCTCAAACTTCTCTCTTCTTTCGTGTTTATGAGCGTCGCACATTACTAGCGTGCTTTGGTTATTTTTTGTAATACTACGCTGTATGCCGTGTTGTTTAAACAGCCTACAGATTAATAAGGGTCTTTTTGGTATGCTTTTGGTGTGTATTTATTTGCGTTGTGACCTGTTGATGTACAGGTAAAACTTCTGTATTATGCCATTGTACCTGCTCTGTTGGTTGTCCCAGCCCTCACCAATATATATAATTTATGAGACAGGGTTGAAATAAACTGCAAGTAGTAACAACTCAAACACATAGGCTACATTTCTAAAAGTTATTATCTTTACTATTTGAGGAGCTACACACCTGCTCAGCTGTCTTAAACATACAGAGAAGGCCATGGTTACAACAGGCTTTACCTGCTAATCTACTGTACAAACCTACTGTAGTCACACAGCTGACTGTCAGGCAACGCTTGACTGTTCTTATAAGTTTTTAATGAAAATTGAGCAAGAGCAACTTGTTTATTTTTTCATTTCCTTCTCCATTCAGTCAGAGCCACTTATGCATGCCTACTGAGACCCAGCACATCTTTAATTGGCTTGTTCTATTCATATTCTAAATATCATTATGTTGTTGTTTTTTTCTTCTTCCTATTAAAGTTGTGTGTTGAATAAACCCCTGAGAGACAGGACCCCTGAATGGCAATGTACCTTATCAAAAACACAACCGATGAGGAGAATACTAAAGAGGGCCTGTGAGATGAAGCAAGACTGTTGTAAGTATCCTATCAGTGATGTTTACTGGATTCAGTAGAACTTCTCTTATATTCACCTCTTTCTTTTGCTAATATTTATGGACACCTCGCTGTTTTGCAAAACTGAATTTAAATGACGCATTTTAAGCAGGGTGAGCCATGCGTTTCGACAGTGGGTCAATATGTCCCATAATCAGAGTCATTGTTGTACTGTGCTGCTGTTATTAGAGAAATAGTCATAAAGATACCTGTAGGGCCACAGTCTAGCCTACCAAAAAAACAACAACTATAAACATACAGTAGTTGTATATTCGCACATTTTTGTAAACTAAACTTGGCATGCATGAGGTGTGATAGTTTTCTTTGGCCAGCTTTATAAATAGCAAAATCTGTAACAGTATCAAACCTTTTGCAGCAGCATGTGCACCTCAGAGCCAGTCTTCTTTATCTCTTGGCAATATATGCCGAGTGACAGCTGCCACAGATGGCTCGAAAAACAACAGATATGAATACAAGAAACGCTCATTAACAATGAAACTTAACAAAACAAAAACATACCAAACCCCCCCAATTATAGTACAAATACACATATTTGTGCAGTAGCTCACACCAGGTGCCCAACATGATTACACGTTTGAGAAATGGCACGTGTAGACTGGGCGTTCCTTTAAGCTGGAACATCTAAGGTTTCATAGCATCCTCCAGAGTTATTGTCAGGAACTGCTTCATGCTGCAGCGGCGTTGTGCAGAAGATGAATAGAGCAAAACTGATAATGGATTCAGGAAGTAGGTGGAGGCTGAATTTAATGTTCGACTGCTGTGGGGGTAGAGGTGGAAGAAGAGTGATCATACTGTTAGGGTGTGACTGCTTCTGCATTCATTCAGCGCCGTCCCACACTGTGGCAGTGTGTCTGCAAGCTGAGAGGAAACTGGCCCAGCGCTGCTCTGGCATTTACCTCCATACGGCTTTCTGTTCGGAATTCTGCCGCACAGACCTTCTTTTTCAGGCACAACTGGGGTGAGGGGAGCCTTCAAACCTGATCCACAGCCATACACTTTCAGTGAATTCATTCAAGAAGGAAAATCATTTAAAATATGTTCTAGATGTTAACCACACACCAGCCTCATGCAGTGTAGAAAAGCTGACACTCCGTTCAGCCCACAGTCTAGCCTACAAATTACCTGCTGTTTGCTATCATGATTGACATGTTGCTAAGATACCTTGACAGGGTTGTTAAGATGAGGGACAGGAGACCACCGAGCACACATGATTCTTCCACAAATGAGACGCACCAGAAAGATGGTATCAGAGCAGAAATGTCATGCTCTCAGTAATGTCTCCATCAACAACGGTAAATCAGAAAGTGTTGGCTGCAGTTTGATAAGCCCAGTAATAGGAGCACACACTTGTACTCTGTATTTGTTTCATCTCTGTTAATTGGTTGTTACTTATTGTCACATCTGTCAACAAACCAAGATTAAAAGAAGGCTGATGATGATAACTATTACTTTTTAAAAGAAAAAAAAGGAGGTGTCAAGAAAGATATGCCTTTAATTGTGTGTTTGCGTGATTACTAATGTGGAAGAAAGGGAATTAAAGGACTGGGGAAAAAGACACGTGAGACAGCACATTCAAAGGATCGGATTTAAATGAGCTTGAAGGCATTAATATTTTAGCCTCCTTTATTTTTTTTAACTAGTTTATGTGACTTACGAGTCACTGTGCAGTAGACTAGTTTGACTGTGCAGAACTTTCTTCAAAAGTTAGAAATACATAAATTTCACATTCATGAGGGACCATGTTGAAGTAGTCTTGAAGAAAAGCAAAGCATCAGCTCCCTGATGGCAGGTAGGGTAGGCTTGTGCTGACAATGCATGGCTAAAACACACAAACACACTCCCAGCATCTCTTCCTCGCTAGTGTTTTTTCCCACAGGGTGGCTTCAGGTGGGAGATGCTGACTCTTAACAAGCAGGAGATATCATGTATGTTCTTGTGTTTTTGCACTTTCACTTTATATAACCCTAACCCTTGCACTCTATCTCTTACAGAAACACACACAATATCCATCCAGACTATACGCTAACCTCTATGGCCCTTGAGATATATAATGATATTTTAGTGTTGTAGTATTCGGAACAGACCGGTCTCCAGACCACTTTATGAAGGTCTCTGTCTCGTCTAGGAATCAAAGCATTTTTACTCGGTCTTATCTCGGTCTCAGACGGGGCGGACTCTGGATTTTATATCAAGACCAGTCAAGACCACCACTGAAGGCAAAGTCATTACTGTGATTAGAAGGAAAACACGGCTTTCTAAAACAACAATAAACTTCAATTCATTCATAACTGGATTTTTATCACCCGGTTATGGCCGCAACCTTCCCGTTGTTACGGTCTAAGTGAGTGACACGCCCCCTGCACACAAGATGATGATTTGTCATTGATATTTATGATCTTGGTCTCGTCTCGGTCTTGCCCAGCCTTGTTCTTGGTCTCGGAGCACTCTGGTCTTGGGTATGTCTTGGTCTTGGTCAGTGTGGTAATGACTACAACACTTAATGACATACACAAGAATGAGATTTTAGTCATCTATTCATGAAAGGAAATATTTCATGTAACATGTGCAGTGTCCCTGAAAGCTCAAAAAACATACAAAAAGACAATACAAAAGAAAATGAAGGAACATTTCTCCTTAATGTGAGAATACAAACGCTGCTTTAAGAAAATGTTTAAAGCAATTTGTCTAAACCAGACGAGACGACCGAAAACAAAACTTTCTGCAAGAATAGGATAAACACAAACAAAAGAAACAACAAGCGTGGAACACTGTAAGTCGCACAGAGCACAAATGAAATTAGCTACAAACAACAAGAGTCTCCAGGGGAGAACAAAAAGTGACAAACACACACGCTCTGTTTAGTATTCCCTAGAAACATCTGTCTTGGGTTGTGTTTCCTGCTATGTGATTCAGTATAAGGATGTGTTTTCTCACATTACAGTGTTTTTTTGTAAATGCTAAGTGTTGTCACATTGGGAAAGATGCTTCCTTCATTTGCTGTTGTTTCATCTATTTGCATTACTTTTCACAAGCTACAGCACACAACAAAAGCAAGAATAAAAAACAGCACATCACTTCACAGCACAAGTACATGTCCAGGCATGAAACACAACTAAAAACTTAACTTCTACACTATCTCCATATGGCCTTACATCACAAAATCTCATTTACTGGTGCAACAGCACAGGGAGATTTTATCATTTAATCTGTATCAAAGCAGTGAAATGAAATCTGGTGATATGTGGCTGGCCTAAATTACTGCCAACTATTAATAATCAGCCATGACATGAAGATATTAAGGCTGTGACAAGACCATTTATGTCAAATCCTTTGTCTAACCCCAATTACAAGCCACATTATCATTAATTTACTTCAATCAAACGCCTTCACAGATGAGAAGAGTTTTTCTTTCTAGGAAAAAAAAGGGAAATATTTTAAAAGCCTACACCTTTTCTTGGCATCATACCGTTTTCCCCATTTGAAGTTTCCTCTGATCACATTTCTACAGAATTAACAGCTGATATATCAGCGTCTTGCTTTTAATAGGCAAAGATTAACTGAGGATTTAAATCTTCTCCGTTCATTTGTAGTCTCTTCTACAAATACATTACCAAAAAAATGTCCTAGTAAAAAGCCTGGTATGAATGTATGGCTGTACTACACATTGAGGTTTACTGTTGAGTCTGTGAAGGATGTGCAACTTGTCATTTCTATTTTCATTTAGCTCCAGCCTATGTCAGTCTATATGTGTGTGACGTGTCTTTTGAGATTCTTGCCCATCTGTTAGGCAAATATTACAACAGGTCTTGCTTCTTAAGCTGGCAACCTACTAGAAGATTAAACAGTGGGACACCAAAGTCATAAGGACAGTTTCAACCACTTTTTAACATTATAAAGGGCCCGACCAATATGGAATGTTTGGGACCGATATCGATATTGGGGAGAACAAAAATCTAGCTATCACATTATAGAAATGACCTCTAGCTAAGTTTTTACTTTGCATCTCAACAGTTTGTAATGCCCAAGAGGCAACCTCCGGTCTTGAAAAATGAAGCCAATGCGGAAGTGCAAAATCCTGCAGTAGTCGAGTGTCCTGGAACCCAGAAGTCACATACGCACCACAGCCAAAAAAGCCGTTTTTACAGCATAAATTAACAAGTTTACAGCCTGGTAAAAAAAACTGAAATAGGTCTGATAAGTTATTGTCATCACTGGCACACACGTCCCATCCCTAGTTTAGAAAGGGCTTGAATGTAATGGACCTTTATTTAACTGTAAAAGTCCCAGGAAAAGTATTAGGTAGATTCTATAGGAGCAGATAAATCCCTGCGGAGCAGAGAGCCGTCGTACTTCATTGTAGATGTATTTTGAAGCTTAACAGAATAGGCAGTGACAAGCCACTGCAATTTTATTAGACACAAATGGTAGACTTTTATATACCCATGCAGTGAATAAAATTGAACATTTTTAGTTTCCTTATTTTCACAAACTCCTAATTATTAAATATCAGATCTTCAACTTGTAAGAGCAGCAAAACAATGTGCTGTAAAATCTAAACCAACACCCACCTAACATCACTGCTAATCAAAACAAGAGCTACTTGAGCAGCCAAAGACATACAGTATCTCCTCATGAACATGCAAATTTATGCAGCCTGGTACTCCAAAGCTAATCTACTCTTTAAATGTAAACCTGCAGTGTAAGTGCTTGACTGTGTGTTGTTGTTGAATTATGGCATTTGGAGGAAGGAAACTACAAACACAGAATATCACAATAATCAAATCTGCTGGTGTTGTGGAGAGATTTTATTAGAGGAGATCTAAACAAATGTTTCCCAGGTTTTATATTCCAGGGTTGGCATGCTAGTAGGAATGCTGGAATAGTTTATGGAACATCTAAATAGAAAATCAATTTTTAGATTATTAACCGACCCCTGTGCACGTTACTGTTGATTTTCAAATAAACCTGAGAGCAGCTCACTGATCAGATTTATGAAATAAACCTGAGAGCAGCTCACTGATCAGATTTATGAAATAAACAGGAGAGCAGCTCACTGATCAAATGTTCAAGTACAAAGGTATTCATCAGTCAGGAATTGGGGGTAATTGATCAAACAGAGTGACAACAGCTGATGTGCACCAGCTACATTAGCTTTACGGAGGCAGGAGAACACTGCAGCAAAGCTTTATTTTCACTGAAGAAACCAGTGTGGTCGTCAGTATGGGTGCATTTAATGTACACAGAGAATGACCAGGGCGTTGTTCAAGACGACGGAGCCCCCATCCTCAAAACCTGCTGGGAAAAAAAGTTGCGGCTAATGTGAGAAACAAGTCAAAATGTATGCAGCATCTCTGAGATCACCACCCAGCACTGCACACCCGAGTAATGATAATACATAATAACTGAGTGATATTACATTAGTTGCTATAGTTAATTAATTATTCATCGAGTTGGTCTAAAAATAAAAAGTAAACGTGTGAAAAAAGTGGTGACAGTTTGGCTTCAGTGTAACGTAAACAAACATGTCGTCCATCAGGGACTGTTCAGCGTTTCTTCTGCCTGTCTGTGTAGAGTTGACACTGCGCATTGTAGGTAATAACTAAAAAAAAGCAGCAATAAATAAAAGATTTAATTTCCTAGAGACTGTTAATGTGATTTTATACATTAGAAATGCTGTAAAATTAATGCAAAATAACCGTGAAACCAGGATTATTCCTCAGAAAATAATCAGGATTTCAAAATCCGTAATCGTTGCATCACTTTATCCACGTCATGTCAAGCTCTGCACTTTCAACTCTTCTTCCTGAGTCTTTCAGAGAACGGTCCCCTGTTTTATAGTTGTAAGCAAATTATAACTCTGTTTGAGAGTGTTTGCAAACTTTTGAAGATTGCATGCCCATATGGGAGCCCCTTGTCTCAGATTCTTTTTGAGTGTGCCTTATTTAAAGTCATTGTTGTGGTTTGAGTTTGAGTTTTTCAGTTTTCAGTCGAAATATCCAAAACTCAAACTCCCTGAATAAAGGTTGTGTGAGCCAGCAGTGCGATTTGTTAACCGCTAACCAAGGCTTTCAAGTATTAAGCAAAGAAACCAACAAA
The DNA here is from genome assembly GCA_020745685.1 of Tautogolabrus adspersus. Lineage (NCBI taxonomy): Eukaryota > Metazoa > Chordata > Actinopteri > Labriformes > Labridae > Tautogolabrus > Tautogolabrus adspersus. The sequence continues at coordinate 21,800,345 of CM036546.1, forward strand.
TCAGTGAAACTGTAATTTAACCCAATATGGCTGAGTTAAAATATACGTTATTAACTTAGCCAAAGGGTAAGAGATTGCTGAATATCAACACATTTAATTTCTGCACGTTGTATTTTTCATGATTCTGCACCTAATAAAAGACCGGCGGAGTACATGTGAAAGCCTTTTAAACAGACCACTTTGAATTACTGTTAAAGGTAAAAAGAGACCATGTTTAGCTTCTTAAGTGCTTTACATGCCCATCAGACCGCATCTGGCCCCGGAAAATTCTAAAGGACTGAGCTTTCATCTTTGTCAATGGCTTCCTTAAAGTATGGCCATGATTTAGTTTAACTGTCACTGCACATTTCATGGGATATTATTCATGCAGCAAGACAGTGCATAAAAAGTGCAAGGCTTTGAAAGTGTCTGTCTGAGGAAACATTGACATATGTGAAGCTGAAATGAGAAGAATTTGAAAAGCAGGAATACGAGGGCGTTCACTTTGTGTTTTTTTCAAGTTAATAGAAGCATATATTGACAGCTGCTGAGAAGGGATATTTCATTGTTTTTAGGTTGTTGACTTTGTGTTTTAGCTCATTCTCTTTAGCTTTTATTCCCTGTATTCAGCAATATACCCTGGCGGATGCACTCGTGCCTCTTCATATTGGCCAAAGACAATGGTGCTTGCTAGAAATTACAAAGCCACTTCTCCAGGCAGTCACTTTCAGCTGTGCATGCTTTGAATGAGCAACAAAACCTATTTTCATCTTGGTGACCTTTTGGTCAATCGTCTTCTATCTGAACTGGGATATGGGGGTGTGGCTGTCCCAAGGTTGTTTTTTGTATCTCTGCAGCTCTCAAGACTTGGTGCTCTAATTTATGGCAGACTTTGCAGCTATAGGTGAAATTGAAAAGGCCAGAAGTGCAGGCCAAATTGCACAGTTGACCTACAATATCAAGATTATGAGATTACACAGCATTGAAACCAAGGAGCAGTACGCTACTCAAGCTTGTCTACAACACAAGCAATTTGGTAGAATTTTCACCTGCTTTCTCTCGAACAACAACAACTGTGTATGTTTCATGCATGCATTTTTTTATACAACTATGCACAGTTTTGGTTTGACTTTGAGAAGGAATCCCGCTTAGCTGCAAACTAATATTAATAATAATACATTTGTTTACACAGTTTAGATTTGAAACAATTTAAAAAGTGCTGCAGGATAAAAAAAAGAGCATAAGGACAAGTAAGAACAATCATTCAGGCTAAATCAAAAGGTTCTTTTATAGACAAAGGTTTTGAGTGTTTTTCATGAACGTTTTGGCAGCTGTTGCGCCCCCAGGTGGTCAGGGAGAGCCAACCACAGGCGTGGAGCAGCTGAGTGGAAAGCCTGATCCCCAATAGAGTGGAGGTTGGTCCTTGGGGAATGGAGACCTTTTGTGTTTGCAGAGCAGAGGTTTCTTTTGGTCACTGACCCAAACGGATCACAGATAAACTGTGATCAGTTGCACCACTAGTTTAAAGGGAGATTTTATATTCAGTTCTGAGGTGGACGTGAAGTCAATGTAGTGAGTGAAGGATGTGTGTGTTGTGTTCATGCTTTCAAATCAAATTCTCATCAAGACCCTAGCAGACAGTCCTGTTTTGGCTATATTTGAGCTTCAGGAGGCTATAGCTAGGGATCCTGAAAAGAAGTTTCATCAAGTTTCTGGATCATCACGAGTGTTGTTTCTGGAAATAGCTTTTGAGTATTCAAAAATGAAATGTAATTGTTTGAACAATGCCTTGCCAAGAAAAATGAACATTATCATGCAAGCCCAGTTGACTGTCCCTTTACTGTGGCACTTAACACATTTCCAGTGCATAATTTAATTTTTTTTTTTTTTTTTAATTTTATGTACTTTATTAATCCCCTACGGGGAAATTGTGGTTCGCACTCTGTTATTTTTTTGGACATGCTTCTCACACACACAGGCCTGAATCACACACATGCACAACGAGACCTGTGGACATGCATTAATGGAGAGATGTCAGAGTGCGGTGGCAGCCCCTTGGGAGGCGCCCCCTGAGCTGGTGGGGGTTCGGTGCCTTGCTCAAGGGCACCTCGGCAGTGCTCGAGAAGTGGGCTGGCACCTCTCCAGCTACCAGACCAACTTCCATATTTTGGTCCGCATCGGGACTTGAACCGGCGACCCTCCGGTTCCCAACCCAAGTCCCTACGGACTGAGCTACTGCCGCCCCGAAATAAGGTTATATCTGAAAGATTCCTTTGAAAAATATATTTATAACTTAACCCTCAATGCACTTTTGAGAAAATGAATGTTTCATAAAGCTCTGCTGCTCAGTATTCAGTCAGTGTAACACAACTTCTCATCCTATGCTACAGTTAGCTGCTTCTGAGAGTCAACATCCAACTCTACAGTGTCATCGAGTAGCTGCTCAGGCCTTTTTTTTTAATGTCTGCATTCATTGGTCAGAATCATCCCATTTTAGAGTTTCAAGACTGTTTGCTTCAGTAGACATGGACAATAAGCCTTATTGATTGAAAACTGCAACAATCACTTTTTATTTACACTCATGCTCACCCTCTTGCATTGAAACTGTTTATCCACTTATTTATGTTACAAATAAAATATCAAAAGTGTATTATTCTTGGACTATGAAGTTGTATTAGCAGAAGCTCTCTGTGTGCAACTGCACTGTCGTAGAACAGTTTTGTTTCGCCTCCATCGCATTGACGACATGCATTTGTTGACAAGTAGAGGGTGGCGAAGCAGGTGTGAGATGTTCTACCATGCAGCTCTTTCCTTGCAGTGCAAAAGCAAGTAGTGGTGTGGTGCGGGCCGCCACAGTTTAAACAATATATGGGAAACACTTGAAGCACTGGCAAAGATGTTGTGAGAAGCAAATTAACAATGTCACTGACAAGGTCCCCTATTTACTTCAGTCCGGCTACTTTCTTGGTCACACTCTCGTTTTCTCTTCCTAGCTTCATCTGTCACCACCATCTTCCATCTCTTATCCTCTGTCATTGCAGCAGACAGTGCCGAAACGGACTAACTGGCTTCATTTTAGTTGAGGGCTAGTGTCTGAACTAGTGCTGTAAAGCCGCAATTCTCACAGGAGCACTGTGTCCCACTGCTAAAGTTTCATAGTGCTGAAGCAGGCGACAGGGACACGCCAGAATTATTGTGCTATTAGAATGACTTTGAATCTACAATTTTAAGGTTACAAATGTACATATTGCTGCTTTGTGGATTGAAATCTTGAAAATCTAGAAATGATTTGGATGGAGTTCAGTAAAACACTTTGAAAAAGACCTGACTTTTCCTCTAGGACCATAATGAGGTTGAAACTCAATTTTTTTTAAATAAAAACTCTTGTGAGAACTATTTGGCAAAGATGGTAAAGGGATCTTTTTACCATTTCTGTACCTCAAACCTTGTCTGTAACCTTGTATGTTGAGTATGCTTTTCTAAATTGGCCTTAATATACAACTTGCAATGAATATTTTTAACAGCCTTTTCATTTGATCAATACCAGGAAATTGACACCAACCAGGTGAAGTAAAAAGCTTTATTAAACAATGGCACAAGTAAGATTACAACAGAAGATCTTACCACAACAGCACATTTACAGAATGGATGCACCACTAAAGAAGTCCTCTATATGTGTTTATCAGAGCACGTGTGATTTCAAAACCATTCTCTGAAGGCTGATCTAACAAATCCTTGAAGGCTAAAGATAGAGGATAATGTCCACTAATTAGTCCACTGTGGATGGCATTGTTCGCTTGTATGGATAAAAAAATGCTTAAATGAGTTGCCAAATATATACCTGGGTGGTTGGTCCAAGTGGATTCTATAACCAGGAAACGTATCACTCAGATTGGTATGATTAATAACTTGTTCAAGTGGAATGGACACTCCCTAAATGTACTCAGGTAAACTATATGCTATTGATTGTTTAAGATGAGCTGTAATATGATATTCAATAGTCTGATATGCAACACTTAGTGAAATTATTTAAATTAAATTAAATTAGTAGGTTTACAAAATCAAACAAAATCGTAATACACATGATTTATATTGATGTTTAAATAATCATCTGCCTAAAGTATGACAAGTGTGGAAATGAGCGTACCAGTGATTCTTCCGCAGAAGGGTTGCATGCTACAATAAATACTGTGTGGATAATTAATGAGGATGATAGCTCAGACAGCTATTGAGCTAAACCCAAGTTGAAGGGACATTGTGTGATAGACACTGGTTTAAAAGCAATAACGACTCCGATTTCATTTATTACCTGTTTGCTGGACTTAGTGGAGGACAAAAATTCAGGAAAGGAGACTCAATTAGACTTTCCTAGAAATGCATGTAGAAGAGGATTTACATGACATGCTGACCATTAACACACACATGTAGCTTTTCAGATACTGCAGGTAGCTTTTTGGCATTACATCAGCCCCAACTATGTTTCAGCGAGCAATGGACCAAGTCATTTAGATGACATTCTGTGCACTAGAGCAAATGATGAAGAGCATCTGTGCAAATTTGCGACTCTTAAAAACTGAGTACGATTTCAGAGTAAGAAAGAAAAAATGATAGCTATTGTGGATGCATCCCCTCCCCAAAACATCAGTCAAGTATGATCCATCTTTTTTGGGTTTTTGAACTATTAAGGACATTTTATTTCCAACTTGGCATCTCTGCTACAACCCAAGCATAAAACAAGGAAATGGACAACCAACTCTCAAAGAGGCTTTCCAGAAAAGAAAAGCACTGAGGAGAATCACTGATTATTGTTTTCGGAGTCTCAGCTCATTCATATGTTATCTAGTATCACATGTCCGCCTCACGCTGCAGTGCTGATGGTTTTTCCAGACTGCCACTTCCTGTCACAAGGCCGGAATCAATCAATTGTTGAGGGTCAAAATGCTGATGTTAACTTCTCGTGAAACCCTTCCTCAAGGTTGGAGCTCTATGTCCAGTCAGGAGCTCTTTGTCATGTTTGTTGTTGGAGAGAAGAGTATTCTGAAGTCCCTTCGCAAAAGCATGTTGCAGCAATTTCATTTAGGCCAAAGTAGAACATTGCAAATGAAGGAAATTGCTTGAAACTAATTCTGGTGGCCAGGCATTGATAAACAGATTGAAGAGATGACTGACAGCTGTTCATCTTATCATACAGTCCAAAACAATCCACCACAAGCTTCCCTGCACCCCTGGGAGTCAGTTACCACGTGAGCCACTGAATCGTGTGCACATTGACTTTGCAGGACCATTTGAGGACAGAATGTCTCTGTTGCTGTCAATGCACAAAGCAATGGGCTGAAGTGGCTATCATGAGAGCAACCACTACAGAAAAGACTAAAGAGAAACTGGGGGAAATGTTCAGTTGCTTTGGACCTCCAGAACAATTAGTATACGACAATGGACCACAACTTGTGTCACAGAAAATGACTGCTTTTCTACAAGCTGATGGAGTGCAACAAAACAAGTCCAAACCATCATGCAACAAATGGTCTGGCAGAAAGGTTTGTCCAGACTGCTGATAGAGATTGGAGAAGGCATATTCATTAGCTCCAACATACCACATGGTTGCCTACAGAGTTGTCTCTTTAGGAGTCTTCAGATGTAGTTTTTAACACACTAGTCCAGCTACACCAGACAAAAGTTGCTCCAGTTGCTTTACTTTTTGTTTCCACTGCAGTCTGCTAGATCGTGTCATTTTGATGAATTTCAATTGCTGTTTATGTTTTTCAACCTGATTGTTTTGATAATGCTGCTGTGACACAAATCACATTTCATTCTGATAGAGCCCAGTGAGTTGAGTTCAATGTTGGATTAAACCCATAATTGAACACACGCTTGGCTACAAAACTTGACAGGGAATGTGATCAGCTGCGAAAGTTTGCAAATCATTTACACTGATGAGTTCTTGTTCCTCATAACATGACTGCTGTGGTGCCTTGAAACACAATCTTTCATACTTGCTGTTGCAGTCAGTGTTCCTTTTCACAAGAAATGCTCACACACACATTGTACCCTGATATGTTTGTCTGAAAACTTGATTTGTTTTCTTATTCAACATTTGTTTTTTTTGTCTCCTAAATGAATGAGACCACTTTCCTCATCACAGAGTCCTAGATTTTACCTTGTGGTGTGTCCTGCTGTGTGTACTGTTAGTTTTTTCAGCAGTGAATGAATGGATTTGGGCTATGACAGATGTGTCCTTATGAGTATAAAATAGGTAGCAAGCAACACAAGGAGAAGATTTGTCTGGTGGCCCCATGGCACCCGTCAATGATTTTCTTCCTCGATACCTTGAGAATATAAGAGCCAAAATGGTTCTCAACCTACGTAGGGAAGAATCTCACAGCCTTTTACTCCCAAGTAGCCAATCCTACCATTTATTATCTCATCGTCAGTTTCTCCTGATGGCACACTGAACGCTTTCTACAGTAACATTTGAATAAATAGGATTCACCTGCCATTTTGGGGGCAGGGGAAACAAATTCTGTAAAAGCATATTACAGTTTTTTTCCCCAGAAAGTTTTTCGGTGAATGCAATTAAAAATGTCTACTTGCTTTGGTTCCTGTGGCAGTAGAGTCCGCCAAAACACCAAACCAGTGAGTTAAAAAGCTCCACAGGGCTGAAGGGTAGTGCAGAGTAGGTTAACCTTTTATCTAAGGTCTGTTACTGTCCAGTCATTTATTTTCTTTTTACTGCATTGGCTGCCCCCTGAAAGTAAAAGTTTCTACAATGAAGTTGGTAGTTGTTTGTTTGGTATGTTGGCATTTTCCAATTCTTAGTTCCCAACAGTATTTTGTTTCACTGTATTTAATCACAGTAGTTATACTCTGGCAGTTATGTTGCGTCTCGGACACTCACTGATGATCTACACAGGATAAAAAGTAACTGATCCACTGAACTACAGTTAGCATGAGTCTATACGCGTGTTGAGGTGAAACAGTCCTTTAATTCCACCATGAAAGAGTAGATAACATAAATGTCGACTGCAAAGGAGCAGTTAGGCATGGGCCCTTTTATCTTCTCTTTAGAATATAATATAATGAAATATCAAAGCAGATTTTATATCACTGTGTAAAAAACACAAGATGAAAGCGTGCATTCTCTATATATGTTGAACTTGATGTTACGGAGCAGGAGATTAAACACAACATGTAGCATAAATCTTGGCGCCTTTTAGCTGGCGAGAGGGAGAGAGAAAGACGGGAGGCTTAAGAAAATGGAACGCTTTTCTATACATATTTATCATTTATTATTTATGAAATTTAATAAGAAAGAATGTGGCTTTGTGAATGTTCACAATCTGAGGAGGAAACTAGATCTTATCTAAGTTTTACCCTTCAAAATGATTTTGTTACTCAGTGCACTTGTTGGGCAAAGCTAAATGGCAAGTGTCTATTTTGCTGTAATTATAAATACAGGCATTAGAGTTATGGGAAAGTTTGTACAGAGTGATTGTAGGTTTGAATACAACATTTAAATTGAACTGTTACGATTTCTGAATCAGATTGTTTTTAACCGGCACCAATAGCAAGACCAGCAGACAGGGGAAAAGGGGAAAAGGAGATATATTGCAAAAAATAATGATGAGTTGCACTGAAGACTTGATTTACTGAGCGGCTGGTAGGACAAGGGTGGCATTGAGAGGCTTGCGGAGAATGGTCTAGATGCTGAAGGGTGGCTGGTGGCATTGAGGTGGCAGATGGGGAAAGCTGTGTGGCTAAGGTGAAGGTTAAGCTGTGTGGCTTACAGCTCAGGAGAGAGGCTGGGTGGTGTGGCTGAAGTGCTTGAAGGTGGAAGGTGCTCTAAGCAAAAATCACACAAAAGCAGATTTGTCAAGGAAAAATCATCAAAAGAGTTGCACAAAAAAGTTCACACGATAAAAAATCACTGGAGTTGAACCAACTATACCACATGAAGAGTGGAAGCATGGCAGCATGAGAGAGAGAGAGAGATGAATCACTGATAATCACGGTTCTTTTTATTTTTTTCAACGGTTCGTTATTGGACCTTTCACGCCCCTAACTAGAGACAGGACAGTGGACAGAGTCAGAAATCGTAGAGAGAGTGGGAAATTACATGCAGGGGAGAAGAAACAGGTACAATTCAAAACCCCAGAGAACCGCAGCCTGGGATCATGGGGCGCGCACCAACCACTATGCCACCAGCACCCTAACCATGGTTCTTAAACAGACACTGATGAGGGTGAAATGAGGAGCAGGTGTGTGGATCAGGAGCTCCAGCACCAGGAAGCCTTGCCCTGCCTCTGAAAGCACAGGGTGAAAAAAAAAAACACACAAGCAGCTCAGGAGGAAAAAACACAAACAGTGCACCATCGGGAGAGAGTCAGGAATGACTGCTGGAAACGAACGGCAGGGCTGCACGTTTGGAGGACTATAGCCTCTGCACATGGAGCTCGACTTAACCGCTAGGCCATTAACACCCCCAAAAGCACCTTTTTTTATTGTTTATTTTACTCCTTTACAAATTGCTCTCTTGTATTCACAACATTTATTTGTATTAATCTGACCCTACAGGTAAACATACTTTAGTTTGGGTGTAACTTGGGTGTAGATGTTTTTCTGTAAAAAGAATAATAATAAAAGGAATAATCTCGGTATAATTACTCACAAAACCTTTTGTATGATTAGGAGAACGACAGAGTTGAAGTGGTATTACTTGACTTGATTTTGGACGATCTTTACTTATTGGCTTTTCGTCCCCTTGTCTTTCACGTTCTATAATTGTTATGTCCAATGTCATATATCTCATGAATATAATACAGAACAATCTGCAAATGTCATACAAATTGCAGACAGCCTGATGAAGATTTTTCTATCCTAAATCCTGTTCACACCCACAGGCAGCTGAATTAATATTGTTACTGTAGTACAAGGCTGCACTAATTACATTTCATGAAGGTTATTCGGTAAGGTAGTATTACAATAGAAAATTAGGTTGGCTGTGTTTGTGCTTTGTTCCTGTGTGTGTGTGTGTGTGTGTGTGTGTGTGTGTGTGTGTGTGTGTGTGTGTGTGTGTGTGTGTGTGTGTGTGTGTGTGTGTGTGTGTGTGTGTGTGTGTGTGTGTGTGTGTGTGTGTGTGTGTGTGTGTGTGTGTGTGTTGGTTTGTTTGCATATGAGTTATAGGAGGGTGGTGTTGGGTTGGAAGTAGGATTGGTATTTTCCTATCATCATGCACAGTGAGAGAAATATGAAGCAGATATGAGCGAGGGGCTTAAACAATGGATGGATGGATGGATGGTGGAGAAATAAATTGATAGACAGAGCTCCTTTTTTTCCTGTTTTTTATTTCGCTCTATTCTCTTGTCCTGGACGTGTGGAAGGTGACATCAATAATCCGCCCACTAGTAACAGTCATGGAATGATAATGTATCTGAGTTACACTCCTGAATACTTCTATCTTTCATTCACGAATGTTTCAGGACACACGGTGAACGGGCTGTTAAAATGGCAGAGGTGAAGGACAGACACGATGATAACGTACACATAAAATATATTATTATTTTCATATTCTCTACAGTATATAGACAACACAAAAGAACAGGAGCACATAGTGTATGTGTGGTAGTTACTGTCCTAGGCCATATATCCATTTATATATAAAATTCAGCCATGTATACTTAGATTGGCTGAGTAAAATTGGTTTGCAAAATTCCATTCCAGTACAAATGTTATTGATTTTCCAACTTCTATGGCTGTTGTAAGAATAATGGCATGTCAAAGACAGTGAAACACATTGTTGGTTCACGCTTTACTGATTTCATGAATTAAAAAAAAGAAACTAAATGGAGTAAGATTGTTGTCGCTTTCTAATTTTTTGCTCCCAAACCTTGAAATGAGGGAATTATGAGTTTAGCTCTGCACTTTTTATTGAAGGCAGAGTGTCAACAGAAGATTCTTCTACACCGTATCTGTTAAAAGCAAATTACAGCGAGAAAAAAATAAATGTTTAACCTCACATCATTAATCTACACACATGCCATTTTTAAACTCAGAGACTGTAAAGCAAAGGGGGGCTTACACAGGTTTAGTAGAATCATATTTAATAAAGTCTTTAAATAAAGTGTATTTTTCTAACTGTACATTTAAACAAAGTGAAATCACTGTTTACATTTAAACTTACAAATACTTTGGGAACATTTTTAGAAATCTCCATGGATCTTTTTGAGAAATTTGAACTAGCTTATTCTCAGGGCGGAACAAAATATCCATACAGCAAACAAGTGTGGTCCTTTCTAGTCTGATACAATTATGGAATCACTGTTGTCAAATATTGATGTAAAAAAAACACTCTTAAATAGATTTTTCCTGCTAACTTGACTCCTTACTACTCGATGACCCCTCATGGTGGCACTTGTGATGTGAAGGAGGATAATGAGGATGAAAATAAATTGGCCAAAGAAGACGTCGACAGCTGGATCAAATCAGAAGAAGAGAGCTAGATATTGTTGGACAGCGGTAAAAAGAAGTTAAAGGATAAAGCATGATAAGAGATGAAACTGACCCCAAATTGCAGTGAAGAAAAACACACACTGCACTACACCTTTGTATGGAGCGTTTTGTATTCTTCAGTTTATCACATGTCTCATTATATAATATACATGTTTTGCAATTGATAAATTATCCCAGAAAGACTGTACTGTGATATCATCAATCATTATCATGGGTTGAGTTGAGCAACCCCACGACCTCCGCCCCCAGCTTACACCAAACAATGAGAGCTTGACACAGCCAGTGTGCTAGAATCAATAAAGTAGCAGCAGTGGATTGTCAGCAGTAACTTATTAAGACCATTAACATTGATGACTGGAGAGAAACAGTCTCCACTTTATTTTCCCATTCCTTTCATAACATCTGTCTTTGCCAAACACAGTAAATCACTGTGCTAGGAGTTGCAAAGTAACAACACATCCCTATGTAGAAGCTTAACTATTATCTTTAGCACCAGAGTGTGAAACAGTCCAGAACAGGATTAATCATATACATTTAACCAAATTTAAATTAAGGAGCTACAGCCATTGAGCCAGTGCAGCATGGTCTGATACATTGGATTTGTCTTCTATAGTTCTATGCTGTTACTGCATCCATTATCGTGTTGGATGTTCAAGCTTACTGGTTGCTTTGGACCTTGAAGTTCTTGCTACCAGTATCTTGAATAAATAATATAAACTTAACTGCTGTATCGTTAGTACGGCCTTGGTAACATCCCCGGCAGGTGCTCGGTCCACTTCCTGAAGACTACAGATCACTAGAGGAGTTTTCAGGTGTGAAGGTGTGCAGCCCTTTGAATGTTGAAAAGGTTGTTGTGGAACAGAACACGGGTGATTCACATGAAACTAAGGGCCTGATTTATGGATTGGGGCAGCTAATGGCACCAAAAGTTTGCACATCATTTGCTCCTTCTATCTATTCAGTCTCAAGGTCTATTTCAAAAAGCATATAGCTCTAATGATAGTCAGGCTCAAACATGCCCCAAAAAGTTGATTCCAGACTTGGTAAAAATGAAAAAAACTTGCCTCCTTGTACGTAACAGCCGCAGACTGTCTTCACTGCTGTGGATGAAGTGTGGAGCTGCTGACGGCCCCAGACTGATTTAAGGAATTGTTTTCCTAATCACTGGAAAGTTTGTGTATGATATCTTATAAGCACTGCGGCGCAATTACCACATAGCGTCACAGCCCAGCTCTTGGACAGTGGCAAAGATGGAAGAGACACGGGTATACTTATTACCCAATGCAGTCTATTAATCATGAAAATAATCGAAATTTCCGATTTCAACAATCTTTAAAAATCAGCTGTGTAAGGTGTGGGTGTGTGGAAATGTACTGTATGGGTGTTGAGTTGTAAAATCAAAGACAAATAATTCAACAGGCAAAGATGTTTGGTCATAGTCTCTCTGAAGATTCCCCAAGACTGACTGCTGCTCTGGTTTTAAGCATGAGGCACGCCCAGGTGTGTCTCATCTCCTGATTGCCTGCTCAGAACAGAGACAGAAAGCAAGCACCAGTTAATGAATCACTGCAGAGGTTAACTGCGTGTGGCTGTTAGCGCTGGTGTTTTTGATTAAGACACTTTATGAGACTGAATTGCACAGAAATGAGATGGATTTATTTACTTATTTACTCATTTCATTTACTCCAAATGACTGCATAATGTAACATTTGAATACGCACAACCAGTACCGGTGCAAGGAGACGCTGTTTGCTGTGCAGCGCAATTCAAGGTGCATCTACCCGCCTGCGTGTTGAATCATATTAGGTTAGAATCAGGTCCTAAGAGTGCAAAATAACGTCAGCTGCAACTGAAAAACATTCAAACGAAGGCTCCTCCATTGAAGAGAATCCGTCGCAGTCTCTCTTTCTCTTTTGTGGGTAAAAAAAGTCAGGAAATAGACTTGGGTGGTCCACCCAAGTACAGTATCGCTTATGTGTGGGAAAAAGTGAAGTTATATAGATTGATGTTGGCATGACTATCTGTTATCTTCTATAGGGGAAGGGAGAAACACATCTGTGTATATGAAGCTGTATTTACCTGCACTGTGTCCAGACCAAAGAAACACACATGTATGAAGTAGAAAAAGCTTGTGAGGGAAGTGAAGCAGTGAGTGATTTCGCTCCTCGCTCAATACACTGTTTGTTCCCTCTGCTCCCCCGCTCAAAGCTGCTCCAGGCCGCTACGCTCAATATCGCTTTGCGTTTGACTCAGACTTCACCCCGTTTGACTCGCATTGCTCACTGCTTGCTCTCACAGGAAGTAAAAAGCTGTGTTTTTTTGAACATACTACGTCACTGTTATCTGTTAGTTTTACAGGGAAAGTAGGCCGCTCAACCATCTCAGTTTCGTTTTGTAAAGGCTTTGTAAAATATGTTGTCACGATAAAAAATGTCATACTGTATCAGTCGATATATCAATAATTATCACGTTAAATGTCAAGTCATTATTTCTTTGACATTTAAAGGTAGGGTAGATAATATCCTCCTAATACACTTTTTAAGATTTTGGTTGTAACTGTCTTTAGGTCCTGAAAGAAATTAATAATCGTGCTCTGAAAAAGAAACGAAGAACATCCGTCATCTGTAGCAGTTGTAAACTCGTAAAAACTTCGACCAATGTCGGCACTCGGTTCCATTTTTATGAACCAATCATGCCTCCCTGTCTCCCTGCTCGTTCTCTACCCCATGCATGCACGAGCCCACACTCAAAGCATGAGCTGAAATCCTCTTCTAGACCAATGGCGCTAGTGCATGTAAGTGAGGGGCGCGGCTTTTGAGGGAGCACAGAGGGGAGGGGGTGGGTGAAGACGGAGCACGAAGAGAATGCTACTTTCAAAATCATGCTATTTTTCGAAAATTACCTACCCTAGCTTTAAAGGCTGACGCCTGGGTGAAAGTTGAAGAAACCATATGGTTCATTGTGGTTTAACGATTCTTTATTGTCTGAATATGACAAACTATACTTGAACAGAGGAACATTTCACCATCATAAGCTCATTGCACGGTGCTGGAAAACACTGATATGGAGTATCAACCCTTGCTGCTCGGGAGAAACACTTGGCTGGCCCTGTGCTTGCTGAGGGTCCACTCACACTTATTTAGGACGTTTGGTCCTTTCTTGATTTTAGTGTGTTCTAACGGGTCATGTTTCAAATGATGGAAAGGGTTTGTGGTGTTGCCTGTTTTAGCCCCACATATCTTCTTCTGTTATTATAAGTTTATCAAACATTGTTAGATTGAAGCACAGGTGTTCTTCACCTGCAAGGCATTTCTGCCTGTCGCACCTCTGCCAGTGCCAGTAGGCCAGCTGCAGAGTCGTCAGCTTCACAGATGTTTCGCCCCTTTCATCCCAGAACATAGGTGGTGGGGCAGCGGTATATTTATATTGAGAAAAAAATGATTATCAATTTATCGCCCAGGCCTAGTTTTAAAGGGGGTTCATTTGTTAGAAGCAAGAAGTACTAACATGGGGAGAACATACCATGTCCTTCCAACTTAGGGTGAGTGCATTATTCCCAATGCATTTTGGTTGCTTATCAAGGTGTTGACAAGCAATATTTAGAGGGAAGGTCTATATCTTCTGTTTGTATCTTTAAGTAAAAGGTACATTTTTATTTTGATAAAGAAAAGGTTTATGTGGAATAAATCTGGCAGAAATGAAAGAGACACCAGGGAACCCTCTCTATCTCTCTCTCTCTCTCTTTTACTCACATGCTCGCTAATACAAAAAAAACTGTTAAACAAATTTGTAATGGCAACTTGTTCAGATGAAAAGAAAGATCCTCACCCCTCAGCCTTCCTCCCTCATCTTGCAATTAGGTAACAAATAGCAGACCAGTATTTGCTGAGAGGCCTGCATTCAGCAATAAACCTTATTACCAGTAAACAATCATTTTGTATCAGTGAGGCTGAGGGTCCATTGATAAGGCCATTTATCTTCTTTCACAATAGAAATATTCATTTGCATAAATTCAAGATAAAATCATTTTCATTGACAATGATGATTACACTCATTATTGCCACTCAAATAAGCATATCATTGAAGTGAATAGGCTCATCATTTATTGTATTTAAGCCATCAGGGCTCTTTCTCTCCACTTGTCTGCAATTGATAATTTTGTTGGCATTTTGGTCTTATGAAACCCCAGCTTGCATGACACACTTGCATAGCAATCATAGTCACAGTCATTGTCACATGCTTCCTGCAGCCTTGCCCCACTGACATGGCTTGCACTAACATGATGGTTCTCGTGCTAAATGAATCGCAGATGAAGGTTGAGAACATTAGCACTGACACAATGATGATGGTTATTAAAATAGCTCTTTTACAAAGTACATGATTAAGGGATTGAAGGAATTTAAATCTTTTTCGTGTCAAGGATTTCAGGGCTTTCAATTTTGCATCAGAAATTTAAAGAACAAATGTTCGCATATCTTTATATTACACAGGGATTCCACAGGCTCTTGTACTGGTTCCTTTGTTTTTTTTTTCTTTCTTTATACTTGTGGCACTCTTAGTAAATATTCCAACCAGTCCTTAACCAGTAGTGTGGTACAGTTATGTGGTAACTTTTTATATAACGATTAGTGTATGGGATTAAAATACAAGTTAATTAACTACATCACTGTTTCCATTGAATTGCTTTGATTTACTGAATAAATGTCTTCTTTGATGTCTACGAATTTAGTGAATAGACTAGCCTTTGCCTTGAAGAAGGTGGCCTCTCTCCTCATTTGACAGAGAGATTGAGATAGAGGGGCGTTTCTTCATGCCACGAAAAAAAGGTCCTCCTTACTTCAATGCTGTTTCTTTTGTCTTTTTTTAAAATCTGGATCAGGAATCATTTGTGTTCGAAGTAGGGGGATGTGTGAACTTAACTGCTTCACTGAGGACCAATCTTCCTACTGTGGTGTTCTGTCTCCAGGGCAACAGTAAGCTAGCTTTTAATGACGATCAGTGGTGATATAAACATTTCTCCATCAGTTTTCACACATTTTAAGTTTAGGATTTGTGACTTTTGGGCGAGGAAGCTTCTGAGTTGTTTCAAGGCGTTAGAAAAAGTTAAGTTTAATCATTACTTCTTCAGTGATAAACTATGATAACTGATTTCATTTGAGAATGGCTTGCGTTGCCTTGTATGGATCAATTTCTTCTTTTTTTTTGGCTACACAATTAAAGACAGATCCACTATTTTCCCACACTCATCTGAGAAATGTTTCCAGCTGTTTTAGGATGAATGTATAAACTCTCCATTCAATATCCACATGAATACAAGGCAATTGATTAATCTCACTATGCTGCAACTGTGACATCCTGCTCACTGGCAAGATGACCGACATGGACATTTTGGTGTGTGTGTCTGTGCATGCATGTGCGGGTGCTGTGTGTGTGTGTGTGTGTGTGTGTGTGTGTGTGTGTGTGTGTGTGTGTGTTTGTGTTTGAGTACACACAGTTTGTTTTAGCACATGTGCATTTGTGCGGGCTGGTATAGGAAGAAACCATTGAGAGTTTCCGTCTGCTTTCTGCCATCACACTGTGAATGTCTGAGCCACAATTCCACAGGTCATCTCTTACAGATGGCTCCCCATCCTACAAGCCCTCCGTCTGGGTAAAAGACCACAGTTTCCCCCCCCCCCGGTGCCCCGGTATAGATGCTTGGAGCTGATTGGCGGCCAGATGGTAGACAGAGTGTGCTATCAGCTGTCATATGCATCCATCCATATACACACACACGCACACTAACACACATACTAAAACAGAAACAATTACATCGCACAAGCGTGGTGTCCTCAAAATTTCCTGCCCTACTACCTAGGAAGTTATGACCTCATTTTGTCCTAAATTCAACCTATCCACCTTCTGTTGTCTCTCCTGTAACACAGATCTGCACAGTAGGTCTCTTCTCCATCCATGTTGTGAGTTTCGGTAATCAGATCAGGCTCCCCATGCTTCATGCAACAACAAAAAAGGGCCTGACCTGAAATCTCAAATAGCTGCCAAATTGCCAGTATAACACACTTATTATTTTACTACTTTTTATAACATTTATTTATCTACGAACTGTCTCTTTTCTTTTGGTTTTGCTCCAGTTTTCTATTTTGGCTCAGACATACCGCTTCACATCATATTCTCTGTTTTAGCCTCTTAATTCTGGTGCTTGAATGCCAAACAGCCTTGAGAGTCAAGAGCACCATCTTTTCACTGTGATTCTTATCGTCACTTTGAGAGAAAGAATAAAGAGGAATATTGCCTCATAAAGAAAAGCTATGCATTGAGCTGACACTATCCAAGGACTGCTTTTCTATTATTCAACAGAGAGTTGGCTGGAAAGTCTCTAAGTGCAGACTTTCTCTTTCAGATTTAAAATCTATTATAGTGTAACAGCAGTATACAAACGGCTCAAGCTCGGTTGGTTAAGAAACATATGGTAAGTACCTTTTCTCCAAGGGTCTTTGAAGGGTTGAGGCTCTGCTTGTATCATTAGGGTAAAACTGCAAGGTTGGATAGCTTAGCTTCAAAGAAGAATGCCTCACTAATTAATAATTCACCAGGCAAACAAACAGACATTGATCTCAGAGAGTATACTTTAAAAGCAGATAAAAAAAACACATTGCCATCAGCTGTGTGTGCATGTGCATCGAAACAAACACACGCTCAGTCACTCACACTTGAGAGGGACATGTAACCTAACCAGGGATAGCTTAAGGACAATATTTATTACATTTTCTCAGATTCTTTGCTTTTCCGTTAGTTTTATCATAATCCAGAGACACGCGCCTCTAGCAAAGTTCTTTTTGCCCTTTTAGACAGACACTACAAAGGTGCCCTCCAATACAAATCAATTGAATGGCTCTCATGAGAGAGCTGCGACATTTGCAGTTAGCCTCCCTCAACCAAGCAAAGAGGTTTCAACAACACACCCTGTCAGCTCCACCAACTCTCTATGTCTGTGTACAGGAATTCTCTCCAAACCCCTGTAAAAAAATAAATAAAAAAAGTTATGGAAAGAGACGGGGGAAGGTGTAAACTGGATCTGAATTTGTGTCATGTTACTGATGCATTTTTTCCTCAATGTCATTCCATTAAAGCTTCAGTAATGCAAACGATCCCTTCAGAATCAATCATTGTTTTAGATTTGCTGGCTGCTGTGTTTTCTGAAGTATTCTTCATGAACAAAAAAATAGCTTTTTTCCAGAGTCATATTCTTGTTAAACATACTGTGTCTGGGTACAAGAGGCGTTTATTTAATGGGTGTCACATGCAAAGTAGCTTAGTCTGGGATCATGTACAGTATGACTAACTAGCAGTTATAGGGAGATGTTGGAATTAATCCAAGATCCTGGAGAATTTTTAACTAACTGAAAAAAGAGGAAAGCATTTAAGCCAGCCTTGTATGCCTTAAACTGTGATGATAGTAGCTGCTTCAATCACTGAATTTACAATTGTCCACTGAACCCATCATCTCAATCAGAGCTAATGCTAATATTTTTTTTGTGCAATGTGAAGGAAAAAGGTACATTATCCTTTTTTAGACCCCTTAACCCCTTGTTTTAAAATGCCCTCAGCTTCCCAGTTCTCCACCAATAACCAATATTTCCCCCCTTTCTCCTTTCACACCCATAGCTGGAAATAAATGAAAATCCGTCTCTTTCTCACATCTATTAGACTACATACTGCTCACAAACGAGCAAGCGCTACCATCCGCCAAAACTTCCTCCCTCCAGCCCCAGTTCACACATGTATATAAGCCAATCATGTTTGGCAGCAATCACAAATAAATAGCAGATGAATAGTTCCATTCACACAGGCTTTGACCTCATACAGGGCTCAGCTATGGACTGTATAAAACATGGACGTAGGCTCAGTGATGTCACCCATTGGTTTGTGAAGAGGTGTTTTGAGCTTTATGTCAAATAACTACAACATGCTTGCCTGTGAGTCCAAATCAGCCCCAGCCCTTTTGATCCCAAGAATTCACCATTTGGCTTAAAATAACATTCTTGCATCTGACACTCTCTTTGCACATCATGTTTGTGCTTAAATTGAGTATTTCCCTTACCATTCATTGTGGTGGCCCGCCACCCCAACGCGACCTTGCCTTTATGCTTTTCGCTGTCATGACAACGTCTCTGTTCTGCTTTGCTCTGCTCCAGTGTTCTTATACCGAGAGCGAGTTCTTGACTTTCACACAATCATACTGACACATATCTTTTATGTTTTGCTTCAGACACAGCGACAGGATATGCATTTTGGCTGTGCCTGAAAAAGTTGGAACATTTTCCTTTTCATACACCATATTCCATTGGCTTCTTTTAAAGATACAGTATTTCACTGAACATTAATGAAACAGATACAGCTTTCTTTCACCCGCAGACTTTAAATAGTGTAATTGCACGACTAAGGCAGGCTGCTACGATCAGAGTAGGCTGTAACTTTCACCACCATCTTCTACATTTTCTAGGATTTGTTTGTCATGCTAAATAGGACAGTAACTCTCTCAGAAGAAGCAGTGTCAGTCACTGTGGATGAGATTGATGAAGATTGTAATCCTTGAGAAGTAGTCTGACTTAAAGGTGAACGTTGAGTTCCTTTTCTTCTGTTTCCCCCTCTACAATACCCTCTGCCTGCTGCTGGCTAAAGTAACATGATGCTATTGCAAGCACATAAATTTAACAAGCAGGGGTGAATCGAGACTCTTCAACTCTTAACATTAGAGTGTCTGAAATATGTGAATGTACCATTACAAACAAAAACATAAAAAACTGGGTTTTAATTCATTACATAAAGTTATTAAAGGTGTGGCCCCCCACCAATTTGGTGCACAAAATGTCTGATGAGGCCCTGAAAGACACAGAGACAAGTTTACTTCTTCACCTGAAAGTTATTTGTGGCAATGACTAGTTTTAACTAGTTCTTATCTATTTATTATGAATGTTTTTTCATCCATTAAACTTTGACAATATGTTCGAATGTGGAAACACTGTCAACAGGACGTGACAGCGCTGAAAGTAAAAAAAAAACACATCAGACATCATCTTTGAAGAGGGCAGTTTGCAATATGAAATTAGACAGAGGAGGCCGTCTCCAAGTTTTGAATGCAGGAAAAACCCCTGCAAGAGTTGAAGCTGGAAGGATATTTCCTCTTATAATGGGGCACCTGGTCGAACGCAGTGATCCAAACGAGTACCCCAGGATATACTTATTTCATAGATTAAATCCTGTAGGTCCTCAACTTAACATTGAGATGACTCAGTTCAAGATGATCACAAATATTCTAAAAATCACAAATAAATATCCCTGATGTTTCAAATAAGTATCCTCACCTTTGCTGGTATATATCTCCGGTTTTAGGACTGAGATAGAACATTGTAGTTCCAGACAATGACCATTCCTAGCATTTACAGGGGCAAGAGAGACTGTCCGATGGGGGGAAAAAAAGTGATGGATTGACAGACAATCGGAGACAGATGTGGAGTGACTGGCATGAAGAGAGCCAGTGATTGATAGGCCTAAAAATGTAACTGATAGCCATGACAGCTTGGTGGTGATGTTGGAGGAATGTGTGTGAGGGGTTGTAGCTAGTCACTTGACAATCCGTCACAAGTACAGCAGCACTGTTTGCTCACTCAGTCCCCTGCTGACCTAGTAGCACAACCTTACGCACACACCACGCACACACACATACATAAAATACAAAAATGTATTTCCTTCTACCTCTGCAAAGTCTCAGTCTGCGCTCGCTACCCTCCTCTGCCTAACCAATTACAGTGGACCTGCTGCTCCTTTGTGTCTAAATAAAAGCAGCACTTATACCAATTGCTACACTTATACCAATTAGTCGAGCATAAGGAATGGGCTGGAGCTGCAGGATAGCATCCACAAATACCAATTCATGTGACCATTAAAGACTGGCATCAGCAAGAGAATTAAAAGTTGGCATTTCTTTTCTTTTTTTAAAGTGCTTATTAAAGACTTTCTGAACGGATTCCATCTAGATTAGCTGTTTATTTCCTCTAATCTGACATTAGTGCCCAAAATAGTCCAAAAGAAAGACTTGCAGTGATGTAAATAGGATTAACCAGATACAAATCTCCATTTCCTGAATCACAATTACAAGAATCTATTGCTATGGGAATTGGAAAAGAGAGGCACTTATTTTGGGCACACATTTTTGGCAGAAAGAGGTGCAAGAATACAGAACAACAGAGAGCGAAATTCTAATCTGTGTGAATGTCAGATGTGAGTGTGTGTATGTGTGTCTCTGAGCGAAAGTGTTCGTATTTCTGTCAGAATTCTTCTCCATCCCAGTAAACCTCTGTAATTACATCCCAACAGAGGGAGGAATTAAACCCAGTTTCATCTATTGGGATGATGAATATGACAGCGCACTGTTATATAGACTTCATATCTGCAGACAAACACACATAAATCTCCGCCTGTGATGGTGCTGCTCTGAAGGCTGTGTAATTAAACATTGTTATATGAGAAAGTGAATTAATCTATAGTCTGTGAATGTGCCATCGGGATACGCTTGATGGCAGGCTGTGTTAGAGAGAGGATGATTTAGCTGACGAGGCTGCTCGTATAAAACCTGGGGGACTCAGTCGACGGTGAGCAGAAATGGAGTATAATTTGCAAGGTTCCTAAATGATGCCACTTTAGTCGTTTTTCAGGGACATGTGTCATATTGATGGAACAAAGAAAGTTACAAAGACAAGATGGAATGAAGAAAGTCAAAGAACATGGAAAACAGAAATTCTTATGACTGCAGGTGTTTCTCACTGGCTTGTGTTTTGATTTATACATCTGTGGATGCATTTAATTAGTATTACCTGGAAATAGATTCCCTTTCACTAATCACAATAACATTTAAATATACCACTGCCTTGGTTGGAAGAGATAAGAATGTAAATTCCTGCGTTTGAATCCTGGCCCTCGTCCTTGCTTTGAAGAGTTTCTAGTTTAACATTGGAGCTTACGCTCAAACAAGTATTTAGATGCCCATTTGTTCATTTCTAAATGTCTTAGCAAGAATATAATCTAAATATATATGAATATAGCTTGTTTATGCGAGCATTGTTTATGACCCATTTAAATTCAAATTCAAAAAAACTTTATTTATCCCCGGGGGGCAATTCAAGAACTTTATAAGAGATCCTTTAAGGAAGCCGGAAGTGTGTTCAGACATACACGAACACACATTTCTTCATCTGCCTTAAGTGTCAGTGGATCCAAAAACTATTTATAAAAGATCAAACTCACATTACCTACATGCTTGTCTACACACCCATTCTCTTGTGCTTACCATTCAAGAACAAGTTACAACCGAAATGACCTTGTCATTAAAACATGGCTTCAAAACTACCATGATAAAAATAACTCCACAGGGTACAATTAACAACTGACTGCTGCTTATTTTTGCTTACATCCTCACATCAGAGCTTAACACATTTTTGACAAAGGCCTTTGTAATTTCACAAACACAGTGGGTTTTTTTCCAATTAGAATCGCTGGCTACAAGGTAATTATTCAGGGCCATAGGTAAAACATTTTTACAGGAAATTAGCCTACCAGAGGCAAGGTGTCTTTCTTTAATTATGGGATGAAACATGAAAGTTTATAAAATCTGAAAATAGTGTTCAATGGGCCCTTCCAACTTTACAGGACACCTACAGAGTCTAGACTATGAAAAATGGACATAGTCTCGATGACATCACACATTGGTTTCTGAAGAGGCGTTATGAATCCCCTCGATGGCGGTCACCATATTGGAAATGCTGCCTCCAACTAACTTCCAGCTATAATGTAGAAGCAGGCTAAGAGGTAGAGTTGAGACAGGACTATCTAAAACACGCCTATCTAACTTTTCTAGCTGGTCATCAAACTATCATATTCAACATTATGAAGATGACATGAACAAAGCTGAGAGTCTCATCAGTGAAGCCCAGCCTGCTGGCAAACGACTACAACTCCCCGCCTGTCAGCCAAATCAGCCTCGCCCCTTGTTATGCCTAATTTAAAACTATTGGCTTTAATGTAATAACATTAAATTATTTTAAAAAAATCTACCTGTGGACAGCTTTTACTTATAAAATAATTAGCTAAGGAGACTATACCATTTATTGTACCAGGCTGTAAACATCTTCTGGTGTAACAAATATGCATTTTATCCTGAGCTCCAATGGGGGTTCCTTGGTTTTGGAACAAGCCTCTGGTGGACACTGGAGGGACTACAGTTTGTTGCATTTCCGCTTCATTTTTTTAACACCAAATGTTGCTGCTTGAGGACACCAAACTTCACATGTTCACTTTCCATGTTTTACACCTGTATTAAGCTGTGTCCCCTGGCATCCCTAAACAAACACGCACATGCTAAACAAGAAGGGGGTTGCAGTATATTATAAGTGGAACACAGTATAAATGTTGAACTAAAATGGCTTTATTGTTCGTACCAGCAAGTGGCACACTCAATAAGGCCCCGTGTCCACCTAGCGTTTTTTTACCCTTTTTTCAATTATTTTCAATGGGTAGAGAGCGTTTACAGCCGAAAGCGGCCGTGTGGATGAAAAGCGCAGCGCCCAGCGTCTTTTGAACAAGCGCTCTGCCATTTTTGTGCGACCGCTCTAAGCACTCAAGTTGAAAATCTTTCAACTTCTCAGAAAGGCGCTGTTAACGTCACCGGCGCTCTTTTCAACATGTATGATATTCCCCGTATTATAGCTTCCTACGGATCGTATCTTGTACCCGCATCCTCTTTGCTCCGTGTCAGCTGGGGCAAAAAATTATCTCAAATATTGTCAACAAACTGTTTTCATAGAGACAGGACGGAGGTGCAGCGCTTTTCTTCTCAGCGAACAACGCTTCATGCACATACTCCTGAGCGCACAGCCAGCGCTTTTCTGCCCAGAAAAAACGCTAGGTGGACACAGGGCCTAAGACTGAAAGTAGCATGTTATTGTATTCAGGCTGGAGCTGTTTTCGACCCATTGAAGTTTGTGGTAGAGTGGACTATGAAAGTTTGATTGTAAACAGCTTCAGGTTGCATGGTGACATATCAAATCCAAGCCTACTGCCATGGCTGGGCTGTTTGACTAAATACCAAACGTTTCACAACATCAAATCTTTAATGGCTTTTCTGTTAACTGACAATGTTTGTGACTTATCATGTTTAAAGTAAGAAACTTTTAATACTCAAATTAAATGACATATTTTGAGCCTGTTTTTACTACTTTATACTGTAACATACTGTGTGTGTGTGCGTAAGTGGGTGTGAGTGTTTGTGCACATTCTTTTTCATAGGGCTTAAGACCTATGGGAGCCAATTAGAGGGTAATGTTGGAAATGACAAAAGAGACTCAGTTTGGTCGAGCCCACCCATCTCTGCCTTGCTCCCCTCGGGTTGATAGCCACACAGAGGTTTAATAAGAGAGGTGTCTGGCACTCTCATCTCCTCTCAGACACACAGGAAGCCCAGCGGTCACACAGTTTGGGTTTAGATGAGGTCACTGCCCCTGTGGGGCTCAGCTGGAAGAAAGGAGACAGTGGAATAAATGGACAAGAGACTGGAGAGCAGAAGAACCAGTTACTGAGATGAAGCTGGTTGTGTGTCTCAGAGATATTATATAACAGAATATTGAATGAGATCGCAGATCAAATGTGTCCTATATAACTGGAAGTCAGAACCATCTCTCCTGGGGAGAAATGTGATAGAACAAGTTCACCTTTCTACCTTTATTCAGTGGTTATTTTGATGACTCAGGAAGAAGATCACCAGTGGCTGAAACACACACACACATTTGGATGTTGATGAAATTTTAATGTTACGTGCCTGTGCTGAGATGGCTGAAGCAGGTATGTACAACATTCAACTGAACCAGAGGCTGGCAAGTAAAATTGTCATAACATAACTATCTCGTTACTGATTAACAGAAATATTTTTGATTATATGATTACGCACATGAAAAACATTTTATTTTCTAACTGCAGGTACAGCAGCATCAGTAGACAATCACAAGACCACTTTGGTGATTGGAATTGGGAGTGATGTCCACCATGTCTTGATCTATATCTCTTTTTTATTTGAGAACCAAATTTCATTAAATTTTTAATAAGAAAGGCCTTATCAACAAACTGCACTACAATAAGTCTTAATTTATTTAAAGCTAAAGGCGTATTACATGTTCTGTTTTTTGTAGAACGCTTGTAGGGTTTGACACCGAGTACCTTTAGTCTTCCATTTATGGTGCCTTTAATTTCCTGTGATCTTTTCATAAATCTGTTCATAAATTGTTTTTCCATTTCCACTATTGAACCTGAGGCTACAGATGATGAGAAAAACTTTTCTTCCCAAAGCTTTTTTTTTTTTATAAGAATCTGTAAGGTGTGTCAATACCATTGACATTATATACAGATGGACAATGCATCTCCAGCTCTTTCTATTGTACAAAAAGTGAAGCCAAAATGACCCCACAACGCCCAGTGCTAGTGACGTTTTTTGGATCCAGAGTTAAGCAAAAGGCTGTTGAATTGTTGACGTCCTTCCCCATTTCACTATAACCAAAACAAACATCTAACAAACAGATAAAACAGCAAAGATCCTTCAGGTTGGCAATCCACAGCAGAATAGATTCTTGTGTTGCTTAGAAGCAGACACTAACACTCGTGGAAAATTCAATGACTATTTTCTCAATGTTCGTTACGTTTCCTTTCACCTATCCTCCTCTGCCTTTGCAAATCTGATGCACACAGCACAGCAGGAGCTGCATTTATCGACAGAGCTCCAAATCGTTGCATTTTACCCTTTTGTTAGCACCAAAGAATTAATAACACTAACACTTATCAGAAACATGAAACACTTGGACATAAATAGGCACCATAAGAAACAACTATAAAGAGATAAACCATGTTTGGTAAAAAAAAAAGAGTAGTTTCTTTAGATTTGATATTTTGACCCATGTCCCATATATTTTACGTCAATGTAGCAACAAACATCCTATTAGCGTCACACCGTAGCGCCACGTTTTTCATGTTTTTCCCAGCAGCCCTTTTACTTGTCAGCTACCTTGCTTTTTGAGACACATCAGCATTCCCCTGAGGCATCGCTTAACATCTCTCTTGCATTGTCAACAGCTGTGAGACACACAATCCTCTGTTCTTCAACTGGCAGAGTGAAGGTCTCCGGCAGTCAGGACAGTTGGGAAGCAGCTAAAGTCTTTCCATCACCCAGTGTGTGGCTGAAGGTTCCTGCTGTGTCATTCTAGGCTCCCTCAACTTGGATTTCCCACTATTTTTAGGTTTTCTCACAGACAATGTTTTTTTTTGTAAGACTCACAGCAAATGTTTTACCTTTTTGTGGCTTTTAACTCTTTCCAGAAAATATCTGATTGTTTGTTGATGGTTCAGGTCCTTAAATCACATGGGCTACACATGCTGTAAAAAGATACACCTCTTCACACACTGTTGAATTTCAGTGTTTTGTTTTTTTTGTAGAAATGCAGGTTGTAATTTGGATATTTTGGTTATTCAGGGAAAAAAAAACAACTTTTATATGGATTGACCCTTTGTTTTTGGAGATTCCCCTTTTCCTCTTGCACAAATCTGTGGTCTGCAGAGAAATGCCTGAACAAGTTTTAAACAGAAACCTGAAATCAACATTCATGCCTTCCTCAGGAAACATTTTGATCACTGTGATGATCCTGTGACTTTTTCCATTATTGCTAGAATAAGTAAAAATTAATTTTGAAGTTGCCTGGTAGTTTGTGTTGTGCCAGACGTCTTATGGGCACTAAGAAGGTGCACTTGAGCCAGGCACCATGTCCTGTGTGTTTGTTAAATAGGGTTGAACGATATCTCTTTTAAACATCGTAATTGCGATGTGCGCATGAGCAGTAGTCGCAGTGAACTGATGCACGCCATGCTGCCACTTTTCTGTTGTTTGATGCAAACAAAACTTGCCAGTTTTCTTGTTTTCCATGACTTCTATGCAATAAAAGTCTGTCTGATAAAACCTTCAGTGGTCACAGAACTGATTGTGGTGCATACAGATACAATGTAGACATACTGTACAGGAGACGCTGCTGCCGTCACATACCCGGCATGACGCTCGAGGCTGACGCTCAATTTCGCCATTCAACTTTAAAAAGAGAGTATTCCCGCTACCAGGTATTGGCTGGTTAATGCTATGGCCACATATAGGGGTTGTAAGGATTGTTAACGGAGCAGATGTGCCTTCACCTGAAGCACACACGGTGAAGTGTTGTGTGACTCACAGGCAGCCTAAGACCGATCTTATGTTTAATCAGAAGTTACTATCACTGTGCTGTCATACAAACTAAACATAACTTTGAATACCGGTAAACATTGTAGATGACAAACAAACACAATAACAAGCCACATGTTCTTTTGTCAAGTGTATGATGAAACGTGTCGCTCCTCCTGTTCCTTCTCCACATGTTGTCTCTTCTTCTCTGTGTGTGTGTGTGTGTGAGTCACTGTTAGACGGCTGGACCTAATGTGTGATGAAAGTAGTAGAGGGTTTAGATTTGAAATCAGAAAATTACTTCAAGACCTAAATATTCAAATGTACGATTGTTTGAGATTGACATTTTAATAAATGTACATAAAAAGATTTATCTGGCTTTTTTTAAAAAGCAAAGATAATACAGATCATAAATCCCCAACACACTTTGTGAGGGCACTCACTCTTTCGGCTCCGTGATAGTGGTGAGAGAACTCACTGCAATCAGGTGTGTGTCGCACTGATTGGCTTTGATTAAGCCCAGGTGTGGGGAGCTTTTATATACCGTAAAGGCGCATTCACACATACTCCGTGCACGCTGCGGTCCGTCTGCGCCACGGTTTTGTTCTGTCGGACGGCGCGCGCCCATTCACACTGGATCTGTTTCTGGAACGTCAGCTGTACACACATCACGGGAGAACTACAAGATCACGCGGGAATAAAGAGAAAAACGTGCAGACAACATGTCTCTTTGTCTTTCTGAGGATGATTTGTTGTTCGTTTGGTGCCTGTTTTGAGGTTACGTTGATAAAGTGATGAAAAATACGATCGCGAGTCCGTATATTGTGTTTTATTTTGAAATTGACCGGATACTCTGTGCGTTTCCTTGTCTGACTTCCTGTCAGGGTTGTGATATTCTGTCTAGCTTGATGCGTGTCCGCAGCTTACTCCGTCGAAAATAGACCTGCAGCGTATTTGAAACGGAGCAGAGCGACGTGGCGCTGGTGGCACGCTCCGGAGACGGACTGCAGCGCCCGCTGTGTGAACACAATGATTGACTAGAGTGGCGGCTAACTACGGCGTAGTGCGCGGCGCTGACGGACCGCGGTGCGCACGGAGTGTGTGTGAATGCGCCTTGAGTCTCCAGTGCTCTGTGCTGACTATTTATCTCACCTTCAGAGGTAGTGAGAGGATCTCCCTGCGCTTTCTCAAGTTGTCGGTGTGTATATATAAACACCAACTAAGATCTTTGTGTGTATTATATTCCAATTGCCAGTCGCCCAGTGTATAACTTGGGGTGCTGGATAGTTTCGTTTTGACTCCAGCCTTTTGTGTAATCAAAGGTCTCTCTGGCAGCCTTTCCTTTTCGTTTCGTGTTTTCTGGGTCTCCTGCACAATTTTGGTTTTGTGTCAGCTGCTTGGCAGCAGTGGTTTAGTTAATCATTTTCGGTGTATTATTTAGTTTAGGAAGCCTGTTGTGGCTCTATACAGTTACGTGGTCCCCCCCCCCCTTTCCAATCTATCGCTTGCGATTTAGTGGTTATCCTTCTTGGATAACTTTGAGACACCCCTGGGTCCGCACTTGCGTCCCAATCCCCCCTCCGTCCTTACACACTTCCTATCTAATATATTTGTAGTTTTTTTATCACTAAGTAACCAACCCTTGTTTGCTCCATTTAATGAATAAGCTTTGTTCTAAACAGTGAAAGTATTTGTCTGGCATCAAAATAAACCCTGTAAAAGTTTCCCCTCCCCTCCTTGCTCATCATCTTTATGAGGAGAAAACCGCTCCATCAGCTTTGAGTGCCGCTCCCCGCAGAGCAAAGGTGCAGACGCCTTTTCTCCACATCAAGACACAAAACAAGAGCAAACTGCACAGAGCAGGACAGCTTTGTTGGCGTGTTAGCGCCAGCATATAATTAGTGCAAGTTATTCTGCGGATGGGGTGCTAAAACGGGGCCATTTCTGCAGAATTCATTGTGCTATTAGCAGGCGCAATCCATTCTGAAAACGGTTCGATTAATTTGTCTTTGATTGACCATGATGGATTTAAAAAAATCCAACCTGCATCCACACTTACAGGATAAGATTCTCAGTCTAGGAGTTGACACATAAACATCTTCTCTTAAATCACCATTATTGTACGGTGGACATTGAAGTCATTTAAGAGCACAGCATGGGCTAGGCTAAACAGTAAATTATCCTAATTCCATCCATCTTACCTGCCATGTCTCCTGCCAAACATACTGAACATGGTGGCGGGGTTATTGGCTAGCCTTTTGTCCTATACTTCCCAAACTATTTCCATTATCTTAAGGTCAGAGGCTGGCTGTGCCTGCCGGCTGCAATATTTATCAATCAAACAGGTCTGAGACAACAGAGAAAAGTGGAGCGGTGCAGCAAAGAGCACTTAGCCTGGATAAACAGGCGGCTAGTACCATGGATCACTGCACTGCTAAGCCTGTCACTAGGAGAGGGGCTAGAGGGAGACAGAGAGGGGAGAAACTCCGGACACAGTGAGTGTGTGTGTTGTTGGTGTGTGTGTGTGTGTGTGTGTGTGACTGAGAAGTGAAGCTTTGAGGAGAAACACAAGCATGGTCAAAATGTCATCAGCGTGCCAGCTTATAGCAGCTTGAAAGGCTTAGAGTTGTGATATTTATCCTGTGGGCTTTGGCAGGGAGGTGGACTGGGAGAGAAAATATCTGTAATTTCATGGTGTCTTCAGGGGAAATTTGATTTCAGATGGCTGGCAGTCTGATAAATAGGAACCGCTGCCTGCTATCCTTTCCTAAAGGGATAGAAGAAAGGGTTTCAAGCCCCCCATTTGTCTGAGTCGGTATGAGTGTGGATGTGTTTTGTTGTGTGTGTTGTTAAGCAAATACATCTATAAGATCATGAAAACCTGATCTTCGCTGAATGTCATAACACAAAGAAGTTTCTAAGAGTTACGTTCTATATTGATTGACTGGATTGCTTTGGATTACCCCCTACACTGCACCAGTTTTTATTTCAATTGTCCCTTGAGAGCACTTGTTCAGGAGTTAAATAAGGTCAGACGATTTCTTATCGTTTTTTATGTGACTGTATTTTATCCCGTTCCTCTGTGCCTCAGCGGGCTCCCACAGAATTAAAACCAACACTCACTATCTCATCATGAATCTTTAACGATGAAATCATAACTTATTAATTCAATAAAGACCTCTAAAATTCAATATGGTGTATAAACAATTAGATATCCCTGCCCATCATTTCTCTCTATGTATATTTAATGCAACTCTCCACACAGTTTGAGGGGTGGGATGTGGAGATAATGGGAGTGAGACGAGAGTAGACAGCAGCTAAGAGGATGGGAAAAGAAGAGAAACGGACTGGTTAGTTAGCCTAAAAAAGTATGACCGATAAGTCCTATAAATACATAAACAGCAAAGTACTCATAAACAGCTCTGAATTATTAAGTCTTCATGACTTCCCTCTGTTTAAAAAATGTTTCCAACTTTGCACAGAATTTTTCATACAAGCCACGAGCTAAATCAGGTCTCAACGCTCAACATGTTGTTAAACATCAGAAAAAAACATCAGTGATGGTAACAGAGGTGAAGCGTTTTTGAAGCATTCGTCTCCAATTAGATCAGGGATCTCGCAAACTGTGAACGCCAACTCTGGAAGAGATTCAAAAGTAGCATGACCTTATTTCCACTGAAAGAGGCAGTGGGAGGCAGAAAGGATGGATTTAGCAGCTCTCGAGTACAAACAGCTGACTCGGGTGCCCAATAACAGGTCTATTTCCCTCATCTGCCAACAGCTTCAATTGCTCGTGAAAGTGCTGCCGATGTTTGTCAGGAGTTGAGCCCAATGGCTTTCTTATTTGACACTAAGAGTCTCTCTTGCTCTTTCTTTCTATCCCTCTTCTCTGTGTGTGTGTAGGTGTGTGTGTGTTTCTAAAAGTCAAAATCACAATTGTTTAGATTGATATTGACATCTATGTTTAAAAGCTGATAGGGGCCATTCGATGAGTTATTCTGGAGGGCATTAAAAATATATTTATATTTAGTTTATCGTTTTTTCTTGTTCATTATGTCAAAAATGACTTTCGAATATTCATTCAAAAAAAACCCACATTAGTTCTAACCATTCAAATTTCTATTTTTACGCAAATGTGTGCACAAGAGGGCAAACCAACACAGCCACGCAAGTACTTGTAGATATGGGTATGTTTATTTCACATTTTTTTACTTACACATAACAAAATAAACAAATAAAATACTGTCTCAAAAACCTTAATTAAATACCACTGATCTCTCTCTCGCACGCGCTCGCTCTCCCTCCTCTCTCCTCTCTCTCTCTGCTCAGTGCTTTGTTTTCAAACTGACACCGATAATAAAAAAAGAAAAACAACTGAACTGGTTTCGCATATTATTCTCTCACATAGCCTTTGCATATAATATCCCGTCCCCCATAGCCATTAGAGGGCGTTTCTCAGCAGTTTGCTGATCTTGTTCAGCACCGGGCCCGGTGTCACTGCTCTTGCGTACCACCAGACACACTTGTGTCATCTCCTCCAGTACAGCCACCTGCACCTCCCGTTTTTATCCCTCTTTGAAATAAACAAGGCGATGGAAGCGCGGATCCAGATAACTTGCTTTGTCCATCTTCATATATTACTTTTCCTCACTAGACCGCTGCTCCAGTTCAGCGATGATTTTTTTCGTCATCTCTGTCACCGCGGGTGGTTCGTTTGGCATTTGCTTGTTAGAGAGCAGAACGTGTTTGGTCATTTTAAAAGGTTTAAAAATCTCTTGTACCTGTAGTAATTAAATATGCGTAATTATAAAGATAGCACACACCACACTTCAGGCCACAACTGTGTAGGTGAGCTCCCCAGTTGGGCCACCCCGGTCAACAAAAATCTGGATATGCCCCTGGATGTTTGTCAGAACAAGCGTAACACATACAGTTTGACAGACATAATGCATACTATCACCTCTATTATCATTAGCTCCATATAATTCAAGCATATCATTTTCTTTGCTGTTATCTCTAAGTAAATCATGCAAAATGACTGAGTGTGAATTGGCAAAGATACACACAGGCATACGCACAAATTAGTAGGCTTTGATGTAAGCCATTTCAGTAATGATCAGGGCTTTGCTCATCTCATTT
This sequence comes from Tautogolabrus adspersus, assembly GCA_020745685.1. Taxonomy (NCBI): domain Eukaryota; kingdom Metazoa; phylum Chordata; class Actinopteri; order Labriformes; family Labridae; genus Tautogolabrus; species Tautogolabrus adspersus. Next base: position 21,832,269 of record CM036546.1, read on the forward strand.
CCTTGATTGAAGTTGTACACCAGCATACATAATTCATCCTCATGTATATTGCAGTGTTTCCAAATCATGTTTTCAGTTTGATCAGTCAATTCGGAACACATGTACACCTTTGCCAAGCTGTCTGTACTAAATGTAATACAATACTAGATTGATTCCTGGGTGAAACCAGTGATTCCTGCTGAACATCTGCCTCCAAAGATCAGACTCAGAACTGCTGTGTGTCTGGACTAGCCATGAATAGGAAATGTGTGCAAGGCAGAGTCACTCGTCATTCAGTCACCTCTTCTTGTTTAAGGAGACAACCTTACTTTACCTGTGTCTAGGCCAGTACTTCTTAAAGTGTGGGTGTGTGTGTTTCCCACCTAGGCGGGCCGTACGTCCAGGTATATTAAGGGCCAACCCGGCATTTTTTCCCCCATATGATTTGCATTTAAGACCAATGAACTAGGTGATCGATCTCCTTAACTCCGTACCCCTCACATACATATTACATGCACACACAAAACGGCTTCTTGATAACAAACCTTCCCACACAAGGCTCACCTGATATGATAACAGACTGAGAAGTTGAACTTTGTTAAATGGAAGTTTTGTTATGTTACATGGAGCCCCTGAACACTCAGCGAAACCATTTTCTCCTCCAAGGGTTGAGACGGGCGCATGACAGGAAAAGGTTGAGAACCACTTATCTAGGCTAACTAGCTAAACTGCTCTCAGACTGGATCTTACAGCTCCATCGCCGAGTGCTAGTAGCTGATAACCTTTTTCCTGCTCTGGCCTTTTGGCTTCCACCAGCAAGCTAGCTAAACTAAATATCTAACAAAGACACACACAAGGTGTGCTTGGGCTACCTTGGGCTTGGACATGCCTAGCTTGGCTAGACATTAGCTGTGGCTCGACTCTCGATGGAGAATGAGCACTTCATTTTGAATTACGATGATGAGAATGATTTCCCCTGCAAGGAATTTTCATGTCTTCTGCTATAGCTAACAGCGAGGCTGCACAGCCTGCTGTTCCATTTTTACATTGTTGATATTCATACTAAACATGGGCACAGTTTCATATCAGTAGGTAAATGTATGTCAGAGTAATCTCCCAGTTTTCAGTGCTCAGTCTGCAGGCTCAGGTTTTAGACATTTTTTCTACCGTGTTGATTTTTGAGACACCGCAAAGTCTTTGATCTCTTTATAAAGTCATGTAGCTGTAACACAGGGTTCTTACCTGGTATCCTTCTGGAGAGCTGGCCAATCAGAAAGAAGTGGGCTCGTAAGGAGGAGGGCTTTAAAGAAACAGTACTTGAAGTCACCTGTGTTAAACAGAGTTGAGTCATCACGGTGAGATAAATTAGCGCTAGAGTGTTTCACAGAGTGAAAATATAAAACTCGAAATGAAGATAATATTGACACTTGAACATGTTTCAGTTGTATCATGCTAAAACATTTCTACATTAACTAACAAATGAATAAGCCCTTAGAGATATATTTGGTATAGTACCCTTTTTTCTCCTTCTTGCCTCCCTGTCAATGTGTTTTGTAATATCTCCATATAAAGTCTATAAAGTGGAGAGTAAATGAGTCCAGGCAGCTTAAGTAAGTATACGTATGAAAGTGTAACTTGTTTATAGTAGGGAATGAATTGCAATTGTAGATGACAGTAACAACATTTAAAAATTAAATCACATTTATCTCGACTGCATTACCACAACATCAGTCATACGCTACCACATTATACAGACTTTCTTTTTCTGGGACTTCTGCTTCTTCTTTTTCTACCTCAACAACAGCAACAGCACAACAACAACATTTGCATGAGTCCATCTGCTGCAGATTGCACAGATGAAAAGTGAAAACAGGAGAATATCAAAGCTTGTTGTCAGCAGTACCCTTCACAAAAAGTTCACTTTTTATGTTTCCACATCAATTATAATGAAGGGCATAGGTGTTTCCAGCTCAAAGTGTCACTGAGTTTGCTGCAGCAAGGCTTGTTTGTTTGGACGGCTGGAATGCTGTCAATTAGACAAACAAGATTCACGCTGCTTTTTTTCTGCAGGGTGGCGCCGGGTTTCTGTAGGGTGTTCCTGTGTGCGTGTGGTTCTACATGGCTCTGCTCAATTGGTAGGGGGCAGAGTGGTCATTCTGTCACCACAGATGGACAGGAAAAAACCCAGGGGGCATCTGAAAAGCCACAGGCAATGTAGTTTGCAGAGTGTGTATGTGTGTGTGCGTGGCATTTATGTATGTGTACTCTAGCATTATGTGTGTTGTAGCTGACAGAAGCAGAACAACCCCCCTCTCATGCAACAAATGCCATCCCTGTCTGCTCGGGTTGCCCTCCAAATCATCAGATCAGTCACACATTAACACACACACACACACATTAACACTCACAAGCCCACACGCATGCATTCACTGGACACAATATGGCCTCACAGAAACAAACATGTCCGGGACCAGATTCTATTCAGAAAGGCCAGTTTAGCAGCACTTGAACTAATGGCTTATTTATTTCCCTGGGTGGTAAACTGTGCTGTCCTGCACAACAACGACACACTGAGAAACATGCATACAGCAGAGACGTTATTATGGAAATGATGGGGAAGGCAGAAGAGATGAGATATTTATGACGACATGGTATGTGGTGAAACATGGGGTGAGGGGCCTGCATGCTGCTAATCCTCAAAACGGGCAAGTAGATGAAAAACAAGTGTATCCTCCATCAAATGTACCCATCAATAATGATTGAAAGTCCCAAAAGTGAAAGAAAACCAACTTATTGTTTTGATATTTATAATGACTTCACTGCTGCCTTTTACCCCTTTTTAATTGGAATTCATAGTAGTTGGCTAACTCGGTCTGTGTCCCATCCATAGGCCACATAAAAGATAGACATTCGCTTGCCAGTTGGCTGTCACAGTTGGTAATGAATAAATCAAAACTGCACACAGATTGGAATAGTCAGTACATCCCTTACCAGGAATGGAATAGAGTAGTAATGAATTGGGAACAAACAATCACATTTACAATTTAAAGCCACTTTAAAAAGGATTTTTTTATCTGGTTTGAAACAGACGTCCATTAAAGGCAGGGTTGGTCATTTTCAAAAAAACTAGCATGATTTTGAAAGTAGCATTCTCTCTGTGCTCCGTCTTCAACCACCCCCTCCCCTCTGTGCTCCCTCAAAAGTTACTTATGCACTAGCGCCATTGGTCCAGAAGAGGATTTCAGCTCATGCTTTGAGTGTGGGCTCGTGCATGCATGGGGTAGAGAACGAGCAGGGAGATGGGGAGGCGCGATTGGTTCATCAAACTGGTACCTCGTGGCAGATATTGGTCAGAGTTTTGACGTGCTTACGACCGCTACAGATGACGGATTTTCTTTGTTTCTTTTTCAGAGCACATGAATTATTAATTTCTGTCAGGACTTAAAGACAATTTCAACCAAAATCTTAAAAAGTTTATCTGGAGAAAATTACCAAACCTGCCTTTAATAGTGATTCCTCTTTATGATTTATAAAATAATTGAGACCATTAGGAAAGAGGTTGATTACTTATGTATATTTATTTTTAATCCCTGAAACTGCTGCCATGAGTCAAGGGTCAGATTAAGCAGTTTCCACCCTGCTGAAGAAGAAAATTGAGTTTAAAATGAGTAATATTTGAAAATAGAACAGGACAGGTTTATTGGTCAGAAAACACTTCCTATCTATGTGCACAACAAGATCAGCAAAGAGATCGAATGAAACGACGCAGACCAGAGTTCCTCACCTGACTGCTCTCTAGAGGCAAAAACGACCTTGTACTTATAACATAATGCATTGATTCGACATGTACATCAACAAATGACATCTTACTTACAAAAAACAAACTGGTAATCTATTTCTCTAGACTGGCTTCTAGGTAGTGATGTTATAGTTTAAGCCAATCAGTGTTCTAAGAACTGATGTAGTCTGCGAGTTACAACCAAATTACAAATCGTCCTCAGTATGTGGTCAGAAAACATGACAAAAATATGGAAGAGGCACACTATGGCCAAGCTTCTTTAATACCATGAAACTTACCGCAGTGAGAAATACAAGAGTGGAAGACAATAAGTGTCCTGGTGTTAATACGATCGTATTTAGATTTTAACAGGGTTGTTGGGTTTTCTTTTGAGAAAAAATAATTCACAAACTCAAATATTCCACCTCATGAATCCACACTTAATTGGTTCATGCACTCTTTAGCATTTCCTATTGAAAGTATAGATCTTTTTGATGTTAGGAAATAGAGGGTTTATAGAATTTTACCTATGACTTTTTATCTCCAATCTAAAGTGATGGCGTCCCGTGCACACAAACTTTGTGAAAGTGCTTTTTGGCTTTAGGATACCTGAACTCTTATTGTTTTTGAGCATCCACAGGGACAGAACATTTCTATACTGTAAGTGACTTTTAAAATACTGTCATATTTGTTCCTATTCAGGGTCAACCTTGAAGCACTCCAGACCTCTTTACTTTGTATGATGGCTCACCCTGCTAAGAGGCATGCTATTGACATGGAAATTACATAAGCTATGGAACAATTATATTGTTTTACCTTCACTCAGAAGGCTCAGGCTTTGCCTCAAAGCCCCATTAAATATTTGCACTTTATGAAAAACAAGCAACTGAAAAGCCTTTGCATAAAAACCTAGACCTTATAAAAAGCACAACTTATAAAGCAATAAAACAGAGAGAGAAGAGAGAAGAGAAGAGACAAAATAAAATGTCTAAAGTTACAGCTATTAGTCGTTTATTTCCTCCCTTATATTCCATCAAGTGGCTGTACTCAATGGTTACCAAAGATTATATAAACTAACTTCAAAATCAGCCTACTTGACTTCTTATTTTCAGTTTAACCCCGCTGTGTTTTAAGCTGCTGCTTCATAAAGAGTTATGCAACAACTGCAACAGTGCAAAGCATTATTCTTTATTAGGCTGGTGCTGAAAGGTAGTCCTTGAACACAAGTGCATGGTGTATTAGTTCTTTATATTCATGAAACGATCATTGAACTCTAACTGATAACTTACAAAAGACTTAAACTGTGCAGGTTATAGGTTACAAACTCTCGACACAAAAGTATCTGTTATGCCAACTCACATCAGGAGACACGAAACAGAGAGAAGAGTTTGAATGAACCTACAAATTGTTCAACTTTATACCATAGGTAATTCATATTTTGAACAGTTTAAGCTGTGTATCTGCTGCTGGGCAGACAACCGGCAGGTGGTTCAGGTCAAATAATGCTTGGGGGCTGCAGTTGCCTGAGGCAGCTGGAGGTAACCTGGGCTATCTCCATCATTTTATCTCATAAACGTGCAGTATAATCAGTACTGCAGAGCAGTAACTACTGTCTGATTCAGTGAGATGTCATTTGTAAAATGTAGCAAGTAAAATCCTTAAAGGCTGAACGTTGGCATCTGTTCATAAGAGAGTGATTTTTCAGGATGGAAGTATGATGATTGATGCTGATTGCTGTAGTTCAAACACTTACAGCAGTGTAGTTATGCATTGCAGCTACTTTAGTGGTTATATAGTCAGCTCCATGGTGAACATTTCATTCCTTAGACATTTGAGGAAATAAGAAAAGACTGTTTCTATATGTTTTTATAACTTAGCACAGTAGTGACAACTATCTTGTTATATTTGGTTTTATGCAACCTCCGATGTTAAAAAATGAAGCCAATGTGAAAGTGCAAAAAACTGCAGTTCCTTGAGTGTCCGCTTGAGGCTGGCTCAAAGAGACCCGGAGGTCACATACACACCCCATTCAAAAAATGCTTCAGGAAATGTTGTGAGCATCAAGTGTGGGATGACATACAGCACACCCAAACCCATGGCCGCCTCTGTACATGAGGCATGCAACATAACTGCTAGGCTATACTAACTGCTACGCTCGCTTGTGTTGTACTTACTCTCAGATGGGTTAAAGGAAATTGAAACAATGTCTTAACACTGTCAATATACTGTATAGGAAATAGAACCAGTCTTCCTGCTTGAATTTACGCTGAGCTCCATTTAGCCCCTGTAAATCAAAGTTTTAAGCAGATTTTTCACTAAGTGTTAGCTCAGCAACCTTTTGTAAAGTTAGCACCTACACTGGATAAGCAACATAAATCAATCAGTAATTCACGGTATACCCTGAACCTACAAAAGATGACTTCCTTGAAGACTTCTATGACACACAGAAGCAGCTATATGACACAGTGCGTTCCTGTGATAAAGCCTTCCCTTTATCTCCTTGAGACTGACAGTGGCACACTCCTGCCATCTCTCTGTGTTGTTATTTTTATTTTATTTTTTTCACAGGACCCTGAACTACACAAAAGTCACCGGATCCCCAGAGAGCATTTCTCACAACTTTGCAAACACGCTCTGTTTTGATGTGTCTGTTTTTTGATGACGCAGTACGTTTCAGTGATCAAGGGCAGTTCAGAAGAGGACAGTAAAGGTGAGTGGGAAAAGCACACACACGTGCACAAACACACACACAAACACACACACACACACTCGCGCATTCACTTTGAGTTGTTTGCCAGAACACCTGTGCGTTTGAAAAAGAGAGCAACACAAAGCACCTCTCTTTTTTTATTCTGCAGCCATGAGGTGACACACCATTGTTTCCCCCCCGTATTCCTCCCTCGTGCATTTTGATTCCTGCCAGAGGAAGGATGGGCCCATTGAAGTGCAATATGAGAGAGGCCGTTAGACACCGAGCTGGTCATCACTCTACTGTGAAAGGCATTCTACTGATGGGCTGTCCTTCATCCAAGTTAACTTTTGCAAAATATGTATGCGTTTGGGTGTCTGCTGGATTCTATCTGTAGTGCCAATAACAGAGAATATGGAAATATAGACTTGATCATACTGTATGAATCTTCACTAACATCAAAAACGTAATACTTTAACATTTTGGTCTTTTATGAATTCTTTTAAGATTGATGAGATGTCTAAAACTAAGAGGAAAGAGAGCCATAATTACACTAATTACATAGTTACGCCAACAACACCTATTATTTTACCTTTCAATTAAAAAACTCTATAATGATTCTTAGAATGTTATTATTTTAACTCCACAGTAATGTATGTACTTATAAATTAAAGATGCCTTTATAGATTCTTAGATTGTATTGATTTATAGTTTAATGTGATAAAATGTTGACACAGACGAGTCTAAAACAGTATCAGAGGTTGTAATATTTCAGCACTGACAGACTTGAAGAACACATCATGTGTAAAGTGGATTAGAAATCCTGACTAGAGCTCGACCGATTAATTGGCCGGCTGATAATATCGGCCGATATTAGCATATCAAGGGGACCATCGGTATCGGCTAATGTTATCACAGATATGTGCCAATGTTACTAGATTCTTTTCACCAGTCAATTAGCATTTTATTTGAGTAACATAGTATTACACTAGTAGTTCTCTATCTGACCATCTTGTCTTCATATCTTTTCCACAAGTGTTTGATAACTGCATTTAAGGAATGTACGCCATAAATGTGTATATCTATCCCTACAAATCCAATATAGATCTAAGAAGGATATCAGCCGACATATCGTCTTCAGATTTTTTTTCTCCCCAATATCGGTATCAGCCCCAAATATTCCACATCGATCAGGCCCTAATCCTGATGTGTCGTCAAGGTTTGCAACCATTCAACCACCACCTGAGGTTTCAGTGAAACATGAAAGTCAAACTCTAATCAGTTCTGCTACAAAGTACACTTCATGTGATTGTCTAGATGACTTTCATATGCAATCTCCACCATGCAAAGTAAGAAAGCACAAATCCTGGCTGCATACTATTCAAATGTCAAACACTGTCTTCACGTATTACCTCCTCTTTTTCTTGAAAGACTGTGATGAGCTCGATATGACAAGCTTGTTAACTCCAAACAAAGACAGAAAAAATCAATCTCAAATCAGTAGAGTTGATACTTCAGGGAATGGATCTCCAGTTCTGTGTAAATTAACCCCCCTCCCTGAAGTCTACTAGCTTGGTTATGTGTCCTTGTTTTATGTAAGGCTGTTTTAAACCCTTTGATGTTTAAACTCTGAGCTTAAGTCAATTCCATTCAGCAAACAGGGAATAGGAGTTAGACTTATTTACAACATTATCATTGTACCGTCCGGCTACAACAAAATAGTCCATCACATATCTTTTGATATCACTGAGCTATTCAATTCAATTCAATTGAAAACCCTTGAAACCCCCTGATCAATTCAAAAGCCCATAGAGCCGTAGCATGAAATACCAAATGGGGACAGGAAAGAGAGTGAAAGGTCATGACAGCAGTTTGTTATTGCAGCTTCAAACTTAAGAAGTATATGTGTGTGTCTATATGTGTCTTTGCATGTTCTCATGTATGAGAGCACGTCCATCAGTGTAAACATATTGACCTGTCAATGGGGTGTCTGGTTCATTGTGTTACTCTGCCACTGGTGCCCAGTTCCGAATTAATCACACATGATGAGATGATTAATCTGGTTTATGTTTCTCTGTACGTCCACTGTACCATCCATCTGTCCTCCTCTCTGCTACAGCGACTGGCTGACTGCTGGGCGTTCAGTCCTGCATTACATCATTAACTGGACTGTGCTCCTGCTACAGTATGTACACTAACATGAAGGCTTAGAAAGAGTTCAGCACTGCTCTATTGAACTGATATATCTCAAACTGTGCAGTGCAACATGTTGTCATTACAGTAAGCTCTTTTGTCATTACAGTAAGCTCTGTCGGTTTTTTGACCTTGAGCTAAATGTATGGTATTCGGCTCCTTCTCGTTTTGTAAAATAAACATTGTATATACTTGAACTGAACTCTTTGAGCTTTCACTAAGACCGCCATTCAACACATTGAATGAAAGGAATAATCCACATAAAGCTATAGAAAGTGTAAAGGGAAACAGTATTGCAATATATTTACAGGAGACTAGTCCCAGTGAGCACCAACCAGCATTTCAACAAATACATTCTGAAAGCTGGTCTAATCAAATGTTTAGTCAACATCTTTAAGTAGTTGATTGGTTTATAACGGGTTCAAAGGTGGCCAAAGACATTTTTTAGAAGTCTTTTCAACTGAAAAATGCTCACTGGTATTTGTGAAGCTATTGGACCAGATCGCAAGAATCTGCTATTAGCAATTACACACCCTTTGCTGTCAATAGCATAGAAAATTGAAAGCACTATACTAAAAATAGTAGAATAAAGCAGGAACAGTTCTGTGTAATTCTGTGTGGGATTTAGCAACACCAGCCATGCTAATTAAGTCAGTGGTGTTTGTAGATATCTGGTGCCTGTATTGTCTCTCTCCAAGGTGCTGAAACATTCATATCCAGTCTCTCTGCCTGTTCCTCCATCAGAGTATTAACAGTATAAATATTCAGTGTTTCTCTCTGTCCGTCACTCTCTCTATGGTGCCAAAACAATCAAACCCACTCTGTTTTGGCTCTCACTCCAAGCTACACAAACATTCGCTGCTCCTCCTCTGCAGTTCTGGTAACACATACTGTATAATACATGTAAGTTACCTTATGACCAGGGAAAACATCCCAGATATAACCAACATACAGCCAGTGGCACCTTTTTAACCACCGAGAACACCAGCCACCTGCCTTCTAAATGGTCATGTCTATTCTCGTAGTAGTCAATGAAGATCCACCGCATGCTGAGAGGCTCAAGATAGATTGATGTTAAATGAGAAAACATGGGTTATACAGCAAACTCATGAGCATGGAATTTGTATTTAACTCCATTTTTGTTTGTATCTGGAGTCATCAACACGTGGGACCCCCCCTGCCCCCCCCCCCCCGCCCTCACTGGAGGACACCTTCAGAACAAGCTGTCTCCCCAGAGCCAGCTTCGTCATGAAGGATGTAACTCACCCTTTCAACTACCTTCTTACTCTGCTGCCACCTAGAAGACGTTTTAGGGCCCTTAAGACCTGTACATCAAGGTTTTAAAAAACAGTTTCTTCCCCAGAGCCATCACTGAACTGAACTCGACAGCAACACTGCCATAAACACCAACAATCCCCCATCCCCTTCCCCCCCCTTCCCCCCTCCCACTTCCCCAACATCACTGAACACTGACAGGTCTTACATTTGACACTGTGCATGGTGCATGGTGTGTGCCATAACAGTTATGTGTAATATCATAATATTTATGGTGCATTAACATTTAATGTACAATAATATTCAGCTTTTAACTGTCCAACATGTTTATGGTGCCATTACAATGTATGACTAACCATGTTGCATAATGTTTAAAGTGGAAATTAATTATATTTTTTCTATAAGCTACTTTTGCATCATTGCTGGTTACATTTCATTTACAATATGACTTATGGTTATATCTCATACAGAACATTTTTTAATCCCTGTAATGAGTTTCTATTCAGAGGTCCAATTCCACTGTTAGACTGCAGTGAAGGCACTACATTTTCTTCCCATTTCTAGTTCCTGAAGGCTCTTAACTTTAAATTAGAATAAAAACTAACTTGTTATACCCTCTGTGACCTGGGTAAAAAGCCGCAGAATGATTAGTCTCAAAAAACAAAGCAAAATAATCAAATGAAGTCTAAAAATAAATAAACATAACAGAAATGTAAAAAGGGGTGAAAGGTTTTCTTGTGGACGAAAGTTAATGCCGTGATAGAAATGAGCATTTAACCTTTAAAAGTTCAATGATGTTTTCAGTGTTTGAGAATTCAATATATTCACACTTATAACTACAGTGTAAAGGCTGGGACCAAATTATTCTGCAAAAAAATTGATCTTTTTTTTAATATAATTTCCTAAATGAAGGTCAGACAATAGAAGTTGAATTTATTTGATTAGAACAAGAATGCCCAATTAAAGATGTAAAAGCCTGACAACCAAGACAAGAAATTTAACACAGCTTTAACACCACAGATTTAGCACTGAGCATTCCACTTCTTTTGACACTTCTATAAATGTGCCTTTGCCATGATGTGCACACAATCTTAACTAATGATTTGACTGTGTGTGTCTGTGGACTTATCATGTAAGCAAAGTGATCTAAGATGCATACCAACAATGATGTCACCAATTAATATTCAACTAACATAAAGGTGTTACTGTATATGAACATACATCAAACGATATCTATGTAGCATTCAATAAGCTACGTCCAGAAGTGTGTGCAGTACAATGTTAGACCGTTCTCTGAAGACAGTCAGGTACTAAAATGGTTTGACAAACTGGTCAAGATTATTTATTAGAGCCTAGGACATTGTTTTCCCACTACAATTTCTAAGGATACAATTAGCTTCTGATTGATGCATTGATCTGTGCATCACACCTACCATAGCAAAACAGACACGGTGAGGGTCACAAAATCTGTTACATCAATTTCTGAGTCTAAAGTGTTGTGATTGTTGTTTGATGGAGAATTTGGATTATTCTGCATACTGTATGTTTAAACCAATTGACTTACTTTAAACTTTAAGCGTTAACACAATCTCTCTTTTTTTCACCACAAAATGAAAGTTTAGCTTACTTTGTTTGGCTGCAGCAGAAAAAAAAACGTTGGCTTGTTCAAAAATTCTATTATCCAAGCTTTTGAAACGATTGCTGATAACTACACATCTGATTAGAAATGTATCATGATTTTTCATTGTGTTAGTACTTCTAGTTTTTCTGGCCATAGCGATCTCTTACACATAAAGGAGCTAGGTAACAACTCTTACAGGTAGTGAGGATAACATTACCAGTTCCTGTAGAGTCAAAAAGTCTTCATAAGAAAGAGTTTTCATATATTCTTGTAGCTTTACATTTTACTGTAGCAGTGCGAGAAGTTATCAGTTCTTTTAAGTCTGGGGTCAGAGCCTACATACTATATATACCACCTCTATAAATACCTACAAGTTCCATTCAATACATATGTTTTTAATCTGGTGAAATCTGGCAAAGTCAGTTAAAACAATAGTTCTCTCTTTACAAAGCTTAACAAGCCTTTCATGATTAATATACGACTGTATTTTACAACACTGTCAAGATGACTGACTGCTGAACCAGAGACACAGCAATTAAATGTGTCTGCTATCAGGGGACTGGAACACGCTCCTCTAACCTTTTATTATATCGCTTCTGTCAAAGTACATACATTAACATGAATGCCTCTGATGTAATTAACTTTTCTATTAGCACACTGGCCTCAGAGGCAGCCAATGCCACATTTTAAAAAGGAGTTGTTCATTCAGAGCGCGCGGTTTCAGATGACTCATTAATGATCCGGCCCTAATTAAAATGTAAAAAAGACTTTATAGGCATGCTGATCTTTCTGAAATTCTAATGCCTTTTTCACTGGTGCATTAGCCTTCCTGGTTTTTGAGTTAAAGAGGTGTAGCGGCTAGTTACAAGATAATACGGCAAAATCAGGACAAATAAACAAGCTGCAGCTGAAATACGTCTGTCATCAATGATGCAACACTTCCCAGATATAATGCTTGAAAATGTGTTGAGTTCCTGTGAATTTCTCCAAAGTCAGCTCTCAAAGTTTCACCTAATTAATATAAATTAAAGTCAATAATTAAAGGCGGAGAGATGAGCCCGTGTAAACACTTTGAGGCAGAACATTCTGAAATGATTTTCAATGTTTCATTCATTTTAATTAAGCATTGGTTTGCTTTGTGGGTTACTCACCAAACTAGGATAACTTCCCCTCCAATCCAAAAATTGGTGTCAAAAAGTCTGCAGTGTTTTTTAAACATGTTTTTTTTTTCTGTTTCTGTTCTCTGTTACATGTTTATACCGTCTGAGGTGAAATACAACAGACATTTAGGTTGAATTTTTTTCTTGAAGGAGTTGCTGGTGGGTCCTTAGACTATACCAGTTCTGTTGAGAAACACTAGTTTAGATTAATGTTGGGGGTAACCCTTGTCGATGTGACATTCATTTTTGTTTTGTTTATTATTTAACCTTTATTTAACCAGGAAAGAAACTCATTGAGATTAAAAAACTCCTTCAAGAGTGTCCCGGCCAAGACAGGCAGCAGCACAATTAACAGAGTTTCACATAAACAACATGCAGCCAAATATACTCGTGCAAAAATACATCATTAGACATTAAAAGACACAAATAAAAAACCTGAACAGCAAATGTTTGTCAAAATCATCCTCAAACACATCAGGGAGAACATCTACAGCCAGATGTGTCCGCCTCCAAGTCATCTAACATCCTCTTCAAAGCATCCAACGAGAGAGGCTCGTTAAGTTTCAGCTCTTTTTGTAATTTGTTCCAAGTAAAGGGAGCAGCAAACTTAAACGCCTTTTTCCACAGTTCAGTTCTGACTTTTGGAACAGCATATTATAAGTCCCTGTACTCTTCTGACTGATGAAGGTCAGAAGGTATGAAGAAAACTAGAACAAAAAAAATATTTTTTCATGGCTGTTAGATTAGATACAGTAAATATATATAGGTAGGTTTCCGACTGTCCATCTTGCTCCTGAATGAAGGCGCTGGAAAACAAAAATACACAAGTAAAAAAGTCAATATATCACATTATCAAAGTATCAATTGCATTTTTAATCAACTTTACAGCATAGCATATTGCGGGTACTACTGCGAGTACAGCTAGCGTAACTGCCTCATCCATATAAAACAACGTAACACTTAATATCGAAGACTATTTCAATTTTGAGCCAAGTGGAGAAACAGAGGACATGCCTCAACACAAGTCAACACTTTGAGGGGTTACAAGAGGTTAGGGAAATAAGGATGTGGTGTAGAGACTCTGAGAACATAAAAACCTTCACATATACAAAAGTGCAAGCACTTTTTCCCCTCCTAATATCCTACATCCCAGCAGTAGAATCTCAGACTGGTTTTGGCGGCTGCAAACCTTTTAAGAGAGGTTGATCTATCCACATATCATCTTTAAGTGTCTGGCGAGATGCCTGTTTATGGAGCGGGTCATCAGATATGACGTCAGCATCTTTCAGCTCCCCCACACCAAATAAAACCTCCACACATCCATAAGACAGCCCAAGCTGCATTCTTACAGTTGAGTCCAGAGTCGGCTTTAATTGCATCACTGAATGTCAAATGAAAAATCAATATTTTATTATTTCTACTGCAAATTCTAAAGGGCAAGGAGTATTAAATGAATGGGGGGCATATTTTGGAAATAACCCACTTTGATACGGCTTTGTACAGTGTTGTGTCCTTAAAAGAAAACATGAATGAAAAAAATTAAGGTGATGCAGAAAGTCTGAACAATGGTTAATTGCGTACACTGGTATTTTGTGTCCCCTGTATCTGTGACTCTTACCAACAGAGCTTTAAAAGTTGAGTTTCTATACCACTGGGTTTTTTTCTGGAGCATGAGTGCAGCCGAGAGCAGCTGTACTCACGGGTTCACATGATCACAGGAGAACTACAAGATCACACGGGAATAAAGAGAACAACATGCAAACAACACGTGGCTTTGATTTGTTGTCCATTTGGTGCCTGCTTTGATCTAATTTTGATAAAGTGATGGGAAGTACGATCTGGAGTCTGTATATTGTGTTTTATTTTGAAATTGACCGGATGCTTTGTGCGTTCCTTTGTCTGACTTCCTGTCCGAGTCCATCTTCTCTGTTCAGCTTGTCAGTGCTTGTAGTGGGCTCCATTCAAAATAGACTTGGTGTGTATTTGAAACGGAGCTGAGCTGAGTGGCCCTGCTAGCGTGCTCCAAAGACTGTGCGTGCTGTTAAAACACGAGCATTGAGTAGGGAGCGATCGGCTCCGTAGTGCGCAGCGCTGATGAAATGCGGCGCATGGACTGTGTGAAAATGCGGGTAAATTATATAAATAATGGTGAAATGAGTGCACGTGTTTCCAGTCTTGCCAAACATTTGGGCCTCCACTGACTCTTGTTATAAGTTGCACGCACATTTGCTCCTCTTCAATACAAGAGACAGGAGCTTCCATGGGCGCAGCAAGAAAAAAGTGAAGTTCTGGAGGGACTGATAAACAACCTGTAGAAGATACAGTCTACCAGGAAGTTCTTCTTCCGTCGCTTTTCTCGTTACCTATCAAACCCTTGTAAGATTTTTTTCAAAACTTTGACAGCAAACAAATTTATTAGATAAGCCCAATGAAATCTAAGAATTGAATTGTGGAAATACTAAGCTTTTACAAAACTGCTCAAACATCAGAGGGTCCGCTGTAATGCTGTTGGCTAAATTCAGGGTGTACTGGTCTGTGAGGGTCTATCTGTTATTTTCCTCATAATGACATGTCGTATTCTACACACATGAACTCAATCATGAGCCTCTATCTCACTGATTACCACTCAATAACACCACGCCAAGAGGCTATATTTATTTGTATTTCATTCCTCCTTCTAAATAAAATCCATTTCTCTCACTATTGATACGATCATGTCTGCCACAGTCCAGGCTTGGCACCATCTATCTTCCTTTGTCAATTTCATCCTCATCACTGCCTTCCTCTTCTTTCTTTCCTCTTAACTCCGTACGGTGTTGGTAATCCTGCCATTGTTGTTGCGATCATGTTTGTATTCCCAACATAATTGGATGAAGTGCCGCTGTCTAGACGGGATTGGCACATCAATTGTTTGCCATCAGTCTCCTTTACAGATGTCTTTACTGTTCCAGATGACTTTTTGTCTATTAAAAGAAGGAGGATAAAAGGCAAGTGGCTTTGGAGGAAGGGATGAATTAAATTCAAATGTAAAGCCATTCAATATTTAAAAAAAGAAGAACTGGTATTCTTGTTGGTGCATGTCAGTGTATTACGTATATGTTTTGATTTTTACCAATTTCTATTTTGCATTATAGAAGTGCTCTAACTTGGGGACGCAGATGACCTAGCGAGGTCACCATGTATGGAGGCTTTGGTCCATTGTGAAGGCGGCCGGGTTCGGGTCCAACCTGGGGCTCCTTTAAACATATCATTCCCCACACTCTCTCTCCCAATTTCCCGCACTATCCACTGTCCTATCAAATAAAGACAAAAGACCCAAAATAAGTATTAGCTCAGTAGCTTTTTTTGTATGCTAACTGATGAACACTGAAAAGAGGGATGAATAATTCAATGATCTGCATTTGTTTAAAAAAAAAAAGAAAAACCTTGAATGTTGACATTTTCAAAAATTCAAAGCAATATAAAAAGGCAGTTTATTAACCCTATTCAGATAAACCTAGCTAAAAGAAACAACAGAATGATCCAACAGATCCAGCAATGAAACAGAGAAATCAAGAGCAATATAAAACTGAGGTTGAGTGAATTTCTATTTATGATACTGTAAACAATGAACAGAGACGTGGAGGACTGTCCTCACTGAACATTTGAGTACGCTTGACCCCTAAAGCCCAGTTCCTTTGATCAGTTTGAACAGAAACGTACCGTACTCAGGTACTGTGCCCCAGTCCGCTTGAAGAGCTGGTCTCGGCACGATTCATGTGAACTTGAGTACGGTCCGGTTGTGAACGCAATTGTGCTCAAACAAGGAAGTGGCGTAATTTTAAACAGCGCCTGTCGCTTCAAAATCCGTCGTATGCGTGCAGCACGGGCCGTTTCATCCTCTGAGCTGCACGGTAGATGTGCAAGTAGGATGAGGGTCTTTGTTCGCGTGTTAGAAATATCAATAAACATTCACAGTTAGCAGAATGGACTCAGCCTGCGAGTGATTACCAAGGTTGCTTCTTCTTCTTTCTGCTTTTGTGGCGGATTTGCTAACCATTTATGTGCATACTGCCACCTGCTGTTTGGACTGTGTACATACGCAAGTGTACTCAGGCACGGAAGAATGTTACTAATGTGAACGCGATTGCCCTAATGTGAAACCTACCTAAGAAAGAGAACAAGTAGCTTGGTCAGTTCCTTCTACAGATTTCAATTCTTTAAACTGAAGACTTCTGTTTGCTCTATTTAAAAATATACATTCCAGGCTTCTGTTAATATAATTGTATGACTTGTTGCTGCAGTGGACCTGCTGTACTGAGAGGATCATTAAATTGTCATCTAATCTTTTTGAACCTGAAATAAGAACTCGGTTAAGGAATAGGTTAGACTTGAGGATTTATTGAATGGCATTTGAAATGTCATCTCGCAGCACAAGAAGGGCTCTTCATCTTTAGTAATTAGATGAATATTTAACAAGGACATTATCTGTTCCCTGGCAGCAAAAACAGCCTCAAAAGATGAGCTCACAGTGTTTATCACGGACACAATGAGGCATTATGGGTATTGTTTCTCGCTCACTGAAAAGGTGACACTGCTTCTCTCTCTGTCACTTACACACTATTGATGACACAGTTTGGACATTTTGCTTTTCAGTGTAATGGGATACAAACAACAGCAAGAGTGATACATTTTAAATACCGTCTCTTCTTCTTCAGCGCTTCTCATGTCTCTCTTTGGCAGGCGGCTTTAATGTCTTCGGATATATTTGGTCACCTGCCCGTGTGAGTCTTAGTGCCATGGTAACACAAGGCGTATAAACTTTGATCACACCTGTTTGTAAGAGAATTATGTAGTGTATGTTTAACACTGCACTCTGGTTTACAGGTTTGTAAGGTTAACTTTTGGATAGGACTACAACAGGCATTCAAGAAATGTGACCTTTTAATGGAGCTTAGAAGTGTCAGAGAAGTGTTGATTCTACTCTGTAAGCGGGGAAGCTGTAGCTGCTTGTAGTGCTGAAAGAAACTACAACATTAGACTGCAATGGATGATGTTAATAGAGCGATCGATTAATCAGCCAGCCGATAATATCGGCCGATGATAACATTTTGTCTTATATCGCAGATATGCGCCGATATGACTAGATTTATTCACCAATCAAAAAGCATTTCATTTGAGTTTCATTTAATTACACTAACAGTTCTCTTTCACCAGCAGAGTGTGCTGTATGGCGTACACACTAACCACCGCGCCATCAGTGCCCCAACATTAATATGTTCCTGTAATTCTTAATATTCCAAAATCATATCAGGATGCTACAGTTAACTTGATGATGGCAACAAAGAAAAGCAAAACACAATGAGCACATGCAAGCACAGCACATTTATCACAGTTTAAAACAGCTAATTTGAAATATGAGTCATTTTTTTTATAGATCGATTTAAAATACATGAATGGTAAAGCAAAGTCATAGGTCAGTATGCTCTGGTTATTTAATTTCAGGATTTAAGATTCCTTGTTTATGTTTAGAAATGAGCTATTGACTCAATATTGCATTTCATACCATATCCAATTAATGAATTAAACATGTTTCGACCTTTCTTCTTTTATTCTTATTGTTCACAAATTAGAAAGCCAGTCTGCTAGTTTAAGGCAGTTAGATATAACTACTGTAAGAACAATGTTTTGTCCTTAAACACCTGAACAAGTCACTGATTGTGTTTGATGAGACTACGACGACAAAGACAGTGGTAAGCTTGGCTTCATTTGGCAAGTTTGACTTCAGGTTGGCAGGATGTTTCTACCTTGTGTGAGTGTAACAGCCTGCAGCAAATGCAAACACTGCAGGCCAAAGCGAACCAGATGTGTGTGTTTTTTTTTTCTCATGTATGACTGAGATCACAGTTTTTTCATGACAATTGAACAGAACAAAATACATAAAATGTAAACTTTTCTAATTAGTTTTGGGCCTCCTTACTGTGGTCTTGATTGGAAACAGGTCAGATCTTTTGTCACTCTAACACTGGTTTCAGTGTCATGGTGGCCGGACGAGCAAGAGCGGGGGCTTTTACTACAAACTGAGCTCAACATACCCAGCCTGTCACGATCATGGACAAGTCAAACTCAGAGAGAAATTTGATATTAGAAAAATATGAAGAAGTTAAACACATAATAGGCCTAATAACTAAAATCAACACATCTGCAGTGACACATGCAGGAAGAACTACTGACAACAATAAATAAATCAGTGAATGTGCAAATGAATCTTATAATATAACGTAACCATCATTAGTGCACAGTAGATCTAAATATTATTTCGGAAATTTCTCCCCTTGGATTAATCATTTACTAATGTCTGAAAGTTTGGGACATATACGCTGCGGTATGAAAATGTTGTTGAAAGCCATTTGTATGCTTAATTTCACATTTTGTACGTACAAAAACTACATTTACTTATTTGTGATGCATTGCGTCATTATTTTAAAGGACCTCTCGATGCTCGTGACTCTTCTCAAATAGAAAAAAACAGCTGATGGTTCAGAGCTGACAAGTCACGAGTATTACTCATTCATCAGCTGCATAACCAAAACTATTAACACCACATTCCATTAAGGAACAAACATACTGTATGAGAATAACTTTGTCAGATGTAAGAGTTTCTTTTCAAAGAGATGAGTAGTGAATTATTTCTATTATGTGATGTCCTATAACTGAAGCTGCTTATTCCAAGAGACGGAATGAATGGATGTGAGCGTGGGTCAGTCACAACGTATTTCATGCCCCCATGATGAGACTCTGGCAGGAGGGTACAGTCATTTAGCTCTGTGTGGCAGCTGCATTGGACGGCTATCATCTTTGCTTATTCACACATGGAGATGCAAAAACACACACACACACTTATACACAGCAGGATTAGAAACATCCACGCGTGTTTTTGATTCAGATCGCTCTCGTTTGAATGCTCCATATGACACTGTAAGGAGAGCTGTTTCAGTCATTCACAGACAGCTCAGAAAATAGCCTCTTTTTGGAAGGCGGGAGGTTATTTGTGTTTACCCATGGAGGTGTATGAGCACTTAAGTTGAAGTTAATAAGCACAGCTGTATTTTCATTTGACCTTTTCTCCTAAAAATACATGTGTTGTTGCAGGGAGCAGTGGAAACAGTATGAAAAGTGGGTAAAAACAAACCCTGTCACGCCAACATCTATGCTAATTAGCTTGATTGTGTTTGGCTCTCCTTTATCCTGCTTTGTTTTCCTCTTTATTCAGCATGCCATGGCTAACACGACTCATGGTTTCATGTCTCAAAGTGTTGAGTAAAGACAGTAAAAAGAAAAGAAAAAGCCTCCTGCTGTTCATTTCTTAGCGTGTGCATAACCCCAGTCCCTGCCTGAGTCCCAAACCATTGCCCCTGGAATTGGCATTAATTGCTTGAGAGAGGAAAGTAATTATCTCAGGTAATTATTACTCTGGGTAGAGTGAGAAACCAGACGAGCCTTCTTCGCTGGTTCCCTGTGGAGAGGAGTTAAGAGAATTCTGCCTTTAACGTGATATAATTGTAGGGGCTGGGCCCTCAAAGCTATAAGCTCTTACAGCTCAAGGGTTTATAGCATACACACACACTTGCGCCCATCAGGACACACACATACACACGCAGCAACACAGACACCATCCACTTCACAGTTATACATTTAGCACTAAGACTTTTAGGCACTAGCAGATGTGAAATAAAGCAGTTAGGATAACATTGATGTCTTCTTACTAGGGGTGAGCCAAAATACAGATATCTCACTATATCAACATCCTCACTCGTCATACAATTATGAAATTCACTAGTTATAAATATCCCATTTCAATTAAAAAAAGAAAATGCTGCACCCTCAACAGATTTCCCTGCCAATTTCTCTCACAAAGTCATCACTTGACGACTCTTCACGGTGGCGCTAATGACATGAATGAGTGTTGACCTAAGTATAAAAGAACAAGAATATCATTTTATAATGTTGGACAGCAGTGAAATAGAAGTTAAGAAATGAAGCTTGATAAGAAGTTTGTCAGGGAATGAGAAAACCTGAGGAGGACCCAGGTGCAGAACTAAAAAATGTCCAAAACAGGGAGCCACAAGGAAACACACAGGAGCACAAGGAAAACTTACATCGGACATTCGACCCCGACATACAGTACGTCATCTGACGACAAGAGGGAAGGAACACTGAGACTAAATAGACACAGGGGTAATCAAACACAGGTGAGACTAATGACACAGGTGAAGACAATGAGGGCAATCAAACTGGAGGGAAACACACAGAGGCAGGAATGAACAGAAGACAAGAAACACTGAGGACAACTACAAAATACATGCATGTAACACTGAAGACACAGAGAAACTCAAGAATGTAACTAGAACATAGAGGAACACAGGGATATGCAATTACACAATAAAACAGGAAACACTAAAGACTAAACGAGTACACGAACAACACTAGGAAATGTTAATTTAAAGAAACACAAGGGAAACAACGCCAGGGAAGAACGAGAACTAAAACAAATACGAAATCTAAACTCTGAAATACCAAACTACTAAACTAAACCAGACCAAAGCATGACAAAGTCAGGGTGCAACGTGTTTCAAATCTCATGTTTTGGATCACATTTCCAAGAAAAAGATCTTTCTAACATAACTTTTCTACTCCTCACTTTGCCGTGACTAACCCCGCATTTTAATAGCGCAATGAATCATCATGCGTTTCCACACATCTCGATAATGTATCGCAATAATTAGAACTATAATGCAAGCAGTCAGATAAGCCTGAAGTCCTTGTTGTTTAGAATGTGCTTTTAAAAAAAACTTTACAGGACAACAGCTGATAATACAACAAGTCGCATCATTTTAGAGCCAGTATTTGTTACCCTCCTACTAAGGACGTCGACATTACAAACACTAAACACAAATCCTTCTGTGGATAACAAAGTTAGCTGTCATCTACAGACACATTTATTTCTCTCACATGAACTCTTAAAATGTCACAATGTATGAACATGAAACATACGCACACTGTACGTTTGTTTGAGTTGTGTCAATTTGACTCAACAGCAGGCGGAGAGTGACCATTTAGAGACTGTGATATGGATCAAACTCAGCGCTGTTAAATGATATCTGTGTGAAGAAGTTTACTACAGCAGACTGTGGGATAACATTACTAATGTTACATTTCTGATTGTTGTCACCTGTAACCATGACGCATGTTTGATACACACAGACACTGTGAGAGTGAGAGGAGAAACGTTAAAGCACTGTTTGATTCAAACCCATACTCAGTTATGTTTTCTGTGTGAGAGTCTGAAAAAAATGCATCAAAATAAAATAAAATTGTCCCCTTGTATTTCTACAGTGGATCTCCGTGGTGACCACATGCATTTTACACCATCGTGATGAATTTGACATCCATCCACGGATCACGTGTGGCTCAAACTGTGGGGGATGATCGGAGCAGACCACAGATCATCTGTAATAAGCAGTGAAACTGACACCAAATTGCAGTACATAAAATCATTCATCCTGCACCTTACCTTTTTTATGACCATTTTGTAGTCTTCAGTTCATCAGATATTGAGATGTTTCATTATTTAATTGTCTTGCAATGTATTTATTATCCCATAAGCGATGTATTATGACATTATCATCATGCACATAAAAAACAGCACAGGATGTGATTCACAATGACCACTCTGAATATCAGAATACTGAATCATGGGTGATTACACAGTTTTCTTTGTATGTTCTCTAAAGACACTTGAGCGCAAAATGCACCATCAATTCTGCGAGATAAAGTCCTTAACTGTCAGAAACAAACAACACTTGAAGGTAGCCATGACACCTGAAAAAGAAACAAGGTTGTGTAATGATGCCTAGACAAACTCACACTACCTGCTGCGCGGCAAACATGCCAGTCAAACACCAGGTGGTCAGCGCCTTGCTTTGCCCTCACATCTGCAAACACACAAACATACACACACACACACACACACACACACACACACACACACTGATACGCACAAGGCTGCCCAAAAACACTCCAGACAGACAGAACCAGACAGACACAGCTAAATGTACAAGTACAGAGTTGAAGACAGAAGAAGATCCAGACATCCTTGATGTCCTCGCCCCACAGACTCCTGAACAGCTACTGAAAACACACCTCATATCAAGTACTTAAGCTCATTTTAATACAGGAGATTTGGACAAAAAACTAATAAATGAAATAAATAAGGTTAGGGTTCTCTTCAATATGAAATATTAACATGAATAAAAATACTTGGAGCTTGACTGGTAAAAAAACAATCTTCATAGGACTATCAAGGCATCTATCTGTCAAGAAAGAAAGACCATTTAAAAGTCTGATTGCAGAGGAGATGAACATTTTACAATATTGGCAAGACTTACAATCCAAAATGTATCATGAAAGTAACACTCTGATAGCAAATAAGGAGAATCAAATGCAGGGATGTGCACTCAGCCACAAAATCAAGCTTTTAAAAAAGTGATCTCTTAGCTTGTGTGCATTCCAATCTGTTGGTTGACCTTGAACGTGATAAAATTGCCTCTTAAATACACTCGTCGTTCACATTTAAAACCTCTTCCAGGAACTAAGGGAGAGTGTTCTCTGATTTGCTAATCATCCAACGACTTAGCTGCATCTCTGTGGTTGAAAATATGTTGATCAGCGAAGCGCAGTTCCACTGGAAAGAAACCAGCAGACTATTTGACCTCTGAGGGAGTTATCTACTAGAGCGTGTGCAGATTGAATGAAGATATCAGTGTACCTGAAGCTAAAAATAAACCTCATAGTGCACCACTGCCCGTGCATGATGAAAAATGAGTGAATATTTAAATCAAGTACACAACTCTTCTTTCTGCCATGTCAGTAGCATGTAAGATTCAGACAGCTGATATAAAAATGGCTTTTGAATTTGTTAATAGTTTTAAGGAATCATTTCAGGAATGCTTTCAATATTTCTCTGGAAAGTCAGAATCTTCTTCTCAGTTCATTTAAATGTCACAAAAACGTATTTGTGAGGCCGTGTTTATCACAGTGTAAACAACTGAAGTCAATCACTGCACACCATGCTCGCTGTCAGAAACACTCAAGTAATGCAAGTGAAAAAGAAATATTGATTTTAAAAGTAACACTTACCTGCTGGGGCCTGCAGTGTTTGTGCCTCTTGCAGAGCATTTATGATTTCTATAGCTTTTGTGACAGATTGTGGTATGGATGGATTACAAAATCACAGCAGCAGCATCAGTTGATTACTGGCTAAAGTAACCACTTAAGACTGCATTCAAGGTCTATTTAAATAGTGGCATAAAACTATACTGTGTAGGCTCTTACCTTAAACGCAGAGGAATGTTTTATGTGAACATCACAGAATCATCTTTTTAAAAAATGTGCAGTTTTTAAAACATTTCTGAAAATTGGAGTCTTATCGAAGGGCACACTGTGGTCAGTGGAGGGATGAGTTTTGACCAGATTGATAAATGGAGGGTTGCTATAGAGAATGGATTGCAAACCTCCAGCAGCTGCAGAACATAGTGTGCAGTAGAAGCGGGATGCTGGATCATATTCTGGTGATGGCAGGAAATTGCTACCTTTGCATCATATGGAGTAGAGTCTGGCATTGACCATCCTGAAAAATAGATGGACGTTTGTAGGGACAGTATATCTGTGCAAGTCGGTTGGTGCAGGTGTGAAAAAATGTCTCACACATTTTTGTTTAAAGAAAAATATTTTTATAGAAATCATTTGACATTTTTAAGGAACATTTCGGTGGTCAGTTCCTTTCAAAACAAGACTTTTTAGAGCAGTGCTGCCAGTGATTCTTCAGCCTGGTTGTCTGCCTTTATGAGAGATAATTAGCAAAATGTAAGAAATCAATTTGAGGGGAAATTTTGCCCACAGCTCAGTTAAATTTGTATTCAAACCATGGACACTTTTGTGTAGTTCTAAGACCACTTAGCGGTACATGGTGTTTTTGCTTTTAGTGCAATGCCAGATGAAAACGATGGTAACATTTAAAAAGCCATTTATTTTAAACCTTACTCCAGAGTAGGTACTCTCCAGCGGGGGGGGGGGGGGGGGGCAGCAGCTCAGTCCATAGGGACTTGGGAGAGGTTCCAGCTCACTTCCCGATCACTGCCAAGGTGCCCTTGTGCAAGGCACTGGACCTTGGACTCAGGGCGCGTTCATGTGCAGTCCCTCACTCTGATGAGTCTCCATTCGTGCATGTACATAGGTTCTTGTTTGTTTATGTGTGTGTAATCCTGGCCTATGTGTGTCAGCATGTTTGAAAACAAGGTGTAAAAACTCAGTATGCCCTCAGGGATTAATAAAGTATATATTTCTAGCACGACACTGTTCAAATGTACAGTTTTAATCCCAACATTAATGTTATGTTGTTGGTCTAACACAGGAGCAAACCACGCGGCAACCTCAGGTGTTGAAAAATGAAGCCAATAGGGAAGTGCAAAAGACTGCAGTTCCTGTAGTGTCCACTTGAGGCTTGGGCCAAAAACAAAGGAAAGCCCATGAGAGCCCACATTAAAATGCCAATTTTTACAGCAGACACAAACATGTTTACAGTGGGGTTTTTTTTTTTCAATTTTTTTAAATTAAGGATAGGAGTTATGCTTAGATAAGGGGCCTGACTGATTTGACTGACAGCCTGGCATGTTGTAGCTGTTTGCCAGGAGGTTAGGCTTCACTGTAGCTCATTTGCTATATTTGTGTTATTTAATAGTTTGGAATATGCTAGCTACATGACAAGCTAGATGACAGTGTTTCAGCCCGACTCAACTCCACCTCTTTGCTTGCTTCTGGATTAGTTAGAAGGTAGTTAGCATTCAGCATTTTCACTTTCATTTTGCTTCATAATGCCTCTTCAAAAACCAAGGAGTGACATCGCTGAGACAATGTCCATGTTTTATACAGTCCTTTGAGTTAGCAGATCTTTTTTAACCATGAAAAGGGACCATAACATACTCAAATAGATCGTCTCATTTTCAACTTTGTTATCATAAAACCCTCATGATAACAAACACACGTGGAGGGTTTAACTGTTTTGTCCAGACAACCTTTTGATCCCGTAATAATGAATACAATTACAACTTTGATTTTTCTTTTCATCAGGAATCGATAATTATATTATTTTATTTGTCTTGTCCCGTTAAAATTCACATATAGAACAAAGATGCTTTATTTTACCCGACAGCAGCTGTGCTTTTTGATGATTGCTTTGCATTCATCCTCTTTTTACCATCTGTCAGTGAGAATATTTAGTGCGGACTAAATATAACCTGTCAATTGTTTTATCTGGGGTTTGTTGATGCTGAAACCATTTCAGCACCACCAAGCTTGAATAGATAATTATACGATTAGATTCAGTGAGAAAGTATTGCTAATAAAAAAGCTCAATTTATTTTTGCCTACCAGATTCTAGTGTTGGAGTACTTGAAATCGTTCTTGGTCTCAAGACCGGTCTATAGAGACCACTTTTAGAAGGTCTCGGTCTCACCTCGGAATCAAAAGCATTTTAAGTAGGTTGTCTCGGTCTCAGACGGGGGGGGATTCCGGATTTTAAATCAAGATCACCACTGATATGTCTGTTTATCTGTTGTGTTTTTGTGTCCACTGTTGTAAATCAAATTTCCCTTCCAGGGACAATAAAGGTCTGAACTGAACTGATAGGCTATGTTTCCACGTCATTACTGTGATATGAATAAAAATGCCCCTTTCTAAAAAAAAAACCCCGAATCCCTTCAAATTCATTTGTAGTTTGATTTTTATCCCTCAGTTACAGCACAACCGTCCAGGTGTTGCAGTCACGCCTGCTGCACACAAAATGATGATTTTTCAGTGATATTTATGATCTTGGTCTCGTCTCAGTCTCGCCCTGCCTTGGTCGTGGTCTTGTCTCAGTCTCGATCTATAAATGTCTTGGTCTTGTCTCGGTGTCAGAGCACTCTGGTCTGGGGTATGCCTTGGTCTCGGTCAGTATGGTCTTGACTCCAACACTCCCAGAATCTGTACTAAAGTACTCCTGCCCTTGCACCCTTTTATTTTCCCACTTTATTCTGTCCCTCCTCTTTGTTGGTCATCCTACATTATTATATGTGTTCAAAAACTAATACACAGTAAGGTAGTGTGATGATGTCATTTACTTGTTTATTTGAACTATTTACATTTCCTAAAGTAGAGCTGTGCTCTCTCATGAAGCACGAGAGAAAACTCCAAGAAAAACATTTCTTCTTCATTAATCCGAGCAATGGCTACATTCACATTTAAAATGGGGCGATTCCTTCCTTTATTTAGAGAAACAGAAAGAGCAGTTTGTTCAATTCATGCCTGCAGATGACTAAGGTTAAAAAAAAAACTTTACTCTGGGCTGTTAAGTGTTTCATTCAGCCTACTTCTATATAAGCACTATGCTAACTTAAAAAAGCTCTTTTGTGTGAATTCAACAGGAAGTCTTGGAGTAATACCTGGTCACTGATTCTTGAGAGTAGATTCAAGCAGAAACCTTGACATTTAGATTTTATGTTTATGCAACAAACATTTGCTCATCAAATTTTTTACCACATGCGCTTTGATCCGCCAATATGTGCCAAATTGTACGGTAAATGTCTACATCACTTTCAAATGACTCTTCACGGAAGAATTAAAGGCTGTATTTGAATATCTTCTACTCTTCCTGGATTCCCCATAACTCCACCTTTAGCTGCAGTGCATCAAATTCCAATCAGGTATCGGCATCTGCTTAGAATTCACTAAACAACCCTTCATATTTACACGGAGGGGGAAAAAAATTAAGCTTTCCAGGATATTGCTCATTTTCTCCTTCTGCTGTTTGGGATAAGAGCTATGATTTATTCATTTCCAACCATTTTGGGTTTGAGATGGTATTCAGGGCCAGTTTTTCCTTTTAATCAATGTTGAGATAAGCAAGAGTTGCATTTTGTTATTTACAACACCAGAGCTGCCTGACTCTATCTAATGCACTGAATGTGTGCGTGAGCATTAAGATATGATTGTTTTTCTTCAGAGAGAAACAAAGACAAATGAAGTGGCAACATATTTGCGTTTTTCTTCGTATCTTTCTATGAATCTCTGGACTTGTTTACACGTGCATCAGCATGCATGCTCATGTGCACGCCTTTCATTATCATGTGTGTAAAAATGTGATGTATATCTGATATTAGCTTAGGTGCTGAAATTAATTTATATCCAGAACAGTATGTAAATGAGACATTGTAATGCATGCCCGAGGTTGTGAAGTAGATGGTGATTAAACTAATTTAAAAATAGCACCGCGCCTGTGAGCAGGAACCAATGCTCAAACACACACACACACACACACACACACACACACACACACACACACACACACACACACACACACACACACACACACACGGATTGATGTATATAAATAAACCAACATGGTCTTTCACCTAGTTGGCATGATTTTACTTAACTCCACAATGTGTGACATTCTTTTCATCATTCAACAGATATGGTGACTTATTATAGATACAACTCTCTACCTCAGCTAAGAGTTTTATTTTGACATGCCCATTAAATCCTGCAAGTGTGTGTTTAAGTGTGTGATGTGCTTTTACTCATGCGTCTGGGCTCTGTTTTTCTTGCGGGGATCTCTGTGACAGATGCTCCTAAATGTCCCTCAGCCTGCCTCTATTGGCCCTGGTTGCATTATTACACTTGTGATAAAATCGAATATGGAGGAAGAATTAGGGTTTATCTGCGTTCTCTGTTTGGGGAGCATGACTTTGGGTGAGAGTCACGTTGCGTAGAAAAAGGGATGGGAATTGGGAGCGTGGAGTTATTTTAGCAGTTGTGAATAGAAAGTTAGATAAAAGCATGGTTCATGTATGTGTGTGTTAGGAGGGGGGTCATTGCATTACTAACTGATTACTTCTTGATTTGTCCAACATTCAGCTAAACCTGGACACATATTGAACAGCTGTTGGTCTTCTAATACCAATACCACCAGATTGAAATCAAATTAAAATGACTAGTATTGAATTGATAAATAAAGTGCATCTTCAACTGAAACTTTCCCCTCTGGGATTAATAAAGTCTGTCTTAAAATACCTCTGATGCTGCTCTTATTTTATTATATCATTTTGTGTAAAAAATATGATTTCCTCAGAAATAATTTGTTCTCTGCTGATACAAAACACAAACCTTCAAAGCAAGCAACGCTGCAATGTTACCATAGAGCTATTGTTGCCAATGGTAAATGGTCTTTGGTTACATCCTGTTAGAAAGAAGAGAACAAGGATAGAATGTTCCATTGATTATGTCTACTTTGAATAAAGGAGTGTGATGTTAAAAATCTGTTTCTCTAAGGCTTCAGGGGACATAGAGGGTCAGAAGCATAGCTACTGCTAACACTACTGTACTTTGTTATCATTCTGCTTGTTTTAAGGTTGGGGTTCATCAGTCAGTCGTTGTTCTTACAGTTTTAAATTGGAGCCAAGTTATACATAGAGCTGGGTTTCAACCTAGTCTTAAATTTCTGAGATTTGTGAGGCACATTACTCCCTTCTGTTCTTTACAGCAACATTAATGTTCAGGATTAAACTTCAGAGAGAATTTTGCAACGACAGTTTTTGAAGCGACAGGAGCCTTTTTGAATCATATCATATAGCAGTCCACTTCCTTATTTGAGCATGGTTGCTTTCAAATCTCCTGCGGACAGTACTCAAAGTAACATGAGTCATGCCCAGGACCACCTCCTAAGCAGACTCAGGCATGGTACCTGGGGGTCAGCCCTATGTTCCCACAGCCCAATGGTCCCACAGCCCTATGTTCCCACAGGGGTTAGGGTTAGGGTTAGGGGAACATATGTGGAACATAGGGCTGTGGGAACATAGGCACGCTCCCGGTACCTGAATATGGTACGTTTGTGTTCACACTGATCAAATGAACCAGACTTTGGGGTCAACTGTACTCAGATCTGGTTACAGGAAAAGTAGCTAATTGCTAATATTGTAGAAGTCTCGCTTTGGTATCAGCTTGCTAATCAGCCGCCTCAATTCTACGAATTCAGGTATCAGAATCAGTATCGGAAAAAGTGTATCTGAACATCAGACATTATTTTTCCTATAGGCAGCATCATGTTTTATTTTTAATTCAGCACCTTGGGGCTTGCATATGCTCAGTGGCCCATGGGGAGTTCCCTTCTGTGTCCTCAATAAATACCAAAGGGAGAATGTTTTTCTCTAGACCTGAAGAAGACGCACACTTTCATATATCGTGCACAAAAGGAGGGCAATGTGGTTCTCCAGCTTGCCTCTCTTTATACTTTACATTATAAGAAACAACAAAAAGGACTTTTCCATCCCAGGACACATGACATGCTGGATAATTAAACTGATATTCTCTGATCAAACAAAGCTGGACTAACGCAACACACACACACACACACACACACACACACACACACACACACACACACACACACACACACACACACACACACACTCTAAGCCGTGCATTTCATCTTCAATACAAGGCTCCAGAATTTAATAAGCTGGGAAAATGGAATATGATCAAACTTCAAACACAGTGTTTGCTGATGATTATCTACAGTTCGCATACGTCAATATACATGAAGTCGTGGGTATTTTGGACGGGTTAAATATTTGAAAAAAACGGATCAAATCGAGATGGAATAAGAGATTTAATCGTAACACTTTGAAACATTTTCACGTGTCTCTTTCCTTGAAAATGATTTTTCAATCAGACTTCAAACCTTTCACAAGTTCTACATTTTTTTGTTAGCATGTCTTGTTTGTTTTCTGTTTTTAACATCATTTGCATGTGATTCTTCAGTTGTATGATCCTCCTGAAAATGTCAACACTCAACCGTTGGTCTTTGCTCCTTTTTGGATGTGATAATCACTTTCCCCGTGGATAAGAAATCTTGATTTTTATCAGTAACAGGCAGAGTAAAACCCACGTGGGTACCCCCAGAGCTATTCAGGACCGTCTAGTGACTAAGAATGTGTAATTGGGTAGAGACAATCCAGTCTGGGCTGAATTAAATTTGAACACAATGCCCTCTGCTTTGGCATCATTACAAACGTTTCACGCTGAATAATGGAGCCGAGTGCAGTGCTAATTCAGGATGAGTGTCGGACCAACAATACTCATCCTAAGAGAACATTTCCATGTTATCATTAATTATGAAACAAGAGCCCTCGGGTGGGATGAGGGGGTAAAAAGTCTGGGATCTGAGGGACGATACCATATTGCACTCAGACAATCGAAAGCCAGCCTTGATTTTCTTACACTGTAAATGAAACTCAGACGCTTTGTATCCTACTACTTACCGCTGATTCAATTTCTAGGGCAATGTACCCCCACATAGCAACCACTTTATGCTACAAAAAGAGCTTAGGAAATCGCTCAGACTGGTATGTAAAAGTACATCAAAAATGCCATGTATGTTTTAAGGAAAAACTGGAGATCACATCACTTTTATTGACTGTCTTGTTTGTATAAATAATGTGATCACAGATCTTGCACCCACACCTTGTGTAATTAAAACATGATAAGTGCTATTAGATTATGCAGGCAGAAAGTGTGTTGTTAGGTTGATCAGAGAAGTCAAGACTCAATGATGAGCCACAAGTGCTCCAGTCAGAAAAAACACATCCTGAGGCGCTCTGTGCAGATCTGCAGCTGTATCTCTGTTAACCTCAGTGTGTGTGTGTGTGTGTGCTAGGTTTGAGTGTTTGGAGGCATGTTTATCTGTGAAATACGGTACATTCGTATAGGGTATGATCTTTGAATCAACACTGAGCATGGCTTCATGTGTGAACGCAAACTGATGAATTTGTTCATGCAAACGTTTCCCAGGTCTGGAACATTTACAGCGACCGAGTGGGCGTGCTAATGACTTCATGTTGAGCAGAATTTCACTGTTTCATACTTTTTACTGCTCCCTTCAGTTGCCTTTATTCTGTTTTGCACTGTTGTGTTTGTGTTGCAGGGATATTAAATCAGAAACATTCACCACTACTGAAGACTAATCCTTCTCCTTCTGCATTCTTTACCCAGCTGCCCCTTTCACTTTAACCAATTTTTGTTTTTTATTTAACCTTCATTTAACCAGGTTGGTCCCATTGAGATTAAGAGCCTCTTTTCGAAGGGTTCTGCAGTGTGTAGCTTGTCAGTACTGTGTTTTTGTAGGACAGCAGTCTTCTGAATGAAATGACCAGTGATGGTAACACATTACTCCTTGGTGAGAGCAGTCCCACATCTGTAGTAACAGCCACGTTGTTGACAATCAGCACTTACCTCTGTGCTTTCCTCATATATCTTTTGCTCTCTCGACAAACGCCATCAGCTCGTGGAAACCTTTTCCTTCCCAAAAACTTAACAGGAACATGTCTCCAGTCACCATTTTTGTTATAAGCATGCTATTATTCTCTGTCCTGGTATCGTCACAACGACATGTGCTAACAGTTTCAGTTAAATGATGAGACACAAGACTGCCTGTTGACTGTCTCTGCTGGCTTCTCCTTGTGCTTTTAGCCCATGTGGTTAAGCATCATTCTATAATGCCCAAGTTTAACACCACATATCTTGCACTGCACATTATTGTTGTCTTTTTCATCAAACTACTTCCAGTCATTACTTTTCCTGGTCACGGTTGACATGGTGCATGTGTAACAGACAGTTCTGTGTTTGTCACGTACTCTCGCTTTTTGGAATAATGTGTCCCTTGAGAGTTACCGTAGCTGCCTTAAGCAGTTGTTGCTCTAATCCAGCCTGCTGTGCACCTTGTGTGTATCTTGAATAAAGCTGGAGCCGTGGCTGGAGTGGGTATATGTCTCCCTCTCCCACTCTCTGGAGTGGGTGTAACATTTATTATTTTCTTATTAAGTGACATGTGTAGCCCAGGAAGCTCGGTTACTCATGTAACGCTAACTGAGTTGAACTATTGTAACCTGGAGCAGCTAACGGGAGGTCGAGTACACAGTTCTGAAAGTCAATTAAAAAAAATAACTCCAACTCTGAGCCAAATAGGTATGACATCCTTTGCTCAGGAGCATTGGGTCGAGTATTTACCAATCTCTGCGCTGCTTGTTTTGTTGAATGTGCTGTCAGAATCCACAGGCTACGATTGAGCAGAGCCTAATGGTCTTCGGCAGTCCCACTTCATTTTGGTTTGAAGTGATACATGGAAATTATGGCACTGTTTACTTGTACAAATTTAGTAAACCTCTCTTCTGCTCTCCTATCAATTTACAGCAAGCCAGCTTAGCTCAGGCTACCTCAAGCATGGCCAGGAAAGTAGCACACAATGGAGTCAATCCTGCACAGAAAGACAGCTGTGAACGGCTACACACACGCACACGCACACACACACACACACACACACACACACACACAGACACACACACACACACATGCACACACAGCACACGCACACACACACACACACACACATGCACACACACAGCACACTCAATATATAAGGCAGTGACGGTGCAAAATGCAATTCATTCTGCTCCATACACACACACACACACACACACTCTCACACACACACACACACACACACACACACACACACACACACACACACACACTCTCACATACACACACACACACCCATTCAGTATATAAACACTCCATTTTTTAAACCTGAAGGTACAGTATTGGCAAACATTTATTTTATGGACACGTTGGTAATTATTGTGCCTCACCATTCCCTCTTTAATCTTAATCCCCACCTTATCATTCAGGTAAATCTAATTAAAACTCCTACCATTACCCTTAAGATGCCTTGAAAACAATCTCAGCAAGTGATTACTTTTTTTGAATTTATTTTCCCTCTTTCACCTAATCAAGTCTATTTAAGCAAGCCACAATATTTGGTGTAAATTATGTGGATAAATGAAACACATATTGTAACTTGTATTTACAGATAAGCTTTAGGATATAGAAGTTTATGAGGTATAGTAACAAATTAGTTGTCATTAAAAGACAGATCCTTCTAAGAAAGCAGCGTTTTTTATTCAAATGAGTGTAATTATTATTCAAGCACTGTGGCGTGGGGAAAATGAATGTCTGTTGGTTGCTACCCAGTGCTGAATGAAAGATTCTGAGCTGTATGCTCTTGACTTAAAATCCATGTCATGTTTTAGTGCTGCTGGCAACATTAAAAAGAGCTCCACAGCTTCAATTTAAGCCCGTCTACAGCTCAACCATCTTATTCAGCAGGACTTTTTTTTTTTACCAGAGGGAAATGCATTGCCCAAGGGTTAATATCTAACTCTTATCCAAGAACAGATCAAAAGTGCCTGGTTAATATTTAATCAATCAAACTATATTCAAATAACACCTTACAGAAGAATTACATTCCAGTTCAAAGTGCTTTACAAAGTGATTAACACAAAGGTAGTTTGTCGAGATTAATATTATGCATTGCTAGTTCTTATAAACATTGTAAATCATGTCCTTACCTTTATTTCTTACTTGATTGTCTCAACATAAACGCACTCTGATTACAGCAGTATCAAAAAACAAACTAAATGACTTTCCATTTTTTGAGCTTCCTGTGTAGCCTCCAATTATTTTTATAAACTTTACATGATATCCCGGCAAAGAGTTGATTTCCCTGTGCACTATTCAAACTTCTGACACGGTGATTTAGTTTGAGTAGAGAGAGACGGCCTCTACAAAGAGATTTCTGTTTACAGAGATTAATAAAATGTTAACATGTAGTCAGAGGATAGCTAACTGCTTCTGCAATTACATTATGACCAATGTAGTCGTCCTCAAATGTTCTCCACATGGACTGTGTTACTTGCCTCTAACCAAAGCTTGCTGAAAAGCCATTGGACAATACAACTTGATCTTTAAACAAAATCACACTCCCATCCCTAAAGATTCTGCTTTCATATGCAGATATATTTGTTAAGAGATTGCATACCCCCCTCCAACATTTTCTCCTTCACTTCTATACACTTCTCCTGGACAGTGAAGCCTACTTTTAAGGCAGGGCAAATGAACTTAATAGTAAAATCGTGATAAATCGATTCGAAGGTGTCAAGGTTCACATCGGTACTGATGAATCGCAATAATATGGTGAGCGTCAGCAGCTGTAGAGCAGAGGCGGTTGGCAGCTGCAGAGCAAGATTTTGAAATTGAGGACGCACCATCGTATTTTAAATCGGACGTGTGGAAGCATTTTGGCTTCCCCAAGACAGAAAATGAAAGAGGTGAGAAGATAACAGACGAGATAAAAACTGTGTGCAAATATTGCAACAAGACGGGGAACTACACAAATAGCACAACCAACACGATGCAGCATTTAATCGACACCACAATGAGAAGCTCCAATCACCTCCCCTTGTTGAGAGAAAAAAAAAACATTAAAAGGCCAAACCACACTGACAAGCGGGTTTGCATCCCCTAAAGGAATCTTTTTCAGTCATCATTTGTCTACAGTCTCATTTTGTGAAATAAATCGTGAGAGAATCATATCGTGAACCATATTGTATCGTGAGTTGAGTGAATCGTTACATCCCTAGTTCTAAATGACAACAGTATAGTCATTATAAAAGAGTGTGTGTGTTTGTTTATCATCCAGAAGGGTCCAGATGTGTGCAGACTAATGAAGGCTGATGAGTGGATGGATGATAAAGAAAGAGCAGATTCTGCTCAGCTCCTGAAACAGGCAGTGAGTGCTACATTGGGGGCGGAGGTCTGTCTCGGCTAGAATCTCCAGAGAACAGGGTGTAGAAGTCACCGGAGGACTGATTGTGTTACCTCGCTGCCTGTTCCTGGTAATTTCATTGTGGTGTGTCTTTGGTAGCGCCTCTAACAGGCTGGGACGTTGGCCAGATGTGTGAATTGATGAGCAGCCAGCCTACTCCTCCTTCCATTTTTTGTGCCATTCTCCTCTCAGTTTACACACATATATAGTCCAAAAATCTATTAAGGTGGAGCCCAGGTAACTGTTTGTTTGTTTGGGTGTTCAAGTATCCTGGTTTAACATCAGCGTTAAACCTTCTAAGCAGATATTTAAACCTCTTTACAACCAACTCTATACTGAAACGATCATTTGTTTGGTTTGCTATCAAGCACCCTCAATTATTTTGGGACATCCTTTATGTAAAGAAACATTTGCAGTACTTGCAGTAACTAAATTAAAAGTAAACTATTGTTCATTCAAACCACACAGTGGATGTCTCATACAGACTTTTCCGCTGACAGATTGCTTGACCTGTGGGTGGCTCACTCCAAGTGGGCTGGAATACTCTGTTTATTGCTCTACCCTCTGCATTAGGGAGCTTCGATTAATGGGTATCAACATCACCTGCGAGCTGCTTAGTTCCATAAAACCTCAGTCAGACTGTGGCTTGGATTATATGCAAATAAAGCCGCTGGCGCAAGAGATGGATGCTGTGAGCCTTCCCATTTCGCATCAGGGGAAAAATCCTAATGAAGCAGAATGCATCAAATATTGACATCTTAATGTGCCAAATGCATTTTTATCTGAATTTACAGGGTTTCAGTTGCACATAATAGTAAGGGAATTTGAATTTTATTCAGATTTGCTGCAGATAATGACATGCTGTCTTTTTAGGTTAGAAGCTAACCTACAGAAAACCACTATACTACTAAATATACACTACTACCAAAGACTGATGCACCGTTAGAACAAATTGACATTTCATTGCAGACTGAATGGGCCAACATGAGTCGCAAAATTGGAATAATTTACCCACTAGATTTTACACGTCTGAATGGTAAGGATGAGCGTTATTTAAATGACTATAGGATAGCTAGTTACAGATAGCTAGTTTATCTTCAGAGATATTTCAGAAAGAGTCAAGACTTATTACAACTGTATCATTTATTGTCCAAAAGCTGACCACTCTGTGCAGTAGACAGTATTCCTACAAGCTCAGACTCTTTCTTGTGGATGGAGACATACCAATCTGGGAACCCATTCGGCCCCTCAGATTACTTTGTACGCCTCTGGGAACGTTGGCTACCTTTTTTGTTTTTCCAAGAGTGGATTGTTCGATGCACTTACATGCAGATATCTATTTAAATACCATGAGATAAACTCTTATTAATAATTGCTAATATAGAAGACTGGATTGCAATATGTTGCAGATGTTGTTCTGCCTCTTTTGCCCTCCACATGGACCAATTTCCTGCATACAGCCAATGCCCTCTGAAATGCTATAGACCAATACAAAAAAAACTATAAACATAGATCTGCCTACAACTAAAATAATAATAGCACAAGTATGATCTGTGATTATTATTGTTTCCATTGGAGTAAAGCAGGTTAATGGCTGCATGCAGTCAAAAAACAACAATCCAAGGGGACCTGCTGGACAAGGCGCAACAGGATACAGAGTTAGTAACGTGCATTGACTAAACTTGAATGTTACAGATCATAGTTTGCATAGTTCATGCTTCTTGGGGATGGCGGATGCAATGATATTGCGCAACCGCGGCCGGCGCGACAGCGCGAGTAGGGTCCACGGAGGGTCTGAGCGCCCAGCCGCGCACCTCCAAGATTTTGTAACACGCCCCATCCGCTTTGCAATGAATGGCTACAGAGCCCGAAAGTACTTTATGCCGTTCACATTATTAAAATGGAGGGGTTTGAAGAGATGAAAGAGACTACTGAAGAGGTCCGTTCTGGCCGCTCTGACCGCATTCAGTATGAAACGACTCGACGTTTGCGGGGACCGTGTGCGCCGTCCGCACCGTGCCGATCACGCCGACCGCAAGAAGCATGAATCAGGTTTTAATGTTGTGACTATATAAATTGGGTTCATACAGTTTGTGTTAACAGGAGTTGATTGCCATTCTTTTGCCTTTTTAATCATGTTTTTTTTTTTTTTTGATAATGTCATTTTTCAAAAACATTGTTACAAATAAAGTCGTTTTCGCCAACACTACAGTTCAGATAAGGCTGCATGTAAAACTCTGAGCAAAACCAATTTATTCGGCCACTGCTTTCCCTCCATGCCCGTGCAATTCCCATCATAATAACTGTAAATGTTTATGAGGCACTTTCAGCATATGTGTGTCTGACCGTGTGTGTCTGCTCCCAGATGACCACTAAACTAAACATAGAGCTGCAAAAGTCAAAAGATTTACAGCTGAGGCATGGGCTTTCAGGAGACATGAGTCACACAGGAACATTAAATATTGCAGCATCTCTACCACGCGCGTGCCTCAGTCTCGGTTTTGTAAGAGTTCTTCTTCCTTTACCCTTAATGGGCTTTTTGGCTTCTTCCGAGCAGCTTGTCATTAGCAAGTGACCACAGCAGCCACAATGTTGTTCGGATCTGTTCTGCTCAGCCCGAGACAGAGGATCTAAGAGGCATATAGTGGAGAATGGATGATGAAGACTTAAAAGGACGGGAAGATAGAAAAGAGAGGGGGTGATGGATGAGAGAGGCGTGATTTAGGAGGGTTGGGAACAGGTGATCGCTGAGAGCCAACGAGTGAAATGGGGCGCAGAGGGTAAGAATAGGTGAGGGGAGATGAATGGGTGTCATATAGGAGGATATTGATAATAAACGGCATAAGATGAAAGTGTGCTAGTGGGGAAATGTGGATAACAAAGTGTGCTGAAGGCATATAAGGAAAGATCAAACCTCCTTCCAAAGGACAACAGTGATATATGAATACACCATTATATTATTAGACCCTCTTCATCGCTCTCCTCTGTCTCTGTCTCCTCTCCTTTGTCTCAATACTCATTTTAGAATATTTTATCTTCCATTCCCCTTTCTCCTTTCCTATACCTGTTCTCTTCTATCAGCCTACGTCCATCAGTCTAACAGTACATTGCAGACCAGTGTATTATTGCCTTTATCTGTGTTACAGTAACTGCCTGTCCAGAGATAACAGGTATCAATTACATCTCAGCTCAGTGTGCCATTAAGCACTGAAGCAGACATTACGTTACAAAACACACTTCCCCAGTCTTTGCACTTTTCTACTGTCGTTTTAAAAGTCCTCTTCAATCCGCTCCAACACCTTTTTGTCCTCTTTGAATCTCATCCCCTTGGTTTCTTTCATCCATCCATGAGGTAAGGTTGGTCTCATCTATTTTTGGATCCAATGCTCCAGAGCTTGACCATGCACCAAAGAGACAACACGTACACTGTGCGGTATGCTGTTACTAGAAACAGATACTCCCTGTGATGTTACCAAGCAGAACCCACCTGGTATCTAATATTAAAAGACACATGGGCACAAAAAAAACAAAACATGTATATTTTTAGCTGAATCAGACACATTGTTGTTTTTTCAACATTCTGGTTGCAGCATTTTTAGAAAAAGATCAACTGCAGGGATCACTTCTATGTCTTTTTTCAAAACCAATCCCTACAAATAACAAGGTAAATTAAAAGAGATTTTTTTTTTTAATTGAAAGCAATGGTTCCTTATTCCTTTTTTGTTGTGTTTCTTTTACAGAATCAAGTTGCTACCGCCACTGTAACATCATTCAAAAGTATGATTTATTGACCTTTCTTTGTTTTGCAGACCTGCGTCTTACTGTGTTAAATAATTCACGATCAGGCAACACCACCACTTAAACAATGTGTGTCACTCTGCACGAACAATGCTAGGGAGACCAGGGCATCACCAAGAGGTGACTGTTTGGCTACCTTTAAGAAAAACTGCTTTGGGACAATCAGCATTTTCAGTGAGAGTCACAGAAAAGTGGAACTCAACTCCTCCCACCCTTATCAGAGACTGCACAAGCTTCAGTGTTTTCAAAATTAAACTCAAACCAATCACGTGATCACCGATTTAAACTTTCGAATAATCCACCTTGAACGGAATGATTTGTAGTTTTACGTGAAGTTGTATTGTTGTTAATTGTTTGTATTGTAATGCTTGTTTGTTAGATTATCCTGCCCAGGGACCACAGATGTAAATTATCTTTATAGCTAACTCTGGCCCAACAGTTGTGTTTTGCATGGCCCCTGTCAAAATAAACCAATCAACTAAATTAAACTAAAGTGTCCCTGTAGAAAGCATTAGTGCTGGAAGCCTTTGGTGGTGATCTAACAGTGACTACGTTTACATGCACACCATATTCCTATTATGGTCCATATTCTGGTTCAGGTAATATTCCGAAAAAGGTGTTTACATGCTCCGCAGAGTGCTGAGCTACCGGAATATGCCGGTTTACATGTTAATCAGCATATTCCCAATAAACCGTAGTAGCCTAGTAGTAGTAGGGTTGGAGTAGCGTCATGACAAGACGTCATCCAGGGGTGTAAACAAATAGTTCCGACCGTGGTCAGAGCGCACAGGGCAGACTTATTTGTCTGCTCCAGGGACGGAGTATCTCTCAACTTCGTGGCTAACCCCCGTCACTTTGACTGGGGTGCAGCAACTTGTAAAACAGACACGAAGAGTCCGGCTGGTAGCTTGAGGTGTCGGGCCGTTTATTTCGCACACACCGAACTTGTATAACAGTACCATTGAGCTTAACGTTTCTCTGCCTAATTCTGCTCCGGCCCCCGGCATCATAACGCGCCTCTCGCACACATCTGCAGAACACACACAGTCGTTTTCTCTCTCTCCTCACTCGCTCCACCACCCACACACGTGCGCACTGAGCTCCTTCACAGACAGACATACGCTACTTGTATAACAAATCCTTGAAGTAGCATATTCAGGAGCATATTCCGACTAACGCGTTTACATGACCCAATATTCAGGTTGATACAGGCATATGCCAGGGGTCTTATTCGGGTTTTTAATAATCGGAAAATGAGCTTAATCGGGTTATGACAATTGGAATAAGGTGTTTACATGACTCCTACGCAATCGGAATATTGTCATTATTCCGATTAATACAGGAATATGGTGTGCATGTAAACGTAGTCAATGACTAAGCTTTAATTTGATTTCCAGATCTTTACCATTATTTATACTTCATAACTACTATCTTCTCCTAACCCTAACCCTAACCACCCGACAGATATCATAAAAGTACCATTGGCTTTGGTTATACAAAACCTTAGCATTGTTATTAGCCAGGGTTTTTGCAAGTTCATGAAACCTCTGGATTCCTGGCCATTCATTTTGGTTCTTCCACAAATACGACCATCACTAATTCCTCCCACCCCTTTCTCTCAGAGTAATTTGATTAGTTGAAAACGGTCTACCATAGCCTCTGCATCCCAAAAAAATCACTTTAAGCCAAAAACATAATTAGTTTTGGATAATAGCTGCAGTGGCAGTGGGATCACAGATGAGCTCTTTACTTAAAGACACGTAGTCTCTAGAGATTTAGTCGTAGCAAACGCCAAATTCTCCATCTTTCTCACTGTCGATGGTTCTGAAACTCAATTTCATTCACAGCTGAGTTCCAAAATGTCATCAGTGAGCTGATGTGCATGCTGTTGGATACTATGGTATAAGAAACTCTTGATCTGATTTTTACAGAGCACAGGCTATTAGAAATGTAATTTCTGTCACTTCCTCAGAGTGTTAAAAAAATAGACTCATAAAAATCCCATACCCCAAACGTCCTAATCCTCTAACTGTAGTAGGTACTCGATCGCAAACAAACAACTCATAATGGAGAAGACAACACAGGCTTAGCTGCTTGACAACATGTTAACAGTAATCATGATGAGGATGACAGTGAGAGATTGGAGCTGTGATGTCATTCGTTCAGCATTTTCTTGCTTTTTTTGGGGGCTTTTTATGCCTTCATTTAGAGATAGGACAGTGGATAGAGTCAGATATGACATGGGGGGGGGAAAGGAGCTACAAGTCAGATTCGACCCTTGGCCGTCTGCTTGGAGTACTACAGCCTCCTTATATGGGGCGCGCTAATGAACCACTAGCCTACCAGCGCACCAACATTTTCGTGCTTTTAATCAAATTAAACCTTTTTTTTCTCGTGCATGATAATAAAATGATAAAGCTTCACTGCGGCACTGCACAGTATATAGGTAGTTCTTTGAAACAGACTTAATTTGAAACCTCTATGTAAAGAAACTCTGTCATCCACCTAGTCTGTGTCAATATGTGATTAACAAAATTCTGACAGTTTGAAATGGACTTAAACATTTCAAAATGAAAGAGAACCACATCAGAACTGATTATCAAATGGTAGTTGACTTTTCTGTGGTCAAGGCGTCACACTTCAGTAATCAAAAGAAAACGTAAATCAGCACTGAATGGCGTCTCTATGATACATTTCCCTGAGTAAAAAATAAAACAGTAGAGGTAAGGCTAACTCTAATTTTATGCTGATTTCCAATGACCCGTGGCTTCATTTCCCTTCGCCTGCTGGGTCAAACATGGCTCACCTCACTAAGAACAGCTCTCAGACAGAAGGCTAATGACCAAGCAATACTAAGGACGGAGAGCAGGTGTGTGTTTTTTTATTAAATAATAAAGCTTGTGGGTTACTCAAGAAAGGAAAATTAAAATATTTGAGGCAGTAACCAAAATGACCCTGTGACATAAAATGATGCACGCCATTTCATACCGAGTTTCATAACCTTGAAAATGATTATTTAATTACTTTCTGTTTTGACCTCTTATGGTAGTGTGATGGTTTCTTTTCATTTAAACAGTGAATTGTGTGGTTTACAGTTCAATCTTTTTTAAAGCGTTTTTTGTGTGCAATGCTGCAAAGCTATCAGAAAAGAAGGAGATCTTTTTTCATTCTCAATCTGCGTTAAAGCAGCAGCTGGTTAAAAACTCACTAAACAAATTTTGTTTTCTGCCCTCTGTGCCTGTGTGTGTGTGTGTGTGTGTGTGTGTGTGTGTGTGTGTGTGTGTGTGTGTGTGTGTGTGTGTGTGTGTGTGTGTGTGTTAATAGTGCAGCCAGGGCCTGTAAACTCAGTGAGCCTGATGATCAGAAAGTTTGTCTGCACCCAGGAACCCTTCAAGC
Organism: Tautogolabrus adspersus; assembly: GCA_020745685.1. Classification (NCBI taxonomy): domain Eukaryota; kingdom Metazoa; phylum Chordata; class Actinopteri; order Labriformes; family Labridae; genus Tautogolabrus; species Tautogolabrus adspersus. The sequence goes on from CM036546.1 coordinate 21,874,953, forward strand.
CCATCATCATCTGGCCCTCTGTCATAAACCTCAGGTTTTATTGTATATTTGGGTCCAGACATTCTCACTTACACCTCAGCCTTAACAGAAAGTAATAGAAGACATTTGATGGGACAGTAAAGTTGAAGGAACCGGAAACGAGAAAACTTGTATGTCAAAGGTTGCAGCCTTAAAACTGCAGTAATGGTGTATCTTCCCAGCATGTCCATGGAGTTTCTGTATCTGATTCCCTTCAAATCAGCAGTCATAGTGTACGATTATGCACCGTTGTAACACAAATTGGAACTTAGGATCTGGAAGAATTAAAAGAGAAAACTATGTGTTTGCAAAACCAAACACCCGTAACCATCTGCTTGTTCTTTTAAAAACTGATCGTAGGAGTTGAAAACATAAAATTAATACCAAAAAAAAAAAAGTGTTTCTAAGCAACTAAGAACAAATATGTATTTTTGGTTTAACCCACATGCATCTCTTTTTGAATGGTTAGAGGAGAAGAAAGTTGATCTGTGGTTGGCTGTGTTTTTTTGTGTTTGTGCCACATCATGAAGTATGCTCAGAATCAGAATCAGCTTTATTGGCCATGCTTACACACACAAGGAATTTAACTTTGGTGAACTGTGCTCTCTATGTACAGGTACAACATTAAATATCAACAATAAACATAATAAGCAAAGACTAATATGTGCAAGACTAAATAAGAAACAGTGCAGTGGTGAGTAGTGCAAAAGATGCAGAAGTAACATGATGCTGCAGATAGAAATAAATGAATGTACCTTTTAGTTAGCATTGCCAGCACTGGACTGAGGCAGAAAAAAGAGCTACAGAGAATGAGCTGCTGCATGCAGGCTCCATATTTGCTCTGCTCATGAATTTGGTGCAAAATGCAAAGTGCATCTGCAAACCCAGATAACGGTGTGTTGTTTTTGGACAGTCTTTGTATGCAAAAAAAACAGCACTTGTACCTGATACTAGTTGGATTAGATCAAATAACACACACAAGATTGTCAGCTTCCTACGATTCTGTTGCCTGCTCGTGTCTCTGGATTTTAAAAAAATTGCCCCTTGGAAAGACGTGTTTAGGTTGGTTGGAACATATGCGTCAATATCCACGATGTCACAGAAAAACATGTTGTTGTTGTTTTTTTTAAGCTGCGAGGCTTTGATTACATCGTTAAGAACATTTGACATTATTCCAATGTTTCTTGGGACCAAACCAATAATACAAATGAGCACACTCTTAACTATTGTTTAGACTTTTAACAGAAAGCCTCCCGCTGGATTAGTACAAATTGTAGTCCTAACACATTATAAGCTTATTTGTATAAGACCAAAACCATGCTTCTTTAAATATCATGACTAGGGGCGCTGGTGGCGCAGTGGTTGGTGCGCGCGCCCTACGTATGGAGGCTATGGTCCTCCAAGTGGGCGGCTCAGGTTCGGGTCCGACCTGTGGCTCCTTTCCCGCAGGTCATTCCCCACTCTCTCTCCCTGGTTTCCGACTCTATCCACTGTCCTATCTCTCTAATAAAGGCACAAAAAAGCCCCAAAAAATACATCTAAAAAATAAAATATATCATGACCAGGTACTTTGGTTGCTTTAACACAACCACTTAAACAATTGTGTGCATGGTTAGGGTGAAAAATAGCAATGCATGACTAAAAACATAGCGAGCATTTAATGATAACGATTAGGAAATAATTGAGGAAATAGGCTGTACTTTTGCTTATAGAATGAAAAGTGTACTGATGTGTGGACACACATAATAACAACTCTACAGTCAGCAAAGAAGCATCAACGCACTAAAAGAGCCTAAACAGCTGATACTGTGTACTCTACTTATATTAATGCATTACAATTTTCAGTACTTTTTCATGAGTACATAAAATCACACACAATGAGTTAAAAGTTGTTGAAAATGAATTCATGCATTTTAGTATCACAACATCTTTAAATCATCCAAGTGGAGCCTAAGGCAAGTACTTGCCATGTTCAAACATTGGTAAGCACTGTCATAACGGCCCTGCAGCACCCTAAAAAAAAGTTCAAAGCTGTTGCTTTTATATTTTTTTGATGAATGCAGCTCAGGAAATTGTATTTTCTATGCAGGGTTTGTTGTGTAAAAGTTCTGTGCCACTGGGGATCCAGAGAAGCGAGGCTGCTGCATACAGTAATGACCTCACATTCAAACTTTGTTGCAGTGCGATGTGGCTCAGTTGAGTGGTTTAATGTGTCAAACCTGACCAGGTGAATATCTTAGGATGACGGCTGATCTGAGTTAGACGTTTATGATTGGAAGGAGGGGCTGCAGTTCTTAAAAACACAGATTGACTTTGGCTTCAGCTCACTTGAATGTCAAAATATATTGAACCATGAGGAAAGAAAGATAACAGAGGACAAGAGAGATGAACACTGTTGCATGCGTGAATCACAGATCTTTATGAACAAAGCGTTTGAAGTTAGACAAAATACATGACATTGTTTAAATGTCAACAGATTCTGACATTCATGTAATCACACCATGGTTGGATTGGCTTTCATTTATGCCAAACGGTCACCGTACTTGTCCTTGCACGAAACAAGAGCCGATAACCGTGGCTCACTAAGCATTTAAGTCTTCACATGGACAGATCTAGTCTTGACAGTACATTTTCCTCAACACAATATTATAATAATGTAGTGGGTCCTTGATGGTGAGAAGAAAGGGATGAGAACAACTTTAATATTCTAAAGTTTTCAAGTGGACATCTCCAATCATACATGTCTCAATCATTAGATGTAATTACACCTGAAGACGGTTAAAAGTCATACTGAAGGGTCCTCGTCCAACCCCCTCATACACCTGCCTAGAGGTACTGATTCCACATTAATCCACACTGCACTGGCATCAGCTCAACACCCATCATCAGTATTACACATGCAGACATGAGCACACTTCTTTGTTAAGCGCACTCAAAGACTAAAGTGAAGTCTGTCATTGACCTCAGCTTTGCATGTTATTCCAAAACCGAACAACCTTAAGATTCCATTTTGGATGAGTTTAGTTTGAAGGTTAGGAGAAGAAAGAAGTGAGTTTAGGATTGACAACATAAGGATTAAAGTGTGAATGTGTTTCTTTTATTTTGCCCTTTTTTGTAGTGACTGCGTTACCTGATGGCGCTGGATGAGTGTTCCTTTAGTTCTTGTTTCTAAAGCAACTTTAGACACTTTGGTTTAAAAAAACAGATAGTGCTAGAGCCATGGCCAGCATTACAATGTGCTCCCGGTGTTTGAAGACGCACAATGACTATTAACATGTTTTGCTTCTTTTTCCAATGGAACAGCAAAGCAAGAGTACTGAATACCAAACTCTGGCCTTGACTGATTTATATAATCGAAAAAGTATGAATCTTCTCCCTATTTTATTGTTCACTTCATTTGTCTTGCCTACTCATCATTATAGTCAATAGTTTCAGATGATAACATGTCTACACTCCTGCACTTTAAAATAGGTATCATTGATGGCACAGCTCAGAATTTGCACAGCCCTGGACAGCTCTTTACATCAATACTGCTCTTTAACTACTGTTATCACTGTTTTTTACACATGTTCATCTACCAACTGGAAAGTATGTTTACATTCAGCTAAACATGGCTTACAAATGTTGCATCTAATTTTTCACATTCCAGATTAGTAGTAATGTTTAGTTAAATCCTGGTTGTATATATTTCTTCTTATTCTTATTTTTTGATATTTTGATATTTCTTGTGCTTATTCACTTGTATTTAATATTATATTGTCTTAGTTACTAACATTGATAACCTGCTGCTGTAACGCCACAATTTCCCAGTTTGGGATCAATAAAGTACATCTATCTATCTATCTATCTATCTATCTATCTATCTATCTATCTATCTATCTATCTATCTATCTATCTATCTATCTATCTATCTATCTATCTATCTATCTATCTATCTATCTATCTATCTATCTATCTATCTATCTTTTGTAGGTTTTTGTTTTTGGCCTTTCATATTAATATATAAACACAAATACTCCAGGGACATGAAGTCATATATACAAACTCTGGTTCTCCTGTGGTCTGAGACTGTTTATCAGCTCCAGCTTTCCCAAAGTGTCTTTTTCGTTTTTGATTTGGTGAACCAGTAAATGTCTGAAACCCAGTCAGTGACATCTAATCGTCTGAACAATACAATTCAAGTTGATGTATTTCATATTCAAATGAAATCACCCAGGAACTTGTTTAAGAAGTGTTATATATGAATTAAAATAAATGCACTACACACTTCTCACAGAGCTAAGCTTTTATCATTTTTCTTTCGCTGCCAAACAAATTTGTGATAAGAACGAATATTATAATCAGGAAGAGCAGCTACCAGATACATTTTGTCCTGTTATACCACTCTTGCATCTCGCTACAAAATTGTCTACTGGGCTTATAGGTTATTCATATACAAGGATTAAAGGGGCTATATGTAACTTTCAAAAATACTGTGCCTGTAATGATACCGCATGGCCGACAGGCGAACTGAATATATATGTAACTTTTTACATGTATAAATCGTTTTTTATCGCCCATTAATAAGCGAACGCTTAACTGATGTGAAAAAGTAGATGTTCACTGTCTGTCTGTGTTGCCTGTATAAAATGTTCCCCGGGTCTGATTTTCCGCGAAAGCTCCAGGCAGTGTCATTTTATGTGCTTTCTCAAAGTCCTCCTCACTCCGCTCCGCTTACAGAAATCAACAGTACAAACTACAAACTCATCCCACACTCCCAGTCTTCACCTGCACAGCCAGAGGCCGCCTTCCACACACTTATATCCGTCCTAGGAGCTCTCACAGGCGGACAAACTCATCACACACTCCCGGTCTTCACCTGCACAGCCAGAGGCCGCCTTCCAAACACTTATATCCGTCCTAGGAGCTCTCACAGGCGGACTAACTCATCACACACTCCTGCTCTCAGGCAGTGCCTGCCGAGACTGTCGTTTGTAGGATGGAGAATGAGACACACAGACTCCTTCACAGACTCTCACATGTGTATGACCACTTACCTCCTCTGTAAACATTATGCCGGTAAATATCCAGTGTTTCAGGGGCGATGTTGATGCTCGTTTGTGTACGTATGACGAGCACGTATGACGAGCACGCGAGGGAGAGCGAGCAACAGGTTGCTGGTGCAGTTCGCCTGACGGCCATGCGGTATCGCTACAAACGCAGTTTTTTTGAAAGTTACATATAGCCCCTTTAAGGAGAAAAATGTTTCTGATTTTGAGATGAATCAAACATTGCCCCATGGATCACATTTTCTGTCATAAAGGGTATTTGGTACGGGACATGAGGCTTCAGCTTATTATTATTGAATTGCATACCGGCTCTGTCTTTGTGTAAGATACATTCATGTCAATGATTTGTTTAAAGATACTGACACTCTTTTCATAAGCATTTTAAAATATGTCTTCAGGTAAGAAATTACATTGATTCGGTTTCAGATACCTAATTCATCAAGCTCACAATGTGGCCAGGATGGAATGTTGTAATCCTGTATGTTGTGGTGGAAGTTTACCAATTGTTCAAAAGTTGGGAATTCAACAAGTTGCTATATTTTGACACTTTTGAAATACTGTAAAGGGTAATTGAAAAAAAATCTGGGTAAACATGGAACCAAGTATGAAGGTAAAACAACATATTCTATAACCCATTAGGTAGCAACATCAAGTCAGAAAAACTAGCTTTAGCGTTTAACACAATCTTAGCTAACATTACTGTTAGCTAACCGCTGTGGCTCAGTTGGAAGAGTCAGTCGTCTCTCAACCGGAAGGTCGGGGGTTCGATCTTGCAGACATATGTCCAATGTGTTCTTGGACAAGACCCTAGTTGCTCCTGCTGCTTCGTCAGCGGCGTAATAATGTGTGTGAATGGGATTAGTTCACTTTACATAGCAGCCACTGTGAATGGGTAGGTAGCACTTTGAGTAGTCAAACAACTAGAAAAACTTGGAAGTGGTTGAAAACCAACATTAGCTTTTGTCTAACAGTAGCTAATGAGTTATCAAAAATGTTGTTTAGTTTCATATTCATGGCTCGGTGTCCCTCTGGAATTTGCTATTCATTCTCAATTTGTCAGATTCCCTACAGGTGTATGATATATGAAAACCTGCAATACACCAGTAGCTAATATTATATCAGAATGTGTCATTTACCTTACATCAGAAAAATGTCTGCCATGTTAATGTGGTGAAATGTTTTTGAATCTTTAAAATGATTGGGCTTTAAACAAAATGCACATCGTTAAAACTATTAATCATGAAAAATGATAAGCATATACTTTTGGAATACCCTGGTTCATACTTTACTGGTGTAATGTCCATAAATGTTTGTGTAATGCTTCAGTCATATACTGAATACTAGGTGAGGCCTTCTTCTTGTAACAGACGGTAGAGGTTCAGCTATGACTCACACTTACATAATGGTGCAGAGGCAGGATTTACTAAAGGGGCAAGACAAATCCAAAGGGCCATCTTTTCATGAATGAATGATTCAGATTTTCAAGACTGAAAAAAGAAAATCATTCATATTGAAATAAGAGGTTTTGTTGATATGTGACTAAAGTGGGTGATCCTGTATCACCATGAACTGTCACGTCACTGCGAAAGCTTTGGACCAGTAATATGTAATGGATAAATTAAAAGTATTTTTTGTCTTATTTCATATGATTAACTTTTGGGGTTATTTCTTGTATTTGTTCATAAAGCAAAATTATAAAGATACAAATCAATGTAAAATAATTAAAGCATATGGTAAAGTGTTAAAATCAAAGTTATTGGTACAAATTCCCAACAAAGATCTGTTTTTCCCACTGCAAAGCAGCCTTGTCTATTACGTGAATCCTGTCTTTTAGCTCTTATAGATCTCACTGAGGGTTTCAAAGCTAAGAAAATCAAATAGTGCACTTAGCATGAGTTTGATCCTTTTGGAGCAGGTCAGGCACTGTCTCTTTCCCACTTTCTTTTTGCCTGATCACAGACAATAACAAAATGGTTCTCTGCTGAGGAGAGGCTTTTTCAGGATGTTTAGGGTCTGTGACACCTTCAGACACCTTCAAATCGCAGGTATCACTCTTATAAAGTGTGATGAGCTTGCTGTCAGTTTTCCCCGCAAGGAGCTAACTTTGGAACAATACCTGTGATTTAGGCTAGCCATCACTCTCTCTCTCGCGTGCGCGCTTTCTTCTGCACACTCTGTCTGTCTTTTTTCTCTTTCACGCTCAACACACATACATGCTGGAGCTGTTGCCCATGGGAATATTTTTCTTTTGGCTGGGGGATCAGAAGGATGTGGAGCTGTGAATGCTTCAGCCCCAGTCTCCTCTTGTGTGCGCTCCCGCTCACACTGTGTTGGGAATTAATGACTTCTCTGTGGCCCATCAACAGCAGCGAACACGTGGGGAGAAAACAGAAGAGATGGAGTAGGGGAGGGGGGGAGGGCAACAAGGGGAGTAGAAAATAACAGATAACCGTGCAGGACCTTAGCTTGGCCGTGCCCAGTCTACTGCAGCACGAAGAGGAGGGAGAGGGTAATACTAAAAGGCGACTAGAGAGCAGTAGGAATGAAGGAAAAAAGAACAATAAGTTGGTGCTGAGTCAGATCGGTGATATTGCAGGAAGAGGTAATTTCATTTTGGCTTCCCACCGGAGACCCAAGAGAGGAGAGTAAGTTTTAACACTTCCTGCCCTTCACCTCCTCACATTCAAGTTGAGACATATTCCCACTCATTTCATTTTCTTCTCAGTTACACACACCTGGAGTTCATGTCAACACATGTATCCAGAGCGTAAGGATAAAAAAAAGACACGTTTCTAAAGGGAATAAAAGAGTGTTAGAAAACAGGTTCAAGGGAGGAAAAGGTTGGGGTTGAGAATTTTACTTTATTGAGTCATCCTTTGATAACAAAATACTCCAATGTCATTAAACCTTCATCTTATCGAGCAATTAAAATGCTATATGCACAATTCAAATGATCTGCTAAAATGAATGGAATTGCATTGACAGGCTTACAAAGAAGAAGAATATGATGAACGTGTTTTGCCCACAGCCCCAGTGAAGCAACTAACCCACCCACTAATGCAAGTTCCTGCAAGGCAAAGCAAGTCTATTTATAAAGCACCTTTCAACAACACAGCAATTCCTTAAGTGCTTTACATAAGACATTAAAGGCATTATGAAAGAATCACGAGGGAAAGTAAAAAGACGAGAAGAAACATTTAAATAGGATTTAAAATATGAATTCTAAGAAGTTGAGGGACGAAAGAGATGACATTGTTTTAAGGTGACGTCGTCCAGAGGATCTGGAAGTCTTAGCAAAAAGATTTATGGGAGATTTTGAGCAAGAAATCCAATTTTCTTGGGTCTTATATAGTGCAAACTCTCCTTGAGCTACCCTAATGTTTAAAGGGAACATCTCCAAATGAAGCACGACATAAAGATATGGTGGCTGGGGTTGTGGGTGATGGAGTTTTTACAGGGGTATGTAACTTCTGAGTTTTGTCTGTATTTTGTCCTGTAGTAGTCTTTTTTCCCTCCTCCCCGTGTCTTTGTGGCTCAAATTCCCAATTTAATATGGTGCGCTGACGGCACAGTGACTTGAAAAAGGTGCTGACAGTGTGATGGGTCTCAGCAGGCAAGCCTGAGCATGGAGCCATCCCCTGAGTTCCCCTGCCTGCCTCGGCATTTTTGTCTCATTCAGGACTCTCTAGGCCTTCACTAGCCAGCTCCCACCTTCTCCAATGTTCAATCAACGATAACTGTCACATGCTGTCCCTCGTACCAGCAGCTTATAAATTAGCTTTGGCTTCTTACTTACAACTTCTTTTGAGCTAAAATGCATCTGTACAGAAGTGAATGCCCTCATATTAAGAGATATACTGTAAGATATTGTTCCTTACTCAGCTTTCTATATACTGTTTAACAACTAAAACATGTGTGCATAAAACTATGGCATACATGGTTTCAGAGAAAAACACTTTTTGGAAAACTTATCAAAATCTTAATAAGAAGTAAAGTACATCTAACGAGAACACTTAAAGCACATGTTTATAATAATTATTAATAATGACAGTGGTCAATAAAATGTTGTTAATGTGCCAATATTTGCCAGCCGGCTCATTTTTTAACTGCTGTCCTCTGTCCAGATGTTGAAAACCAATTAAGTGGACTTCTGTGAAATGAAAGTAGGATTGATGAAAATTCTTGTATTTCTTGGCATAAAATAAACCTCATAAGCCAATAAATCAAGTGCTTTGAATATTAATTGTGTGCTGCAAGGAGAGAGATCCAAAGATGTGTTCAGATGCCGCTTTTTCTGCAGTGCAGAGCAAAAGTTTTCTGCTGCAAAAACTTGAACGAGAACACACTCGAGAAAGATCCGGAGGGACCGAAACTTTGTGATTTTCTCTTATAAATTGGTGATGCCGTATTAGTAGTAGACGTGTGCGGGATTTTTTTCCCTTCAATGTGACTGCTGCAAAAAATACAAATAAACCTCGGCAATGGGTTAACACGGGTCAGATGAGTGGTCTGCAGAGTCACAAAACTAAGGGTGGTAGTGGTGGGAAGGGGGGTCGGGTTGTTGGGGTTAGCAGTACGAGATATCCTTGACCTAAGTTGTCACGGATGAAATGACCTCAACATCATTGCCTGTGTATGTGTTTAAATCAGAACTTTTTTGTCATTTAAAGTCATCATTGTATCTGCCCTCCTCATTAACATGTAAAGTTCATTCTAAACATTTATAATATGGTCAATTAATAAGTGACTTATTGATGTTGAGTCCCTTCCCCTACCCCCCACCTCAAACCAGTCTGTCCACATTGATGCTTCATACCTAGCACAATAGGTTACATTAGGGGAAGTGGCTGAAATGCTTGTATGATTTGGAGTGTGTAAGCATGTGCGTTCAGGGTGTGTCAGTGGGAAAAACGGAAATCTTACAGAAATGCAGTTTTAAGTGTTAGGATGATTTTAAAATGAGCGTGCTGTGAGATTGTGTATTCAGCCAGAAAAAAAACTCTTAAAACTGAACAAACAAAAGAACTCCCTTAAAGGATTCCAAAGCTTTTTTTAAACATTCAAGGCTGATCGGCTTTATCCGAAGACAAGGACACGTGCACATTTGAAAGCATAATGAGAGAATTACACACAAAATAACAAGTACAACAACACATCAAAGGCAACAGTCGCATTTAATATGAAGCGGAGCAAAGGAAAGCGAAGAGAAAAGGAATTAGAATGTAGAGAATGTGCGTGTGGGTTGATAATGTTTCAGCAGGAATAATATGTTGAATGCATTTGAATAGGGGCCATCAGGAAACCTGTCTGACCTCTGTTTTAGATGTATAATAAGAAAGTTTCCTTTGTGTTGCAATCCTATTTTCAGCTGCCGGTGTTGAAGTGAAAGATCAAAGCTGGGATGGTTGTTTAAAAAAAACTGTCACTGACATCTTCTCACAATATGTAATACTAAAACATGAACAATTATATATCTTTTATACTTCAACATTATAGGACTAGTCTGATGTTCCTTTTTGGGAAAATAACACAACCTGCAACTAATATAGAAAATTCACTCATAAGATACTATACCATGTTAAACCTGTAAATCACAGTGTCCCAAGAATATGTGAATAGGGTGCATGAGCCGTGTATTGACTGAAATGAATAAATAGAGGTGGAGAGAAAGCTGATTTATGTAAAAATTGAGATTCTTGCCTTCTGAGATTTTAAATAGATTCAGAACTTCCAAGAATCGATTTTTTTTTGTTGGCTGTCAGTCAAGAGTAGAGTAGATCCTGAAGTATGCACTAATTCAAACATAGACTTTGAATCATGAATACAGAATCGTTTTGAATCCAAAATAGATTCTGAATCGAATCGAGACCCCAAGAATCGAAAAAGAATCTAATTGTGAGACACCCAAAGACTCCCAGCCCTATGAATAATACTTTGCACTCCAATCCGTGCAGAATCAGGACTCATTGTTAATTCTCCAAGGTGTGCTAAAGAACAAATGTTGATAGCACATTTGTTTTCATTCAAAAATAATAGTAAAGGATTAATTATACAAGTATAGTTACGGTTAAAAGAGATCTACAGAATAATCTTTTACCCAGCTTTTTTACTGTATCTGAGAAGGAAGTGCTGATACGGTGATATTTTAAGTACAGTAGCCTGCAGAGAAAGAACATTTGACCTTAACAAAACTGACAAAACAGCCTTGACTTCATACGTCCCTCAGTGTAAGTGGAGTTTTAGAACTGTATAAAATCAGAAAAGTCCAAACTGAGCAACACTTTTCAGCTGAACTGACTCAAATAAAACATGTTGTAGATCCTCTGGGACACCAGAAGTTTTTGTTGGAAATCCTTTGCTTCTTTTTGAGAGTTTAGCCCACAGAGTTTAACCTCTCCTGTTTCTGTTCTCTGGATTCACAATCCTGAGTTGGATTGATCGCAGAATTGACTCGAGCTTGCCTTAAGTACTGGAATAACACCAGAGTGCTGATTTTAGCTTGCTTAGTAAGAATTTATGGCCCCAGCACTCATGGCCAGTGAGGCCAACTTGCTTGGGGCGGCTGTGGCTCAGTGGTAGAGTCGTCGTCTCTCAACCGGAAGGTCGAGGGTTCGATCCCCAGCTGAGCAACATGTCTGATGTGTCCATGGGCAAGACACTTAACCCCGCATTGCTCCTGCTGCTTCGGTGGCGGTGTATGAATGGATTAGTTACTTCTGATGGATGATACTACATAGCAACCACTGCCATCAGTGTATGAATGGGTAGGTGTGACATGCAGTGTAAAAGCGCTTTGAGTAGTCAGAAGACTAGAAAAGCGCTATATAAGCTCAAGTCTATTTACCATTTACCATTTACCATTTGCTTAGCTTAGCAAAGCTTAAGATTTTCATCTGTACCTTTCTCTACCTGCAATGAGAAGAAGAAGAAGAGAGGATTCTTCACTAGACTTGACTCACTTTGGGGATATACTTTGAACAGACTTAAATGTCGTATCTCTGATACGTAGCGCTTTAAATGAGTACTGCAGTCCAAATTTAAAACGTGACAGAGAGCTGTCTCCCCCTGCCCCCCTCCTCCCTAGAGCAAATGCTCATGTGGGTTGCCATGCCTCATGTTAAATCAGCTCTGCATCGGTCTAGAATCCTTTCTGCGTTCCAATCTGTCTCCTTTTTTCAAAAACATCTCCAATATTTATCCTAGTTTTACCACGTTTCTGGTCATGGAGCTTATTAGAAAAATGCAGAGGCTTTTAAAGTCGGGTAGAAGCAGTTATCTTCCATCGCTGCAACACCTGTTGGTTTGCTGTTTGCCTGGCAAACAGAGGGTCGTCCAAAACAGAATAGGGGCGGTGCCTTTCAACCGCCTGCTTTCTCTGCTCAATACAAAAACAAACCATTCTGCATCAGAATCGAAACTTAGGAGGAGGACATACTGGCTGCTGCATTGTTGTCAGAGAAGCCAGTAACATGTTCCTTAATGTCTGATGATATAGTAAGGTCATTTTAGTATTTAATTCAGTAGATATCTTACATCTTGTTCCTTAAAGCAATAGAGACTTTGATTTCTTGAGGACTTTGAGGATCCTTGCAAAACAAAGATACACATCTTACTTTTCTAGTCCAATTCTGTGCATTTAGAGTAATGTTCTCAGAAGAAAGATCTCCCCATACTCTGTTATAGGAAAAAAAGTAATGTAAGTGTAAACCAGTGCATGCTGTCAATGGCTTCTTGGCAGTCTGACCAGGTGACAACGGTGTCAGGCATTAAAAATGACTATATACTGTAGATAAGGTCAGTATTAAAGCTGAGTGTTTGGTGCGTGTTTTGTGGTAATAATGAAGAATCTGTATTAAATTGATGCTATCTCATAACCAGTTGAATAATCCTTTTAGGTTAATGGATGGTTCCTTATTGTGGAAAAGACAGAAGGAACATCCTGACAAGAAGTGCACACAGAGGTATTTAATTTAAATGGGATTATATCATGAATGCAATTAGTTAAAACATTTAATTCTGCCATTATTGATATAAATATGCATGACTACATTTTACAACAACTGCAATAATATAAGTTTATGATCACTCAATAAACAGTAGTTAATTATTTAGTGTGCTCGATAATGCTCCAACCCCACAAACTTCAGTAGTACCAATGAACTGAAAAAGCAGCCTAGCATCAAGGTTGTACTTGATTCTGAACTGCTGAGAGCCGGAATTTAACTAAGCAATCACTTCACTGTTATCAAACAGTGGTATTAATGCTGCTTTTGTTGAAGAGGACGAGCTCCAGAGCACAGCAGGCCATAGATCAGCAGTGTGTTCACTCTAATGGGGTGAAGACGCCCACGCAGAAAAACACTGGCATCTTTTAGGAACGCTCATGCTGTCTGTTTTAGCGCTTTCTGGTCTAAAGAAAGGTCACTGGATCGGTTTTGGGTAGACCTGGCTCCTTCAGCAGTCTGTGTGGGCGGCAGGATTGGTGTGGACCAATTGGCTGGAGTTCACACGTATGAAGTGAGACTGGTTCCCTTTAAATCCACAACAAGAGGAGGCTGAATTAAAAATAGTGGCGAGCAATAACAGGTATTTTGGCATAACCAGGTGTATCGCTTGGTATAAACAAACCAGAGAGGAAGAATAACTGTGAGGAAATCTGGCAGCCTGTAGAAGTCTAAATCCTGATTGATCCAGAGATGAATGAACCATAATTCTGTCACAGCAAATGATCACTGTCCAACTGATGACAGCTATGTCCTTGAATCTAGAACAAAATGGGATAAAAGGCCACATAAATATAGACAATGAGCTGCTTTTTTCACTCAACGCCAACCAATCAGATATCTTCATGACATACAATAGTGCATTTCAAACTGTGTCTTAAAGTTAGCTTTTAGAATTCTGACTCTGTCAACTCAAATTTTATTGTCTTGTCAATATAACCTCTATACAGGAGATTAAATAGATCCCTACAATGTAAAATATTAGCTTTACTTAATACGTGCGACAAGTGCTAATGTTCTATACTTTAACTTGGTTTAAGAATGCTCACATGCTTATGCTTTATTTTATGGCTCAGTTGCTGTAGTCTTTGTAGTTCAAGCAAAAGGGAAAAATCATTACTTTAGGAATTGAATTTCCATGTTCTGCACGCTGCAAATAAAATAGTCATGCCCATGATCTAACCCAGAGTCTGTCAGCACAGCTAGTCGTTGGCTGATTCTATTGCACACCGGTATCCTTGTTATTTTTCTTGGTTTTTGTGTATCTCTTTTATGTGTTGTGTGTGTAGGACATTCTTACAGGAGTGCTCCAATAGAATTTGTAGCATAAACTGTAAAGTGAATATGTGCTTATCCAAGTGTCTTATCAGTTTTTGTAAGAACAAAACACAGTAACCAAGCTAATGAAAACTCACACAAATGATCAGAAACCTACATACTGACATGATCCTTTATACATGAATATAAATAACATCTTATGCACAATAAGATCAAGAGTAGGATCAATCTCAGAACTTCAAATAAGCATGTAAACACACTCACCATCTGCTCTATATTGGCTTGAGAAGAGGAAACAAACCAGCCAACAGGCCCTTGTTTTATTACTCATTGATGCGTCAAATATCAACTGAAAGTAAGCAATGTCTGTATTTTTCTAGGTGCCTTTTAAAAACGGTGAAAAGATTTCAAAAGTGCCGACCAGAACAACTTTAAATGGGATGATGTCTCAAAGCACCAATCCACACCTACACACACAATAGGAGATTGCTGCTTTAAAGAACCTGCCCTATGTTATACTGTAGCAACTGTTGCTGCTATGCATGTATGTTGTTGCTGATGCTAACTCTTATCAGGAGCCAGTGGTGTCATGCATTGCAAGTTAAAAACCCCTCTCACCCTGCCTTCACCTTAATGTTTTTTTATGAGGGTATTGCTGCTGCCAGCCAGAGCTTATTGCTATTCAGTGGCTAAATATTGTCATTTATTGCAAGCTTAGATGCATTACTCACAGCCTGCACCAATGAGCGTTGCCAGGTTACTAAGTGTAAGTGATCACAGATGAGGTTGCATCAGATTAAATGAGGTCGGGACAGAAAGTTGCCGTCTATGCCTTGTTGCTACTGTAAGAGCAGTCTCTTGGCCGTGTTTGTGAAATGCAGACAGATATAGCAGCATTTCGTGTTCCCCATCAACACTGAACTGCTAGAGTGCATGTTTTTCATTGTATCCGAGTGCAATATCGAAAAGCTCAAGTTGTGGTCAAAATGCTAGCTTAGCCTTGAGTAGAGGGCCAATACAGAGAGAGAAATGTGTTTTCAAATTCATCCTAACAAGTGTGGACATTGTTTCATAAAACTAAGTGTGAGGCTGCAGAAAGTTGGTAAAGATGGTTAAAGTCAGTCTCTGAGGAAGGTTTTTTTTAGAGGGATTTTGAGATGTGAACACACAGTTCAAGTAAGCAAAACATCCAGTTTTTTCCTGCACATTGAACTTGGCAATAAATGCAATAGTAATGGAGGCTTGTCTGTGTTGTTCTACATGGTTGTTTGGACAAAGTATTCCCCGTCAAGGGATGCAGTCGAATAAGCATAAGAGGAGCGAGACATCTGGATCGGTTGGAGCCAAGTTTTCTTACAGCCTCTAGCAGTAATAAAAACACACACACACACACACACACACACACACACACACACACACACACACACACACACACACACACATCTGCGTGTGTACCTGTGTTAAACCTGAGCTACAAATTGAATTGCTCTTCACATAGCGCTTCCTTTTGGCAGATTTTGTGAAGGTGACATTTGGGAGAAAACGGTAATTTAGACACGACTGTACATTTAGCCAAGAATTTAACAGATGTATACCGAGCTATTCCCCCACAAGCTGAGAAAAAGAAATCAAACTATGAGATGAAGAAGGACTAGATGAGAAGCCCAATTAGCCATTTCCCTACATTTACCTCTGTCGCAGTAAGATCAAATGAATTAAAACTAGAAAATGGTAGAAAAGTGCTGAAAGTAAGGTGCAGAAAATGGTATCTGCTAATTAGCTACATACACCCTTTGGCTTATAAACTGTGTGAGTGTTTCTTTGCAAATATGCATTCATTTGTGACCCAGTTTGACTTTCTTTTCTTCGACTGAAGACACATCATAACATACGTTTGTTCTTCATCTTTGTTTTCCTGTGTTGGAATAAAAAAGATAGAACTTGATTTAACCCTGAAGTAAATTCTTGTGTAAGATTTCTCCAAGATACAGTAAAGTCGAATAAGAGTTACACATGAGAATACAAATATAATTGATATATAAACTGCACAGTGTTTAATGGATGAATTTAGAAACAGTGCCTTGTAAAGTAACAATGGAAGAACCTATGAGTTGAAACAGCAAAGCAGAAAATTATTAGATTGAATTTAGGTTTAGGTTTTTTTTGTTTGGAATTTAAACCATGGAGAGAGGGTGGGGATTGGCGTGCAGAAAAGAGCCACAAGGTCGGACTTAACCCGGGCCACCCGCTTGGAGGACTACAGCCTCCGTGCATGGGGAGCAGCCTAGCCACTAGCCCATCTGTGCCCCCACTTGACTTCATTTTCTGAGGTGGAGAACTGTAAATCACTTTGTCAATCTCAAAGACACTCGTAAGACAACTAGTGAGCCACTAACGTTGTTCTTGTAAAAAGGTTAAAGGTCAATGTGATAGTCTTGAACGAGTGAAAATGCTGAGCATAGTATTCAGAACAAGCAGCGTGAAGTAACATAAAGATCGTCCCTTAGTTTGTGTTACATTTTTTACCAATGCAGGGCTCAGCAAACCGATATGTATCTTTAACGCTAAGACCAGTTACTGATACGGATTGGCTCATCTAGAATTGTAATAGCTTGGTATTGATAGCTAGGTATTGGTAATAACTCACAAGATACCATATAGCCCACTTTTGGACAGTAATTTTGCACATGATAAGATAAGCAGTAAAGGATTGTTTTTTCCTGCTGCAGTAGGAAGGATTTAAACATTTTGATTTTGATTTTGAAACACATAGAAAATACCTCTGTAGTGCTCCTCTGTGGTCTCAGTCTCCGGCTCAAAGCACATTGTTGCTATGAAACAGATTTACCTTTTCAAATCAAGTTAATCTGTATGTAGGCTGTCAATAAGACATTGATTATTTTTGTCAAACAGAATAATTCCAATTATTTTCCTTTGAAGACAAATAATCTGTATGTCTTTTTGTCCATGCTACAGGTTCTTTTATGTGAAGAAGCTGATAAATTCTCACTTTCTGCCTTTTATTTTCCCCTTCCTCCTTCCTAAATGTCAGCGCCGCCTGATCACTGTGCCGTCGTTCCACCCCTGAACACTCAAACGGAATTGAGGGGAGCCAAGAGGAACCGGAACAATTTGGCCTGATAGCACACCCCCTCTGCTCAACATCGCTAAGCGACCACCGTGAACTCAATTTCGTGAGCCTTCCCTTACCTACAGGCTAGAACTGGTGAGTGAGGAAGAGTGTGCGGTGAGTGTGTGTTTGTGCGAGCCGAAGGCCAGCCTTTTGCACTGAATCATCCCAAAATCTGTGCAAGTTCTGCTCCGCTGGGTTACAGTCCCCACTCGGTCTCTGTGTATGTTCATGTGTGTGCAGTGCTTACATGTGCGTGTGCGTTCACATGGCATTTGTGTGGTTCTGCATGAGTGAGAAGTCTTTGGCCCAACTAGTTACCTCAGCTGTGGACAGTCACACTCCTATTACAAACAAATGACAAATGATGGAGCATATAACTCTGTGTGTGCGTGAGAGAGAGTGTGTTTAGTGTGTTCTGTGACGTAAAAACATGAGCCTCAAAGAGCTGAATAACTCATACTATTCTAAAAACATTTGCAAATATTTTAATACGATAATATTCTTTAAGTTTAAATAAATATTGACATTTTGAACAGTACGAAGGCGGTTTCCATAGAAATCCATAACGTGCTTGAATTTTGTTCAAGAACCCAAATAGCTGGCATGTCTGTTCATTTTTAAATGAGACGCCATAATTACTCATTAATCCTCCACATGTCTACTGTGTAAATGTTCTCTTTTGTCCATAGTTAATGCTTTAATGGGCTATTTCTATTATATACATACACTATATGTATGTCATACTACTGTACATTCAGAATGTCCTCTTAAGCTGCCTTGATAGACACTCATTCTGCCACCATCACACGGTGTGGTTGAAAATTAAAGCATCAGGAGCTTCTTTTTAGCACTTGATCTTAGCTTTCCTCCCACTGATTTTGGCATCACCGGCGCTGCTTTGCTGAATATGGCAATCAAACACGGAAATGTAACTTAAATGGACTGGCTAATAATTTTTCTCCCGCTGCCAGGGAACAGTTGGTGTATTCAGCTCGGGCTACTTCCCTCAAGACCAGTGCTGGATCCGATTGAATGAAATGTTGTATTGTGTCCAAGCTCATAGATAGACTTGCAGGCAGGCTGAAAGATGAGACCTAAACAAGACAGACAGACAGACAGACAGACAGACAGACAGACAGACAGACAGACAGACAGACAGACAGACAGACAGACAGACAGACAGACAGACAGACAGACAGACAGACAGACAGACAGACAGACAGACAGACAGACAGACAGAGGCAGGAACAAATACGAAGATACAGCTTTGTCTGATGGACACGACAGACTTTGTCCTTCATCACTTAAAATGTGTAAACCAATAAAACTCAGTCTTGCTACATTTTCTCTCCAGAAAACACAGATGGTACAAAAGGTCTCAGAGGTTAAGGATGATCGGTAGGGATAAGATAAAAAAATAATAATTGGATAATATATTTTTCTGTACTTGTAATACTTGAATAACTAAATCATTTGTGTCAGGTTCGCATTTGTTATCACCTGCAATGAGGATTCATACTACCTCTGTCA
The DNA here is from genome assembly GCA_020745685.1 of Tautogolabrus adspersus. Classification (NCBI taxonomy): domain Eukaryota; kingdom Metazoa; phylum Chordata; class Actinopteri; order Labriformes; family Labridae; genus Tautogolabrus; species Tautogolabrus adspersus. The sequence continues at coordinate 21,893,963 of CM036546.1, forward strand.
CTCTCAAATATACAAAGCTTTGGTTAAAAAAAAAATCCTGCAGGTTCAGGTGTTGTCTCTGAAATGACTGTGGCACACAAGCCATGTTGCACAACCAGTGAGACATAATGTGACATTTCACAGGCAACAAAACATGCAGGAAGAGGATTCTGACCTTTTGAATTTCCAATTTTTCAATTGATATCCGCACACACAAACACACACACATACATGAACACACACACAAACACACACACACACACACACACACACACACACACACACACACACACATACATGAGCACACACACAAACAAACACACACACACACTTATACACAGACTTTCTACTCATTTATCATCCATAAATTACATTATTCTGAGTCTACGAGTGAATACAAAATCAAAACACAAAATGCTGATATTTGTGGCTGCTTGGTTAGCATGGGGCCCCGTTAATTCACATCTGTTATGAAGTAACATACCACTTTTAGTTAGAGAAAAAAAAATGACCAAGGAGCACAGATTGAGATAATACTGCTGTGGACACAGGGTCAAGTATCCACAATAGTGGGCTTAAGCATACAAAACCATTTGTATGATCTTTGAAAGCAAGCATCCAAATAGCACACAACTTTGGAGCCACCAACACTAACTGGTCTGTTTCTGAATATGCCCGGATATGAACTTGACCTTAGTTACTAAGCAACGCAAGCAACACATTCTTTATGTCCTGTCCCAACGCCTGAAATCTACCACAAATCAGAAAGTGACATTCACACTTGAACCCTACCAGTACAGGCTTGTACATTTATTTAAAAGTCCATTTGTGAGAACAAATGTTATTCAGAAGGTGCGTCTGCATTCTTCTACACTTGTGAATGGATGTGGAATGCTGCCATTCGCATTTACAAAAGAGCAGTCCCCACCGACTTTGTATTCAGAGTTTGGTCTAGGAACACTCTTCCAGTGAGTGGTACTGAAACAATCGGTGTGCCACTCTAATCTCGGCTCTGCTGCTGAGCGTTGGATCTGGTTGTATTTGGCAGACGGTCTCCCCTTGTGGTGTGGCATCCTGCAATGGCTCTGGTCTCAGTGGCACTGCATGGTCGCCAACATTTTGAGGGAAAGGTCATTTATACTGCAGGCACAGTGGGTGGAAAACACTCAGGTGTCTGCAGGAGAAACTGCCTGTATAATCCTGAATTTATACATCCATTCAGGGGTGTTTCTTCCCTCACAGCTTCCCATCTGTGCAGGAGCACAACTTAGCAATGTGCTTTCTCCTTCTCTGTCTGGACTGGATCTAACTAATTTTCCAGTTTTGGCATGCGGAGTGAGTGACTACATGGTATGTGTGTTGACAGGCATTCTGCACTGTGGATAACTTAGCTAAAAACAAGTTATCACACATAATGTGATGCGCTTCGGCAGTCCTCAAAAAGCTTCCTCATTTCATACTCATGAGCTGTTCCATATTACTGTTAACTCGTCTAACCGGCAACAACTTCCAAAAAGTGCATAGTCATAAGCAGGAGACAGGAAAATGAAAAATTGATAGCAGGAGAAGACTGCTGGAAAAAAAAGGAGGGCTCTATATTCTACAAAAATCCTGGCAACAGCAGCCACACCATTCCACATTTCACACCACAAACTTCTAAATTGTATGTTATTAAAAGATGTTAAGAAGAGTGTGGAGCAGTCAAATGTGTGTTCATCTCCATATTCACCAGATTTTCAATTTACTGTTGGCGTTCGTGATTAAAATTCCAACCAGGATTTTTTGAATCATCTACAGATGCACTAATTTAAATTGTTGGCATTTCAAGATCATGCATTCTACCAAGTGTTATGAACATGCACTCTAGAATGTTTGCTAAATGTGTCCCCAAATACCCAAAATATACATCGTTTTGATTTTATGGAGCAAATATGAACTATCAAGTAAAATAAAAAAACATGTGACAGGCCTGTGTATCTCTCTTTAGGCTGTCATTTCTGTTTTATCTTTTCATTATTTATTCATCAATCTTACATTTCCTTTTGTTTGAAGGGCTTTTTAAAGAACTGACAAAGCAGAGGTAATTCAATCAGACACACACACACACACACACACACACACACACACACACACACACACACACACACACACACACAGAAGAATGAAAGAAAATTTCAATATAAAAGCTGAGGTGATTTATGTCGTGCCCCGCCTTGTTCCATCCAAGCCAAAGTGCTCGGCCCTCAGCCTGGCAACATGTGTCAGCCCACATTAGGTGGACCAGTGAACAATGGTCTCAGCCAGGAGCAGGTGGTGCTTACTTCAAACTCTGAGAGGAGGCTGTGCATTAGTGGCTGTGTGTGTGTGTGTGACAGAGAGAGAGAGACCCGTCTATCTGCCATCTGGAGCGCTGGGACAATCCCAGGTGAGGCGGAAACTTGAATGTGCTGTTTTCTATCAGTTCACTGACCGGCCTCTCTCCTGGATCCAAACGCTTTTCAAAGAGACCACAGTGGTTCCTCGCTATGCCTCTAGTGATGGCACACACCAATTTTGAGAGTGTGAAATGAGCCATTACAAGGTGTGCAGTCCCCCTCTTTCACCACATCCCCCTACCTTTTAAAGTGGACTGACCCAAACTGAGATTGGTGGGCCAGATCAAGTCGAGTTTATTTATAGTGTAGCCTCAAATACAAACAGGTTCAAATCTTTTGGGTGACACACAGGACCGTGTAATGTGGTGTGTGTGTGCGCGCTCATGTTGTACATTGTGTTTATATGAGAGAAAAAATCACATCCCATAGCAGGACAGATTTTGAATGACTTCGGAAAAAAACGAACCATGTCATCATGATATTTAAACTAACTGGAAAAGTAAGACCTGATATTTTACCATTAAAGTACTTTCAGTCTATGTTTCTTTGTGTTGTCTGGTGGGGACGTTCCCGGCTGAGCACCTTTTATTGCGTGATTGACATAGTGTGTTGTTATTAGCATAGGCTCATAACATAAAATAAGCAAAGCTAAAGGTCCTTTTGAAGCCGTTGTGTAATGAAGGTAAAGATGCACTCTAATGTAGAGACCTTATGCCTTTGCTGTGGAGGTATGACATGAAGACATACTGTGATACAGCTTGGGATTACCAAATACATTTTTTACATTACAAATGTCATGGATCTACAACTTAATGTTCTTTTCACTATAGTTCCAAAAACACCGTATTCGATCAAAGTGCACTGATTGCAGAGTTTCTGGTGTTCCACCTGAGACTAGTGTTTAAATGACTTTCCTTCATGCACTCAGTGATTATAGTTCAAGGCATTTCAATGACTTACAGTATGCAATCATATTAATTATTCTTTTTTCAATTTTAGAAGAATATATCCAAGAGGTCATGTGCACAAGTTTTGTCGGTTGCCATGTTGAATTTTCAAACAAGACTTCTCATAATCATCTTTAATGTTCTTGTTGCATAACAAAGCTGCCTTCCTGTCCTTTCTCTGAACTCGCAAACATAAATTGAAGGCCAAAGGGACAGGCTGAAAAATGTGCATTAGCTCTAAATGCTGTGGTGCAGTGCATAGGGAAATTGTTCTCCATGTATACTGCATCCGTCCCTGCCAAATAAACCAACAAAAAAATGTTTTTCTAGATGTTGAACAAACCATTTTCATATGAAATTATCATAAAAAAAAAAAATGATTTACAGTATGTCTGATTGATAGCCAGAACGATTATTTTGGATGTCACAATGCACTGCTATCTATATCTCAGCTCTGTCCCTCAGCCCATCCTGTGTCTCACTACTCAGAGCAGCTACATCCAGAAACACAGCCCAATAACCGAGACAAACATTGCATACCTCAGCCATAGACTGCACACCTCATCATCAACATCAACCCAAGGAAACCTGCTCTTTGTCCCTCTATTTCAGTCCTAACAGCTTTTCCTGAACCAACTGTAGGAACGGACCCTCTTGTCCCCCCTGCACCCATACACATGCCTTGTCCCCATCTCATCCCACCTCACCTCTCCACCCCTCTGATTGTCCCTCTGCAGGACAATCTTCAAAGCTCTGTCAGTTGTCAACTTTAATACTTCACAGCCCTCTAACCTGGATCGTCACAGGCAACAGAGCGAAAAGAGCCATGAAATCTTTAAGTTCATGTTGGGGGGACACAGCTCACACCCAGACGCACGTGTGCATGCTCTTTCACTGTTTTGAATTCTGAGCGCATCAACTCGTCCACTGCAAAAAATGATCGTCAGGGGGTCTCTGGTTTTACCATGATCTGGCTTACATTGCCAGAGAATGTTAAGGAAAAAGCAAACTCCTGGAGGCTATGCTTCTCACGCTGTATTTATATGCAGTACAATAAAATAAATCACAGTCAAATTGAATAATTTCACATTTTTAGCAGATCATTCAGATCTATGTAAGTGATCTTCCTATATACTCACTCTGTTTGCTGCTTCTTGCAGAGAAGTCTCTGCAGCGCTTGCTTTAACAACAAACTCTGCTTTTAAAAATTAATAATGTTTACTTTAATTTACAGAATAGATATTTGCACATTTCCTCTTATCTTCCCACCTCTCCACATTTTATTATTTTTGTGTTTTAATGGCAGTTTGTAAGAGTTATACCTTTATTTATATTACATTCGGTTTCATTTGTTTTGCAAAAATTGTATAAAGCAAAAGTTGAAAGCAAGTTCTTTATTTCTAAACTACGAAAAATAAAATTTTCCCCCGAAAAGCCTAATTTAAAAATAAAAAAGACATTATTTCACAAGTGCTTCAACATTTTCTTGGAAAAGAGGGATAATCTCATCCCACTGACATTTGTACTACTTTAAGTATTTTTATAGTCACTAAATGTAAAAAACAACTTGATTTTGATATTTTTTGCAGTGTGTCTCATACGCTGACCCCCCTCCTCGCCTCTCTTCCCCCCATTTCGCTTAGACTCGCTTCCTCGTGATTGGTTCACCTTCTGTGTCCGTCAAAGCTGCGTGGGCGGGACTCAAACAGTCCACTCGTGTTCGCTGCTCTGTGGATTGTGCGCCACAGCAGACCGGGACCGGGGCAGACAGTAGCACTAAAAGCAGCGGCAGCATATTGTGTGATACCGGAGGACTACTCGACCCACTCCCTGAGGTTTACTGCAGTTGTGTGCAGACTCAAAAAAGAACTGCGCGTGCACCTTTGCGCCGGTGCATCTCTGAAATTACCCAGACAATTGTTTGGTTCAAGGAAGGAGCGATATTATTTCCGCGTTTTAAAGCTGCAAAGTCGGACCGTGAAGTCAGTTGAGTTATCCCCCCTTTCCCAGAGACGCACAAAATACGCTCGCACTCCCAAGTCCACCTGGATAGCTGAGGAAGCGGTCCGGTCCGGCTCGAGGTCCAGAGGGGAGAGACGGAGAGGAGAAGTTAGCGCAGAAGGAAAGAGGAAGAAAGAGCGAGAGGAGGCAGGATGAATCTCAAGAGCAATTTGATTTTCACCCTCTACACTATTTACGGGATTCTACTCAAAGGTGAGCCCGGGACGCCTTGTGCTTTACGCGTGTGGGTGCTTTGTGTTTGTGTATACAGGCCAACAGCAGGTTCAGGTCCACGCGGGTCCTGGCTGGAAGATGCGGAGCTCTCTCTCTCTCTCTCTCTCTCTCTCCCCCCCCTCTCTCATTCTTTCTTCCCTTTTGAGTCTCCCATTCTCATGTAGATGTGCGTCTGTGCCTGCGCGTGTGTGTACGTGCGTTGAATCTACGTGCGCATGCAAACGTGCGTGATATCAAGAGGCGCGAGAGAGGATTTTGTCCTGTTTTACTCGGGACCTCTTGGATGTGAATGTCCAGGAATGAAGGGAATCCTATTGTTATAATTGCATGATCAGGACACGACCTAAAGCCATGCAGGCTGGCGTGCCCCCTGCGTCAACATCCCAATTTGAGTCCCATGCACGAGGAGGTAGTGAAAAAAGAGCCCGCTAGGAAGACACACCTCAACGTCAAATAACCAACCCCGAGGTTGTTTTTGACTCGCAGCACTTGGATGAGTCACAGAGAGACTGGCAGCGTTTACGCACAGAGCTGATTGATTCTTTTGAGTAAGCAGAACACCGAATCACACAGACACAACAATGTATACATATTTTTATTTTTATTGTGTAATATATCTCTCTTCTGTTGAGGTGTGGTGCTTGTAAATCGCACAATCTGCCCAGGTGTGCCTACATAGGGCGCCTAATAAGGTTATATCCACGAAGTTGTAACAGGCCTGATTTGAATGAAATAAAGGATATTTTAATTTAAAAGTTCCTCTTTAGCTGACATATTCAGATCCGACCTCCTCCGCTTCACTTTACAAATATCTTCAGCTTGATGATTCTCTGTGCCTGGGCTCGAGTTTGCAAAAAGAAAATGAATTTGGTGACAGATGATGATCAAGTATGAATGCAAAAATCCTTCTTTTACGGAAGATCACACAGCAGACCGCAAAGGTGGGTGTAGGTTACATGAGGGCCTCACTGTAAACAGGAGATTAAGGTGACATTGGGGGTCAAGGTCACAGTGGATCGTGTGTGCCTTCATAGGATGCTTCAGTGTGTTTTTATGGTGATGCATTAGTGTAGAGATAGAATAGATAAATAATACAGTAATAGCTTTTCTAATATAAAAGCATCTTGTGCATTGCAATAGAATAGTCTTATATTGAGAACGCATTCCCACTTTCAAGCAGACGCTTTGCAGCCTTGTTCTAAAGTTGTATGCATTAATTTCTCTTTCAGAATCGCTGCACTTTAACAAATCTGATAGAAAGTGGCATGAGCACAACCCAGTGGTATTTTTTTTGTTGTATTTCATTCTCTTCAAACTGAACACAGTTTATAAAACATTAGGAAGTAATGGATAGTATCCAAGTCCTATAATGGATCCAAGAAAATGTAGCAGAATACAGATTTATGTTAAAAGTTGTAAAGGGTGGGCACATCTTCTTGAGTTGCCTTCACCCCTGCTGTGTAACAATAGCAGGAGGGTGATGGATTCACTCTGAAACAACTGTCTGCCTAACAGCAGGGCCACATATGCCACACTGAGCATCAGTTTTGCGATATAAAGTCCAATTCATCTCCCCTGAATCATATCAAGCAACAGACTGCAACTTTATCCACATGAAAACTTGGCTTTGACAGCCGTTTTCCACACGAGTATGTACGATGAGAAATCCCAGATGAGGGACCCGCTGCACTTGATTCTCTTGAGCATTCTTTTTTTTTCTATTAGAGATGGGTGTGTGTGTGTGTGTGTGTGTGTGTGTGTGTGTGTGTGTGTGTGTGTGTGTGTGTGTTAGAGAGCAGCTATTTCTTAATAACCAGACATGATTAAGGCTATTCTTATCATAATGAATTGCTATGTAATGAGGTATCTCAGGGTATCTGATCTATCCTATAGCAAGCACTGCAGCATTTATTGACGTTCCAGAGCCTGCCTCTTCCTCTGTATCCTCCTAAGGGCGGCACACTCATTATATGAGGGCGTGTGCGTGTGTGCGTGTGTGTGTTTGCATATATCCCTGCAAATGTGAGACCTGTTTGTAGAGCTTATGTTTGAAGAGGCCTCAGCAAAGACATAACAGCAGAGCACACTTCGGGCCTCATTTGATGTGTGGTTTCCTTCTACACACACACTATACGCACACATCAGTCTCTTCCTCTCTTTCCCTCGCACTGAAGAGGATAATGCTAGGCTGCTTGATTTGAACAGTCATCTCTCGGTGCAAGACCTATTATTGTATAGGTTCCACACAGCAGGCAGGTCAGCCTCCTCCTGAATGAAGTCTACCTCGCTGAAGCCATATCCTCGCGCTCTGTAAATGACAGCTGTTTCAGCCCCTCTGGCCCGCCGCCAGCTGGCATCAAGACATCCAGAGACACTGAATCTCTGTCACCAACTAGACCTGCCCGCGCTATATAGTGTGAATGTGAAGTGTTGTGATGGAGGTTGTTGTTTACCAAACAGCCCGAGTTGTTAACATATTATCCGGTGTGTCTCATGTGCTCGTGCCGGAGCTGGAGAAAACAGCCTGTTATGCAAATGTCCCCTCTTACGTAAGAGCTCGGGGCTGAGCAGTAGGCGAGGAGGGGAGATGCAGGCAGAGAGAGAGAGAGAGAGAGAGAGAGAGAAAGAGAGAGAGAGAGGGAGATGTTCTAGAAAAGAGGAGTTGATGTAAGAGTAATGTGGGTGGAGAGGTGTGGAGGAGGAATGTGCAATCTCCTTAGCTAAAGTGTGCGATATGTGCCCATGCCTGTTTATCTCCGCTGCTCTCTCTGTGTCCTCTGTGTCCTGTCACTCTGACCGCCCGCTAGTCCGCCTGTTTTGAACTCTGATCTTGCTTGCCTTAATACAAACCCCTGCTGAGGGATGTGTTTATCCCTGCAGTGAGTCTAAGCCCTCTGGAGGCTGACCCTCCATCCCTCTGTACTTCCGTCCATTCCTCCCTTGCTTCATCCTCCCATCCTGGTGTGGAAGCTTTGTAGCACAGCAGCGTGGGAAAGCTTCTGATAACAAGCAGCCTTGTGTGTGTATGTGTGTGTACGTGTACGTGTAGTGTGTTTAAAAGTGTGTGTGGTGTTTGTAGAGACTGATTACACAGGAGAAAACAAGATGTTCTCTCTCTTTCCTGGTCCTTTGCTCTCTCCCTCCTGCTTCTGTGTGAGAGAGATCGTCTACTGACATTACCATGCTTTGACAGGTAGAACATGTGAGGATCTACGTACCTCAAACCAATGCCATGCTGAGAATCTTAAGTAAAGCACGAGCACTGGCTCAATGTGCATCATATACACACACACAAACACACATGGAGCTCCACTGTGGGTTCATTGCTGCTCTGCCAAGGGATTTCCCATGATCAAAGCCAGTCTTTTGTTAGTCCAGGTGTTAAAAAAAGTTTGAACAGAGAGGAGGAGGAGGCTTAAAGGGGAACATGGCAGTATTTGGAGCTTACAAGCTCTTTATGGCATAACTTCTCGAGGAACAGTTACTGTACGGTGAACCTACCACCTGCTCCAAATCCTTTATCGAATCAGTTAACTGCTGCACATGTAGCTTGGAAATGTGAAATAAACCATGGCACGCTCAATACAAATGCTCATATGGTGGGCTTATACATACAGATACATTTAGACAGAAGGAGGCAGAAGGTCAGTCCATGGTGAGCTTAGTAAACGTGTAATCACAGATGGCAAAAAACGTAACCAAGCAAGAAAACACGGAGGGGTGAAAAACTTTTAAGCTTCATGCAAATGTCCTCCTTTGTCTCCCAGTGAGCCTGTGGAAATCTCCTATGAGCCTGTAAAGCAAGACTTATTCAAAGACACAGCACAGACTGCAATACCAGTCAGAAAAGACAGCATTTTGTCAACAAATCTTTTTCATAACGTCGGATTAAAAATATTTTGTTATCCATATCTTGAAATCAATAAGTTTATTTTTGATCTTCTTGATTTTGTACCCATGTGTCATACAGGCTGAGGGTGAGCTTTAAGACTGGGGGGGGGGGGTAAAAAGATATATGAATGAAAGGGCTTATCGTTCGCTGTCGTATTGAATCTAACCTCCGTTACTGAGAATAAATCATTTGATCAAGAATTTTCCCAAGCATACCAACATTTTTTAGATGAAATGTTGGTGGGTTTCCAAGTATAAGTGTTCAATTAGTGGTTGAACTAGTGTTGTAGTCAAGACCACACTGACCAAGACCAAGACATACCCAAGGCCAGAGTCCTCTCCGAGACCAAGAAAAGACCAAGGCAGGGTGAGACCGAGACTCGACCAGGACCATAAATATCACTGAAAAATCATCATCGTGTGCTGCAGTCGTGTCACTCACGTAGACTGTAACACCAGGAAGGTTGCGGTCGTAACCGGGGGATAAAAATCTAATTATGAATGAAGTTATTTGTTTTTTTTAAGAAAGGGGCGTTTTCCTTCTAATCAAAAGTAATTACATGGACAAATAATATCAGTGGTGGTCTTGACTGGTCTTGATATGAAATCGGGAGTCCACCCCGTCTGAGACCGAGACAAGACTGCATAAAAATGCTTTTGATTCTGAGACGAGACCGAGACCTTCAAAAAGTGTTCCTGAGACCAAGACCGGTTTCGAGAACTACAACACTAGGTTGAACTATAGTGTGCACTAGCTAGGTAGTAATTAACAGTGATTGATTCAAGTTGTACTTTTAATTTCACCACCATTTTTGTGTATATAAAAATCTCAGAACAACTTTGTAGGTCCAGGAAGAATTTTCTTTGTAATTTACATGTTACTATTGCTTCTGTCTTGTACCCCCTTTGGCCTTTCATTCTGTGAAGATAAGCCCTGACATTAGATTAGACCAGAGGGACTCAGTTTAACATTCTCTTAAGAATTTGTTAATGTATTTCTAAGAAGAAAAAGGCACAAATGTGAATTTAGTTCACTAAACTAGAACTCTCTCTCTCTCGTAGCTTCTCTGCAGTTCAGTGTCGTCTCGTCAAGTAAAAGGTAGCTTGCAAATCCATGCCCTCAAAATTGCTTCCCTAAAATTGAAAACAGAAATCAATTGAACAATTTGTCAAGCACCAGTATTCTAATATTAAAGGCCTTCTATTTCATTCTCATTATGGGAAGCTTAGAAATCATCTCCTAAATCTGAGCCTGTGTTGAAGTTCCAGGATGTGCAAAAACATTCAAGCGAGGCCAGGTAGCTTTTTTTTTGTAGAGCACATTTCATACACTGATGCAGTTCAGCCTTACAGAGTAATAAATCACAATAAAAGACACTGATTTAAAATTAAAAAGTTCACAATGTACTTAAATTCATTTGTTATGTACTTGGATAAATGGATGAATAAATGGATGAATGCATTATGTTTATATTTAGTAATAATGCCCATATTTTATACAGGCTTGTGGGACTACTTTCTGTTAATGATACAAGTGTCAGTGTATACCGTAAGGATTAGTGATGTTTAACTTAGCGGAGTGATACCTTTGTGATGGAATCTACGCTTGAACAGTTAAAGACGTTAAAAACTGTATCTCGTGGGGAGCTGATAGCCTAGCGGTTATGACGCGCGCCGCATGTACAGAGGCAAAAGTCATCAGCGCAGCGGCCGTGGGTTCAAATCCGCCCTTGGCCCTTCGCTGCATGTCACCCCCCACTCTCTTCTCCCAAAACTTCCTGTCTCTGTTCATCAGCTGTCCACTCTAATAAAGTCAAAAAGGCCCAAAAAATATATAAAAAAAAAAGAAGGTATCTTGTGGTTCAACTCATCATTTATTGCTCTTCATGTAAGAGAAGAAACATAACATCATTAAAAAGACACAAGTGGATAGTTAAAAACATTAAAACAGCGCTTAAAAACACATTTGCAGCTTTAAGATGGAAGAGAAGGCTTTGGAAAAAAATAGTTTTTAGCGTGGACTTAACAGTGGTCAGAGGCTGAGCTAGTTTTACATCGGCTGGAAGATTATTCCAGGTGTGAGCTGTATGATAAAATTCTGCTTCATCCTGTTTTGTTCTTACTCTTGGGACAGCCAGTAGACCAGCCCCAGATGTCCTCAGGGTCCTAGATGGCTCATATGTCACAAGCATGTCAGAGAGGTTTTTGAGACAAGCCGCAGAGAGACTTATGCACAAGCAGTTGGAGGAGAGGTTCATGCTGCCTGTATTTCAGAACACAATGACACGAAGACTGTGTCCTAGGAGAATATGGTCTTACTGTAAAATACCCATTTCATACATATTTTGCAGGTTTTCCAGCACAAGCACATCCCCAGAGCTTTAAAAGAGGGCCATTCAGTTGGCTTTACAGATGCTGGCAAGAAATCGTCCTGAAAATAAAATAAATACTCTCAAGTACTTGGCTGTATGATGATGACGCACCCTCACGGGTGGTTGTGGTAATAACTGCACATTTCAAGCCAACACTTAAAAAAAAAGCATCCCTAATTATGTTATCAGGCTTAAATTCAAGAACATGTCACATTTATAAGATAGCAGTTTAATTCAGATCAATAGAGCATTATTTGAGCTTAAGTGATAGGTATTATCTAATAGAATCATATGTTAGTGAGGATGTGTGCTAATAGCTTCCTGGTTCCAAGTACAGAGCATGAGTCAACCTCGTTTCTAATCCACAGATAAAACGCTTTGGTACAGAATCAATGCAGAATAAATGTAGGTTTTTTTTTTTGTTTTGGCATCCACGCTGAGTTTCATATCCCTTCTGTGGATGGTAATTTAAAGCCAGCCCAAATCGAGAAAAGGGAGAGATCAAATGAAGCCTCCCATGTAGAACATTGAGAATCAGAGCCCACAGGTGGATTTGGCTGCTACAACAGTCGAAGCAGACAGCGAGTTAGCACCCTAAATAAACCTCCCAGTAGGGAGCTCAGCTAACAGATCAGCTGATGGGGCTTTTATTCAGAGTTCAATTCATTCTTACTGAAATGTAAACATACAGATATATGAATGTATGAATTACAAAATGGCTCGTCTACACAAAGTACAAAGAGAACTTGGAAATGTCTATAAGTTCCAACATCAAGTTCCAGTCAAGTTTTGGAACCACTGTAAAGCCACATGAATGATTCAAAAATACTTTGTGTTCACTTAAAGGTCTGTAACAGCACTTTTTGCGCTGGCAGCGCTCACAAGCTCAGATACAGAGCAGTTCGTACTGGTGCTTGCTGTTGCTAGGTTACAATAGTTGACTTCCACTTACCTCTGAAATGAGCGTTAGGTCTGTTTTAAATAGCTCTGTATGCTTAATAGTTGCTTTAAATCAACAAAATGTCACCAAGAAAACTTGAAAGCAATGTAAAAGAATCGTGTCCTGGCATTAGCAGCATCTTTAGACAGTCAGATTGGTTTCTCATCCGCCATTGTTGTTTACAAAGCTGATATCAGATGTCCCGCCCTTTCTTGGTTCTGAATTGTCGGTAAGGAAGAAGTGACATTGATGAGCACAGCGTAGTTCCAAAAGTTGAACTATTTTCAACTCAGAGTGCTGTGAACACAGCAACAAAAAACAGCTGACGCCGAGGGCGTTTTTGAAAATGGGCGCTGCCAGGGCAAAATAGCATCAATGGACACAGGCCATAAAACTGTTACCTACTAACTGTAACACTACAGTTTCTTGGGCATTAAAGAAATAACACGCTTGGGTTTGTGCTGTTATACTCAATATCTGCACAGCTGTGATTATATTTTGAACTCAGGCTGTTTGTATCTATCACACAATTACATCCGTGTTGATTTTCAGTATAAAAGCACACCCATGATGTCTAGATTCATAATGTGAAAAATGATAAACAAATATCCGAATTTATCATTCGGATATTTGTTAGTATCTGACCCCTCAGGGTTCAAAGTTTTGTCAAACGTAGCTGGTACATGTTAATTAAAAAACACATTCCTGTGAATTATCGCTTTATTTGTTTCAGTCAGACTTCAGTTATTAGATATCATCTACCCATACACATTTGACACCAGCACATACCCAGAGAAACATAGACAGTGTTGAGTGCTGGTCGGTGTGTACGCCTGTATGCATATGTGATGTCTGCATTAGCATTGAATTCCAAAGGATTAGCGAGGGGCTAATCTGAAGCTCCAGTCTTTGACAAGCCATGTGTCACTAATCTCAAACACTCTGGAACAAAGAGACACAAACACAATCACCTTTTGGATTAAAACCCTCCATGCAGAGGGTGTTGTAATCTTTCACTCAAAGAAGGAAAATGTGGAAGAAGAAATTTCAGAAGAGAAATTAGAGGGAAACTCAAAATAATAACATTATTTTCTGCCCAAAGCGTGCACGTCTGCAAATAGGCAAACAAATAGGCCGTGGGTTGCTTTGACATGTACTTTCAGTTGAACCAAACATGCTTTTCAAGTTCATGTATCGCCCCCCGTCTTAACAACTCTTAGTCAAAGATAATGTTCTTTTTATGTCATGTGCCCTTTCATCTGACAGCTCCTTTTCATACAACTCCCTCTGGGCCGGCTTCTGGAGACTCTGAAGTACATGTTACAGTAATCATTTTCTTCAACAGAGATAAAGATATGGACAGCCGTGACTCTGTCGTCTCCCCACAGCTCTCCTGTTCCAACTCTGATATTGTTCGGGGACTCTGTGTCTGTGTTCACGACAGAAATGAATTCAGCCAAAGCAAAGTCAGCCCATATTGTGTACAGAAACATTCGCACGCACCAAGCCATATTGTATGTGTACACCAAAAACAAAACACACTCCTGCAAACACACACACACACACACACAAACACACACACACACACACACACACACACACACACAAACATGCAGACTTATGCACAGAAAAACCCAGAGGGGTAAAGACACAGCAGTGAGAAAACAGCAGACTGTTTGCTTGTTTTAGTGACTGCATTTTCAGGACTGAACATCAAATGAAGCTGAAAATAAAGGATTTGTTTGACTGTTTTTGACTGCCCCCATTAGGGATGTGCACTTTCAATAATTGTTATACTTGAGAACTCTCAATGACCTATGAACAAGTAATATATGACTATCACTTGTCCTGGTCCCGGCTGACATGGTGCATGTAACACTAACTGAACTGGGCTACTGTAGCCTAAAACATCACGTTCACAGCTGTGCGAGTAGTGAAACGTTACCGGAATAATGTGGACAACAAGGAGTACTTGAGTTCTCAATAATTATACCCATCCCTAGCCCACATAGGCACACATATTTTTCACACAAATCAGGGTTGACAGGAATAATTATATACAAGAAAATTATTAAAAATGTAATCAAACTACAGTATAGAGGAAAAGAAGAATAAGAAAGTAAAGAAAGATGTTCCTCTTCAGTTCTCTTCTCACTCTGCAGGAACTATCATTGTTTATGTAGCTAAAGGTCCATTAAAGGGAGAGTCCATTCGCTTCACAAACAGGAAATGAACCACAGAAAATCCCACAGATCGATTCACATTTTTCCAAATCACCACTTCTATTCCATAAAGTGATCCCTCAAATGAGTTGCAGCCCATCTTTAATGACAGTGCTCATTTCCTTCTGATGTCTGTGAGACGTTTTAAATGGAAACTCTGACTCCTTCATTTCTCATTTGCCATAATATTGTTTTTAATCATCTTCAAAATGCAGCTGCAGCTAATGATAGGCTTCTTTAATATCGTGCAAAACATTGATTTATTAGGCTACTTAATTGCTTTACTTGTACTTGTACAATAGCAATATGGAGTTATGTCATGATTCTAATTGAAAAGCGGGATTTTCTATTTCCACAAATACACATCTGTACACTTGTTTTAGCTTTGTGGTCTCAAAGGAAGCCTAGAAGTAGCTAAAGCTAATTGAAATATAATTCCCCGGAGACACTTGTTCGTGTTAATTGACTTTCTGTGTGTGTGTATCTGTGTGTATGTGCGCTCTTAAGTGTGTATGTTTTTGTATTTATAGTATGCCAGAAGTCACTTTCTGGTCCCTTGTTGAATCATCGCTCAAGGGTCCACCCCCCAACAACGTCTTAATTTGTTGTTTTGAAAGTTATTAGTCTGTTTTTACACATTCCTCATTTGTATTCACGTCTAATGTAGTAAAATGATTCATTTAGAGTGATATTACTGAACTGGTCCTTCCATTGTGGTTGTTCCTTCTCGTAAATCAAAGCAGGTTTTTTGTCCTCTGTTTTCTTTCAGTTCTTATGGCTCAGGCAAGTGGTAAAGTGCTGAACAATGGGACGCACAATGGTGTGTGTCTGTGTGTACAGGTTTCTGTGTGTGTTCTCATGTGAAACTAGAGAGGACACATATAAAAGCCTGCAATTACCTGATCACTTTTGAGAACTTCAGCCGTGTATTGTATTTCATCCCATTGAAAAGGTTTCACACCCATACCTTTATTGACACACACAGGGACCCACACATACACACAGGCTTTCAAACACTAACAAGACAACATTTGAATACTGTGTGTTAATATACAGACATTTAAGTACATTCGATTGTCATAATCAATCATGATTCAGAGAGTTGTTCCAAAAACAGTGGTGTGCACAGCTCAAACATAATTATGACTGCTTTAACTACTGTTCTACAGCCGCTATAAAGAGCAGTTCACTGCAGGTGCAGAGTGGAGGGTTAGTCAAAGCTAGCTAATTGTTAGCATTAAGGCTTTTTTCAGTGAAAGATGACTAAACCTGTCATAGCCCAAAACAAAGCAGTTTGAAGTGAAAATCTTTGTTCCTCTGACACTTTCAAGAGCAGTGGTTCAAAACCTTTTTCTTTTTTCTCCTTCCCCTACTTGTAAACTGCCCCCCCCCCCCAGAACCCACACGAAAAAAGTGGTACATTCCTTTAAAAAAATGAACATAAACTATAACAGTATTTATTGATAAAAAGCTATCTGAATATGCCTACCAATTGTTCTTACCAAAAGACCTTTGAATACATTTCCCAGTAAGTTTTTTTTGACAACCTAAGAGCAGACAGCCACGTGCCTCCCCCTGAAATCTCAGGTGCCAACCCTTGGGGGGTCCGGACCCCAGGTTGGGAACCAATTCTCTAGAGAACACAGGCTATCTGGGCTACAGCTAACATTAACTTGCTAGTTTTTAGGTTATGATTTGTTTATGTATGAGCTAAGCGGGACAACATTTATACATCCCATCCTAACTGGGTAATTATTTTAGCCTACAGCTGTTGAAAAATCATTCTTTGTTAATATTCTATTTAGCCCACTGGTATTGAAAGGTTACTTCGTACTGGTCTATGCTCAAGTGTAATATCTGAGTCAGTATCTATAAGAAAAAAAAAAAGTAATCTTAACATCTCAGCACTGACATGATAGTTGTGATGCCCTTTAGTCCTTTAAATGTTGCTGTTTCTCTCTATGACTCTGCTCTCACACTGTTGCTTATATCTTTCTATTATTATTTCCATGGATCCTGTCTCTCGGAGTTTTCCAAAATCGGACATTGGTCCTAGGCTTGGAGTGTGGCCGCTACCTGTGTCGAGATCGCTGCAGGCCTGTTGTAGAGAGGAGGGAAGATGGAGTCAAGTGAGACAATTTATAACAGTTAAAAAACAAATGAACTGAGACCCTTGGCTTGGTTGAGTGAGCGGCAGCATACATAATGCGCCTTAGGGATTCCTTCTCCACACTCATTGTGCTGCTCAGTGTGTGTATGTGTGTGAGTCCAGGCTAGCGAACACATAACACACAGAAACACACAGCCCCGTCCACCATCTGTCTCTGTTTGCCACATTGCAAATCCATTAAATGCTACACAACATTATTCCCCCCATCCTAAGTGGCACACACCCCTGAGCTTTCTCCCACTATCCCACTCAGTGGAACGACGACAATTTGCTACCACATGCACGTCTTTGTTAAAGATGCTGTGGCATGTTTCCAGCTGGATTTAATACACATTTTCATGCTCCATTTGCATTTTTTGTGAGTTGGTGTTTAGCATCGAGATTTTACAAGCCTGTTTGCTTGTTCCTGCAGCTTCATGCACTTGTGTGATAAGATATTTTCCACTGGCCACTGGACTTTAATAATCCTGTTGCCTCAGAAATAATATTTGTGTTTTGGCAGACTGATTTAACACATGCATTTGCACACTGCATGAAGGTTTGGCTGAGTAGTTTTATGGCAAACTCATCTCCAGTTCTAATCAAAAAAGCTTCCCCGGCCCTGAACCTCCTGCTGGGGAAACAAAGAAGTTATTATGTTTTTAAATGGTCTCCAATTACGAGTAATTCCACTGCCTATCTTAAAGCTATTTGCTTTTCTCTCACTTTGCTCCAGTTGGAAGAAAACACATTTTGCTTTGCAAAAACAACCAGTGAGAGAAGGTAGACTTGCAGCCGATCTTCTTGTTGGGCAGCAGAATAGTCTGTCTTTCTTTGCACTCCCTCTCTGGCTGTCTTCATCTCTTATCATTAGAAACGGGAAACACAGTTTACTCAATTCCTCCTTTATCTTCCTCATTAGTGTTTGTCTCACAGTGCACTCAATTACTCAGTCCATCACTCTCCTATACCCACAAGTCAAAAGCTTCCACGGGCTGAACTGAGTCAAAAGCTTTGAGTAGTTAGAATCCACTAAGACTCATTAGTGAGTAGATTGTGATGCCAAAATTGTGCATTTATGCGTTTAAGATTAAGCTTTCGTGCACTAAATACGGCTAGTAAGAGGCTTCCTACTGTGGCATTTAATCACTTTTAAATGTCAGTCTAGGGCCCACGTGGGAAGTGAACCTAACACAGCTGGATTAGCTTGGATGGAGTGGATTTCAAATGTAACCTTGGCTGTGTTTTCTGGCGTTAGCAACACTAATTTATTTCTTGATTGTATGGCATTTCAGTAATAACAGCGTTTTACACTGGAGGATTTGTCTACATAATTGTTTTAGAGAATTGTTATTGCTCCTGGTAGCATTCTTTCAACAGCTCATATCATCTGACCATTTCACATCCACGTAGGAGGTGTATAGGTTCTTGTATTTCCAAAAAGAAACCTACACGAAATGTGGAACACGAGGTCAATCAATCAATATGAATCATAAGACATGGGTGCCTCAAAGCATTTATTTTGCATTCCTTTTAAACGTATTTCTACAGAAGACTCAGATAACTGTGATAATGAGATTTGTTTTCTTCTCTCTCTTCTTTCCATACCACACATTGCAAATTTATGCTATGGCTACATTCCCACACTTGCTTGCCAACATGCTGATGGTGCTGTAGGCCTATGTGAATCCAGTTCAAACGGACCAGCTAATGCTAATCTCTGCTAATCCTCTAAGACGCACCCTCAGAGCAACATTATCATGCTACTCTGTCGTTGAGATGGATAGTGGAGACGAGAGGCGACAGCACAATGGTGAATGGAGATATCAGCATAGCAAATATTAAATCATAACAGCTGACACGCACAAATCCTCACACCAGTGGTCACCTTCCAATGCCCGCTCCTCCACGCACGCACACACACAGAAACACACACAGAGCTGCAGACATGAGCTATTACTGGCGAGATAGTCCCAAAATCTCCAGGCACGGCAGTAATAATGAGACAGTGTTAACCACAGTTGCACTGAGCTGGTAAATGGCATCCTACTCTCCAGGACTGAGCACTGATCCTAAGCCCCCTTCTTAATGCACTGGCCACCATAATCCTGACCTTACTAAAAGTGAGCCTCAAACCAAAAATGGAGCAATATCTTTTAACTGTGGTGAATCCTCCATTCAGCTGGTCCAAGTCGATCCTGTTGGAGGGGAGGTCACCTTCACATGACATAATCCTGGAGCCACCTTTTACCCCCATAGGCATTATAATCACAGAGCTGACACCAGTTCAGAGGCACATTTTTACTTTTTTGATGAATCTGATAACATTAAGAAAATGAAATTCTGAGACAAGTACGGAGCGCTACTGAATCCAAAAACGGCAAAATTGGCTGCATCAGAGATTTTCTGTCGGATATGTATTTCGATGTTGCAAGGCAATGCTATATCAGGACTTAATTTCACTTTGCACATAACAGCAATAAAAGAAAAAAAAACTCGACTGTGATATGAAATAATAAATTCTTTTCTGACAGCTACATGCACATTTACACATGGCAGCCCTTTTTGTTATCTGCAATCTTTAATAAAAGCTGTGGTTTGAATTCTGACATCAAGGCGCATGCTAGACTTGATATCCTCTTATGTGTTTCATAATGTAGCTGTACTTTTCATCTCAAATAACATTTATAAATGATATACAGTATACTTCTTAAATTGATGAATTGCAGCTCACCCTGTCCTCTCATATACACGGTTCTGTCACGCTGTTTTACTCCATGGTAGACTGTGCTGATTCCAGCAAGTGTTTCTCGTCACACTTGGGGTTCATTATGTCTTAAAAAAAGATATAGCTGCATAAAGTAAGTCTGCCACTTCCATAGACAGAAATGTAAATTGCACTTTTTCACTTTAAATTAAGCTAAATGCTAAACTCGCTGACATGGTGCATTATGTCTGTGCACAGTCAGTGAATAAAGAAAGCAAACTCCAGAGATGCCTGCTGAATGCTCTTATGAAACATCTAAGTAGAAATGTATTTGCTAATCAGTATTAAAATAGGCCTTTTAAGCTATACCAAAAAAGGAATATTGCGTGAACTGCTTGCTGTGCTTGCATCCTGTTCCAGCTTGATTTAAAAATTAATAGCATGATCCCTGAAGTCTACAGCGGGTACTTTCGTTTAAAGGAGATCCTCTTTGATAGGAGAGATAACAGAAATAGAAAGGAAGGTAGAATGAATAAAAAAAAGCGGAGATGGAAAAATAGACAGCAGAAAATGAAGCAGGTGAAGGTGATGGCTTGTTTTCAGATGTTATGCGTGAGTGTATGTTGTGCCTGTGGCTCGGCTCAGATCCTGATTGACATGTCACCGGCCACTGCTGTGCCAGTGCTCTATGAAAGCCCCGCTGTGATAAGATGAAATGAGACAGAGATCAGGGTTACAGCAAAGCATTGTGTTTGTGTGTCATAAATGGGTTCAGGGTGTAGAGGGATGAAAGAATTAGAGATGTGGGGGTAACAGGGTGGATGGACGTGGGGGGAGAGGAGAGGAATTCCTACACCACATCTGCTCCTTTGTCATACACAGACAGGAATTAGGAGCAGGGACAGATTAACCTGGCAAGTTTGAAGGGGTAAAAAGAGAATTTTGCACCATATATTGGTGAAATGCAGCCATGCATGAGATATGATGGAAATGAGCCTTAACACAGCGTTAATCTTGTACTTAACTACCTAAACTAACACACACTAAAACACATCATTTTACAAAAGCACTTTCCAGCTTATAGGCACAGGGGCAGAGATAAACAGTAGCAAGGAAAGGTGATATTATATAAGGGTCATGTGTCCCTGGTGAAGCATATGAATTGAGTTTACAAGTACACACACGGCGGCAATTTTTCCTTTGACATCAGACGTAGGGTTGGAGGCTCAAATTCAGTTGTTGTACTGCTGTTATCAAGGTTTCTAGTGCTATACATGAAGATTATCTCACTTATCATTATCATTTCATTTCTCAAAGATTGATCAGCAACTGAAAAAACAATGGACAGCGAATCTCTTGAGGGAAATCTAGCTATATTTCTATTTAGGACATGATAACCAATTAGCTACCACCAGGAAACAGCTAACTTTAGCTTTCAGCTCTCTTGTCACCAGAAGTGTCAAAGGGCTATTATCAGAGTTTTGTAGTGTTTAACCTAAAGTAGGAAAGACATAAACTCATAGCAAACCCTAAGTTAGACCATAATAAGTTACAAGCTAACGTAAGCAAGGAAGCCGTTGAATGCTAACATTAGCGGTTGTCTAAGAGCTGTTAATGGGCTTTCAAATCGGATTTTCCTCCCAACTTCACTTGGCAATCTCTTTAAAGATGCAGTACAATATAACAGCGATTGACTCTTCCGCCCTGGTGTGACCTCAAAGGAGAATAGCTGCCACATGAATATTAGGCTTATTCCCAACTAAAGATTTACATAGTTGAACCTGATTCGTCAGATTTTGCCCATCAACAACTAATACTTGAAAGTTTTGTTGTTGTTTTGTTGCACTCATTGACCCATATTCTCATTGATCCACAAAACTGTTAAAAAAAAATGCCGCTATTTCACTGACCTTATGCTGACACTTCATGACAGCCTATAACAGCCAATGAGAGCCTTTGTTGAAAGGAGTACATGCTTGACTGAAGAGTTTCAGTATTGCATTAAAATTATGAATAAGGTGATATTTATACCAAGATAGGCCATGAGCCATTGATTATTAGGAGAAAACAGACACATCTATGTAAAATGACAAATTAAACACCCCCATATAGCTGGAATGGAATGATCCTTGTGCTCGAGTATGAGACTGATAGTCGACTGAGGCTCTGATGAACAAATTGTATTCGACTATAGGAGGTCACCTCTTTTAAACATTGTTAATTAATGCAATAAAAATGTTTGATTCATATGGTTTCAATTTGCAATTCTTTCTCTTAAGGTTGCTCCTTCCTTTACTCCACTTTTTCTCTGTCCTATCTGAATGTTTTATTTCTCTCTTACCCTCGACACCTCACTCTCCAGCGTCACCCGGGGCTTTCATCTTGGCAGGGTGCTTCCTTTATGAGAATACTGCAATTGGCAGACAAGCGCCCTTGTCAGACACCATTCATTGCACTTGCATAGATATGAAAAGTGTTTTAACAAGCTCTGCTGCGTTTAGCAGTGCAGCAGAAACTGCATACCAATGGGCGATGCAGATCCTGTGACCAAATTAAAGACTTAGAGAAGTTTGGAGACAGTTATGTTGATGTCCTTGTCAGACATAAAAGTTTCACTGCAGCAGCCCCAAGGTGGTGAGAAGTTTTTCTTTTGCTGATATCCGTGGAGAATTTGGACTTAAAAAAGCAGCAATGAAGTTATTGAACCAGATACTGTATCATATTTTCTGAATTTGATTTGCGTGTATTAAATCTGGTAAAATATATATCCACTTAATCTCAGCTGTTTTAACAATAACTTCCATTTGGTACTCAGATACAGTACAAAGGCACTACTGTATAATCAGGTGTATCACTGTTTATGCTGATTTACTTTCTCATTTGAAACTTTGTTCTGGAAGTAGTCCAGATAAAGAGAGAGAGGCAGAGTAGCCATGTATCCATCAGATGAACAGCTGTTAGATGTAGATGTCTGATTAGCAACAAGGACAAATATATAATCAAAATTAAGAGTGCTAGAAACATTTTTAAATGGCTTATTGGCAAATACATAGATTCTGAAGAGGTTGTAGATGGTTCTGTGGTTGTTGGTGTTAGAACAAATAAGTGTAGAGCCTTTGATACTTAAAGGAGGACATGAAACATCAAGAAACATTTCAAATGTACCCGTCCAACAACATTTTGGTTAAAAAAAAAAAAAAAATGTTGGAGAATCCGTTGATCCATCCATCCATTATTAATACTACGTATCATTAGGGGTTACAGCCAATGTGAGCCGACTTTGGACAAAGGGCACTAGGGCAGGGTGAACCCTGGACAGGTCAATCACAGGGCTGACACAAAGACAAAACTTAACCTTCACATTTATTTCCACAGGCAATTCAGAGTTGCCAAGTAGTCTTAATTGCATTTCATTAGACTGTGCTAGGAAGCCAAAGACACCAGAGAAAACTCATGGGAGTACACCATTTTCCTCACAAAAATGCCAGCCGCCTGGCAGGTTCACATCCAGAAACATCTCATTGTAAAGGGACAATGTGAACCACTGAATCATCGTGCAGCTCCTGTAAAAAGTGTACATGATCATGTACATGTACCAAGTATATTTCACATTGAATATAACAAAATAGAGAATATTTGATGCTCTAGGACATCGGTCCACAGATCTCAGGGGGGCGCCAGCCAGGCTTTGTCTGCTCTGAGGTTGTCAAACTGAAATGCGCACGTATTAAGTAAAATCATGATGAATTTGTTATACAAAGGTCTTATGGGAAGAACAATGGTGTTCAGGCCTATTCTGTGGGAATTTGATTTAATAAACATGTGAAATGTTTGTACATTTTTGACAATTGTGTGTGGGTCCAAGGGGCTCTCAACTTTTCTTCCATACAATAAGGCATGGCTCCAAGGAAGTAGTTACCGTTGTGTTATTCTTCTCTGTATTTTAATGATCGGTCTATAACTAATAATAAAGGCCTATTTACATACATATTAAATAAATGATTATGAATGTGTTGGGCATGTAGTACTTTCCCATTCATATCATCAGTGCATACTGACAATTATTCTCTCATTAACCCTTGGCAAAAGCATCAATCAATGAATCTTTAATTGTATAGCACCAATTCCAAGACACTTTACAAAAGAGCAGGTAAAGGACCTTACTCTTTGTTGTTATGTTATTTACAAAGACCCAAATTAATCCATCATGGGCACAGCACTAAGTGATGTTTAGCAAAGTTATAGTGGCAAAGAAAAACTGCCTTTTAACAGGCAGACACCTCAAACAGAACCACACTCAGATTGATGAGTCAGCAATGGATCATTGATGAGTCAGCAATGGATCATTGATGAGTCAGCAATGGATCATTTCTGAGCAGTCCTTACTGCAACACTTCCCAAAGTCTGGTCCATATTCAGTCGGCTTTGGTGAGAAACAAATGGCACTTGTTGAGTGTTAAAGGTCTGTCATATCATTATGTTGCTCCAGTTCTTCTTTGGCTCCCTGCATTGGTCAAATGTATGAGAGACATTTTCGAAACTCCATCTTTAAAGTCTGTTGATCTTCTGCAGTCAGCTACAGCAGAGAGACTAAACGGCTTTAAAGGCGCTGATGACATCATAACTGATTGTTCAACAGCCGCCGAACAATGATCTAAGCCACAAGGATAGTGTCTCTGAAAATATATAAAGTGCCTGCTTTATGGACCATGACATATAATTTCCTCTCTTCACAGCGATTCTTACAGTGCTCTGTTTCCATCAGAATGCAGCCAGGCTGTGCTGATGAAACTGTTACACTAGCAGACTTCGGTCTTTTTGTTTCATTCTCTCCGTCCTTTCCACTCTCTTTCTCTCTCTCTGTCGGTCCCTGGATGAACTGAGACTCCAGCTTTTATCAGTACTAAAGCAATTCAGCTGCGTAAAGGTTATGTGCATCCAAATGACAGTTAATATGCAGCGTCTGTCAGAGGGCTTGGATCATTTCTGACCTAAGCATGTCTGCGTCTTGTCCTGTTTAATGTTTAGTGCATAGCATAGAGAATTCTTCTAATGGAGTAAAGATATTGGTGCTAGTGGAAGATGTGGATGTGACTTGTCCTCCTCTTGAGGATTGTCGTTTGAAGGGGTTAATGGATTTGATATGGAGGAGGATTTCCTGAGAGGCATGTTAAACATGACCTGGAGCTGTTTCCTATTCTGAGGGCTGCCTATTGTGGAGTGCAGAAGATGCAACATGAAATATGACTGGCTGGTAAGGAGCAGATGAGGTTAAATCTAATTGGTTGAGAATAAGCAGTTGGAACATCAAAAGGCAGCTGACATAGTGGAAAATCCATTTATACAGTCTTTGTGACTGAACTTTTGCTAACCTCCATTTGTTTCATAATGAAAATCTATCCATACATAAATAATCACTTAAGCTTTTAGGATGTAAAAAAAAAAAATCACTTTACGTAATTTTCCCACAAATAGAATTTAGACGACTGAGGAATGTTTATCCAATCATTGAACGTTTAAACCATGGCACAGCAATGTTTCTTTGTTTTAATAAAATACTAGTGACTATAAAAAATGAAATGCCTCTCACGCACATGAACAAAAATCCTAAATGGGTCTGGGTGTTGAATCTGTGGAAGAGGTTACAGGCTGCTAACAGATACTACAAAGTGCATTCAGATTTGACTTACGTATAACAGAACTGGCAATAAAACATTTAAAAGAACAGGAATTTGTTTACACGGAGTCTTACGACAAATATAGTGTTATCTGGACTACAAATGAACTAGCTAGCTAACTAGCATGCTGTTCCTTAATTCTGAAGTACTTACTATGGTTTAAGTACATTTTTTGTATGTTTCTTTCTTTTTTATTTACACTTATCTAGGGAAATGAAATTCTTTTCTTGGAATAGTTTTCTCCGAGACTGGTTTGTTGTTTTTATTTACTTTTTTCCTTTAGTGGCACATGCTGTAGTAACTATAAGCTTAAATGAGGACTGAAATTTAAATGTTGAGGTATTGTTACCGAAAGTCTTACATTTTTGGTTGTTACAGAAACTTATGAAATAACTTCCAGCGCTAGTCGCTGCGCTTTGAAGGCCACTTAATTCGCCAAAAAACACATATTAGAGGCATGGCCACTGCACAGGAGACAAAGTGACCCAGCTCTTAAAAGCCATGCTAATCTAAATGTTAACAAGGTTGGTCACAGGTTCTGTGGTTTTCTTTTCTTTCTGCTGCTGTTAATTACATTTGCGGAATGTTCGAGGAAGAATAAAGAAGTTTGAGTCCGACAATTCAAAAGTTCCTTCTATATTCCACCTCCAGTTGTTTTAGGTTGGAAACAATGCCATCAATGTAGCACAGTGGCCTCATTGGAATCGGTGCCACAGGTGTTGGACACATTTAACATAATGAGAATGCATAAAACTTTCAGGGCAGACAATGATGCACGTATTGAAAGCTACTGAGCTGCTGCAAAGACACACACTTCTCACTTTCTCTCTCTCTCTTTTTCTCTCCATGTTGGTGTGTGTATGTCTGTCTTTTGCTTTGTCTCCAGGATAGGAAACATGACTTGTTTACAGTTTCTGTACCGACAACTTAATGAAATCACATTTCCCATCAGTCAGTGGGCTAATTGAGGCTAGCTCTTCCATTAGCTGTCTGCTCACATCTTCTTTGTAGGGAGCCAGACCGATCAATGTTCTGCCAGAGTTGGATATTTGGGTGCGTACACACGCACTGCCTTTCACACATCCATTTATACCCTGCTCAAAATATATGACTTACAGGTGCAATAATTTTGCATCATTTTCTCTGTGCCGTTTCTGAAAATAATGCTCTCATTTCAGACATATCCCTTTTTTTCTGAGCATTTTTTGTTTAACATGCATTCAAAGAGGAACATGCTTTTATTGCTGCTGCATCAGACTGAAAACAATGATGATACAATCATGTATAATACTTTCACTACTCTGGATGTATGTATTAGTGAAATAGGGAGAATAGAGCTGCTCTCCCTGCATCTTTTGTGGTTTAAGACAGAATCTGGCTGTTCCCACAGTCTTGGCAAATCCTGCCTTCCCAAATCCTTCACTCAGTAATTCTGTTGTCCTGCCAACGGTGAGTGAAAGAGCAGAAGTGTATTATGGACCAGTCATGCATGAGTAACGAGGGGCCCCTCTGAATCTGTGTGTACGTTTTTTTCTACTTTTTTTTGCCCAATAGAAACCTAGTTATAATGCATTTGCCCTAAGTGGCCCTCTGCTAGTTCTGCAGATACACACTCACTGCTGTAAAAAAAAAAAAAAACACACACCTCAGCATTCATTAGAAACTTGCTTCTGCAGCTCACTGTAATGACTACTCCCACATTTTCCTCACCTACCCCCTTGCGCCTTTCCAAACATAATCCATCTGTGGCAGCGAGGCATTAACAGTAAAACTCATTGAGTGTGATTTCATATGGGAACAGGTTGCCGTGAGCGACTTTCACTGTGGACAAACGGAGCCGAGCCAAGACAAACCTGACTCTGTTGGTGGAAATCTAAGCGTGATGATTTTCCGCATGCAGACGAGAGATCATTTTGCTGTTGGACGAGGAGACAGTTCGGATTCAGTGTTGTGAGGATTATGGTGATACATTAGTCCAATCTGTGTTGATCTAGCAAAGCAGGAGATGAACAGCCCGTATGTCAGATTGTCATTTGGATTGGTTTGGGGTTTTTATCACGTCTGCTTTGGTCCAGTGTGTGTTGGCAGAGCTTTCAAAAGCTGTACCGTGTTTGCTTTTCAATATATCGCTCATGCCAGTGCTGAAAACTGTCATCGGCAGAAACATGAACTGCAAATACCTGATTCAGCCATAGAGATAGGTATGTCTGAATCAATGATGCTGTTTGTTTAATGGCATTTTTGAATGCTCTCTGCAGGAGCTACAGTAGGAATGGCAACTATTTTTGCAGGTGAGAAACCCACTAAAAGCTGCAGGTATATCTAAAAATCAGGACTGTCTTTTGCTGCATGGGAAATAACTCCCACTGTAAGAGTTGCTCTGTGACAGTACCTGAAATACTTCCATTATTGCCTAAAAAAGGCTATTGGATATCAGAGAGTATCACATGTCCAAGATTTTTAGCCCCTCTAAAGGTCAACTTGTATTTTCTCCACAATTATAGCCTACACAACAATAATCTATAATATGGCTACCGCTCGCAACTACTCTCTTAGTGCAGCAAAGAACGTTGCACTGCTACCAGAGAGTCAAGTCACAGGGAGCCACTGGTTTTACATTTTCAGAAATGTAAAGCGGGTTAAAAAAGAAAAATCATTTGCACATCCTTTTAGGAATGTGTCCATAAAAACCTTAAAGGTAAACTCCCACAAAGTAGCTACAAGTCTGCAACCGATCATCGATTGCAGACTTGTAGCCACTTCCCTTAAAGATGTCCTGCCCATTTTAACAAAGTGTTTCCCTGATAAAGGCCTCATAAATGTTTGTTTGCAAGTTAGACAGTGTGCAGGAGTTTATCTTTAAAGTAAAGAGTAAAGTAAAGAAGTTAAAAAAAGGTAATAATAAAAAAATGTACTTTCATGTTACAGACAAGGTTTCTCTAACACGCTTTGGCAGAAACAGAATGTCAGGAGATGCACTTGCTGAGCTAACACTAATATTAGCTCAGGTTGTTTCCAAGTTTAATAATGATATGCATATTTTCTATAGCTCTAGTTGCATAGGTAGGACTTTCTTTCTTCCAAAATGAAAGCCACTATTGGAATCAGTATCAGTATCCTTTTTTAGATTCCAACTCTGCATCAGCACCTTAACATAAAGTAGCTCTGCCTTCATTACGTCTCTGTTCTTTCATAATGATTCTGCAATGTCTTAATATTGGTGTCCTAGACTGTGAATTTCAAATTGTGGGAATGTGCCTCTGTGATATTCACATTAAAGGCAAGACGTCACAGAGGGGCATACGGTAAATATCGCACCTTAAACTGGAATGGATGGGGCTAATGAGAATACATGATCAGATCATAGCATTTTGATTATTCTACTGCAACATCATAAAGGCCGTTGTCCCATCTTTTCCTTTACTTCTCTCTTCTTCTTGCCATCAAGACGTTATGAACTTGCATTGACATCACCATTGATTACATTGACAGAAATAGAGGCTGTAAAATGAGTCACATGTAATGGTAGCTGGCTTTAGTTCAGTTTGTTTTGCTGACTGGTGACAGTATCCTGTCACATGTTAAGTGCATTCATAAAAAAAGATGGATACAGCTCCATGATAGCAAATCATTTCAGTCCAAAGAGCGGATATTGACTTTACTGAATGAGATGGAGGTAACAACCACAAAGCATTCTGCCTTACATATGTGATTTCTCACATACAACCCATCACACACACACACACACACACACACACACACACACACACACACACACACACACACACACACTCGCACTATCAGCTACTGTTGTATCCCTGATTTCAGTCACATGCAGGTCAGATGTAATCAGTGTCGCTCTTTTATACAAACACAGTCCCACACCTTTAACCAAGGTCATGTGTTACTCATTCTACATGCTGAGGTGTATTTGCTGATGATGCTTCCAACTCCACACACCTCCCTTGTCGCCTTGCTGTTCTCATGGTTTGTTTGATGCGGGGGTGTTGCGCACATGTTAGTGCTCAGACATACTGTCATTTTCCCTTCGCTACAGGCACAGTTGTGGTTGGAGGTTGGCATTGTTTGGCTTTTCTTTTAGTCACATTCTATTTTTGTTGTGCCTCAAATGCAGCATGACTTCTAGCCTAGGGCACTGTATAGTGCAGAGTAACAAGAATGCCAGCGCATGGGATTTGTGTTATGTCTTTGTTTATGTTTGTTTATTTGTCTGTGTCTTCAATCAGTGAAAAAGCCACTGGTTGACGAGACGTCTAATACATGATTCAGAAGAGGCAGAAATCTACTGTGTGCATATTATCTGCTCTTAATGTTTGTGTGACTTTTGAGTTTGTGCACAAGTGTGTGCTAATGTCTCTGGATGATGTGGAAACTGCCAGGGAATGGTCAAATAATGACCATTAGTGACAGAAACAGAAGCTTAGTGGCATTAGATTTTGCAGTTTTCTTTCACAGCACGCAGCCACACCAGAGCCAGAAGGGCTGTACGGGGTCAGTTTTGGCCCCCTGACAGACCGTTGAAGCGAGCGCTGTCTGTCAGGGGCCAGGCCTATTAAACGATCAGAGAGTACGATCCCCCTGACGCCGCTCTGGCTGAGAGGCCACAGCTCCCTGCTGGAGGCGGGCCCAGAGGTTTGTGTTTGTGTGCATGCATGCATGAAAAATGTATGCATGGGCATGTTTGACTTCATTTACAGTCGCTCGTCTTGCGTGGAGACCTTAATACATTTTGATACTTGAGTGGATGAAATGATACAAAGCACCAACATGCATGCATTCTAAATGTTTGTTAGAGAGAAGCAGGCAGAGCAATGTGTGTGAGCTCAACCTACAGGCTGTTTTGCTGTCTCTAGTGAAGCCTAGGAGCTACATTTATCCCTATACTGAGACATTTTTTTTAAGCGGACAGGGTTGTGCCTACTTGTTTACATGCTGTGAGAGTGAGAAGAAATGATTTCAGACCCTCAAATGCTCCTTTTTGTCACTGCTGGCCATTATTTGACCATATGCTCTACTGTATCCGAACAGCAGCTATGAAAACGTAATATCAAGAGTCACAGTGAAACATAAAGGCAAACACTCACTCACACACACAGACTGCTGCTGGTATATATATATGAGATAGGGAAGAGGATTCTTTGGAGATTCTTAGCGGGCATGCATCTATAAATGTTATTTACTCCAATTTTCTGTGTTACAAGGAATTTGTGGGAGGTTTTTCTCGAGTTGTTTATCTCATTAGCTGGAGATAACAACAAAATAAATAAGTTGAGAGCTTGAAGGAACAACCAGGCGCTACTCGTTATCACAGGAAAACTCAAGCAAAATGTACGGGTGCATGTCTGCTTACGGCTTCTGTAGGATTAGCAGTTGCTTCTTTAGAATTAGCCAAGTGTTTCTATGAGACGCTGAATCTGAATTACAGAGATCACACCAGAAAACCAGGAAGACTTTGCATTCAGATTGATCAAGCAAAAGCATCGTCACACTTTTAAAAGTCAAAGAAAGTTGTTTTTGTTCTCTTTTGGAAGGATTAGGATTTTATTTAAAAAAAAAAGTTGTGATAAAAAACACCTTATTCAGTCCTCAGCCAATTTATTAGTGTTTATTCGGCTTTGTCACACATGACTTACGTGATGTTTTTACTCTATTGTGGCTACCCTGCTGGATTTGTTATTCCAAACTTCAGTTTCTATGATGTGTGTCATGGTGCGGGAAACCAATAGACGCCATAAGTCAGTAATTTTCCTTTATTTATTCATCAAAACCTCTCCCAACTCCTCTTTTTCTCCTCCTTTTCTGCCTTTGTTTTGTTTTGTTTGCACCCACTCCGTGTCTTTGTGGTTGGAAAGCATGAGTTGCATATGGCAGGCTGACAGACAGCTCCAGATTTCATTTAAAAAAAAAAAATAAAAACATCCACAACAACACTGCATAATGCCGTCTCCAGGCCCATTGTGTGACTTTGTAGCATTGTCTGTGTGTTTGTATTCATGTAGCTCCCTCTTTTTCTCTGCATTGATTAAGTTTTTTCTAATAATGTGTTTACTTACTTTTCAAAAGTAAAGCTG
This sequence comes from Tautogolabrus adspersus, assembly GCA_020745685.1. Lineage (NCBI taxonomy): Eukaryota > Metazoa > Chordata > Actinopteri > Labriformes > Labridae > Tautogolabrus > Tautogolabrus adspersus. The sequence goes on from CM036546.1 coordinate 21,925,550, forward strand.
GATTTTAATTATACTGAACATTCGCACATTTTGAATACATCTTCTTCTACATTTACACATTATGAACACAGTTTCATACAACATCATTCACAGTAACATACAACAACGTAGATCTACAGTATATTTAGACAATCAGCTTTCTCCATCCAAAAACTCTCACATTACCACCTGAAATACAATCACTCTCTGATTTAGAATCTTTTACAAAAAGGTGAACCGTGGCTGAAGGCAAAGCAGAGCTGTACCCACTTTTAAATTGTATCTTAAATCTGTCATTTCAATTGGTTGACAGAATTTTGTATTGTCATATAGTTGTTAGGGGATTTTTGGGGCCGATACTAATATCTTAATTAGGAAGAGTATAAATCCGATATATCGGCCGATATCTTTCTTAGATCTATGTTCGATCTGTAGAGAATAGAGATACTGTAGATAGATTTAGATATATACATTTTTGCCTTCATCCCTCAAATGCAGTTATCAAACACTTATTGAAAAGATATATAATAAAGAAAAGATCTGCGTACATGCGGATCACAGCGTACATGCTTGTTGTAATCCTTATAGCACCCTCTGCTGGTGAAAGAGAACTGCTTGTGTAATAAAATGAGAATCAAAGAAATGCTATTTGACTGGAGAATAAATCTCGTAATATCGGCCGATATTATCGGCTGGTCGATTAATCTGTCGGGCTCTAATTGTTGAACATGTATTTTAATGTATCCTCATAAAGTGTTATGTGGTTTTATGTGATCGAATGTCGTACATTTTTACTTTAAAGCCCAACCAGGGACGATAGCTGGAAATTATCAATAACTTTAAACTCTCTGTGCAGCACATAAGATTCTTTTTTTTTTGAAACTATGTTAAATTGCGTTTTCCCTATTGAATAAAGCAATTCAAATTCAGTTTCTTCTACATCCTGTACCCCATAAGGTCTAATGAGTCCTCCACTTATTGTATGGTTGTAGGGTTTGATCCCTGACAGCCTCTGTCCTCATGTTAGGCACCTTGGAGAGTGAAAATGCAAGGCTTTATAAATATATCATAATATATAAAAAGGGAGAATTCAACAAAACGTTGAAATACCGTCACAGTAAAAATTGTGAGTTTACAAAAAGATAATGTACAAAACTTGAAGCACCTAAACTCATTGAAATGTTCAAATGAGAATCCGTGTTCCATAAGAGTCAAATCCCTATCGAACTTTGTGTTAATGTGTGCGCCACATTTATCGTGCATGCCCATGCTTTAGAGTGTCATTAATCAAGTGGAGTATTATTGTTTTCAGCATCTCGCCCAAGTCTACACATTACCATTTTAATGACATTACTCTCCTATTAATCTGCTTACTGCACAGGCACTGGTGCAACTTATAAAACTATCAAAGAAGTACTTTGATAAAAAAAAAAAGAGAAGAAAAAAAAACAAGGCCATAAAGAGAGAGGGAACAGTAATTAAAAAGCCACTCTAATGAAAGAAAACTCATAAACAAGAAATAGGAGTGAAAGAATGGAAAAAGTGCACATACTGCAGTCTGCAGAATTAGACGTGCGACAAATAAATGGATGCTCCACCCGGCACAGAAACCCTGAGTGTGTGGCAAAACAAAGTCATAGCCACTGCCTCCAGCCATCCCCTCTATAATTGTAATTTAGTGCCTTCCCCAGAGCCTATTAAGATAACTAAATTAAAGCAGCCATCAAGATTTTGCCGTCCAGATTTAGGGGCTCAGGAAACTGTTTCCAAATGTTTTTAATGTCTGTTTGAAAGTTAAACCTCGGCAATATTTCCTCTGCTCCCCACCAAGCATTTAAGGATGAAAGTGGAGCTGAAGTCCCTGATCACAGGATGTTCTCTGAGATGTTTCTTTTTCCAAATGATGAGCTGATTAACCTTGGTCACCGGGTCTAATGAATCTGTGGAATCCATTTACATGGGGCGTAGGAGGATGACTTTACGGGGCCTCCCCAATGATGAAGAGCAAGTAAGGCCAACGGGCTGCACCTCTTAAATCTCAGCACTTCACCTCCATTTACTAAACATGAATGACTGTTTCTGCATGTTAAAATTGAAATATCAACCATCCATCATACAAATTATAAATCATTTTTTACATTTATTTTCCGCTTAAAATGCCACAAAGAAATGCAAAAGCACAAGGCTTCAGTCCGGCTTACTACTAAGGGTGTGAGCAGGTGTTACATGAGAGTACTGCTAAAAGACTGCCTCAGGGTAAATGCTGCTCGCCCACTTTCAAACAAAGGGTGTGTGTGAATGTGTCTGTGATCATGTGTGTATGGAATACAAAGGTGGCTGGCTGGGTGTTTCCCTGTTTGTAACTCCCAGCTTAAAGGAGACTCCTGTTAAAGTTTGGTTGTTTGTCATGGCTCAGAAGCATGATTTAGGGGGGGAATCATAGCATTACCTTTAGCAGGTTGACAACATTCTTAATATGAGAATAGAGAGACTGACAGCCAATCTTGGTTAATGACTTGTGACCAAATAGTAGCTGATAGATACAATGTGGAAAAATACACCATTTACTTTGAGTGCAATAGAGAAAATGTATTTAGATGACAGAAATCTTGTTCAGATTGAACTACATTCATTTCATATCCAATACATTTCACATTGTTATTCTGATTTGTATTTTAAATACGATAGCAATGTGCAGATTAATGTCGTTAACATAACATTATGTTATAGGTCAGCATTGTTAAACTTGCATTGTCTTCTATATCAGGGGCCTTTATAACTCTAACACATTGCACCATATATAGGACTAATATTAGTACTTCCTCCAGTTCCTCGGTTGTAAGTTATTTTGCTCTTTTGTGTTTTTTTGATATTTTGATTTAATTTCCCACCTGTCCCTACATCGTGCTTTTGTAGTGGCACTTTGCCGATCTTTGTTTCTTTCTCTAGAAACTCTGTGTTGCCGTCTCTCTCAGCTCTGGGCCCGGTTGCTTGTAGTGATGCAGGGATTAAAGCTAAAGCCTGCTGTTTTGCTCTTTGTAAGTTGTTCTGGAGTACGGATGTTCTGGCTCTTAATCCAGGATGAATTATTGATCCAATGTGAAAAGAAATGGCCAATCCAAGGCCAAGCCATTTGTATTCATTTCCACCAAAACCTCCACATAACAAACCCCCTTAAATTACTTGTGTTTCAAATTATGGTTAGGGAAGGTTTTACTCTTTCAAATGTTTTAGGCTAACATCCTGGCATTTCAAAACTGTACATGCATTGTATTACCTTTCTTATAAGGGTGTGGAATACATGTTATTGTTTTTGTT